>JASAUF010000438.1:792500-1392500 GCA_030180095.1 Magnolia changhungtana | reverse complement strand
GATCAGCTTAGGAATGTGTAAGATTAAGGTCAAGAGGCCGACCGATGTGGGCCAATACGCAGCTCCTCGAATCCCCATCGTCCTTGCTACTTCCAAAACCCATGACATGCTTGCATCTGCGATGATGCATGTGATCTTATCGTCATCCGATTCATTGACATCACGTATCATTTCTTCTAAAGCTCGAGGCATTACGCGAAAAATACTGTCGCATAGCTTTCCAACCTGGTTGCGATCTTCGTCAGGTGCCATCCCGTCTGGGATTGCGACAAGACGAATATGGCTGTGATCACTGCTCGCAGCCACGACACGGGAGTGATTGAACTCTGTGTTAACGAATGTAATCTTGAACCCGCGGTCGATCAAGCGATAGGAAAGCTCCATGAAAGGTTTGACATGACCTTGTGCCGGGAACGGTATGAGCAGGGCGTGTGGCTTTTCCATCTAAACCTATGTGAGTAGAATGCTTCTCTATTTTCTCTAAGCTACTTATATTAAAATGGATCGTGTAATGAAAATGATGGCAGGAAAACTTCCAATAACCGAGATCCACGTGGGGGACAGACTAATAAGGGTTAGACTCGAGTGGTGTTGGTGGGCGGCTTCCGTGGATTGGGGATCCACATGGTGGGTGTATCCCTGACTGTGGGGCCCACCTTGATGTATGTGTCTTACATTCACGCCGTCCATCTGTTATTACAGATCAGTTTAGGGCACATTCCCAAAAAATTAAGCAGATCTAAATCTTAGGATGACCAGACTATAGAAATAGTGGTGAGTTAATACCCACCATTAAAAAATTCTTTGGGGCCACCGGAATGTTTATTTTCCATCCAACCTGTTGATAAGGTCATAAAGAGATGAATGATTGGGCCACATAAATATAAGCTTGATCCAAAACTTTTATGCTCCACAAGAAATTTTTAATGGTCATTTACCACCGTTTCTTCTGGCATGGTCCACCTAAGATATGGATCTCCTTCATTTTTGGGATTGGGCCCTAATATGATCCATCAAAATTATCAGGTGAACGGAATGGATATAAGATTTTTTTTTTTTTTTTTTCGTTCTTCACAGTGGGCTCCACAGTCAAGGATTCACCCACCTTGGTGGAGCCCGGGATGTACTTAAGCCGTGCACATGGTATTGTGGTGACTCAGTTTCATACGTAACTAAAATACAGGTATATCATTCCAAATTGTGAGTCCCATTGCAGAGCATATATAAAAAAATGAAAAGGTCTCAGGTCTACCAACAGTGCATGTGAGATATAACCTTGTCAATATATTAATACATTGACTCGTTATAAAACACACTTGGTTGAAAAATGATGCCTACATTAACATTATATCCTTTAGAATGTATTAAAGGAGGAGGCGTCGCCGACAGAGTACTGAAGTAGAGGAGTTGATGTGGATGGACATCGGGTTCATTGGACCCATTTTTTGACGCATTACAAGTGTAGGAAGGGCATGACCGCACCCTGACCACCGGTCTATGGGGCGGATTTTATATCCCGTCGCACGGGTATTTTAGTTTTAGGTATCTTTTTGTTCTTTTTTCTTGTTTTTAAGGATTTTAGTGCACTTTTTAGTTTTAGGGCTTCAAATAAAAAGAAGATGATTCGTACATTTTCCTATCTGAATATCCCCTTTTGGTTTGAATGAAAAAGGTATGAATCATTTTCATTTTCTTTGATACCCTTAATATAATCCGTATTCTCTTTCCTCTCAAACACATCTCCTCTTTATCTCTTTCGTTCCTCTCTATATATTCTCTTTTGGTTTGAACAAAAAATAGGGATAACTAGTCAGGAGAATCAGATCCAAACTTAACTGTGGACTGGCTTATGCTAGATATGGGATATCCTCATATCTCTAGGTTCTCCATTTTTTACTGTTTACGTGATTTTATGCGAAAGGGTATGATTCTGACGGAATAATTTCATTTTTGTGAGATTTTCTTAATTCCATTGATTGAAAATAATTATTTAAATCTCTTCAACTTGATTATACATGCATTTAGAGTTAGGCCATCACATGTTCCTACATAAAAAAACAACTATCTACTCATCAGGTGGGCCACACTATAGAAAAAAGCTTCTAGCCATTGATAAATGACATATAAAAGTGTGGTCCACTTGATGAATTGATATGTTTGATTAAGGATTTGGCACAAAGTTGAAAGGTTTGAAGTTATTTACTGGTTGATGATAATTTACGGTCCAAACGATGGTTAGAGGAAGTTCTCGTGGTGGAAGCTATGTGGGGTCCACAGATATGCCGGCGATAAATCCACTATGCGCATCGGTTTTGCAAGACCACATTAGGATACGAGATTAAAAATACAGATTTAAAACTCAAGTGAGCCACACCAAATGAAACAATGAGATCGGAAAGGTCCACTATTGAAAACTTCCTAGAGCCGACCATAATGTCTACATGCCATCCAAAGCATTTATAAGGTTACTACTACTTACATGAATTGTAGTCAAATATTATTCTGATACAAAACTTTTGTAGCCCCATAAAGTTCCCATGGTGGATATTCAATCCCCACTATTTTATATGGTGTGGTCCACCTGAGTCTTGACTCTGCTTGATTTATCTTAATGTGGTCTTGAGAAATTGATGGGCATAGTGGATTTGTCACGAGCATCTCTATGGGCCCCACATATCTCCCAATCGCCACAACGCAATTGGCCTTTGTACCCTAGCATGCGATTTAGTTCAGATGAGTGGTCAAAAGTAAAATAGTGAATAGTCAAATACATAAATTTGATGGTCAATATTATCTTCTTAGTGTAAATTATTTAAATAATTAATTATTTATTTTTTCTCCGTTGATAGTTATGTTAGATATGGACAAACCGCTCTCACGTGATGCTTGGTTAAGTGTGAATGGCACCTACCTGGGTGTGCAAGTGCATATGTTTGTCAATCACATGGGTTAGTGTGTCAATGAGTCAGTTGAGCCCTTTGGAAGTTGAAGACCGAAGATATATGAAGACTTGAAGCATCAAGAAGTGGCATCAAAGAGTGAATAAACAAATAAATTGAAGTTCCTTGGTGTAACCTAATCTTTAGAACCTTTTAGGTCCAAAATAACCTAATATTTAGATGATATACTTCAATAGGAAAACCTTATTTTATCATCTCAAATCTTATGAATCAATTTGAACTTCATCATCAAGGTTTATCGAGGTCTAGGAGATCTGTAGATTTGACTTAGGTTGAATAAAAAAGTTGAATTGATAGGTGACCATTATAGATCTGTTAGAGTACTTTTATTATATATTTAGCATAAGAATCTTTGTAAAGATTATAGGTTTTTGGTAGAAATAGAGCTTAGGCGATTCCTCACTCTTTATCCATTTGCTATAATCCAAATGAAAAAAAATTCACGTTTCTCTTATTGTGATTAATCACTCTAATAAGCATTCCAAGCTCCATATGAAGGTGTTCTTGAAATCTTCTATTTTCTAGAAATTAGATACGAAACTTATATATAAATCCTTGTCTATATTCTTTAGAATACCCATCTAGGTGAATCCTCACTTGGAATCAATTAACAACATTAGTTATATGAGATTCAACTTTTCTCCCATTACCTTGCCATTTCAATAGAACGATCGTTGCCAGTAACCAATTTAAGGAAGAGGAAGAAGATCGATTTTAAAGATCGGGAGACAAGAGAAGTGGATTCAAGATTGAATACGTATCTTAAAAGAGTTACAAAGGGGCTCATCCAATCAAGTAAGGGTTATTGTTTCTGTGTAGGATTGAGTATAGAGTTTGCAAACTAAATAAAAAAGGTTCTTATGCAAGACCATCGCCAACACAGGTATGTTCGTGTTCCACCAATATGGGCAAGTACGTGTAGGTTCTTATGTAGGACCACCATTGGACAAGGGTATGTATGTGTTAGGATCTCCATGGGAGCCTTCAACGACAGTGCATGTAGGTCCATCTATTAAGACTGTAGGGGTTATTGAGGAACTGATAAAAACAATTAAGTATCTGAGGGAGCCACCAACACGAGTGAGTGCATGTGTTTCACCGATATGAGTGAGTAAATGTTATACTAATATGAGTGCATACATGTAGGTTAGTGGTGAACATCTTAAAAACTATTGTAAAGGTTGGTGGTGAACGTATTGAAAATCATTGAGATAGTGAAATTCGATACACTCGAGTATGAGTATGTCCACTGGGAGTGGTTCGTCCACTGGGAGAGCCGAACCAATATATATATTATTATGTTTGTGATTGTTTATATGAATGCATTTCTATTCTTGCTCGTGATTGAATTTGTTTAATTCATATGGATGCATGATTAGAGTATACGCTATACACTTAAGTTGTAGCATATACAATTGATATTTTCATATCTTCATAAACTAGTTCCACATATAGTTGTATCTATTGTAGTCTATGCTCTTGGACCTACATAGTTTAATTGTTTTAATTAGAAAATAATTTAGCTTAATTATTTAAATCGGTAAATATTTTAAGTGGTCTTATTCACCCCTTTTTAGGACTTAGCCACAATTCTAAGCTCTATAAGCTTCCACATTGTAGTTTTGTATTAGACAATCCATACAATTTCAATTAGTATTGGAGCGGGTTGCTCTTTAAAATTTAACTGTCTAGAATAAGATCTGTAGGAGTTTTAGAATGATGTCTAAAAATGATGTGAGTTTCGTCACACGACCACCATAGTTTGATGGGCATAAATATGCCTATTGGAAGGAAAGAATGATGATATTTTGGAGATCCCTAGACCCCATGGTTTGGGAAAGTGTAAACGAAGGTTGGCATATGCTAGTGGAGAAAATCATGATTGACGGTATCACCATCACCACTCCCAAAGATAAGTTCAAATGGGGCATTGATGAGAGAGCTAGATATGGTTGTGATGTTAAAGCTCCCAATGTAATTTACTGTGCTATTTCCCTGATGAATTTAAACGTATTTGTATACGTGAAACAGAGAAGAAAACACAGGATATTTTAGAAACCACTCATGAAGGAACTAAAATAATAACATACTTTAAACTTTAGCTCTTAAATATTGAATTTGAAAATATAAAAATGTAAGAGTTCAAAACTTTCATTGAGTTTGATTTTAAATTAAATGATGTACGCAAGTCCATGCGGGGTTTAGGAGAATAAGATCTGGAGGCCCACATATGTAGGAAAATCCTTAGGTCTCTCCTAGATAGATTTATCTCCAAAATAACCTCAATTAAAGAGTGTACAGACATTTATAGGATAAAAGTAGAAGAACTTGTAGGTTCCCCATGTATATTTGACTATATTTTTGAGAAACAGCCTCTAATAAGAAACACACTGTCCTAAAAGACTTCACATAATCGTAGGAATATTGAATCTAAAGACGATAGTGATGAAGATAATGAAGATCAGGTAGAAATGATGAAAACAACAAAAGACTTGATGAAATTCTTCAAGAAAAATAGAGGGAAGGGCTGTGACTCAAAAGGTAAATCTCTTAAATCTAAGTGTATAGGTAAATCTTCTAAAGATTTGAGAAAAGCTTGATGTTACAAATGTGAGGGTTATGGTCATGTTACCTCCGAATGCATTAGCAAGCCAAGATAAAAAGAAAATACTATGGCAACAAAATAGGATGATTTTGAGGAGTCTAATAATTAAGATTATGAGACTCCCATAGTGATGAATGAAATTACGTGGTGGGAACATGAGTCTACCACGATGAGTTGGCGGAGCTATAAAATTATGGTTTAAGTTTGGGGGTGTATGTTGTTAAGATCAATTTAAGATTTTACAATTAAAATACAATTACCTACTTAAACTAATATACCAGTTTAAAATAAGAAGACAATTAACACTTAGGCTTCCAAGACAAAGTGGGTCTAATCACATAAACTACAAGGGGTATGCTAATTAAGCAACTAGTTTACAGGGATAGTGAGCTTGTGTGTGCTTACAAGTTAAGTGCCAAGCATACAACTCAATTTGAACATTCATATGATCTAACTAATCAATACATAAGCATGAATAGAAACATACACAATTCACTATTGCAAACACGAGCATATATAACGGTTCGGTTTCCCTTCTCCATGACCGGCGGATGCACTCTCTTCGAGTGTATCGGTATTCACTATCAATGGTTTTAAATCATGTTCACCTCTAACTTGTAAATGATTTTTCCTAGGCTAACTACTAACCTACATATACATTCTCGTGTGGATGCACACGTTTTCACCTGTGTCGGTGGCTCCCACAAGAGACTCTAGTTGGTTTTCTATTGGCTAACTAATAACCACTAGCGGTCATAATCCAAGGACTTACATACACTCCCATAAGAGGCTCTCATAGAGACTAACATGTATGCATCCATGCCTGATGGACCACGTACACACCTGTGTTAGCGAATTTGGTTTTATACAAGAGCCTAAGTCCTACACAAGAACTTATTCGAGTATAGGTCATAAACTCTTATATTCAATCCTATATAAGGAATGGGTGTATGTGGAGTCTTACAAATGACAAGTTACTTATTAGATTGAACCTTTTTGTTGTGCTTTTGTTACGCCACAATGAGTACGGAGACTTTGGTCCTGAGTTTCCACGTATGAGCTTAAGAAAAATGAACATGTGTTTTCATTTAGGTTCACATTCACTGCATACACATATAATTAGAGTAACACATTTTAACTTAGTGGATCCAAAGCAAGGTAGAGATAACAAAAATAAAAAATATAGGGCTAATATGCAAAGATACAATTCTAAATGTGGTGTCCATAATATGAGAATTATACAAATCATAATAAATGTAACATGTACACCCATATGAGAATATTACAAATCATAATAAATGCAACATGTACACCCATACGAGAATATTACAAATCATAATAAATGCAACATGTATAGAAAATACAACTACCAAGCATGAATAAGCTAGAGATCTACTGGGGCGCTTCGAGCGCATCACCATCTGGTCTTATTCTTGAATCATCTGCATATGTCCAATAGAATGCACCAAACATTAACATAGTGAAGAAATATCCCAAGATTATATTTGAAATATTTTAGTGATAAGAATGTTCATGACAAATACATATTTTTACATGTAACGCTCTTAAGCATGTGACCTCTAGTGCACAACTATTACACACGTTACACATGTTATTAACAAAATCAAGCGTAAGTAATGATGACATACTAAAATAAATAGTTTTCTAATTTAGTTGTTAAGTGCATTAATGTTATGAAGAGATGATGTATAATCCTCATAATCCAACACTCCCTTAAAGAAGTGACTTCAACGCTTATTTCGTAGAATACTAGCACTCCTTTAATAAGCGACTCCAACACCTTTTGCAACCACCTATTATAGGATATGCATGATTAGCCAAGTGATTAATAATCCTAGTCCATACAGTAGGTTGGTGAAGCTAGATACCACCATTATATCACGAGTCATTATTCAGATCAGGTAGCTCATTACGGCATGTAGTGGATCCTCACTAGTGTTTCTTGATCCAAATTAAGGCATCACCCGTTATATCTTATAAATCAATAATTTCTAAGGTATGACATTTTGTCCAATAGTATGTAAATTAACACGGTAAAGTTTGTACCTAAATACTGAGTATGAATGATCAATTTAGAGGTGTAAGTTTGTTACTTGAAACTAAATTAATACAACAAAAATGGCTCGTCACTCAATTCCATTCATGACTAGGTCATTCGAATGATACTCTGACAATCAACCATCGGTCCGGTATTTAATAAGGGTCATTCAAATAACAATCTATCATATGTATTAATGCTTATTGGTCAATATGAGGAGGATCGTCACCCCAACATTGGCTGACAGCTTGAACATGGTGTCCCGTACCACCATGCTTGGCTCATGAGTATTTGTAGGATCGTAATGCACTACTGATTATGAGTAGACTTAAATCAATGGTAATAGTGATATTCTAGATTTTATCGAATCTTATACAATCACCAAACATAAAAATAATCGAGCCTGCATTAGACTGATGCGATCGACTATGGAGGACCCAAGCAAATCAATATTAAGTGCGAGGCATTCCGTGTAGTTCTAACTAGTGCCGATTGTCTGTGTTCAACTTTGGTTGGCCAAATAAGTTTGGGATTGCCACCCCAAAGTGGGTCATTCGTATATTTAACTAATTTATGGAGCTCGATCTACCACAATAATAATTTAGATTTAACAACTACATAAGCATAATCACAAGGAAATTCAATAAGAATCCAGGGTATACCAATTAAACACATATATGAATTAGTACAATCCAACTAACACCAATACAACCCAACTTATATCAACACCTAACATTGAACATATATACAATTCAATCTATATCAATATAATTCAATTTATATCAACGTTTCTTAACATTCGACATCGAAGAGTTCTAATATTAGGAATTTCATATTACTCAAGCATTTAATCAAGTATGCTATTAACCAAATAGCAAATAAACACATTTAATCATATAAAATGCCAAGTGAAAGCTTGTGGGTAGATTTTTACCCTAGAGTCAAAAGCTCTCAATTCGGATATGACTATAATATTGAAAATTTAGAAAAAAAATTCCAAACCCTAATTCATTGGCAATCTAATCATTATTAACTTAAATTTTAACTTAATTAGACTTTAATTAAGGGTTAAAGGTTTTACCCAACTTAATTCGAGCAAACTCCAACTTTATTCGATGAGTTAGGGACTGAAATTAGTGTACAACGACATCCACACGGTGCCACACCCAACTATGGCTTCCTTAATAGCATGAAATGTTCTTAACCGATAGTCGAGACCCCAATTCCTAGCATAAACTAACCCAGAGGTTAGAATTTTTGGAGAAAAACTGATTCCTACATCAAATCGAGAGGGTTTACCTAAGATTTATGGAATTTAACACCTACGACTTAAAAATCGAAAGGTATGATATTTCGTTTACCTCTAATTGCAAATGAAAGTGGATTCAACAGAAGAAACAATAGCTTCAAGAATTTTTGTTGAAAGGAATCTGGTAAAAGAAATACCAAGAACCCCTTTATCTTCCTATCACTCTCCTTCACTTCCTCTCTCTCTTCCTCTCTTTCTCTCGTTTGCTAAGAAAAATTCGTATGGGGAGAGGAGTAAAATAAATGGGTATTTATAGTCCCATATGTGATGAAAATAGCCCTAATGCATATGTACTTAATATTATAACCATATGTGAGGTTGTTTCTAGCCTTTGGGGCCCACTAGAGGGTGTACAAAATTGATCTATACCATAAAATAGTTTCCCTTAGTGGTGATCTTTAAAATATTTCGATCGCTCGACAAATCGGATACATTGATCAACGATTATGATCAAAAGTCAATTCGACGGTTATCAATCATCAATCGGAGTCGTGGATATACAGATATGTATATGACAATACTCTAGCTTAGTGTCTTAAGTTTAGTTACGATCTAATAGCCCAAAAGTCTCAACTTTGAAAAAGATCGAAGGTGGACAATTAACTCAAGTTCCTGTTGATTTCAGCCATCCTCACACAACACATGTGCTGCCTTTTGGCTCCAAATTGAGTGATTTTGAGCGCCGCCTCTGCTCAACTTCCACGATGGATGTCAAGCCCAACAAGACAAATGTCTTTCTATAGTGTTGGGTTTAACGGACCACTGACAGGTGATCTCGGGCTACTTCGGTTAATCTAGGTATTTCTGGAATAACTTTAGCAACGTGATTTCTTGTATAGGACGATTAGGGTTTGGATTACCTAAATTCATAGCACTGCCTATTCGTAATTAGCAAAAATGATAATTTGGTCCTAATCACCCTAATTAAGAGTTTTAATTCGAATAAATTGAAAATTTTCTGAAATAGTAAGATACATTGTGAATAGAAAATCGTAATTAAATCACATGATGATTCTTGACATGATTAAAAGAAATTCCTAAGAAGATACTAAATACTAAAACTCTAAAATGAAAAATATACGTCGGGCCCATCGGCGACATGTAGTGGAAGAAATTTTCAGTTTTAATAAGTCTATTGCTTGTAATGTTTTTGGTACTTTTAGTTATTGAATTATTTTTATAATTTTCTTGGTAATTCTTCATCAAGTCCACTTTAGCCCCACCAAATTTCATTCCATTTTAACTTTCAAATTTTTTATCAAAATTATAGGAGTACTAGTTGTTTGAAACCAACGATTTTCTGTACAGTTTTCAGAACGTCCTAAAATAAACCTCCTTTAAGTTTGTTATTTATTTATTTATTTATTTTTCTATAGAACTAGATTTCTTTAATTTGGCTTTTGAATCACCTAGATTAGGGTTGTATAAAAAAAAGATATGATTTTTTTTAAAATTTTTTTTATTTTATTTTATTTTTATAATTTTAAGTTAGCACACTTGTGTTGTATAAACGAGGTCGAATCTTAATTATAGAATTTTAGGGACAGAATTGTAGGGTCAACCATGGAATTTCACGGTCGACCATGACTTGCTATTTAATGTAGCACGGTTGAATGTTCTCATCTAGGGTCGACTGTGGGTTGTTGTACTTTTCAAGGTCAATTTTACACACTTCATAGTCGACTATGACTATCCTATTTTCACATTTTTCTTGGAAAATTTGGATTTCCATTATCCCCACTCTCAAAGTTAATCTCTTCTTGATTCTGTTTACCCATCGTAGTGGTTTGTCGGGTGATTCTGAATGAATCGCAACCCCACATACTCAATCACATTGATGAAAGCAATCCTAAAACTCAAATTGCTACGTTCAAATTTACACAACACGGGAAATTGACCCAAGGTTCCTGTTTCTAGTTTTCAAGTTTTAGAATGCATCAAACTAGGGAATTTGGTCCTAAATTTTATGTCCCTAATTTATTGGATTTCTTACATTTTTAGATACTCCTAAAACTAGGGAAATCTCCATTTTTCATGGTGACATCGTGTTGCTCATAGAGGCACCATTGGGTTTTGTCTAGGTTGCCAAAACTTCATGCTTTCACTTTGCCAGGCGATTTTGGTGGACCCAAACAAGTGCGAATATACACAAACATGCACTTAAATTGGGAAGTCAAAGGTAAACGCACATGGACATCTAATTTTTAAGTTGGTAAAAATTTGGGGCATTATAGCCTTGCTTGGGTTGCTTGATCGATGCTCTCCCATGCTTTAATCAGCTCCCCTTGTGCTCTCCCGATCAATGACGCCGACGCATTAGCTCCTACAATCGTTCACGTTACATGAAATGTGCTAATGAGGTGACTAGGGTAAGGGAGATTGGTGGAATCCCCTACAACTAATGAGATGTTGAAATCATAGGGGATTTATCTAGATGGGTCTTCCTAGGAGATTTATATAGGGATATACTAATAAACTTAGTGTATAATCTTTAGAGAAGGGAGAGTTCATCCATATCTTTGTAATGGAGCATGAAATGCTCATTAAAATGAATAATCACAAGAAGATTAACATGAGCTTCTTTGGTATAGAGTCTAGGGTGAGGGATATAAGTGAGGAATCACCCAAGCTTCTATTGCACAAGAAACCCATAATCAAGCCCAAGAACTGAAAACCATTTTATAATAAACAGTGTTCCAACTATTATAAAACAGATAGTTAACGGTTTTATCGATGGGATCGAAGGTCTTTCGATAGGATTGAGATGGTCCTAGATGGGAATGAGTAATATGAATTTCCAGTTGAAATATTGTTAGATAGTTTTTAAGTTGCCTACTCAATGTCATCGAGTGAGACTTTGATCTCATCGAGTCCTATCGATAGCCTATTGATAGGATTGAGATCCACTCAAAAACTACTATTTTGGCCATATGATTTCACATCATCCTTCTCATTTCGCCCAAACTATTTTTCTACCATCGCCTTCCACTGCTTGAAGTTAGTGAAAACATCAAATTTATTTTTCATGAAATAAACCCACACTTGCCTGGAACATTCGTCAATAAATTTGACAAACCATGATGACCCTCCACTAGAAATTATAAACGTCGACCCCCATACATTAGAATGCACATAATCAAGAATACCTTTACAAACACATTTTTCAGACTTAAAAGACAACATTGAATGTTTACCATATATACAATACTTGCATATATTAAAATCAATGCTTTTAAAAATTGCAATTAAGTAACGATCAGAAGTAACTTTATGCCCCGCTCGCTCATGTGGCCTAAGTGTGCATGCCACATATATGCAGACGTGAAATCCACTGCAAATGCTGAGTTCCACCCGATGAAGTACTCTCGATCTACTTGTAAGGGTTTCCATTCCTCTACGCCTTCATGAATATTAGTGTCCCCTTTGAAACTTTAAGGATCGATTAAACCTAGTGAATTTGCACTTAAGTGCCTTGAGTGCTCTTAGAGATATCAGACTCTTCCTCAAATCACGAATGTGTCTCACTTCTGTTAAGATATGTTCCATGATATTAAACATCTTGATGCACACCGATTCAACACCTACCACTTTACAAGTATTATCATTGCCCATAAATACCTGACTACCATCGCACTCATTGTAACTTGTAAACTAACTCCGATGAAGAGTTATATGGTACGAAGCCCCCGTATCCAAAATTCATTATTCGTCGAAGTACCCATATTTTAATGTGGTCAACACGTTACTACCATTCATCTCCTCACTAGATTCCATAGTGTTGGCTTCCCTAGAAGAACTATTTGAATTCTCCTTTCTCGATTTAAAATTCTGATAATCATTCTTCATGTGCCCTGACATTTCACAGTTCTAGCACTTTAACTTGTTTTCATCATTTCTCTACGATTTGGACCTCGATCATGAAGATGCATTGTCCCATTCAGAATTCCTCACTCTCGTAACTAATGCGTCTGTGGAAGCACACACGTCACTGTTTTTCTTTCTCATTGCCTCAACTGAAGGGCTGAGATAACGGTCTCAATGCTAATGATTGCTCCACCGGTGTACAACAAGTCCTTGAACAACTCATATGATGTTGGGAGAGAATTCAATAGTATACATGCCTGATCCTCATCTTTCATCGTCTCTTCCACATCCAATAATTTGCAAATCAACTTGTTGAAGTTACTAATATAGGCTTCAATGTCAGCCCTTTTTGCCATCTTCAAATTGAATAATTATTGTTTCAATTACAAACGATTCTCAAGAGATTTCTTCACATAAACATTATAGATGACCTCATCCATTAAGCACAATTGTATAAAGGTTCTTTTTATTTTTATTTTTATTTTTTTTAATCTATTTTGTTCCATTCTTCTTTTGTCATAGATTCTGGTCGTTTTTCAAAGAGAGCTTCATCCAATCCTTGCTGAACAAGGATACCATTCATCTTAACTTTCTATAGTTCAAATTTTGTTTTATCAAAATTTTTTTTGCATTGAACTTCGGTTTAGATGCCATTGATACCATGCTTTCAGATTTGATCTGCTTTACGGCATTAGCTCTGATACCACTTGTTCGGGAATTGCAGAAGCACATAGAGTCTAATCAGGCAAAATACACGCAATCGCACAACCAAGTCTAAAAGATAACAATATAAATTTTATGTGGAAAAACCCTTGTGGTAAAAAACCACGACACAAAGTGATAAATTGCACTATGAAAGCATAAATTACAAAAGATAGAGTATTACCGATTCGAACAAGCCTCAAATCCACTTCACAAGCCCTAGTTATACCCTTGAAACCCGTAGGAATGATTTAAAAAGCCTTAGAACACTTCTATTCCAAAATCCCAATTACACCTGATATATAAAGGATCATAACTGGAATAAGAAATAAATCCTGTACTTACACGATTTTGCACTTGCGCTCGATGGGACCTTCGATGGCATCAACAACCCTTCCAAGACCTCAATGGCATCGAACACATTCAATGACATTGAGTAGCAACAACAAAACATTCCAGCAACCAACATGGATTTTTTTGATGGCGTCGAGCACTCGTTGGTTGCATCGACCTCTGCTCAATGGCATCGAGTGGTCCATCATCGACAAACTCTGTTATTGACATATTTATGATATTAAAAATATTTTTAATGTAATTTATCTTCTGCACCTAAAAATTCGGCAAATTCAAAATTCAGGTTGGCCAAACTAAGGGCAATTGGGATTACAAAGACGAAAGTCCTTTCATCTAGTATGTACGGGTTGATTGTGTTTTTTTTTTTTAATTTTTAAATTTTTTTTTTTTTAATTTTTAAATTTTAATTTTAAATTTTTTATTTTTATGTCGCATTGACTCCATTTAGAAGATGCATATGCCAAGATGGATGAACTATAGTTCTAAAACTCGTTGACTCAAATCCAAAGTGTGAGTTAAAATAGTTATTACTGGGAGAGACTTGTTGTGTTGACTCAATGGCTCAGTCGATTCAACATAACTTGGCATGACTCGGACGGAGTCACTCCATTTAAGTTGTGGGATTTTATGAAAAACAAAAATGTGATGGGACAGAGGTAAAGATGTTAACCAGTGCGACATCTACAATGTTATTACTTTTACGTATATTAATTATATGATGTTAACTATTTTAAATATCTATCAACACTCTTAATATTCGAAACTTTTAATGATTAAATATCAAGTTGAGTCGGTTCGAGCCTTTGAGTCAACTCGACTGGCTGAGCATCCAGTTGAGTTATTAGGTTCTCAAACTATGAGATGTATCGCAAAGAGTCAGCCCATTCCAGGTGGACCCAACATTTGATTTTAGAGGGTCTGGGCATGGTTTTACATGGTGTCATACAGTTTGAGTTTTGGGAGGCAAAGATAATAGGGGCGCCTCATATGATGGACGGATTGGATGTCATTAAAAAGAATCTAGATCATCTGCTTCCCACAAACAGATTCTTCCTGTTTTCCTATATTGCAATATTGCAATGGAAGTGGATTGGCTAGTGTACCACACACCCGTTATCTAGCTAGTGTATTGACGTCAGCAAGTTCTGTGGTCCATCATGAGGTATGTGTTATATCCAAACCGTCCATCCATTTGGTGAGCTCGTCGTAATGGTTGAGCAGAAAAAGAATACAGATCTAAATATCAACTGGACCACGTACACTGCAAAAAGCAGTGGGGAATTGAACGTCTACCATTATTTATATTAATTAATTAGATCCATCCTTTTGTATCGTATGTAAGGAGACGTGTGCTTTGGGTGGATTGCTACGTAGGTAGGCACTGCCTGACCCATTTTCTCTCAAGCCCGAGTGGTTGTTTGAGGACCATGTTGTTTGAAGTGACGTTAGATAAAATTTCAACGATGGTGTCCTTTTCATCGCTCATCCAAGAGGCATATTCCTACCATTTGTGGACCAGCATGGGTTAGTGCGTTGTATTTTGACTCTTAAGAAAAAAAAAAAACCTATTTTCCTTATTTAAAATTGACACAGAAAGTTATGTCTCACCGTAGTGTTGTAATATGTCCTTTATTTTAATTTTTTCAGCACCCAACCATATACTCTCGTGCACTCACACTACCAGGGTACCAGTGACCTCGTGTTGAAATTATAGAGAGTGTAGCATTGAGGCACGGCAACAAGTAGTCTGATATGTCCTCTCGAAAACAATAGTCTACCTGCATGATGTACCGTGTCATTTCCCTTTTCAAAATGTATTTTTACCTGAAGAATAGTGAGGTTAGGTTCCTACAGTCGGAGGTGAATTGTGTCAAGCAGTGCGTTGGATGCACCCGGTCCAACTCCAGTGAAAAGTGTCATTTGCGGACATGGATTGTGTCCTACTCTCGCCGGTCTTTAGCTACGAACAGGCTGTTTTCTTTCAGAACAATTTAACATATGTGCACAAAAATAAGGCATATCCAGCTATCATATGGACCGCACCAAGTAATAAGCTTGGGTTGCATTAAATGCAAGTGGCATTAAATGCAAGAGTCTATGTGGTGTGGTCCACTTGAGCGTTAGATCCATCAAGTTTATTTTGAGGAGGCATCATAATAATTAGCCTTGTACAATTTATTAGTGAAACAAATACAGTTTTATACTCGATACAAGAAAAGGGATAGACTGCATGTATAAACAAATACATCACGGTGGGCCCACCCATAAAACTGTCTGTCCGTGGCTAGAGACGGGTGGGGGTAGGACACAATTTAAGTCCATCATTTTCATATTTATTGATGTGGGACTACAGTGAAAAGAGCAAAATTGTCATTTCATGCAGTGAATATTTTCTATTTCAATGTAGGTCCTATGTAGGACTGTCAATGGGCCAGGCTGGCAGGTCGGCTTTTGGGCTTGACCTAACATAGTGATGCAGGGAAGGACGTGAGGTCGAGCACCCCCTTCCTCAAGAGGATAACTATTCTGAATCCACGAAACTTTTCCGGACACCTCATTGAGATTTCTCGAATCCAAAAGGAAAGAAAGCGGAAAATAGAAATAAATTCTAATAAATTCGAAATTGATTAATGAATGAATAAAAATGAGTTCACAACCCTTTAAATAGAGGTACCAAGCAATGAGGAAGAAATCATAATCAAACTACAACTAAAACTCCTAGAATTCGTGACTTACTATAAATAGTAAACTTACTATTTATAGATGGTCGTGATGTCTACTAGTGCGCAAGGTTTTCGACCAAAAATAGTAAGTGTCCTATTTGGTTTTACCAAGCTGTTCTCTTGATTTTTCTAAGCTCTTATCACGTTGGACTCAACTCCTAAAGCCCAACGGATGAAGAGTTATAATCAAACTAAAACTTACTATTTACAGTAAAAACGAAATTAAAATAGGGAAACGACTATTGATCTGGTGGTATTTCATAAATCCGGCTTAGGTAACCCAGTATAGTGGGGTTGGTTGGCTAAAGTAGCTCGTTCTACCCCAAAATCATATATTTTACGTCAGATAACTCATTCCGGATTGCGAGATACACCCGATTTAAGGTTTGATGGTCTGGATCACTTCTGTCGTCGATCAGGCCTTTTCTGATCCATCTTGGCCATGTAATTGGTCGCGATCCACTTTACATCAGTCTCCTCTACCTCAAAAGAACTCGTCCTCTAGTTCTCATCTTGCTCTGGTTCATAATACTCGGTCAGGTCCGCGACGTTGAAAGTTCATGAGATCGCCGTGTCATCTGGAAGATCAACAACATAAGCGTTGTCATTGATATTTCGGATGATTGGTACTGGTCCAATCTTTTTATTCTTCAACTTGTACGTTCCAATCAGAAATCTTTCTTTGCATAGATGGACCATTACTTAGTCGTCCACCTCGAACACTTTTTGTCGCCGATGCTTGTTCGCTTTCTCCTTGTACTTTTCGTTTGAGACATGTAGCTTGGTCTATACCTCCGCATGAATGCTTATGATCCTGTCTGCCATATGTTTTGCTGTAATGTTCATGCCTGGGATCTTGGGTAGAGGGACCAAGTCTAGTGTGTGGCGAGGTAATCGTCCGTTAATAACCTAGAACGGGGATTTCCCTGTTGAGTAGTTCACAATGTTGTTGAATGTAAACTTCGCTTGAGACAAGGCCAAATCCCATTGCTTCGGTTTTTCTCCTGAAATATATCAAAGGAGGTTTCTCAATGTACAATTCATAACTTCGGTTTGCCTGTCAGTTTGTGGGTGGTAGGCACTGCTGAACTGAAGTCGTGTATCGAATTGAGTCCAGAAAGTCTGCCAAAAGTGGCTTATGAACTTCGTGTCACGGTCAGAAGTAATAGTCTTGGGAACCCCATGTAGCCGCACAATTTCTCTGAAGAATAGATTCATCATGTGTGTTACATTGAGAGTCTTCTTATATGGAACAAAGTGTGCCATCTTGGAGAAATGATTTACTACCACGAACACCGAATCCATGTCGCGTTGTGTTCGTGGGAGACCAATCACGAAGTCCATAAATAAATCCTCCCAAGGGCCGTCAGGCATGGGTAATGGGGTAGAGGGGCCCGTATTATGAGATTGCCCCTTGGAAGTCTGACAAATATAACAGTGTTGGACTGCCTTTCCCGCATCATGTACCAATTGCGGTCAGTAATACCGTTCTTCCATAAGAGCTCGGGTCTTGTCTCGCCTAGGGTGTCCACTGAGGCCACCTCCATGTAGGTCTTGGATTATCTATTCCCTTAGCGAACTGTTGGGGATGCACAATCGATTTCCCTTGAAAAGGAACCCATCTTACATATGTAAGTCGCTGGGGTGACCTTCTTGGCATCTAACCCATGCGTCCTTGAAGTCGTCGTCGTCGGCATATATGTCTTTGAGGTGTTCGAACTCGACAACCTCATTGCTCATAGTGACTAACAAAGTTGCAGGCGACTCAGCGCATCGGCTACTTTGTTCTGTTGCTCTGACTTTTATTTTAACACAAACATGAATTCCTGTAAAAATGACATCCATCTAGCATGCACACAGTTAATGTTAACTTGACTATTAATGAATTTGAGAGCTTGATGGTCCATGTAAAGTATGAATTCCCTTTGAATCAAGTAATGTCGCCAGTGTCATAGTGCCTGAACTTCCCGTACAACTCGATCTCATATGTAGACCACTTCTTGCATGCATCACTAAGTTTCTCACTATAGAAGGCTACTAGCCTACCTTCTTGAGACAAAACTCCCCCAACCCCGACATATGAGACATCACATTCGACTTCAAACAGTTTGTTGAAGTTAGGAAGTATAAGAACCGGGGTCGTGCATAATCTGTGCTTGATTTCGGCAAAGCTCTTGTCGACTTCGTCGCTCCACTAAAATTGCCATTTTTTCATGCAATCTTTGATTGGTGACACAATGGTATTGAAATTTTTCACGAACTGACGATAGAATGTCGCCAGTTCATGAAAACTTCGCACTTCGTGAATATTTGTGAGAACCAACTATTCTCTGATTGCATTCACCTTTTCTTCATCCACACGAATGCCCGTGGATGTTATGACAAAGCCCAGAAATAATAGGCTATCAGTCATGAAGCTATACTTTTTAAAATTGAGATACAGTTTATTTTCAGTGAGCACTTGAAGGACCTTCTTGAGGTGTTCCATATGGGTGGTTTCATCTTGACTGTATATCAAAATATCATCGAAATAAACTACAACGAAATGCCCAATGAAAGGTTTCAGAACTTAGTTCATCAGTTTCATGAATGTGCTAGGCTCATTCGAAAGACCGAGGGCATGACCATCCATTCGTACAATCCTTCCTTGGTCATAAAGGCCATTTTTCACTTATCACCCAGCCGTATTTAAATCTGATGGTAGCCGCTCCTTAAGTCCAATTTATAAAATATTTTTGCACCCTCTAGCATATCCAGCATATCGTCTAACCGTGGTATAAGAAACCTGTATTTTATGGTGATTTTATTGATGGCCTGGTGTCGACACACATGCGCCAACTCCCATCTTTCTTTAGAGTTAATAGAGCCGGTACGACACATGGGATCATGCTTTCTCGAATAAGACCCATACGGATCAGCTCCTCCACTTGCCCCTACAGAATCTCGCACTCATTCGAACTCATTTGATATTGAGGATGATTGGATAAACTAGACTCGGGGATAAAGTCAATATGGTGTTGGACATCCCGCATAGGGGGTAACCCATTAGGAAGGTCATTGGGCCAGATTTCTTTGAATTCATGTAACAAAGGCCTTAGTTTTTCAGGGATGATGGTAGGCTCAAGTTCTTCTCCTTTTACAATTAATGCATAAGCTTGTCATGTTTCTTTTAATTCTTCTACGAAGTCTCGTATGGTTACGAGAAAACGACCCTCCACTTTAGAAGTTTCAGGTGGTCCCTCTAGATCCATAGGGGCCAATATGGTCTTCCGGCTGTCTTTGACGAAAATATATATGTTATCTCATCCTTTATTAGTGGCATCACGGTTAGATTACCAGGGTCGACCGAGTAGTATGTGACATGCTTCCATGTCAACCACATCGCATACTACTTCATCCTTTTAATGTTTGCCAATTGAAAAGGATATGGTGCATCGTTTAGTTACCTTTGTTTTGCTAACCTTCTTGATCCAACCGATTGTATATGGGGAGGGATGACACTCCATTTTCAATTGCAAACTCCGCTTGAGACAAGGCCAAATCCCACTGCAAACTCTCATTTTCAATTACAAACTCCGCTTGAGACAAGGCCAAATCCCATTGCAAACTCCGCTTGAGATAGGCTGTGCTTGTGCTGCATTATCAGGTTTGAGGGCTGGGCTCAGGCTGAGAACTCAAGCCCATTTAATAAACAGGCCGAGCTTGGACCATGTACAAAAGCCTATAGCCTTGCCTAATCAGGCTCATTAAGGCACACAAGGGTAGTTTAATAATATTATAAAAACACCCTTCTTCAACAAACTTAACCCCTCCCTCTTCCTTGGAATCCATTCCCTCCACCCTCTCTCTCTCTCTCTCTCATCTTCCAATTGATTTCTCTTTATCTTCTAAGCTCCAACCACATCACCACATCTTCCAAGCTCCAACCTAGGCCCCATTTATCTCTTTCTCTCAATATAAGCTCCTTCGATCATCGCCTTTAGCCAAATCACTGAATTTTCGTTAAGATCTACCTTGAATCTAATGTCATTTTTGCCAATCAGACCAACCACCATTGCAGCAGGGAGACTTAAAGAAGTCACTCTCTCTCTCTCTCTCTCTCTCTCTCTCTCTCTCTCTCTCCATCAGAGAAAAGCTTAGGCTTGGGCTGGGCATAAAATTTTGGGTCGAGCTTGGACTTGACTATTTTGGCATGTCAGGAGCCCTGTAGGGCCTCATCCCTCCCGTACCCTTTCTATGCGTGTGTACGATGTCTAACACTCCTAGTAGGCCCTAGATTGCCCGTGCATATAGTGCACTTGAGTGACCAGAGCGCTGAGATCCCCCTCCATATTGACTATACCATCACCACGAACGCGAAAGTACCACCTACGCATCCATATGACGCCACATTGGAATGCTACGTCACAAGGAATCTGACATTTTTCATATGTGCATGTGTAAACACCCCACCCCAGGCCGACAAGCTGATCAAACTAGATGGAAATCTTAAACCTAATCCAAACCCTAAGCCAAATCATAATCTAAACACTAATCCAAATCCTAACCCTAAAATTAAAACCCAACCTTAAGAAAAACTTAGTCAAACCCGGTTAACTCATTGAGTCAACCCATTGAGTTGACTCACCCAGTCAGCCCATCAAGTCAGCCTACCCATTTAACTCATCTAGTCAAGCCTAACCTGAAACTACGCTTAGATCAAGCTCACATCCAAGCCCAATCAGATCTCATAGCCAAACATTAATACAACATCCTTGGAGGTAAAGCCTCCACGTGTGTATGGGAACCACCCTGCTAAAGCTGGAGGCCTTGTAACAGGTCTCCTGCTAATGTGGGAGTCCCTGCATGATTGGAGACCCTTCTTTTACAACCCTCATTCAAGTGGCATTGTGAATAGACTTTGATGCCCCTTCCCCTTGCCCAAATTCACCATTTTACCAGCTAATCCAAGCCATGAGATGTTTCCACATGATAATATCAAATCGAGACCCTTTAAGCCACTTTAACCCTACACTTATCCAGAAGTACAGGAAAACCAGGCTTGAGAGTTATAAAAGGCCCTCTCCCTTTCTCATTTCAATCATTCTCAACCCTTCAAACATCCAAATCAACTAAGAGTTCAAGAAATCCCTTAAGCTCTCCCTTAAGCCTTTAGGCTAGCCATTTTATCCTTCCACCAAGGAGAGGAAAGAGCAATAGAAGAGAGCCTAGCCTAGGTCTAGCCCAGTTAGATCCCTAGTTTCTTGAGCAATTCAGGCCTAGATCTGAGTCACTCAATCTAATCCTTGTGACATTATCGTTCATTCAGCCGTTTAACTTCAATTAACTTCGTTTAATCCCAGCATTAACAATGTGGACACATTTTTTCCCTTATCAACTCCCCTGTTCATCTCATTTGTAGCATTTCATACGTAGCATTCTTACCTAGTCAACTCGAGTCTATGCTTTGAGGCTTGCCGAGTTTCTCGTATCCTGCCCATCAAAAACTCGTGTTGATTGGTTATTCCGCTTGACATGTAAGTGAGTTAGGGCAGATTTATTAAGCCTGAGACATTGCTTGGTAGCGATGGTGCATTAAACACTGCATTTTACACACTACATACATCAGTGCGCAAATATTAATTCAATTATCAAAAGTTTAAGAGATCTTGTGAAGTAAAGACCATAAATTTGTATAGAAAGAGTAAGTGCCTAACACCTTCCCTCTCTGTAATTGTGGTTCCTTACTCTGAATATCCAACCATAGATCAATGAGTCATCTTAGAGAAGAGAATCTTCGAATCCTCTATCTTAACATTTCCACGGAGTTTACCTGACTTTGGAATTAGATTAATTGACTAGTGGCGACTCCAATCAATTATAAATTACACCAACCATTTCCAAATCCATCGCTCAATGTGAGCGCAATCCACTGCTCAATGTGAGTGCAATCCACTGCCTGGAACACAACGACCACAGAATGGCGACTCCACTAGGGAACAACTAGTCTCACTAATCGCAACCCAACTTGAAAAATAAGATCTCTTGCATCTTTGATGGTTAATAGTTGTAACACCCTGATTTTCATAACCCGAGGAGGATTGCTCGAGTACGAGAACCTGAGGGTTACGTCATAAATGAAACTACCATACGTCTAATTACTAACATATTTTATAACATCAAAAGGTAACTAGTATATAAACTAATGAAAGGAGTTCAACATACGTAAATGCAAGTAAAGAAATGAAAGTGAGATCCCTCAGTAAGGGATTTTAATTATAGTACTCCAAATATCAACCAAGCATAAAGTCTAAAATATCAAAACAGTAAATCTTAAGATTTTAATGAAGCTCCTGCGGCTCAACTGCATCAACATAAGGGTCCTCCTCACCATACTCCTCAGCAATACCAGGAGCCCCATTATAGGTGCTGTCCTCCACCATCATACCTATATCTATTTGGTGCAACCGTACGATTGGATGAGTGAAAGCTCAGTGAAAATTTCCCTCATAGATTCAACATGTCATATCATTCCAACATAGATTAACATAACATATTCGATTCATAAGGTAGTATGACTGCATATGCATGTGCATGGATGTATGAATGTATGTTCAAGTCACAGATCTGGGGATGCATATCTAGCGGTCAAAAGAAAAGACCGCCCTCAGTAGATTAACTACTTGAAAAAGGCCATGTAGATGAGTGCGCCCAAGGATGTCTAACCTCCAGGAAAAATACACGGGGTACGCTCGAGGAGGTCCTAAAATTTCGAAAGAGCCTCATATAAAGGAGCGGCCCATAGTGGTGCAAATGCACATTAACCTGATGGTCAAACTTAGGTAATAGAACCCTTAACAAACCCAACAAGATTGTGACTTACGATGAACACTCGGTAAAGCTCACATATTATGTGTGGATGTTATGCACCATGACATGTACATTTCTTTGGTAGGGTAGGAATGTCCTTCAAATTGCAAGTATGAAACATCCATCCATGAATTCAATATGGACTTCCATAATTTCTTTACATTCAAAAAAGGGCTCACCAAGCGTCATGTCACTACGCCAACAATGCAAATTTATGATGAATTTTAGTGACGGACTTTGTCCGTTGCTAAAATGGATTGGTTTAACGACGGACTTAATCCGTCGCTAATGGAAAAAGTCCGTTGCAAATCCTGTCTCTCGAAAATTGTCGTGAAATTTTGCGACAGACCAAATCCGTTGATAAAACCTGATTTAATATAAGTGACGGACTAAATCCGTCATAAATTTTGATACGGTTTTTAGTTGCTTTTACGACGGATTATGTCCGTCGTAAAAGGACTTTGGCCTAACATTTATTTCTTTCATTTTTTTTTTAGAATATTGTGGAAAATTATGTTTTGTTGTAGTCTAAGAATTGTTTTTTAATAGAATTTCAGTGTTTTAATTGTACATAGTTGTATTTAAGATTATTTTTTAACAATTGATTGAATGCCAAAAAATAAATAAATTATTTTGTTTTTATATCAAACAAGTGGAATTTTTTTTTAATTTAAAACTAATATTTAAATGATTTGTAATATCACATGAAAAAGAATATTGAGAAGTTCAAAAAATTTAACAATGTTTGAGAAAAAACAAGATTTTGAAAAAAATGGAGAAATTAGAAAGAATTGAAAATTTTAAAATAAAATGATGCTAAAATCCGATACTTTAACAAAAAATAAACATTTTGAAATGAAAAATAAAGAAGTTGAAAAAATTTGTGATTTTGAAAAATAATTGAAAATGTTCAAAATTTAAAATTAAAAGAAAAAGTTATTTATAAAAACACTGATATTTTGACAAAAAAAAATATAATTTTAAAATAGAAATTTGAAAAGTTGAAAACAAAATGATGCTTTTGAAGAGAAAAATTGGCATTTTGGAATTTTTGAGAAAATAAAATAAAATTTGAGAAATTTTTTGAGATTCTGAAAAAAAAAATTCAGAATTTGTATTTTTTTAAAAAATATTTTATAATAGAAACGATATTTTGTTAAAAGTTTTCATAGAAAAATTAAGAGTAAAAAAAATATACATTTTGAAAAAAAATGTTATTTTTAAATGAAAATTGAAATTTATCTGTGAAAAAAAATTAATAAATTATTAGGCACATATACTAATTGAACCTTCAACCATTTTTGGACAATCTAATTTGTCCAGATTGAAGAGTAAATAACTTCAGATATTTAAATCAAATTTCACTTAAATTGTTGATCAATCTTATATGCTCAATATCTTTCTCATGTGTAGCCTGATCGGGGCAAGTAACTAGTCAAATTGAAGGTATTGATTAGTAAAATAGTGTGAATGGACTAGACATATAAATTTGGGCAAATATTCTGGTTAAAATTGTGACCCAACTTATTGACCTTACGAGAACCTAAGAATTGATGTTAGTAAGTTTTGTGGGCCCCATCATGATGTGTGTCGAACATCAGCACCGTGCATTTGATGTGTCCCCTTTAGGTTATGAGATATCTCAAAAATCATCCATATACGAAACTCAGGTGGGCCATACCATCTAAAACCATGTGAAGACATCTTAAAAAATATAAAAGCACTTAGTGGGGCCCACATGATTTTGGATGCGGTTGAAACTTGGTCTGACCCCTCACTAAGTGGGACACACGTAATGAGTGGGTTGGATATGTGAATCACATTTAGGTAGGCCCAATATATGATTATGAATGTTTTAAGAAAGCCCCTCTCCACTACATTTAGGTGAGTTACTCATTACCAGAGTAAACTTTGTGGGATCCACCGTTATTTATTTATTTTATCCACTCCATTCATCCATGTTAACATATAATTTGAGGTTTAAAGAACAAAAAGGAAGCATATCTAAAAAATGAATCATATCCAAAGATTAAATGGACCACACCATAAATAAGGAAAACGGATTGACTACTCCCTCCAATGGCTGGTGGTTGGTGCTATGTGGGCCCTACCATGATGTATGTGTTTCATCCATACCGTCCATCTATTTTTAAAGATTATTTTATGGCATGACTCTAAAAATGAGGTATATCCCAATATGAAAACGTCAACATTACAGGAAATAGTGTTGAATGGGCGTCAACCATTAAAAATATTTTGGGGCCATAAAAGTTTTGGATCAAGATGATTTTTGGTTTTCCCCTTCATCTAGGCCTGTATGACCTAATAAATAGATTGGATTTTAAATAAACAGTACAGTGGGCCTTGGGAGGATTTTAATGATGGATATCCAATCACTATTGTTTTCCGTTGGCCCCACCATGATGTATGTATTGTATCCACACCTTCCATCCATTTGGAGATATATTTTAGGACAATATCCAAAGAATGAGTTAAATCCAAAGTTCCAGTGGATCCCAACATAGAAAATAGTGGGACAGCGACGCCCACCATTAAAAACTTCTAAAGGCCACAAAAGTTTTAGATCAAGCTAATATTTGTGTTTTCCCTTATTTCATGTCTTTTTTTAACTTTTGAACAGGTTGGATTTCAAATGAACATTATGATGGGCCTTAGGATAGTTTCAACGGTGGGAATCACTCTCCTCGCTGTTTTCTATGGTGGGGGTCCACTGCAGATGTTTATCTGCCTCATTCTTTGGCTCATGACTTAAAATGATATATCAAAATGGATGGATGGTGTGGATATAACACATACATCATAGTGGGGCCAACAGAAATTGTTGCCGTCGTTGAAATTAGGGCGTCCAAAGAGACGTGGACGCCCTAATTCATTCATATATATATATATATATATATATATATGTCTCTCTCGCACCCCTCTCATCTCTCTCTCTCTCTCTCTGTCTCTCTTGCACCCTCTCCCTCCTCTCTCTGTTTCTCTGTTCCTCTCTCTCCATCTCTCTCTTCCTCTCTCTGATCTCTCTACCCTACCCTTGCCGAACGCCCTACCCATGCACGCCCCCCCCCTCTCTCTCTCTCTCTCTCTGAAGCTGGGTTGACGACAACAAGGTATCTCTCTCAATCTCAATACTGATTTATGGATTTGGGGATTTTAGGGATTTGGGTGTGGTCTAAGATGATGATTTGGGTATTTCATTTGGGGATTTTAGGGATTTGGATGCATTAACGGTATATTTGGATCAAATTCTATTTTTTGAATCCTTTATTAATTCAAATTCAAATAGGGTTTGTAGGATCCGTCAGATATTGGATTGGATTCGGATCCCAAATATTCTTAATCGGTTCGGACTTGGATATGCATTGACATGAAAACGTGTCTGAATGTCAATGTTGGAAGATATCTTATCCTAAAATAGGGTACTAGTTTTAAACCTCTCTTATTGATGATTACACCCCCTATTTTCTAATATTCATTGTGTTATGACACTTTCATACCATTCTAATACCAAGAAACAAATAGAAAACAAACGGTGTAAAAATCAGTTGGTTAAAGTTAACAGCTCATAAATTCATCTCAAGAAGTCCATTGAGTGTAAAATAAATAAAAGCATATCTATGGAATCTATGGAAATAGAAATAAATCAAAACTATATAATTAATGTTTAAAAACTAGGAAAAAAAAACAATTTTAGCACTGTTGACAGCGTCCAGTATTGCATTCTTCTTAAGCTTACTAAATGTGGGTTGTGTTCTATAATCTTCAGGGGTTTCTTTCATGGTTATTCATTGATCACAACTTGGATGATTCTCAATCATGCATTAAGGTACTTTATTTTAGAACCATATTTGTTATACATTTCCTCAACTTAGGATCTTATTTGTCATATTGGATGCTTGCAGTGGAATTGTCGTGTCGATGGTAATGAAATATGCTGATAATATTGTGAAGGTATGTCGACTAGTTTTCACTTGGTTGTGTACTAATAGTATGGAACAGTATTCAATGTATCAATGATGCAGACTGATACTTTCGGTATTGCAGGTCAGTGATGTGAAACAAAGGGGCATCACAAATATTGATTTGTATCGACAATGTAATCATTGATACATGCTGATATATCGCAATATCGATATTATCACTATATGTCAAGTACAAAGGTCGGGCTTGTACAAGTACATGGTGTGGAGTGATAGTTGCAATATTTCGCAAATATTGGTTGACACCAGCAATAATTGTAATATTCAATTGAAAACCAAAAATTCAGGAGAAAAGGCGTTTTTTTTTTTTAATCATTTTTTTATTTTTTATTTTTTTTTTATTATTTTTTTTAAGGTATTGTGTCTCTTGGTGTGTTTTAACAACTCCACTTTTTGTCAAAATGCAAATTTGATGGAAAATAGTGATTGTAGAGCCAATTTGGGCTGGAACCTATGGATGAAAACGCTTATTTAGATTCATTTCTTTTTTAGTAGATTAGTAAGAAAACAAAAAGAAATCCAGATCTAGCATGAATCTTATGCATCGACATGGATTTCAAGCAAGAAAATTTGATTTTGACAGGATTAAGAATGGAAGAAAATGGGGAATCCAAAATTGTTCCATTTAGATTGCAATGTGTGAAAAAAAAAATACATTGACAAGCGTATGGCGTCCAACTGATAGGCACTCTCTCTTTTTTTTTTTTTTTTTGATTTTTTAAAATAATTTAAAAAGCTTATTTATCCCCCAGCTTGAATTCAATACATATTAGTCTTATACAAAATTTCTCATGCTTGTTCCATCAATGTACAAGTGTATTCTACTTCGGTGGCAATGCTTTTAATAGCAGTTGTATTGGTGTTTCTCTTTAGGTTTCATCTCTCCCTTGTCTTTTTCCTCGACTCAATGTAAGTACCTGAAATTTCTAGAACCTATGTAATTTGCCATATGATTTTTTTTCTCATTCCAAATTAAACGAAAACTGATAATTTAATATGCTTCCAGGGTTGTTTCAGTCTCAATTTATTTACCCTCCATAGGGAAGCCGTGAAGATGTAATGTCTCTTTGTTTCCATAGTTGAGTTCTTACTGTAAAGTGTCTGATAGAGCTTTTCCTTTCTTTTCTTTATCATCAATTTACTTGAAATTAGTTTAAGATCCAAATTACTTGTTCTGTGCTACTTTAAGGTCTTCTTAATCCTTTATTATAGTTTATCAATTGAGATTCTCTAATACCAACTTCCTTTGGTACTATATTTTGGGTTTTGTGTCTTGCTTTTTTAACCCTACGAAAGTTACGGATATATGCAAACATGGATTAAAATGGGCGTAATGGGTACCATATTGTCCATGATTAAAAAAAATCTAGTTCTTGTTGGGCGTTCGGTTAAAAATAAGGAGTCCCAAAACCCCCGTAAAATGCATTAAAACATGTTAATAAACATTTTTACTTATTTATCTCTTAAATTTGGGCTTATAATAGGTGAATCAGGACGTTCTTGGTCCAACTGACTCACATATTGATATCAGTGGCTGCCCAAAACCAATACCTTTGAGTTTTCGACTGTACTCCAATTGATATATGCTAGCAATATCTGACTTCGAATTTATGAGTCTCCTGCACTAGATTTTTGTTGAAGAGTAGGAGAAGACAATGGTATAGCCAGTGCCTATTTAGACTACTGTTTCCCCATCAATGCGACTCCACTCCACCTCTGTCTGAGCTGTTTTGTGATTTTATATTTAAAATAAAAGTTAATAGAAAAAGAAAACTACTGCAATGTTCACTCGAGTAGAGTGCTAGCGTCACTTAGAAATTAGTATTATTCATATTGTGGGCCATCATGAAGGTGGTCCATTAGTCAATAATCATACCATTTGATTATCATAGCTGTCTTAACACTAGGCCATAATCAGTTTTTTTTTTTAAATAAAAATTATTATGGCTAATTAGGGGGAAAAAAAGGAGCAAAACCCTGTAGAAAGGCTGGTAGAAATAGACTTCAATACTGTTACATATTCACTGGGTACAAATTTCACCAATTACACATTTACATCATTCCAACTCGAATTTTTGGCCGCGGGTCATTGAAGTATTGGACCACCTGATGAACTGTTCTAATATGCCACATGACACATTGGAGACTCACAGTAATGAGATTAATTAACATCTCTCCGAGTGGAACAAATCTGTCATTTGACAGATATTCGTAGTCGAGTTGTTGCACGTGGGCGTCTTCTGAGAGATAATGCAGGCATCCCTCCAGATTGCATCAAAGTTATATTGGATGTTGTTGAAGTTCCTGGTGTAGATGTGTTTGGTGACATTGGGGACAAGACGTTGGCTGATTGCGACTTGGGTGATGCTGTCGTTTGGCCTAGAGTGCTGACGAAAACATAGATATAGATATTAAAGGAGTTTACTTAAAACTTTTCTTAAGTCAAGAACATACTTTTTAAATTTTGTCTGGACATGTGGATTGTGTTTGAGGTTATTTTGGATATTATTTGACTAAATCTTTATCTTGAATTATTTAGTAGTTTTACTTGACTAATCTAGTGATTTGTTTCAGCTTTTCATCTTCTTATGCGTAACAGAAGGTACACATATTTCTATTATGATTTATTTTGATTTTTTCTCTGCTTAAGTGTAAAATGTTCTAATTTAAATATTAAGAACTACGTAGTGGCTTGATCTCAATCTTCCGAACATTGGGTACATAGGTAGCAGTTCATACTAGACTGTATCGGTGCAGCCACAAAATTATTTTTTCCCCTTCTTGTAGTGTGGATGCATTTTCATCAGGACTACTTGGAAGTAAGAGTGAGGTGGATGTAAGTTCTCGAAACCTTAAATTAATCTTGAATCATCATTTATATCTTTATCGCTTCATTTATATGTTGTCGTCAGGGTCAACTTGTAACTCCTCAGAACACGCTCCGCCGTAAGACATTACGGTGCATGATGGTTCCTAGTAGATTAAGTTATAAATTATTATTAAGAGTTGGTTGGATATCTTATATTTTTTGTAAATGTTGTTAATAGTTGGATGGATGATGAATTTATTTGCGAATGTAAATGAAAATAAAAAACTTATAATATATATATATATATATATATTATTAATAGAGGATACCTTGTTTAGGGGGACATGAAATTTTGTAGCTTATGGTATGGTGCCCCAATATTGGTTGTATGTTACTAGTATGTAATACTAGGTTCATCTTGGTGTGAAGACTCCTTTGAATGAATTAGATGGTAATATAAAATTTTCACTAGAGATCATATTTCTTTTTGGTATGGATTACCAATTATCATGATAGCCAACACTCATGTAAAATTACAAAAAGTTTACTAGGTTCACATGGTATGGCCCACTTGAGCTTTATATCAGGCTAAATTTTTGTATCTTCATTTCATCCTAGTGAGTTGCACTCAATGGGTTTGATGAAAGATACACAACATGGTGGCCCCACACAAACCTCTATTTTCTCCCTGTGCCTTATCAGTCTCTCCAACATCCCTATTTCTTGATTTCGATGCTGGTTGCTCATTGTGGACCCCATCTTCAAGCTTCGTCTTTCCTCTTGTTTCTTGGACTCCATATTCTTTGTCCCTACCATCTCTTAAGGACTCAGAGCGATTTGTTTTCTCCAATTTCCTTGCCATATCCAAGCTTTTCCTCTCCAGATTAGCATTGTTATATTGCCCACCACCTCTCTTTCCTGCCATCATCTCGCCCATGTGTCCGAGAACTAAACTACTAGCTAGTTTTTTAGTAGTATGCACATCTTTTTGGCTTGCTATTTTGTACTTTTTCTTACTTTTTTGGGTTCTGTGATCAATAATGAAATTTCAAAACTATGGGAGCACCATGATGTATATGTTCTATCCATGAGCCCAAAAATGATGCAGATTCAAATCAAAAGGTGGACCATACAATAGAAGAGCAGTGTTGATTGAAAGTCTATTAATAAAAACTTTCTAAGGCCCATTGTAATGTTTATTTGCCATCCAATTTGTTGACAATGTCACATGGACCAGGATGAAAGGACAACACAAATATCGGTTTGATCCAAAACTTTTGTGGCCCCTAAAAGTTTTCAATGGTAAGCCCCTTGTCTCCATTGTTTCTTGTGATGTGGTCCACCTGAGACTTGGATCTACCTCATTTTTGGCCCATGCCTTGAAATGAGTTTGAAAAATGGACGGACTATGGATAAAACACACATCTTGGTGGGGGCCATAGAGCTTTGACACCAGCTAGTCAGCTAGTGTTGGGGTCACTAGTGGCCTATTCAAATTTTGATTTTGGTAGGCCCAAGCCATTGACAGCCTAATCATGCCCTAAATTTATCTCAAAAAATGGATGAAGAGGGTAAATCTAATACATATGTTATGGTGGGGCCTGCAAAAGATCCATCAGATTGTATGCACTGGTTATTTTGGGGCGCAACTTGACTGCTAACCCCACTGGGACTTAGCTAGAGATGGATGGTCCTTGTAGGGGGATACGGTTTACCCAACACCAGCTAGCTAGCGCTGGTGTCATAGCTATGTAGGCCCACCGATGTATGCATTTTATTCACTCTTATCCATCCATTTTGCCCACTCAGTTTAAGGTAAAATTGAGGCAGATTGAATGCTTATCATAGAAAATAGTGGGAATTTAACGCTTACAATTGAAAACATTTTAGGGGGAATGAAAGTTTTGGATCAAGTTGATATTTTTGTTTTCCCTTCAGTAAGGTCCATGGAATCTTATCAATAGGTTGGATGGCAAATAAATAGTATAGTGGATTCTAGGAAGATGTTAATGGTGGACATTTAATTGATATTATTTTCATAGATGGAAGTGTGGATAAAACATAGATCAGGGTGGGGCCACAGAGCTTTGACACCAACTAGCTAGTTTGTGAGACCTGACCCAAGTTCTCATGTGTGCATGTGTGTGTATGAGTATGCATCTCATTCATTTTGGTCTCGCAGCCCTACCGATCAAATTTCGACAACCAGCGACCCTCAAATAGTATTTGCAGTCATCCTTGAGTCCGTTTAAGTAGACCCGACTCGGGTCGAACCTAGACCTATGCCATCTTGTTCGTATCATCGTTGCGGTTCCAACGACGCATCTTGTGCGTTCATCCGACTTATAGATCAAAAGTTGTTAGCATTTCATCACGTGGCCTACTTTTTGTACAAAAACATATGGACCACTCTTATGGCACAAGTTCCCATACACACCACCCACACACACTACAATTCTCATGGAATAAACACTACCCACCCTAAACACTATCCACACATAACCTACCTTAGTAAACATTGTTTGTATCACCATAGCTCATGATTGCTTTCTCTAACCAAGGAGGGAGAACAATGATGACTCTCCTACAACCCTCCCTTCCTCTCTCTCCTCCTTCATTTCTCTCATTTTTCTTTTCTATGGTGGAATGTCCAGCCCTTCCTCTCCTAATTTCCAGCAACTTCTCCTTCCTTTCTTCCTCCTTCTAACCACTACAAACTCATCTTGACCATTGAACCTTAAAGCTTGGAGCTTGGAGTACTTAGTGTTGGTGGTAGCTTGAAGATTCATGGTGGGTGTTTTCTACAAATGCTAATCTCCCTTCCCTCTCTTAGTTCTTTTATTTCTTCATGTAGGGAACAAGTGGGACCCACTAATCCATGGTGGGGATCCCATCTAACCCTTTAGATGTGGCTAATGGGCCCATCTTGTGCATGCATGACCATGCATGGGATTTCTCCCTTGATGGACCCCTTGCGTGGGGATTTTTCCTATTTCCCTAAGTATGATGGGTCATCTAGACCCTTGCATGTGGCTAGGATGACATCCTAACCCTTCGTCTCAAAGATCTAAGCCATGCATCACAAGATCTAGGTTGTACATGTGTTTGTAATGTTGTTTGTTGTGATGATTGTGTGGGGATGGCTCAATAGTGGTGGAGCCCTCCCCCGATGGCCGGATGCTCCTCCTTTTCTTGTTGAGAGTGCTGATCATGAATGTGTAGTCTACCTTTGTCATGCCCCAAACTCGGTAACCGGACTCACAAGGAACCCGATGACCGGTTCTGGCCGCAACAACCTCCGTAGTACCCCATTCTCGGCTCCTGAGGCAGGTTCCAATCCTGGGATCCTACAAGGAGGATTTTCATAACAGTATAATCATTACCAATACGAGCATACCCAAGATCACAGCAAGTACATCTGGAAGTAACAAAAGATACATATCACAAAATTCACTAAGAATTTGAACTTTTACAAGCTTACATCAGGTCCGAAAGGACATACATAAGATAATTGGAAAAGAGAGAAAAGAGTCGGCAACACTGGAGTCCTCAAGCTCAACTCTACTCCACGCTCTGCTGCTACGATGCCTGCCTAGGATCTCCTGCACGCATCGATCGTGCATAAGCTTATAGAAAGCTTAGAGGGTGGTGAAAGTGTGTGATAATGGTGCTCAGAAGAAGATAGAGAATGCAGAAGGGAGTCATGATTAATACCAATACCTCTAGCCTTACCAAGGCTATCATGAATGTAAGAAACTATACCAAGGCAGTACAATAATGCAGGAAGCCATACCAAGGCTATATAATGCAATGAGTACTATGATGCAATGAGTACTGTAATGCCATGAGTACTGTAATGCGATGAGTACTGTAATGCATTATGAGGCTTACACAGCCGATGTAAATGCAATGCGAAGTAATGCCAGTGCTCATATCCAATCCACATATCAAATACATTTCCATCATAAGGAAATCACCGGGGTCCATTACACTGCTGGATGACTGCCGCTCTACAGACCCCGCACAGTCAAACGAGCGTAAGAGACCTCACTACCCTGCCTGCGGACAGCCAATCACCAGCAAGGCCTGAAGGTAGCGGACCCATTCACGAGCTGGTCAGACTCAGCCTAGCAATGCCCCCTTACATCAGGCGAGAAAGACCACACCCCTATCCAACCGACTACACGACAGTGGGAGTCGCGGCCTAATGGTATAAGGCTCTCATGCGCTCATATATACCACCCGGTCACGCCGTTGGAGCAGATCCTGGTACCATGGAAGTTTTAAAAATTTCACCCATGGGCATCCTATGCACCCGGTATGCTCAAGTAACATTTCTGGTGTCCAAACATGGCCATCCACGATGTATCTGTGGAGGCTACAACCCTGATGAAGCAAGGGCAATAATGCTCATATGCTATGTAATGTCAGATGCATGAATCACACAATCAACCATGCATCAATCCCAAGCATCCAACGTGCTTAAGAGGTAATACTACGTCCCTCGGGAATACAACATGCAATGCCCAATAGCACAATCATAACCACACACATAGTGTCATCCAAGCATACAATGATGCGCATGGGTCATGAAGATGGGTATAGACGCATTATGCTGCGATATATAAAGTAGTATACTCCTCCTATCCAAGAAGGGACCAAGACTAGGTATTTAGACAATATCCATAAGGAATCACACCTCTAGTGGGGGCCCATTTACCTAGGGTAGCCCAAGAGACTAAACCTACAATACGTGTCTAAGTGACACAGAAGTGAGTCTAGCAAGAGTTTAAGATGAGCATCTAATGACATTTAGATACAAACGGGCCTATAGGGGTCCATAATAGGGACATTTAACCACCATTCCCCAAGAAGTATCTCAACCACGAACTATATGGATACAAGGCCCAAGGCCCTACATTCAAGATAAGAACACAGGTAACCACATACATACATTCCTCATAATAGGCCATAAAAAGATACAATACCACTTTTAATAACATGGGTCCCAAGAGAGAAATTAAGGCCCAAGGCTCAATTCTCAATGGCCATAGAATCTATGCATTAAGTTAGACTTGGTGGGCAGCCCGCATACACAATATATATGGCCCAAAATAAGTTTAAGTTTGGATGATGAAATGGGCCCAACTACATCAGCCCAATAACTAGCAATTTAAGTGGGCAACCAAGGGCCCAATACTATCCTTATATTAGCCCACAAGTCCATCAAAATGGTGGAAGCTGGCCCAACATATGGTTGGGCTAAGCTGGGACATCCTAGCCCACTCTAGGCCTAAGGGATGTCCTAAAAATCTGATCTAAGATGGGGTCCTCATGTGATCACTAAATGTGACCCAAAAGAATGCACTGATTAAGTCCAAAGATTATAAGAAAACATAAGCATGTAACACGTGCACAAGTTCTCAATATGGTGGGTCCCATATCCAATAAAGTTTCAACCATAACAATGTACATTTAAGGCCCCTTAATAAATGTTCGGCCTACTCTGCTTCCTAGGCTTGCGAAAGCCCAGAAATTAGTCAAATAAGTGGGAATGATCTCATGAAGGCCAACAATATTCATAGGGGGCCCCACCAGATGGAGAGTGTGTATACATCAAGAAAAGATCAAGTGAGCCTGCTATTGGATTGTGAATCCAGTAGCAACCCAAGGCAGAAAGTACCTCCATGATCGGGTGATCCAAGGCTTGGACGGCCTGGACCACATGCATTAAGGTAGGTTCCACATACATACACATTGAACCTTAAACAAATGGCCTAGGGTCTATGGTGGGCCTTTAACCATCCATAGAGAAACCTATGGGCCTACCTTAGGATCACCCAGGAGGACATCCAACCTCAACTGGTTCCCAAGAGGTAGCCCGCCACTACTCATATAATGTAAGGTCTAAAGCCCAAGCAATGCATGGCCTAATGGGCCATACACCAAGCCCAACTCATAGGCTATATAGTAGGCCCTCAAGTATGGTTTGGGCCCAACCACAAAGGTCATAATTCCACATATTGTGATGAGCTTCATGGGCAGCCCAGTAATTCATTTACATGGACAAGTTTCACATTTAACACAAGTGAGTTGGGCCTCACTTTTGGCCCAAGTACAGGGTCAGTTTAGTGGGCAGCCAAGGGCCCAACTTCTTCTGTATTATTGCCCCTAAGCCCATCACAATAGATAGGAGACTATAGGCCCAAGATCAATGGGCCTATCCAAAAGAACTGAGTCCACAAGGCTTACTTGCTAACACAAACATGCATATAATATATCACATAATGGGCCTAAAAGAAATGGCCCAAACAAAAGTCATCCAACTCCTACATTATGGTGGACTTGAGGGCAGCCCGTAAATCCAAGAATACACATGGGCAAGGCCTATACTAACAGTGAGGGCCTTGCCATACCAGCCCAAAGACTTAGCAAGGTCCCCACAATATACATTTATGCGGGCCTTGCAAGTCAGCCCACAATTAAGCACTTCATGAGGGCATCAAGGCTAATAAATACACATGATCGGCTTGTAGATGGCCCATTGGGCCCGTGAATCAATAAGGTCAGCCCTTGCACAATCTTGGGCTCAAGGGATAGGTTTCCAGCCCAAAAGTCCCATAAAGCTACCAAAAATCTGGTTAAGGCTAGCCCATATTATCACCTCAAAGATGTGCCTTAAGATGCACTAATTACACCCAAATTTGTCTAAAGAAATAAGGCAAGGAGTGTGTACAACACTCCCTTAAATCTGGTGGACCACCACGGCTCCAAAAGATCAACTATGCACAAATTTGGGCCCCTTTCTAGAATTCCAGCCCACCCACTTCCTGGGCCTGCTGGAGTCCAAAAATTTATTTAATTTAAATGGGTTACTGACCCATGGTGATCCACACTCATCACAGTGGGTCCCACCAGATAAGAAGGGGGATATACAACACTTACTTCAAGTGGGCCATGCCATTAGAATGCAGGCCCAGCAGCCCAAGGTAGGGGCATGCCATGGTGGTTAGTCATTTGGGCCTGGGTATTTGGCCCAAAACTGACCCAACTTACAGGCCATACCACGGTCAGTCCAGGGGCCTGATGGCCCTAAAAATTTGTAGGATTGTCCTTCCATAGGTGGACCACAACCCCACAAAATTTTAGAATTTTTGGACATCTAGAAATAATTTAATTAATTTGAATAAAACAAGCTGTCCAGAAAATTGGACTGGCCTGGACGTCCCAACGTGGTGGGCCAGTCCGGGCCTTGCCACAGTATGTACAGAGATCCATTAGACCTAAAATTTGGTATGTAGGTTCTACCATGAGTTTACTACCTTTCTGTAAATTTTCATAATTTTTAGATACTCAGAAGTATTTTAATTAATTTAAAGAATATAATCTGTACAGGGTGAAATACTGCTGGAATATAACTGTCCTGAATTTGGGCCATCAAATGGGTGGGTTCTGGGCCTCCAAAATTTTTGAAATTTGGACCTAAGGTCCCTCATTAAGCCCACAATAAGGTGGGACCTAGAAATATGGCCCACCTTCAGAGAAAATATTTTTTTAAAATTTATTTTTATGAAACTATGCTGCTGGACTGCATAGCAGAAATTTCTGGCAGCCCACTATATTGGCCCACCCATTTGGATGCCCAAATGGTGTCCATTGGCCCTAAAATTTTGCAGGTAGGCCCTACCATGGGTGGGACACCTCTCTGAAAAATTTTAGAATTTTTGAAATATTAAAAGTATTTTATTTAACTCCTACAATTTATGGACAGCAAGGTATTTCTGAAATAATGTTGTTGCTGAAACAATGCTGCTGCCCCTGATTTGTGCACCCCATTAGAGTGGGTCCAGGTCTGCCAAATTTTAAGAAAATGTAGGACAAACATCCCTACACAAGTATACAATAAGGTGGGGTCCACAAAGGTAGCCCACCATTTCAGAAACAGACTGATAATTATGTTCGTACAACAAGCACAGTTGCTAGACAGTCCAGAAAATCTGGACTATCCACCCTCCTTGGCCCACTCTTTTGGGTGATCAAACAGGGACGGATGAGGTTGAAATTTGGGAAACATTTAGGTGGGATCCCTACCTTTAAGAGGTATATATCAAATGGGACCAAACACCCCACCAATCATCCACAAAACTGAGCTCAAGACAGATCAAAAATCTGTCCAGATGGCTTTTGGACAGCAACATAATACTGAATTAAAATAATTATAATCACTATAAAAAGAGGAAATCAATCCATGAAAATTGTGGTATGGACCACCCCAGTGGGCCCCACAAACGTCCAGACCATACCCCCTCCATGAAATCCATTGCATGTGCCCAAAATAGAGCAAATAGAGTGCCAATGTCCAAGGAATGGACTGCCATGGGCGTCCACTTTGCTTGGACGGTTTGGATATTCTGAGGCCACTAAGTGGGCCAAACACATCAGGAAATCAAGAATAGAATAATGAAAAATAAAAATAATCCAACCACAAGAGAGGAAAATGACATGCATCAAAGAAAAATGTCATGATGGGGTCCATGGAGAATAGCCCCATCCATGGATCATGCATGCAAGGAAAAAGGGCCATTGGCCTCAACCATGGAGACATGAGGGACCTCCATCACCACTTGATGGGTCCCACAAGCTCCTAAGAAAGAAATAAGAAAGATCTAAGAGCACCCACCTAGATCAACCTTGAAACTTACATCACCATCATCTAGAGGCTCCAAGCAACATGGATCAATGGTTAAGATCAAGTGAGAAGGGTTAGATGAGAAGGTATTTTAGGGAGAAGGGGCTAGAGAAAATGGAGGAATTGCTGGAGAAGAAGAGAAGAAGAGAGAGAGAGAGAAATGCGAGGGAAAGAGAGGGAAAAACCTTTTAAGGGAAGTAATCATAACCTATGGTGACAATAACAATGTTGCTAGGGTAGGTTAGGTGTGGGTAGTGTTTAGGGTGGGTAGTGTTTATTCCATGCAATAGTGTAGTGTGTGTGTATGGTGTGCATAGAAAATTGTGCCATGGAGGAGTGGGGTCCACATACATTTGTACAAAAAGTGGGCCACATGATGAAATGTTCATAACTTGAGATGTACACGTCGGATTAATGCATGGGACGCGGCGTTAGAATCGTGGCGCGGATACGGACAAGATGGCATGGGTCTCGGGTCAATCCGAGTCGGGTCTATGTGACCAAACTTAAGGATGACCACATCATAATCCAAGGGTCGCGAGTCACCGGGATTCGACCGGTAGGACCGCGGGACCAAAATGAACGAAATGCATATTTATGCACACACATGCACATATGAGAACTCAGGTCGGGTCTCACAATCCTCCCCAACAACAAAGAAATTTCGTCCTCGAAATTGACAAAACTGAGACAACGAAATGTATAACATCATCATATATATCAATCATTGAACAGATAGGGATAATGCTCCCTAATCTCGGCAAACCTATGATGAAATCCATCAATACACTCTCCCAGTTCCACTTTGGAACACTCAATGGCTGCAAGGTACTAGGGGGGTCTCAGATGATTGGCCTTGACACGCTTATAAGCATCACATTTGGCCACAAAACTAGCAATCTGGCCTACCATCCCTAACCAGGAATACTGCCTTGACAACAAAACAAGCTCAACATTGGCAATACAAAACTATTTAGCGGATAAGAACATCTCACCAACTAAAATGGAACACGATAATATCATCGGCCTAACACAGCGATCTTTCCAAAAATGTCGATACTGACAATCCCTTACGATAGACTCTAATAGTAACCTAAGTGAACAAAAGCCCTTGGATACAAAAGGGTGTGATGCACCAAAATATAAGGCTTTCATACGGAGACAAGGAGAATACCCATAACGATTCCCCTAATAACTAAGAGTCCTGCTGAGTCACACAAAATCGAGCTTGAGGTGGCTGGGGAGGTGTCCGTCTTCTCTGCATTTGCGGTCTCTGCTGCTACTACGGCAGCTACGAAGGTCCATCCTGCTGATGGGGACACTCGCGCCTACGGTGTCCCGTCTGCCCACATCCATAACAAATGCCAGTAAATGGCCTAGAAGAAGAAGCTGCTATATGCGATGTTGATGCTCTAGCGGCTCGATAGGTTACGCACCTCTGCCGCTGTCGACGCTGTCGTGAGCTACCGGAGGGGGCCTGCCTCTTCTGGCCTCTCCTCTGATCATGAACCCTCTGCAAACTGGTCCACTCGGACTCACCCTGAAGTAGAAATACTGCAAACGGAGCACGCTGCAGAGTCGAATCTCGCAAAGGAGGACTCGCACGCTCCTGTTCCGCCTGTCCGGGTGTCTCAGGAATAGGCTGACGGGTCTGAAGTACATCAGTGATGACCTGCATCAACTGCTGGAGATGCTCAGCTCCTACAGGGACGTCAGATAAGCGAGGGTAGCACTGGCCTTTGACGGAGGCACAGGTATGGCGGGAGCCTCAGGAATAGGTACGACAGGCTCCAGAGGGGAAATAGGAATCTCAGAAGGTGGAGAAAAGGGCACTCGGATCGCTAGAGCGGAATGAGAACCATGTCCATGGGCACCACGGCCACAAGTGTCATAATCATGAGCACCTTGACTAGACCGCATGGTCTACAGAAAGAACAAAGGTGAAGGACACCTAGGAATTAGAATCCTTGAAGGCGCAAACGAAACGAGGGAAACACACTCGGGACACTACTTGTCCTAAGCTCGCATTAGATATGTGATACTATCCTAAGTTATTCAAAAATTACTTGCTATGCTCTGATACCAACTCCTGTCATGCCCCAAACTCGGTAACCGGACTCACAAGGAACCCGATGACCGGTTCTGGCCGCAACAGCCTCCGTAGTACCCCATTCTCGGCTCCTGAGGCAGGTTCCAATCCTGGGATCCTACAAGGAGGATTTTCATAACAGTATAATCATTACCAATACGAGCATACCCAAGATCACAGCAAGTACATCTGGAAGTAACAAAAGATACATATCACAAAATTCACTAAGAATTTGAACTTTTACAAGCTTACATCAGGTCCGAAAGGACATACATAAGATAATTGGAAAAGAGAGAAAAGATTCAACAACACTGGAGTCCTCAAGCTCAACTCTACTCCACGCTCTGCTGCTACAATGCCTGCCTAGGATCTCCTGCACGCATCGATCGTGCATAAGCTTATAGAAAGCTTAGAGGGTGGTGAAAGTGTGTGATAATGGTGTTCAGAAGAAGTTAAAGAATGCAGAAGGGAGTCATGATTAATACCAATACCTCTAGCCTTACCAAGGCTATCATGAATGTAAGAAACTATACCAAGGCAGTACAATAATGCAGGAAGCCATACCAAGGCTATATAATGCAATGAGTACTATGATGCAATGAGTACTGTAATGCCATGAGTACTGTAATGCGATGAGTACTATAATGCATTATGAGGCTTACACAGCCGATGTAAATGCAATGCGAAGTAATGCCAGTGCTCATATCCAATCCACATATCAAATACATTTCCATCATAAGGAAATCACCGGGGTCCATTACACTGCTGGATGACTGCCGCTCTACAGACCCCGCATCAAAACCAACGAGCGTAAGAGACCTCACTACCACCGCATGGACGACCAATCACCAAGCAAGGCCTGAAGGTAGCGGACCCATTCACGAGCTGGTCAGACTCAGCCTAGCAATGTCCCCTTACATCAGGCGAGAAAGGCCACACCCCTATCCAACCGACTACACGACAGTGGGAGTCGCGGCCTAATGGTATAAGGCTCTCATGCGCTCATATATACCACCCGGTCACGCCGTTGGAGCAGATCCTGGTACCATGGAAGTTTTGGGAATTTCACCCATGGGCATCCTATGCACCCGGTATGCTCAAGTAACATTTTCGGTGTCCAAACATGGCCATCCACGATGTATCTGTGGAGGCTACAACCCTAATGAAGCAAGGGTAATAATGCTCATATGCTATGTAATGTCAGATGCATGAATCACACAATCAACCATGCATCAATCCCAAGCATCCAACGTGCTCAAGAGGTAATACTACGTTCCTCGGGAATACAACATGCAATGCCCAATAGCACAATCATAACCACACACATAGTGTCATCCAAGCATACAATGATGCGCATGGGTCATGAAGATGGGTATAGACGCATTATGCGGCGATATATAAAGTAGTACACTCCTCCTATCCAAGAAGGGACCAATACTAGGTATTTAGACAATATCCATAAGGAATCACACCTCTAGTGGGGGCCCATTTACCTGGGGTAGCCCACGAGACTAAGCATACAATACGTGTCTAAGTAACACAGAAGTGAGTCTAGCAAGAGTTTAAGATGAGCATCTAATGACATTTAGATACAAACGGGCCTATAGGGGTCCATAATAGGGACATTTAACCACCATTCCCCAAGAAGCATCTCAACCACGAACTATATGGATACAAGGCCCAAGGCCCTACATTCAAGATAAGAACACAGGTAACCACATACATACATTCCTCATAATAGGCCATAAAAAGATACAATACCACTTTTAATAACATGGGCCCCAAGAGAGAAATTAAGGCCCAAGGCTCAATTCTCAATGGCCATAGAATCTATGCATTAAGTTAGACTTGGTGGGCAGCCTGCATACACAATATATATGGCCCAAAATAAGTTTAAGTTTGGATGATGAAATGGGCCCAACTACATCAGCCCAATAACTAGCAATTTAAGTGGGCAACCAAGGGCCCAATACTATCCTTATATTAGCCCACAAGTCCATCAAAATGGTGGAAGCTGGCCCAACATATGGTTGGGCTAAGCTGGGACATCCTAGCCCACTCTAGGCCTAAGGGATGTCCTAAAAATCTGATCTAAGATGGGGTCCTCATGTGATCACTAAATGTGACCCAAAAGAATGCACTGATTAAGTCCAAAGATTATAAGAAAACATAAGCATGTAACACGTGCACAAGTTCTCAATATGGTGGGTCCCATGTCCAATAAAGTTTCAACCATAACAATGTACATTTAAGGCCCCTTAATAAATGTTCGGCCTACTCTTCTTCCTAGGCTTGCGAAAGCCCAGAAATTAGTCAAATAAGTGGGAATGATCTCATGAAGGCCAACAATATTCATAGGGGGCCCCACCAGATGGAGAGTGTGTATACATCAAGAAAAGATCAAGTGGGCCTGCTATTGGATTGTGAATCCAGTAGCAACCCAAGGCAGAAAGTACCTCCATGATCGTGTGATCCAAGGCTTGGACGGCCTGGACCACATGCATTAAGGTAGGTTCCACATACATACACATTGAGCCTTAAAAAAATGGCCTAGGGTCTATGGTGGGCCTTTAACCATCCATAGAGAAACCTATTAACCATCCATAGAGAAACCTATGGGCCTACCTTAGGATCACCCAGGAGGACATCCAACCTCAACTGGTTCCCAAGAGGTAGCCCGCCACTACTCATATAATGTAAGGTCTAAAGCCCAAGCAATGCATGGCCTAATGGGCCATACACCAAGCCCAACTCATAGGCTATATAGTAGGCCCTCAAGTAAGGTTTGGGCCCAACCACAAAGGTCATAATTCCACATATTGTGGTGAGCTTCATGGGCAGCCCAGTAATTCATTTACATGGACAAGTTTCACATTTAACACAAGTGAGTTGGGCCTCACTTTTGGCCCAAGTACAGGGTCAGTTTAGTGGGCAGCCAAGTGCCCAACTTCTTCTGTATTATTGCCCCTAAGCCCATCACAATAGATAGGAGACTATAGGCCCAAGATCAATGGGCCTATCCAAAAGAACTGAGTCCACAAAGCCTACTTGCTAACACAAACATGCATATAATATATCACATAATGGGCCCAAAAGAAATGGCCCAAACAAAAGCCATCCAACTCATACATTATGGTGGACTTGAGGGCAGCCCATAAATCCAAGAATACACATGGGTAAGGCCTATACTAACAGTGTGGGCCTTGCCATACCAGCCCAAAGACTTAGCAAGGTCCCCACAATATACATTTATGCGGGCCTTGCAAGTCAGCCCACAATTAAGCACTTCATGAGGGCATCAAGGCTAATAAATACACATGATCAGCTTGTAGACGGCCCATTGGGCCCGTGAATCAATAAGGTCAGCCCTTGCACAATCTTGGGCTCAAGGGATTGGTTTCCAGCCCAAAAGTCCCATAAAGCTACCAAAAATCTGGTTAAGAGGCCTTAAGAGGCACTAATTACGCCCAAATTTGTCTAAAGAAATAAGGCAAGGAGTGTGTACAACACTCCCTTAAATCTGGTGGACCGCCACGGCTCCAAAAGATCAACTATGCACAAATTTGGGCCCCTTTCTAGAATTCCAGCCCACCCACTTCCTGGGCCTGCTAGAGTCCAAAAATTTATTTAATTTAAATGGGTTACTGACCCATGGTGATCCACACTCATCACAGTGGGTCCCACCAGATAAGAAGGGGGATATACAACACTTACTTCAAGTGGGCCATGCCATTAGAATGCAGGCCCAGCAGCCTAAGGTAGGGGCATGCCATGGTGGTTAGTCATTTGGGCCTGGGTATTTGGCCCAAAACTGACCCAACTTACAGGCCATACCACGGTCAGTCCAGGGGCCTGATGGCCCTAAAAATTTGTAGGATTATCCTTCCATAGGTGGACCACAACCTCACAAAATTTTAGAATTTTTGGACATCTAGAAATAATTTAATTAATTTGAATAAAACAAGCTGTCCAGAAAATCGGACTGGCCTGGACGTCCCAACGTGGTGGGCCAGTCCGGGCCTTGCCACAGTATGCACAGGGATCCATTAGACCTAAAATTTGGTATGTAGATTCTACCATGAGTTTACTACCTTTCTGTAAATTTTCATAATTTTAAGATACTCAGAAGTATTTTAATTAATTTAAAGAATATAATCTGTACAGGGTGAAATACTGCTGAAATATAACTGTCCTGAATTTGGGCCATCAAATGGGTGGGTTCTGGGCCTCCAAAATTTTTGAAATTTGGACCTAAGGTCCCTCATTAAGACCACAACAAGGTGGGACCTAGGAATATGGCCCACCTTCAGAGAAAATATTTTTTTAAAATTTATTTTTATGAAACTATGCTGCTGGACTGCATAGCAGAAATTTCTGGCAGTCCACTATATTGGCCCACCCATTTGGATGCCCAAATGGTGTCCATTGGCCCTAAAATTTTTGCAGGTAGGCCCTACCATGGGTGGGAAACCTCTCTGCAAAATTTTATAATTTTTGAGATATTAAAAGTATTTTATTTAACTCCTATAATTTATGGACAGCAAGGTATTTCTGAAATAATGTTGCTGCTGAAACAATGCTGCTGCCCCTGATTTGTGCACCCCATTAGAGTGGGTCCAGGTCTGCCAAATTTTAAGAAAATGTAGGACAAACATCCCTACACAAGTATACAATAAGGTGGGGTCCACAAAGGTAGCCCACCATTTCAGAAATAGATTGATAATTATGTTCGTACAACAAGCACAGTTGCTAGACAGTCCAGAAAATCTGGACTATCCACCCTCCTTGGCCCACTCTTTTGGGTGATCAAACAGGGACGGATGAGGTTGAAATTTGGGAAACATTTAGGTGGGATCCCTACCTTTAAGAGGTATATATCAAATGGAACCAAACACCCCACCAATCATCCACAAAACTGAGCTCAAGATAGCTCAAAAATCTGTCCAGATGGCTTTTGGACAGCAACATAATACTGAATTAAAATAATTATAATCACTATAAAAAGAGGAAATCAATCCATGAAAAGTGTGGTATGGACCACCCCAGTGGGCCCCACAAACATCCAGACCATACCCCCTCCATGAAACCCATTGTATGTGCCCAAAATAGAGCAAATAGAGTGCCAATGTCCAAGGAATGGACAGCCATGGGCGTCCACTTTGCTTGGACGGTTTGGATATTCTGAGGCCACTAAGTGGGCCACACACATCAGGAAATCAAGAATAGAATAATGAAAAATAAAAATAATCCAACCACAAGAGAGGAAAATGACATGCATCAAAGAAAAATGTCATGATGGGGTCCATGGAGAATAGCCCCATCCATGGATCATGCATGCAAGGAAAAAGGGCCATTGGCCTCAACCATGGAGACATGAGGGACCTCCATCACCACTTGATGGGTCCCATAAGCTCCTAAGAAAGAAATAAGAAAGATCTAAGAGCACCCACCTAGATCAACCTTGAAACTTACATCACCATCATCTAGAGGCTCCAAGCAACATAGATCAATGGTTAAGATCAAGTGAGAAGGGTTAGATGAGAAGGTATTTTAGGGAGAAGGGGCTGGAGAAAATGGAGGAATTGCTGGAGAAGAAGAGAAGAGAGAGAGAGAGAGAAATGAGAGGGAAAGAGAGGGAAAAGCCTTTTAAGGGAAGTAATCATAACCTATGGTGACAATAACAATGTTGCTAGGGTAGGTTAGGTGTGGGTAGTGTTTAGGGTGGGTAGTGTTTATTCCCTGCAATAGTATAGTGTGTGTGTATGGTGTGCATAGAAAATTGTGCCATGGAGGAGTGGGGTCCACATACATTTGTACAAAAAGTGGGCCACATGATGAAATGCTCATAACTTGAGATGTACACGTCGGATTAACGTATGGGACGCGGCGTTAGAATCGCGGCGCCGATACGGACAAGATGGCATGGGTCTCGGGTCAATCCGAGTCGGGTCTATGTGACCAAACTTAAGGATGACCACAGCATAATCCAAGGGTCGCGAGTCACCGGGATTCGATCGGTAGGACCGCGGGACCAAAATGAACGAAATGCACACTTATGCACACACATGCACATATGAGAACTCAGGTCGGGTATCACAACCTTGTAGACCAACAAGATCCTAACCATCCATAGAGAGGGGATGTTTTCACAAGTCCCTCTCCTTAAACTTGTGACCCCTAAATGCACAAAAATGGGTGCATGCAAGCTTGTTTTAGTGATGAGATGGTTTGGATATTTGTGGAGTCCACTTGGGTGGACCACACCATGATTTTCAGGGGCTAGATCCCCATTTAATTTATGGTTGCAATTTATTTTTTTCAAGTACATATTGCTGTCCAAATCTGCCTGGACTGATTTTTGGGCCACCTTGGGACCTGATTTCTAGATCTTTGATGGGAATAATAAAATAAACTAATATTTGATTCTTATAGCCTCATGACCCACATACAACCATACTAAATTTCATCTCCATTGAACCCCATTTGGGCATCCAAAAGGGTGGGCCAACTTGATGGACTGCCAGGAATTTCTGCTGTGCAGTTCAGCAGCATAGTCCCATGAAAAAAAATTTTAAAAATATTTTCTCAGAAGGTGGGCCATATTTTTGGGTTCCACCTTGTTGTAGGATTGATGAGGGAACTTGGGAAATTTGGAGGCCCAGAACCCACCCATTTGGATGACCCAAATTTAGGACAATTACATTTTCAACAACATTCTACACTTGACAGATTGTAATTTTGAAATTTATTAAAATACTTTTGAGTGTCTAAAAATTATGAAAATTTATAAAGAGGTGACCTACTCATTTTAAGATCCACCTATAAAATTTGGGGGCCAATGGACATCTGTACACACCATGGTGGTGGCTGGACCGACCATTATGATATGGTGTGCAGATCAGTCCGATTTTCAGGACAGATTGATTTCTTTAAATGAATTAAAATATTTCTAGATGTCCAAAAATTTTAAAAATTTATGGAGGTGTGGTACACTTATGTTAGGACCCACCTACCAAATTTTAAGGCCAATAGACCCCTTTGTAATCCGTGACAAGGGCTGGATTGGCCCACCATGTTGGGACGTCCAGGTTAGTTCGATTTCCTGGCCAGATTGTTTCATTTAAATTAAATAAAATACTTAGGAATATAAAAAAATTCTAAAATTTTGCTGGGGTGTGGCCCACCCATAGAAGTGTCATTCTAAAACTTTTTAGACCCAATGGACATTCGAGCTGACCATGGTGCGGCCTGTAAATTTGGATCAGTTTTGAGCCAAATACACAGGCCCATAGAACTACACACCATGGGACGCCCCTACCTTGGGGCGTTGCTGGGCCTGTATTCCTGCAGCATGGCCCACTTCTAGTATATATTATATATTCTCCTCTCATCTGGTGGGACTCATAGTGATGTGTGTGGGTCATTAGAAAATAAATACTATAAATCAATTTATTTGTTGGACTCCAACAAACCCAGAAATGGGGTGGGTTGGAAATTCAGCAATGGGCCCAATGTTGACGCCCCATAAATGTCTGTTTTGTGGCAGTATGGCCCACTAGATTTGGGGAGGATTTAAGTCTGTTATCTTACCATTTTAATTTTATTTTTTGGGCTTAATTAGTGCATGATTAAAGGCCCATTCCAATTGGTTTCTCTTGGGCTAGTCTTCTAGTTAATTAATGGGCCTTATAGCCTTGGTTAAGCTGGAACTTTTGATAGGCCGTTGGACCCTTGGGCCCTATATTTACCACGACATTGTGATGGGTCTTATGGGCCAAATACTTAAGTAATTGGGCCCTTGCTTGCCAACTATAATAAATCCATACTTGGGCCGAGATGTGAGGCCCAACTTGTATTAAAACAAGGATTTCCCATATGTTGGGATAATGGGCTGTCTATTAGGCCCACCACAATGAGTGAACCCATGACTCTTATGCTTGGGCCCTAATCTTGCTTAAGGGCCTACCAGGTTGCCTATGTATTAGGCTTAGTGTATGACCCACTAGGTTATGGATTGATTGGGCCTTGGACTTTTCTTTATATATGTAGCAGGCTACCTTTTGGGACCCAGTTGAGGTTGGATGTTGTAACGCCCTGAAAATCGGGGGTCGAGTGTAACTCAACTCCCGAGTTCCAACGCATCACTTATGCAACATAATTAATGATGATTAAATGTTGTCTGTGTTAGAGCAATAAACATGAGTGAGATTATACCAAAACAGAAATTCATACTCCAGATCAATTGTATAAAAGCAAGCGGAAGACTGAACTATATATATATGTATGTAAAGAAACAAAATAATCATTTCATTCTTCAGAGTATGAATCCATCTGAGTCACCATATACATGTCTGTTTTATAAACAAAATGTCGAAAGTGAAACTAAGTAACAATCCCTGTAAAACCCGTCGGTCCTGGCAGCCTAGTCGAAGCCACCAGAGAACTGCATATACGAGAACTCCTCCTGGTCCTCGTCATAATTAGGCTCCGCCTCCAGAGTTATTGGCTCGCCTAAACCTGAGACAGAGTCTGGTTGGTGTGCGCAACACCGTCCCATAACGTGGGAGTGAGTAGCTAACTCAGTGGAACCATAAAGCATAGGTTAACATGTTATCAATGCAGTCAAGCAGTAACGATAAAGCAGTAAATCAAACACTCCTAATTACTCTTATTAATGCAAGTATGAATGCAGGTATGATGGATGCCCTCACTGACATACTCCCTCATGTGACACCCTCTTCGTTCGCGGCATGCTTTCATCCCTCAGTGCTCCACATCTTCCAGGCACATGCAATGCATTATGAGCATGATTACCGAGTTTTTTTAATTAGTCCATTTCAAATAGCAGGATTGGGAAACTAAGGTACCTCCCTTGTAACATTCCCAAACATGATCCATTCTAGGGTCGTCATTCCTAGTTAATCTCATACGATGGTATATTTCTAGGTCGCTGTAAGGGCTGCCAGGGCTGTTACACAGAATCGTTGCACCACTCCCCCATCACCTTATCAATACAGGCCTAGTTTATACTCTGTTACTACGGGAAGGCTCGTAGCCTCACCGCAGATTAGAGTATGCTCGAGGTCACTCCACTGACACCCTACCAACTGGCAGTCTATTTTCGAAGCCCGACCAGTCCGCTTATTGAGAATGGAACCCGGATGCATCCCGACTGGGGACCACAGCCAGGCTGTGCCAGCGTAGGCCGACAGCTCGAATATAGTGTTCCATACCACCATAATCGGCTCACGAGTTTGGTTGCTCACTGGTCACTACAGGGAGGCACGTGGCCCCAGCGTAAGCCGACAGCTTGACCACGGTGTCCCATACCACCATGCCCGGCTCATGAGTCTTAGCGGATCGAGGTACCATGGTTAAAGGGAATTTCACTAGTTAGTTTGGTACCCTAGGTTCAAGCAGTAGTGTCCAAACATGGTGAACATACATTAGACATATCGGGTTACATGACGTGCTTGACTAGCTCAAGCGCACGATCAATTAGACGACATGAAGTGCATAGCACTTCGCGTGGCCTAACCACTATCGCCAATTGACGTACGACTCAGGTTCGTCAAACACATCTTACGTGGTGACATGAAACTCAACCACGATCTCAAATCTGATACCGATTGTCTGGACTATAGACAGTCCCAAACTCAATCAATTCTCATCCATAGCATGTAGAGTAAAACATGATAGACAAAATAGTTCAAGCATGCTAGTAGGCATGATTTAAGGCATGTTATAAAGCATGATATAAAGCATGTTGTAAAGCACTACATCAATAGGAATAAAAACACATGTATTGCAAGTAAGCGATTTAAGTGATCAACCTCATTGAGGTAATCATACATGTCGCTAGGGTAGTTGAGAATCCAATCTCAACACCCTACTAAGGCATCTACATCCAAACACTTACTCTAGCATTTCCACAAACACTTAACATACACTATTTCAACATACATAGTGTATGTTAACAAACATGTATTAGGGCGAGTCCTTTTGCCAAGCAAGTATTTTGTACACACATAATATGTTTATACAACAATTAATCATGGCAAACACATCACTAAAATATACATGTATACGGTACTTCTTACAATACCGTATTTCTACATACATAGTGTATATTAGTACAACATGTATTTAGGCGAATCCTTTCGCCAAATCAGTATTTTATCCATATACTATATAATCATAGTACAAATAATCATGTCAAACACATTTCCAAAAAATATACGTATACATTATTTCTACGAATACCTAGAATATGTAAAATTCCATATTCCACAACTTTAATCGAAACAGAAAATGGAAAGCACTTTTTACATGTGCAATTGCATGCAGATCATGAATCTATCATTATCTGGCATTGAAAGCGTTGAAAACCGTAACCTATACACCTAAAGTCCTCACCTTGCTTCTTGGAATCTCAACGGATCGACAAGGGTTGAGGAGCTTCTGTATTCGGGAGTTTTCTAGCCTAAAGAGTGAAATCGGTTAGTTATTTCATAACTTGTAGCCTATACACCTCAAAACAGATCTAGGGTTAGGGTTTATTACCTTAAAAAAGAGTCGGTATCGCCAGGAAAGTGCCAAGGAAGGGGTGGTGCAGCCCGTGTGGTGATTTGAAACAGTAGGAGGAAGATTCTCCCACAACTCTTAAGCTTTCTCTCCCTTTTCTCTCTCTCTCTAGGGTTTTATCCCAAATTCGTATGGCTATGAGAGGGGCTGTTCTAAGGCCCTTATATAGCCTAAAACCTCTCTGGAATAGACTCTGGTTCAAGGGGTACGTCTATTATAAGCATTTCAGCGTTGTTCCAGCTTAAAAGAGGGTTTCTAGCGGCCCCCCTTGAGCCAAACGTCAGACTTAAGCTCACAACTCATGGATCTACGTGGGATTACATTTTCATCTCGGTCGAATTTCCAGATCACACGCGGCAGACCATTTTCAGTTCAACGGTCAGTGGGCCACGATCTGAAATTCCAAGTACATGTAAATGTTCCTGAAATTTTTCCTGATCTGAGGGTGTAATTTGGTCTGATTCTGACGGTCTGGTTGCTTAATACTGATCCGCAAACGAGTGGTGCCAGATCACTATTCAAGATATTTATGTTGTAAAGAAAATAGTGGTTTTCACACTCCCTCGCTTCGGACTCAAGCGAATGGCCGTGGGATATCGTCTGGACTTGATCTCTGAGATGGTTATCGAGCCCAGTGAGGCAGTCCTAGTTCCTTAACTTCGTGTTAATCAGACTTCCGATGTGCGGTCTAGACCTAATATGGAGTTTCAATTTATTCCCAAGAGCAGTCGGGAAATGAGTTTAATCCTAGACTTTAGGGTAACCTAGCGTCAATGATTCTACAAGTTTTCGGTCTTGCAGATCGTATTTAAAATGATTCTAACGGATTTCATGGCTAATATAGTTTAGCACTTAGTTAACTTTGTTAAATTTCTAAAGGATTTAATCCTAAGTGATTTCTGGTTAAGGTGATACTCGAGCCCTTGTACGGAAATTTACGGGTTGTTACAGATGTCCTCCTTGGTGGCCCTAAGGTAGGCCCATAAGGGCCCTTATAGGTGGTTGAAGGCCTGCCTTGGGCCTGGATAGGACCGTTCCTCCTTAGGATCACAACTCTCCCTTAGCTTGTGGGCCATCCCAAAGTACTGGGCCTCCACTAGAGGATTTCTCTTATCTCTTCCTTAGATCACCTATCTATGTGCCTAGACCTTGACCCTCCTTAGGACAGAGGATTTCATATTCCATAAGTATCACACTTGCATTCTTGTGACCCATATGCATCATCTGTATGAATTGATTGCATTGTATGGTGGTCATTGAGGGATGAAGTTTCTCTCCATGTGCACGTTGAGTGCCTGAATCTTGTGCATGATCTGTATATGTGACTCATGCATTGGCATCACATTTTATAATGATACCACCCTTGCTTCATTAGGGCCATGCCTCCACAAGGACATTCGTGGATGGCTGTATGTGTGGACACAAAAATATTACTTGAGCATACCGGGTGCATAGGATGCCCATGGGTGAAATTCTCAAAACTTCTATGATACCAAGGATCTACTCTAATGCCGTGACTGGGTGAAATATATGAGCGCACGAGGGTCTTATACCATTAGGCCATGACTCCCATTGTTGTGTAGTTAGTTAGATAGGGGTGTGGGCTTACTCGCCTGATATAAGGAGGCATTGCTAGGCTGAGTGTGACTAGCTCGTAAATGGATCCACTACCTTTAGGCCTTGTTGGTGATTGGCTATCCGCAGGCAGGGTAGTGAGGTCTCTTATGCTCGTTTGACTGTGTGGGGTTTGTAGAGCGGCAGTCATTCAACAGTGTAATGGACCCCAATGATTTTCTTATAAATGGAAATGTGCTTGACATGTGGTTTAGATATGAGCATTGACATTACTTGCATCACATTAGCATTGTCTGTGTAAGCCCCTTCATGCATTGCCTTAGTATGATGTCCAGTACTCATCGCATCATATTCATGATAAGCCTTAGTAAGGCTAGAGATATTCTCATTGAGCATGTTTCCCTTCTTGCATCTCCTACTATTCTTCTGTGCACCATTGTCACACACTTACACCACCCTCTAAGCTTCTATACGCTTATGCACGATTGATGCGTGTAGGAGATTCTAGGCAGGCATCGTAGCAGCAGAGCATGGAGTAGAGCTGAGCATTTGAGGACTTCAGTGTTTCTGATTTTCTCTCTTTTCCTTTTATCTCATGTATGTCCTTTTGGACCTTATGGATGATTGTAAAAGTTTAAATTTATAGCGGATTTTGCGATGTGTGACTTCATTGTTCTCAGATGTACTTGTTGTGATCTTAGTTATGCTCGTATTGGAAATGATTAGCCTATTATAGAAGTCCTCCTTGTAGGATCTCAGGATTAGAACCTGTCTCAGGAGCAGAGAATAGGGTACTACGGAGGCTGTTGTGGTCAGAACTGGCCATCGGGTTCCTTGTGAGTCTGGTTATCGAGTCTGGGGAGTGACATAGTTAGTGTTGGGGTCACTAGCCACACTGCTTCCCTGGCAGGCTTTGTGCAGCCCACCATGATGTATGTGTTTTATCCACTCTGTCCATCTAGGTTGACAGATCATTTTATGGTATGATCTAGAAAAGGAGGTAGATCAAAGGCTTGAGTGAACCATATCATAGGAAGCAATTGGAATTAAACACCCACTATTAAAAACTTCTCGAGGACCGTGAAAGTTTTTAATCAACCTAACAGTTGTCTCCCTTCATCCAGGTCTACTCGAGGATGGGAAATAAACATCATGGTGGCCCTAAAAAGGTTTCAAGAATATGCGTTCAATTCTCACTACTTCCTATTGTGTGGTCTACTTGAGCCTTCAATTTCCCTACTTTTGTGGATCATATTCCAAAATGATCAATCAAAATGGATAGATCTGTGGTGTGGTCCACTTGAGCCTTGGATCGGCCTCTTTTTGGACTCATAGCTTAAAATATCTATCAAAATGTAAAGATGGCATGGATAACATACGTAGATGACAGTTGGCCCTATAGAGCACCTTCGTCCTTTCCACACCCCAACAAGTCAACCAGATTCCATGTAACAACTATTTTAAAGCCTCGCCTGTACCCATGCAACATCTAACCTATGCGTGATTCTCGCCTAATGTGTTGGTGAGTTGACACAAAAGTCAGGCAAACTCATTCATCCAGGGGCCCACACGAATGTGTTGAATCAGGAGTTAGGACTGTCTAAGCCTTTTTAATCAGTAAATATATCCAATTACTGTTTAATTTCATGCATTACCCTATTTAGCATTCATCAAGTAGAGAAATGACAGGATCCGTAATGCATCCCATCCAATGGCACAGGGCCATAAGTTGTGGCAATATTGCATATAGGCCATTGGATGTCATTTCTTCCTGGCATCATATTTTTGTGTGGACAAATTTTAATTAGAGAGCCTAAAGGGGTGATATGTGGAACCATGTTAATGTGGACATTTATGAGATCCCAATCATCCATCAAGTGGCCCATTTGTGAACATGTCTTGTAAAAAGACACAAGATGATCTACTCATTACGTGGGCCATGCTTATAAAACATACATGGAGGCCTTTGCTAAAAGTATGAATTTTGCATTGTCATAGAGTGGCCTATTGTTAATTGGACAAATCTTAAGGTATTGTATAATAACATTGAAAGTTGTGTTCTTGATATAATATATAGTTTTTACTATTTTATTTAAGCCATCTATATCATATTATCTTGCACTACTTATTTTATTCTCATTTAGTCAAAAACTCAGCAACATAGAGTAAAAATAGATAGCAACACACGATACATGTGGGAGCTTAAAATGGATAGTGGCTCATGTCCGCATTACACATGTGGCATACATAGGGATTTAAACATGGATTTAAATATAGGGATTTTTAACATGGATGATTTCTCACACAAGAATGTTTCATGCAGTAATTCGAATGGCTAGGAGCACCATACAAACCGATGGAGTTGTTAAAGTTATACTAGGCAACAATTAGAAAGTCTCCACCATGGGCGATTGATTCTTGGTATGATGGGATCGAGGCATGTACCATGTTCCGTCAACCATTTGTATGTTGACCATAGTGGAGGTGAGACATAGGGAATTGATGTTTGGGTTAGCCCCACTTAGGCCATTTCCTCTTTATTGAATTGAGTTGTTACCAATTTTGTGAATAGGATTTTTATCCTAAGCGAAACCTTTTCCTGAAATACTGTGACAATGAGGCTTTTCTTCTATTTGTATTTAATTAATTAATGTTCCATCTTCTAGAAATACTATGACAATGTATCTAGCAGTATTTTTCGACATGCTTCTCTAATTTGGAAGGGCAGGGTTCTCAAAGTTTGATGAATATGTTCTCATGGTAGACAAAGCTGTGGATTCAAGCTGGAAGAAAGAAGTGTCTCATCAAAAGCCCCCGTCTCCTTGAAGTATGCAAGTATATATTAGATTTCATTAGGGAGTTACAGGCTTTTGCAAGTCAATGGTTATATGTTGTTATATGAGGTATCATATTTAGTGGATTCCATTTATGTGCATGTATTTGTCATATGAGGTATCATATAATGCTTTGGCAGGGATTTTTTATTTTCAGTATGCTTGACCTTTTTAGTTTGATGAATACGATTCTTATTAAACAATCATGTGAATAGAATTCTTATTAAACAATCGTATGAATTATTTTTTGAATGACTATAAGGTGTAAGATTCAAAAAAATAAAAATAAAATCCAACGATAATTTTTTTTTGAATTTACAGAGATTTTAGCAACGGACCAAATCCGTCGCTAATTTCTGAACAAGTAGCAAATTAACGACGGGTTTGGGTCCGTCGCTCTCCTCATATTAGCGACGGACCTTATTCGTTGCTAATATTTTTAATGACAAATAATAAAGGTGGGTTTTTTTGAATTTTAGCAACAGATTTTTTTACTTTTGCGATGGATCTTATCCGTAAAAAAAAAAAGACCTAGTAAACAGCGACGGACCAAGCAACGGACAAAATTCATCATTTATTTGGTTTTACGATGGATTTGGTCTGTCACAAATTCGTAGTTTTGGCATAGTGTAAGTCTAAAGTGAGCTTATATCATTTGAATTATTTAAGGGTCCTGTTATATCTCTAAAGGAGCCGTCTTATACACATTCCTTATACAACTCACAATGTAGTATGAAATAAGAGTTGTAAGGCTGAAGTCATGTTATTAGAATTATGTTCATGATGTAGAGATGACAAGAGGAATTTTAGTACTATGATAAATCCATAATAACTATGAAATATGGAATTTATATCCTTGGTGCACTACTTGGAAACAAATTCTCATTTCCCATGTTGTAGGATCTACCCTCATGATAGAGTAAATTGTAAATGTAGCATGGAAATTATAAAACAATACTTCCTACACATAATCAAGAGAATATGACATTAAAAGATTACTTCAAGAAAATTTACTCAACTAGGAATTAGAAGTATGCAACTAGGACTAATAATTCTCTAAAATTCTCCACATTGGGGAGTTAATCTACATGGAAATTAATGAATGGAAGAAGCCATGAGGGATGCTCCTCACCTTGGTGTTGTTCTTGATTTGTTGTCCTTATAAGATGAATTCAAGAGTCCTAACATTTAAATAAGAATGAGTTTAGATTCCTAGTTAGAATTTGCATATGCGTCACTCGTCACTTGAATTTAGTGAATGACTTGTTCTTGGAGTTGATTGAAGGGGATTATCCTTTAATGTGAACAGCTGCAAATGGCACCTAAATAAACATTCTAAGATTTCAATGAGTCACTACTGAGTTGACTCGGTTGAGATTCTCAACTAACCAACTCATCGAATATAGGGTTTAGGGAAACCGCCTATTGTAGCAATAGCCGTCGGGTCCATGAATGGGTGTGGCTTCTCAAACTCTCTTGGGATGATATCTGCAACTAGTTTGAGGGTTGTTTTAGATTTAACTCAATTTGGAATCTGTGTGAGTCAACTCACCATCGAGTTGAGAGAATACGATTTACCGATTGTAGAGTCCTAACCTGATCATCGGTTGATCTGAGTGGCTGAGAGGGTTTGGATGAGGAGTCCTGACCCATGTTCATCGAAATCAGGGACGTATGACCCTGGCCCAAACTCAACTCACTGATGGTCTTAAGATTGACTTAGTTAAGGCGTTAGATTGAGTCATTAACAGATTAAAACGGACAGTGATATGAAGGGGTTTTATCCTCATACCTGCACTGGAGTGGGACAGTTTGTTGGCAGCAAGGGAATTCGGTTATGATTGGTTCGAGTCGAGTCTGAGGGCTGTGACTCGGTGCTGAACTAGGTTGAATAGAGGAAGTTAATTTCAGACTCGTTTTTAACACTGTCAAGTCGGAAGTCTAATGTAGGCTCAGTACTAGAGAAGATGAGCTTATTAACCTTCCAAGTAATCAGCTAAAGGCGTCCCTGCGGACTCCATTCCAGTGTATTAACACCAATCTAACCCGAGACCGAGCTGGGTGTAGTTTTGCTGGAATAGCAGCAACAGATGGGTTAACGTTCAACAACACACTACCAGAAAAATAGGCAAAGGCTATGGATAAAATCTATAGCCATAGACCCATGGCTACGGTTTTAGTTCGTAGCACGATCGTAGTCGTAGGTGCGGTAACAATAGGTCTGGAACCTATGGCTACGAATTTAATCCGTAGTTATATGTTCCAACAGCTAGTGATATAATCCGTAGCAATAACTAAGTGGAGAACGGGAAAAGGCTACGGACTAAATCCGTAGCCATAGACCTATAGCTATGGTTTTGGTCCGTAGCCTTTCCGTAGTCGTAGGTGCGGTAACAATAGGTCTGGAACCTATGGCTACGGACATAATTCATAGCAATATATCTGTAGCGAAAACTTCAAACAGCTACAGATATTATTTGTAGCTAAAAGTCCATAGCAATATGCCAAATTTAATAAAGGCTACACCTGTCAGATTAGTAGCTACAGTCAATATTCGTAGCTATTTTGTACGTTAAAATTTTTTATATAATTATTTGTTCATTCAATTACCACCTGTACAATCATCATTCATTTAATTACAATCCTTCATTCAATCAATTACAATTACAATCCTTCATTCAATCAATTACAATTACAATCAATTACAATCAATTACAATCCAATTCATTCAATCAATTATAATTACAATTACAATAATGCTGAAAATACAAATATTTAGCTTCATTAGAGAAATGTGCTCGACTTCACCATGAAATTTCAACAGCTTCGTATATTCAATCATCCTACAAACAGTCATGTCACTCATAAATTAGAATACCCATTGGGAAAAAGAAAGATAAAGTGAAAGAAGTGCATCATGTATAACCATTGTTTTTCTTAATGCATAAAAAAAAAACTTGAAGAGGAATGAAATTGACACAAAAGAAATGGTCTCACCATATGATTATAGGTTTAGGTTTAGGTTATAGGTTTTGGGATTTGAGAATGAGTTTGGGTTTAGGTTATAGGTTTTGGTTTTGGTTTAGGTTATAGGTTTTTGGATTTGAGAATAGGTTCAGGTTTATGTTATATCTTTTGGTTTTGGTTTAGGTTATAGGTTTTGGTTAAGGTTTAGGTTTACGTTAAAGGTTTTGAGATTTCGAATGGGCTCGGGTTTAGGATTATAGGTTTTGTTTTTGGTTTAGGTTATAGGTTTTGGTTAAGGTTTAGGTTTTTGGATTTGAGAATGGGTTCGGGTTTAGGTTATAGGTTTTGGTTTTGGTTTAGGTTATAGGTTTTGGGATTTGAGAATGGGTTCGGGTTTAGGTTATAGGTTTTGGTTTAGGTTTATGTTAAGGTTTAGGTTTAGGTTAGAGGTTTTGGGAATTGAGAATGGGTTTGGGTTTAGGTTATAGGTTTTGGTTTTGGTTTTGGTTATAGGTTATGGTTAAGGTTTAGGTTTTTAGATTTGAGAATGGGTTCGGGTTTAGGTTATAGGTTTTGGTTTTAGTTTAGATTATAGGTTTTAGGATTTGAGAATGGGTTCGGGTTTTAGTTATAGGTTTTAGTTTTAGTTTAGGTTATAGGTTTTGGTTAACGTTTAGGTTAAGGTTTAGGTTTAGGTTTTACGTTTTTGGGATTTGAGAATGAGTTTAGGTTTAGGTTATAGGTTCCGGTTTTGTTTTAGGTTATAAGTTTTGGTTAAGGTTTAGGTTATTGGTTTTGGTTAAGGTTTAGGTTTTTAGATTTGAGAATGGGTTCAAGTTTAAGTTATAGGTTTTGGCTTTGGTTTAGGTTACAGGTTTTGGGATTTGAGAATGGGTTCGGGTTTAGGTTATAGGTTTTGGTTTTGGTTAACGTTAAGGTTTTGGTTTAGGTTATAAGTTTTTGGATTTGAGAATGGGTTCGGGTTTAGGTCATAGGTTTTGGTTTTGGTTTAGGTTATAGGTTTTGGGATTTGAGAATGGGTTCGGGTTTAGGTTATAGGTTATGGTTTTTGTTTTGGTTTAGGTTATAGGTTATTGGATTTGAGAATGGGTTATCGTTTTGGTTTAGGAAATCGGGTTCATGTTCGGGATTGGGTTTAAGTTTTGGTTTTCAAGTTCGTGTTTAGGTAAGGGATTTGAGATTAGGATTAGGTGTAGGTATAGCTCTAGGGAATTGAGTTTAGGTTATAGGTTTAGGGAAAGGTTAGGTTTACGTTATAGGTTTCGCGATTTGGGAATAGTTTTAGGTTAGGTTATAGGTTAGGGTTTAGGATTTGAGTTTAGGTTATAGGTTTTGGTTTAGGCTAGGGTTTAGGTTTTGGATTTAAGAATGGGTCCCAAGTTTAGGTTATAGGTTTTGGTTTTGGTTTAGGTTATAGGTTTTGGGATTTGAGAATGGGTTCGGGTTTAGGTTATAGGTTTTGGTTTTGGTTATAGCTTTTGGTTATAGGTTTTAGGATTTGAGAATGGGTTCGGGTTTAGGTTATAAGTTTTGGTTTTAGTTTAGGTTATAGGTTTTGGTTAAGGTTTAGGTTTTTGGATTTGAGAATGGTTTCCGATTTAGGTTATAGGTTTTGGTTTTGGTTTTGGTTATAGGTTTTAGGATTTGATAATGGGTTGGGGTTTAGGTTATAGGTTTTGGTTTTGGTTTTGGTTTAGGTTAAGGTTTAGGTTATAGGTTTTGGGATTAGAGAATGGGTTCGGGTTTAGGTTATAGGTTTTGGTTTTTGTTTAGGTTATAGGTTTTGGTTAAGGTTTAGGTTTTTGAATTTGAGAATGAGTTCGGGTTTAGGTTATAGATTTTGGTTTTGGTTTAGGTTATAGGTTTTGGGATTTGAGAATGGGTTCGGGTTTAGGTTAAGAGTTTTGGTTTTGCTTTTGGTTAAGGTTTAGGTTTTTGGATTTGAGAATGAGTTCGGGTTTAAGTTATTGGTTTTGGTTTCGGTTTAGGTTACGGTGTTTTGGTTAAGTTTTAGGTTTTTGGATTTGAGAATGGGTTCGGGTTTAGGTTATAGGTTTTGGTTGAGGTTATAGGTTTTGGGATTTGATAATGGGTTTGGGCTTAGGTTATAGGTTTTGGTTTTGGTTTAGGTTTAGGTGAAGGCTTAGGTTTAGGTAATAGGTTTTTTGGGATTTGAGAATGGGTTCGGGTTTAGGTTATAGGTTTTGGATTTGGTTTTGGTTAAGGTTTATGTTTTTGGATTTGACAATGGGTTCGGGTTTAGGTGTAACGCCCTGAAAATCGGGGGTCGAGCGTAAACTCAACTCCCGAGTTCCAGAACATCACTTATGCAACAAAATGAATGATGTTTGAATGTTGACTGTACTTGTGCATTGAACATGAGTGAGATTAAGCCAAAACAGAATATCATACTCCAGAGACAGTAAAATTAGCAAGCGGAAGACTGTGATAGATAGATAAAAGATATGAACTATAATGAGTCTCCAGAGTGTGATAATGTTACCAGGTTAAATAATTACAAGAACAGTTCTAAAATATACCTAATGTGGGTAAGTGTAATGTCTCCTATCCCAAATACCATAGCCCCGTCAATACGTACCAGGTCTTCGTGAGACCCGTCAGAGAGATACAGATAGGAGAATTCCTCCTATCATCATAGAAAGTAGTCCGGCTCCGCTTCACAAGCATCGCCACCACCCGAAACTCAACAAATGGGTTGGTGTTGCAAACATCGTCCCGTAACGTGGGAGTGAGTGATCAACTCAGTGGAACAAGAAAGTATAGGTTAACATGTTATCAAATCAATCAAGCAAGAATGATAAAGCAAGACAAATCAAACATTTCTAACTACTCTTGTTAAGTGCAAAATGATATGACATGATGTCGTATGCCCTTGCCAAACCACCCTCAAGCGACATCATCTTACGTTCGCGAATGCTACTCCCTTAGTGCGCCACATCTACAAAGCACATGCGGTGCATGATGATCATGATTACCGAGTTATTATTAGTCCATTTCAACCAAAGCAGATTGGGAAACTAAGGTACCTCCCTTGTATCATTCCCAAACATGATCCATTCTAGGGTCGTCATCCTAGTTAATCTCATACGATATTATGGTTTGAGAAGCGTAGTGAAGGCATCGCAAAGGGCTCGTCACCCGTCGGCTCGGATACGATCTCACCGTATGCGGCTCAATTGCTTGGCCTCACTCAAGTACATATCTCACCGCACTGCTCAATCACTAGCCGTCGGCTCGAATACAGGTCTCACCGTACTCGGCTCAACTCATACTCCGATTCTTTGTGAAAGACTCGTCGCCAATCACGGACCTTGGAGTATACTCGAAGATACTACGGAGGACTCGTCGCCGTCGTCGACACGAGCACGGTCTCACCGTACTCGGCTCTCGCCGTAAGTATCGACAGCCGAATATAGTGTCCCATACCACCATAATCGGCTCACGAGGTTGGTTGCGCAATGGTCACTACGGGGAGGTAAATGACCCCCAGCCAGAGGCCGACACTCGACCACGGTGTCCCATACCACCATGCCCGGCTCATGCGTCTTAGCGGATCGAGGTACCATGGTTAAAAGGGATTTCACTGGTAAGTTTGGTACCCTAGGTTCAAGCAGAGGCGACCAAACATGGTGAACATACATTAGACAAATCGGGTTACTTGACGAGCTCGGCTAGCTCGAGCGCACAACAAGTTGAACGACATGAAGTGCATAAGCACTTCGCGTGGCCGACCACTATCGCCAACCGAAGTACGACTCGGGTTCGTCGAACACATCTCTCGTGGCAAACGAATTGCAACCACGAATTCAATTCTGGTACCGATTGTCTGGACTATAATCATAGCCCCAAACACAATCAATTCGCATCCATAGCATGTGGAGTAAAGCATGATAACAAAGTAATTAAAGCATGCTAGTAGGCATGTTATAAGGCATGTTATAAAGCATGATAGAAAGCATGTTGTAAAGCACTTCATCAATAGGAATACAAACACATATATTACAAGTAAGCGGTTTAAGCAAATAACCTCATGGAGGTAATCATACATGTCTCTAGAGTAGTTGAGAATCCCATCTCAACACCCTAAAACATTACAATTTACTAACCACTACTCATTCAGGCATTTCAAGAAAACACTTAAACAAACATACATCAACATACATGACATATGTCGATCACATAGGCATTAGGCCAAATCCTTTCCCTAGGGAGTTGCCCCAATCATAACACGTGTACACCCACGACAGATGGTCATGGCAAGCAGGAATCCAAGTTCCATATTCATTCAATCATTTCCACAAACACTTGGGCCACACATTTCAGCATATATAGTGTATATTGGCCGTGGCGTGAACTAGGGAAAATCCTTTCGTCAAACGGGTATCGCCAATACAACAATCATGATTCCATGACATTTAGTCATGGCGAGCACGAATGAGGATTCTATACTCATTCAGTCATTTTCACAAAACTTAGAATACACTATTACGTCATACATGGCGTATGTTAGCAAAACATGTATTAGGGCTATCCTTTAGCCAAGTGAGTATTTTATCCATGTATAATATATTACTACAACAAATAATCATGATAAATACATCTTCAAAATTTATACGTATACAGTATTTTCTAAAATACGCATTTTCAACATACATAGTGTATACAAGGGAACTTGTAATACGGCGATTCTTTTCGCCAAGCTAATATTTTATTCATATATTGTATAATCATATATTAAATAAGTATGTCAAACATTATTCCAAAAGAAATACGTATACGGTATTTCTACAATACGTATTTTCAACATACGGCACATTTACAAAGGAACATATAATTTGGCGATTTCTTTCGCCAAACTAGTATTTTATTCATATGTTATATAATTAAACATTAAATAAACATGTCAAGCATTTATCCAAAAAAAATACGTATACGGTATTTCTACGTATACCTAGAATATGTGAAATTCCATATTTCACACCGCTAATCAAAACAGGAAACGGAAAGCACTTTGTACATGTGCAATTACAAGCAGATCATGAATCTACCATTATCTGACATTGAAAGCGTTGAAAACCTTAACTTATACACTTAAAGTCCTCACCTTTGCCTATGGAAATGAAACGAATCAAAGAAGGGTAGAAGAACTTCCGTCTACGGAGATTTCTAGCCTAAAGAGCGGAATCGGTTAGTTGTTACATAGCCTACAACGATCCTACCAAAATTCAGACCTAGGGTTAGGGTTTCTTACCTTCAAATGGGCTGGAAAACGCCGGGAAAGCGTCTAGAATAGAGCGGTGTACGCCGTGTAGCAAGCCAAAGCAGGAGGAGGAAGATCGGCAACGATCTCCAAGTCCTTCTCTCTCTTTCTCTCTCTCTTTTTCTCTCTCCCAAAACTCAAATTCGTATGGTGTGAGAGAGGGTGCTCTAAGGCCCTTATATAGCCTAAAACATTCCGAAATTAGACTCGGTTCAAGGGTTACTTGCTAATATAGGATATTCGTCACTTTTCCACTTCAAAAGAGAGGTTCTGGTAGCCCTCCTTGAGCCAAACGTCAGACTTAAGCTCACCACCAATGGATCTACGTGGGATTACGTTTTTGACTCATTCGGATGCGCAGATCGCACGTGGCGGACCACTTTCAGTTCGACGGTCAGTGGGCCACGATCAGAAATTCCAAGTACATGTAAATGTTCCTGAAATTTTTCTTAATCCGAGGGTGTAATTTGGTCTGATTCTGACGGTCAGGTTGCTTAATACTGACGCGTCAACGAACGATGCCAGATCACTATTCCAGATATTTATTTTGGCATGTGAATAGTGTTTTTCACACTACCTCGCTCCGAATCGAAACGAATGGCCGTGGAACATCGGATGGGGCTGATTTTTGAGATGATTGTTAAGCCCAGTGGGGCGGTCCTAGTTCCTTAGCTTCGGGTTAATCGGACTCCCGGTGTGCGATCTAGACCTAATACGAAGTTTCGTTTCATTCCCGAGAGCAGACGGGAAATGAGTTTGGTTCTAAACTTTAGGGTAACCTAGCGTCAATGATTCTGCAAGTTTTGGGTCTTGCAGATCGTATTTAAAGCGATTCAAATGGATTTCATGGCTGATCTAGTTTAACACCTAGTTCACTTTGTCAATTTCTAAAGGATTTAATCCTAAGTGATTTTCGTCTGAGGTGGAATTTAGTCCATTGTAGTTTGTATATAAAGTGATCCAAGTTATACTACTTAGCTAGTTTAAGATAGTGTCTAGGGCGAAGGTGCTTTGAAAAATTGAAAGCACAAGGTAGTGAAGGGTGTGATTTGTGAAGAAAATGATTTAAGGAACGATTTGAGACTTTAATTGAGCGTTTAAGAACTTAAACCTGTGTTAGGATTGACCCATTGCCTAAGGACGTCTAATCCCAAGTTGGCAAAAATCCGGGGCGTTACAATCTACCCCCCTTAAAACAAAATTTCATCCCCGAAATTGCCTAAGGGTAATAAGGAAAGATTTCTATTATTTCATTTGCCTAAGACTTATTGATTTTGAGTTCCTACGCGTGGTAGGGTATATACCAGCTGGGTCATTCTAGTCTACCCCCCTTAAAACTTAATTCTTTATCCATTTCTCATACCCTGATGGTTTGCTACCATTCATTTCTTTACCTATTTGGAGTCTCGACGACAATTCCCACAATTTAGAGTAAGATAGCTGTTTTCAATGTTTGACCAACACGGCGAGATGGTAATAGTGGGCTCGATCCCGATACATCGATCATCTACCTGACCAGGGTAGAAGGCTCATCGTATCCCTTCCCAGTCCTGGTAGATCCTGGTCTTCTGCTCGGTCAAGCAGGGAGTCCGCTGGTAGTCACCCAGGATTGAGAATTGGGTCAAGCCGCGAATGTTTCGCAGTTGTATATTTCAGTAACTCCGTATACCGATCACTCTAAAAACGTAGGGAATTTCCATCATTGAAAGGTTTAAATGGTTTATTCTAAGGTTGCCCTTTAGGTCTTAATCTAAGAGAGTCCTCATTATTATCTATGTCCAAGGAAATGGTGAATCAAATCTTACTAGGGCAGGCTAGGGCTTCTATAATGTTCGTATTCAACGAGCACCGTTTCGATCCTGGGCCAGTGGGGTAAGGTCCACCGCGTTTCCGCTGCGCCACCCAGATCAAAGAGATGCAATAGGTGACCTAACTAGATTGGGCTCATAATGTTCTACCCCCCTTAAAATTTAGTTTCACCCTCAAGGCTCAAGAGCTATGCCCTGATCCGTATGTCGGAACAAGGTGTAATTTATACCCTATCATTGACATGAAATGAGATGCGGTCTCCTACTGCATCAGTCTTGGTACCTAGGATTATAGAAAGGGGCTATCACGGATGGGTGTGAGTTTGAGGCAAGACGCCTAATCCTACCAAGGGGTTTTATCGCGGCCCAGACTTATCCTATTTAATCATGTCTAGTTTAATAGGCATGCTATCTTTCTACGGTCATAAACATAATATGTATGTCGACATGGCATGCGACTTGGGTCCTAATTCCTAACTATTTGTTGCCCAGTTGGGTAATTCCTTAGGCCTAAGAGGAAAAAAAATCTCTATTGGCTATATATTCTTACACTTGAGAAGGAAATTCTAAGGGATGTATTGATTGGACCTAACATTGAATCCAAGGGATATATTGGTTCCCTCTAATCGTGACTAGTTTCTATGTCAAACAAGCTCCCTGAGAGTTACTAAGGAAGCCTAAAGTATTAAGGGGATTCAACAACGGAACGGGGTCTCGCTCTAGGTCCAAAACTGTAAGGCCTAGTTGTCAAACAACCATTCACTCCAAAAGCTTAAGCTATCAGAGTGCGGTGGGTTAATGTATATCAAGGGACTTTATCACTTCAACACAATTTGGCCAGTGGCCTTAAGTTGTATTAAATGGGACCGCATTACTAATCCTACCTTGGGATTGGGTGTGACATGGTTGGTAGGAGGGTGGGAGGGGATTAAATTTTATAGGTCTTGGAAAATGAGCCTGGTGTTGGAAAAACGTGAGATGGGATTTTCCATACCCCACGATGGGAAAATTTCTAAGTGTTATTGGAAAGGAAATCTCAGAATTTTAGTCTTAATTACGTACATTCTAAACATGGTGTTGAAAGACATAGGATACACCCAATCTAGGGGCCATACCCAACATATACATTTATTATTACTTTCACAATTCTATCCACCGTAAACTTACCTAATGTAATTTGGCTGAACGGACCCTAAACGTTCTCAAATACCTAAAACATTCTACCAGCTACTACACCTATCATCAGGAAAACATACCCACCCGAAGATAGTAGCCCACGCAAACTACAAGACAACATATGGATGAGCTCGGATAGAGCCATGGAAAATGAGGATAAGGGAAATGGGGGGGCTGGAGTTTTTGGTTCTCCATGGATGTGAGCCTCAACAGATGTTGTAAAGGCCCCAAAGACAGCGAATGGAGAAGGAAAATGGAAAAGTAGGATGGCTTAGAGAGCTTGCACGAATGTGAGCTTCGAATGGGAGGTGTGAGAGCTTAAATGTGGAAGAAAGGGGAAAGGTAGGAGGTTAGGGTTGCTGTGATCGATGGGAATGGGTGGATCATGGCCGAATATGGTGGAACGAAAGATTGGAGAAAAGGTTTGAGGGAGAAAATCGGAAATAGAAGGGGAGGGCGTTTGGAAGGAAGATGTGAGAGAGAGGGGCTCCAATCCCAAAAATCCTAACCATTTGCCAAAATGGCATGTGCCGGGGGTAGAGGGGTCCGGCCGACCAACCCCACTTTCGAACTCCGCCGAAAACCAACCGAGCGCGGTCCGCCGCCGGTGCCGCGGGTGGCGCCGCGGTCGGGCTTGGCCGAACTCGCGCGCCGCGGTGGGGACGTGTTCCCCCAGTCCCCTGGGCCCCAAAAATGCTGGGTCCCACCCTGGATCCCTCCGGAAGTGCTCCGTTTAGCCCCCCGATCCCGATTCGCTTCATTTCGGGTAGTTCTGGGCAAACTGAACATATCTTGCAATCCGGAAAGAGTTATCTGACGTAAAATATATGAATTTGGGGTAGAACGAGCTAATGAAGCCAACCAACCCAGCTATGCAGGGTTGCGCAGCCCGAAAATGCGAAAAAAGCCTCCGATTGACAGTCATTTCCCTGTTTTAATTTCGTTTTACTAAAATAGTAATTTTTGTTTGATTACCCTTCATCTGTTGGGCTTTAGGAGTTGCGCTCATCGCGCAAAGAGCTTAGAATAATTAGGAGAATGGTTTGGCGAAGTAAATTTGGACACTTACTATTTTTGGCTGAAAGCCTTGCGCACTAGTAGACATCACGACCCTAGTAAGTTGCGAATTCTAGGAGTTTTAGTTGTAGTTTGTTTCTGATTTCATTCCCATTACTTGGTATCCTTATTAAAAGGGTTGTGAACTCGTTTTTAGTCATTCATTAATCAGTTTCAAATTTATTACAATTTATTTCTATTTTCTGCTTTCTCCTCTTGTGGATTCGAGAAGTCTCTGGGGGGAGTCCAGAGAAGCTCTAAGGATTTGGGGTAGTTATCCTCATCACGTTTATCGCACATTTTACTGATTCTCAATGATTGGGATGAGGTGGATTATGATCTAGACCCTTCACTAGACAACCTAGAAATGTTTTAAGGTCGACCCGTGCGACCATGGTTGAGTACATACTCGATTTCGGTGTTCGTTTTCAATGAGCTAGCCGTTGGAAAGGAATCAGGGATACCTAGGACTGTTTCTACATTCTGTCGCTCCCTCCTAAGTCAGAGTACGTCAGAGTGCGTAGTGTGACCATAACCCAGGTCCGGTTTAATCAAAATCATGCTCTGATACCATCTTGTAACGCCCTGAAAATCGGGGGTCGAGCGTAAACTCAACTCCCGAGTTCCAGAACATCACTTATGCAACAAAATGAATGATGTTTGAATGTTGACTGTACTTGTGCATTGAACATGAGTGAGATTAAGCCAAAACAGAATATCATACTCCAGAGACAGTAAAATTAGCAAGCGGAAGACTGTGATAGATAGATAAAAGATATGAACTATAATGAGTCTCCAGAGTGTGATAATGTTACCAGGTTAAATAATTACAAGAACAGTTCTAAAATATACCTAATGTGGGTAAGTGTAATGTCTCCTATCCCAAATACCATAGCCCCGTCAATACAGTACCAGGTCTTCAGAGACCCGTCAGAGAGATACAGATAGGAGAATTCCTCCTATCATCATAGAAGTAGTCCGGCTCCGCTTCACAAGCATCGCCACCACCTGAAACTCAACAAATCTGGTTGGTGTTGCAAACATCGTCCCGTAACGTGGGAGTGAGTGATCAACTCAGTGGAACAGTAAAGTATAGGTTAACATGTTATCAAATCAATCAAGCAGTAATGATAAAGCAGTACAAATCAAACATTTCTAACTACTCTTGTTAAGTGCAAAAATGATATGACATGATGCTGTATGCCCTTGCCAAACCACCCTCAAGCGACATCATCTTACGTTCGCGAATGCTACTCCCTTAGTGCGCCACATCTACAAAGCACATGCGGTGCATGATGATCATGATTACCGAGTTATTATTAGTCCATTTCAACCAAAGAAGATATTGGGAAACTAAGGTACCTCCCTTGTATCATTCCCAAACATGATCCATTCTAGGGTCGTCATCCTAGTTAATCTCATACGATATTATGGTTTGAGAAGCGTAGTGAAGGCATCGCAAAGGGCTCGTCACCCATCGCTCGGATACGAGATCTCACCGTATGCGGCTCAATTCTTGTCGGCCGTCGGCTCAAGTACATATCTCACCGTACTGGCTCAATCACTAGCCGTCGGCTCGAATACGGTCTCACCGTACTCGGCTCAACTCATACTCCAGCTTGCCGTGAAAGACTCGTCGCCAATCACGACCTTGAGTATACTCGAAGATACTACGGAGGACTCGTCGCCGTCGGCACGAGCACAGGTCTCACCGTACTCGGCTCTCGCCGTAAGTATCGACAGCTCGAATATAGTGTCCCATACCACCATAATCGGCTCACGAGGTTGGTTGCGCAATGGTCACTACGGGGAGGTAAATGACCCCAGCGTAGGCCGACAGCTCGACCACGGTGTCCCATACCACCATGCCCGGCTCATGCGTCTTAGCGGATCGAGGTACCATGGTTAAAAGGGATTTCATGTAAGTTTGGTACCCTAGGTTCAAGCAGGAGGCGACCAAACATGGTGAACATACATTAGACAAATCGGGTTACTTGACGAGCTCGGCTAGCTCGAGCGCACAACAAGTTGAACGACATGAAGTGCATAAGCACTTCGCGTGGCCGACCACTATCGCCAACCGAAGTACGACTCGGGTTCGTCGAACACATCTCTCGTGGCAAACGAATTGCAACCACGAATTCAATTCTGGTACCGATTGTCTGGACTATAATCATAGCCCCAAACACAATCAATTCGCATCCATAGCATGTGGAGTAAAGCATGATAACAAAGTAATTAAAGCATGCTAGTAGGCATGTTATAAGGCATGTTATAAAGCATGATAGAAAGCATGTTGTAAAGCACTTCATCAATAGGAATACAAACACATATATTACAAGTAAGCGGTTTAAGCAAATAACCTCATGGAGGTAATCATACATGTCTCTAGAGTAGTTGAGAATCCCATCTCAACACCCTAAAACATTACAATTTACTAACCACTACTCATTCAGGCATTTCAAGAAAACACTTAAACAAACATACATCAACATACATGACATATGTCGATCACATAGGCATTAGGCCAAATCCTTTCCCTAGGGAGTTGCCCCAATCATAACACGTGTACACCCACGACAGATGGTCATGGCAAGGAATCCAAGTTCCATATTCATTCAATCATTTCCACAAACACTTGGGCCACACATTTCAAAGCATATATAGTGTATATTGGCCGTGGCGTGAACTAGGGAAAATCCTTTCGTCAAACGGGTATCGCCAATACAACAATCATGATTCCATGACATTTAGTCATGGCGAGCACGAATGAGGATTCTATACTCATTCAGTCATTTTCACAAAACTTAGAATACACTATTACGTCATACATGGCGTATGTTAGCAAAACATGTATTAGGGCTATCCTTTAGCCAAGTGAGTATTTTATCCATGTATAATATATTACTACAACAAATAATCATGATAAATACATCTTCAAAATTTATACGTATACAGTATTTTCTAAAATACGCATTTTCAACATACATAGTGTATACAAGGGAACTTGTAATACGGCGATTCTTTTCGCCAAGCTAATATTTTATTCATATATTGTATAATCATATATTAAATAAGTATGTCAAACATTATTCCAAAAGAAATACGTATACGGTATTTCTACAATACGTATTTTCAACATACGGCACATTTACAAAGGAACATATAATTTGACGATTTCTTTCGCCAAACTAGTATTTTATTCATATGTTATATAATTAAACATTAAATAAACATGTCAAGCATTTATCCAAAAAAAATACGTATACGGTATTTCTACGTATACCTAGAATATGTGAAATTCCATATTTCACACCGCTAATCAAAACAGGAAACGGAAAGCACTTTGTACATGTGCAATTACAAGCAGATCATGAATCTACCATTATCTGACATTGAAAGCGTTGAAAACCTTAACTTATACACTTAAAGTCCTCACCTTTGCCTATGGAAATGAAACGAATCAGCAAGGGTAGAAGAACTTCCGTCTACGGGAGATTTCTAGCCTAAAGAGCGGAATCGGTTAGTTGTTACATAGCCTACAACGATCCTACCAAAATTCAGACCTAGGGTTAGGGTTTCTTACCTTCAAATGGGCTGGAAAACGCCGGGAAAGCGTCTAGAATAGAGCGGTGTACGCCGTGTAGCAAGCCAAAGCAGGAGGAGGAAGATCGGCAACGATCTCCAAGTCCTTCTCTCTCTTTTCTCTCTCTTTTCTCTCTCCCAAAACTCAAATTCGTATGGCTGTGAGAGAGGGTGCTCTAAGGCCCTTATATAGCCTAAAACATTCTGAAATTAGACTCAGGTTCAAGGGTTACTGCTAATATAGGATATTCGTCACTTTTCCAGCTCAAAAGAGAGGTTCTGGTAGCCCTCCTTGAGCCAAACGTCAGACTTAAGCTCACCACCAATGGATCTACGTGGGATTACGTTTTTGACTTATTCGGATGCGCAGATCGCACGTGGCGGACTACTTTCAGTTCGACGATCAGTGAGCCACGATCAGAAATTCCAAGTACATGTAAATGTTCCTGAAATTTTTCTTAATCCGAGGGTGTAATTTGGTCTGATTCTGACGGTCAGGTTGCTTAATACTGACGCGTCAACGAACGATGCCAGATCACTATTCCAGATATTTATTTTGGCATGTGAATAGTGTTTTTCACACTACCTCGCTCCGAATCGAAACGAATGGCCGTGGAACATCGGATGGGGCTGATTTTTGAGATGATTGTTAAGCCCAGTGGGGCGGTCCTAGTTCCTTAGCCGGGTTAATCGGACTCCGGTGTGCGATCTAGACCTAATACGAAGTTTCGTTTCATTCCCGAGAGCAGACGGGAAATGAGTTTGGTTCTAAACTTTAGGGTAACCTAGCGTCAATGATTCTGCAAGTTTTGGGTCTTGCAGATCGTATTTAAAGCGATTCAAATGGATTTCATGGCTGATCTAGTTTAACACCTAGTTCACTTTGTCAATTTCTAAAGGATTTAATCCTAAGTGATTTTCGTCTGAGGTGGAATTTAGTCCATTGTAGTTTGTATATAAAGTGATCCAAGTTATACTACTTAGCTAGTTTAAGATAGTGTCTAGGGCGAAGGTGCTTTGAAAAATTGAAAGCACAAGGTAGTGAAGGGTGTGATTTGTGAAGAAAATGATTTAAGGAACGATTTGAGACTTTAATTGAGCGTTTAAGAACTTAAACCTGTGTTAGGATTGACCCATTGCCTAAGGACGTCTAATCCCAAGTTGGCAAAAATCTGGGGCGTTACATTAGGTTATAGGTTTTGGTTTTAGTTTAGGTTATAGGTTTTAGGATTTGAGAATGGGTTCGGGTTTAGGTTATAGGTTTTGGTTATAAGTTTTGGTTTAGGTTTAGGTTAAGGTATAGGTTTATGTTATAAGTTTTGGGATTTGAGAATGGGTCGGGTTTAGGTTATAGGTTTTGGTTTTGGTTTAGGTTTCTGGATTTGAGAATGGGTTCGAAGCTTAGGTTATAGGTTTTGGTTTTGGTATAGGTTATAGGTTTTGGTATTTGATAATGGGTTGGGGTTTAGGTTATAGGTTTTGGTTTTGATTTTAGTTTAGCTTAAGGTTTAGGTTATACGTTTTGGGATTAGAGAATGGGTTTGGGTTTAGTTATAGGTTTTGGTTTTGGTTTAAGTTATAGGTTTTGGTTAAGGTTTCGATTTTTAGATTTGAGAATGGGTTTGGGTTTAGGTTATATATTTTTATTTTGGTTTAGGTTATAGGTTTTGTGATTTGAGAATGGGTTCATGTTTAGGTTAAAGGTTTTAGTTTTGGTTTTGGGTAAGGTTTAGGTTTATGGATTTGAGATTGGTTTTGGGTTTAAGTTATTGGTTTTGGTTTTTGAGCCTGTTACTAGCCAGGTTTTTTTAAGGTTTAGGTTTTTAGATATAAGAATGGGTTCGGGTTAAGGTTATTGGTTTTGGTTTTGGTTTGGGTAATAGGTTTTGGGATTTGAGAATGGGTTCGGGCTTAGGTTATAGGTTTTGGTTTTGGTTTAGGTTATAGGTTTTGGTTTAGTTTTAGGTTAAGGCTTAGGTTTAGGTAATAGGTTTTTTTGGGATTTGAGAATGGGTTCGGGTTTAGGTTATTGGTTTTGGATTGGGTTTTGGTTAAGGTTTAGGTTTTCTGGATTTGAGAATAGGTTCGGGTTTAGGTTATAGGTTTTGGGATTTGAGAATGGTTCAGGCTTAGTTTATTGGTTTCGGTTTTGGTTTTAGTTATAGGTTTTAGTTTAGGTTTCTTAAGGTATATGTTTAGGTTATAGGTTTTGGGATTTGAGAATGGGTTCGGGTTTAGGTTATAGGTTTTGGTTTTGGTTTAGGTTATAGGTTTTGGGTAAGGTTTAGGTTTTTGGATTTGATAATGGGTTCGAGTTTAGGTTATATGTTTTGATTTTAGTTTAGGCTATAGGTTTTGGGATTTGAGAATGGGTTCGGGTTTAGGTTATAGGTTTTGGTTTTGGTTTTAGTTTTAGGTTTTGGTTTAGGTTTAGGTTAAGGTATAGGTTTAGGTTATAGGTTTTGGGATTTGAGAATGGGTTTGGGTTTAAGTTATCGGTTTTGGTTTTGGTTTAGATTATAGGTTTTGGTTAAGGTTTAGGTTTTGGGATTTGAAGATGGGTTTGGGTTTAGGTTATAGGTTTTGGTTTTGGTTTAGGTTATAGGGTTTTGTGATTTGATAATGGGATGGGGTTTAGGTTATAGGTTTTGGTTTTGGTTTAGGTTTAGGTTATAGGTTTTGGGATTAGAGAATGGGTTCGGGTTTAGGTTACGGTTTTGGTTTTGGTTTAGGTTATAGGTTTTGGTTAAGGTTTAGGTTTTGGATTTGAGAATGGGTTCGGGTTTAGGTTATAGGTTTTGGTTATGGTTTAGGTAATAGGTTTGGGTTAAGGTTTAGGTTTTTAGATTTGAGAATGGGTTCGGGTTTAGGTTATAGGTTTTGGTTTTAGTTTAGGCTATAGGTTTTGGGATTTGAGAATGGGTTTGGGTTTAGGTTATAAGTTTTGTTTTTGGTTTTAGTTTTAGGTTTTGGTTTAGGTTTAGGTTAAGGTATAGGTTTAGGTTATAGGTTTTGGGATTTGAGAATGGGTTCGGGTTTAGGTTATAGGTTTTGGTTTTGGTTTATATTATAGGTTTTGCTTAAGGTTTAGGTTTTGGATTTGAAGATTGGTTCGGGTTTAGGTTATAGGTTTTGGTGATAGGTTTTAGGATTTGATAATGGGATGGGGTTTAGGTTATAGGTTATAGGTTTTGGTTTTGGTGTTGGTTTAGGTTAAGGTTTAGGTTATAGGTTTTGGGATTAGAGAATGGGTTCGAGTTTAGGTTAAGGTGCTTGGTTTTGGTTTAGGTTATAGGTTTTAGTTAAAGTTTAGGTTTTTGGATTTGAGAATGGGTTCGAGTTTAGGTTATAGATTTTATTTTTGGTTTAGGTTATAGGTTTTAGGATTTGATAATGGGTTCGGGTTTATGTTAAAGGTTTTGGTTAAGGTTTAGGTTTTTTTTTATTTGAGAATGGGTTCGGGTTTAAGTTATAGGTTTTTGTTTCGGATTAGGTTACTGAGTTTTGGTTAAGGTTTAGGTTTTTGGATTTGAGAATGGGTTCGGAGTTTAGGTTATAGGTTTTGGTTTTGGTTTATGTTAGAGGTTTTAAGATTTGAGAATGGGTTCGGGTTTAGGTTATAGGTTTTGGTTTTGGTTTAGGTTATAGGTTTTTGTTTAGGTTTAGGTTAAGGCTTAGGTTTAGGTTATAGGTGTTTTGGGATTTGAAAATGGGTTCGGGTTTAGGTTATAGGTTTTGGTTTGGTTTTGGTTAAGGTTTAGGTTTTGGATTTGACAATGGGTACGGGTTTAGGTTATAAGTTTTGGGATTTGAGAATGGGTTCGGGTTTAGGTTATTGTTTTCGGTTTCGGTTTGGTTATAGGTTTTAGTTTAGGTTTAGGTTATGGTATAGGTTTTGGTTATAGGTATTTGGATTTGAGAATGGGTTCGGGTTTAGGTTATAGGTTTTGGTTTTGGTTTAGATTATAGGTTTTGGTTAAGGTTTAGGTTTTTGCATTTGAGAATGGGTTCGGGTTTAGCTAATAGGTTTTGGTTTTAGTTTTGGTTGTAGGTTTCGGGATTTGAGAATGGGTTCGGGTTTAGGTTATAAGGTTTGATTTTGGATTAGGTTATAGGTTTTGGTTTAGCTTTAGGTTAAGGTTTAGGTTTAGGTTATAGGTTTTTTGGGATTTGAGAATAGGTTCGGGTTTAAGTTATAGGTTTTGGATTTGGTTTTCGTTAAGGTTTAGGTTTTGGATTTGAGAATGGGTTCGGGTTTAGGTTAAAGGTTTTGGTTTTGGTTTAGGTTATAGGTTTTGGGATTTGAGAATGGGTCGGGTTTAGGTTATAGGTTTTGGTTTTGGTTTAGGTTATAGGTTTTGGTTTAGGTTTAGGTTAAGGTTTAAGTTTAGGTTATTGGTTTTTTGGGATTTGAGAATGGGTTCGGGTTTAGGTTATAGGTTTTGGATTTTGTTTAGGTTTAGGTTTAGGTTTTGGATTTGAGAATGGGTTCGAGTTTAGGTTATAGGTTTTGATTTTGGTTTAGGTTATAGGTTTTGGGATTTGAAAATGGGTTCGGGTTTTGGTTATAGGTTATGGTTTTGTTTCGGTGTTATAGGTTTTGGTTAAGGTTTAGGTTTTTGGGATTTGAGAATGAGTTCGGGTTTTGGTTATAGGTTTTGGTTTTAGTCTAGGTTATATGTTTTGGGATTTGAGAGTGGGTTTGGGTTTAGGTTATTAGTTTTGGTTTCAGTTTAGGTTATAGGTTTTGGTTTTGGTTTAGGTTAAGGTTTAGGTTTCGGTTATAGGTTTTTTGGGGTTTGAGAATGGGTTCGGGTTTAGGTTATAGGTTTTGGTTTTGGTTTAGGTTTTAGGTTTTGGTTAAGGTTTAGGTTTTTGGATTTAAGAATGGGTTCGAGTTTAGGTTTGTCACGCCCCAGACTCAGTAACCGGACTCACAAGGATTCCGATGACCGGTTCTGAACGCAACAGCATCCATAGTACCCCATTCTCGGCTCTTGAGGCAGGTTCCGATCCTGGGATCCTACAAGGAGGATTTTCATAACAGTATAATCATTCCAATATGAGCATACCCAAGATCACAGCAAGAACATCTGAGAATAACAAAGGCACACATCGCAAAATCCACTATAAATTTGAACTTTTACAATAATCCATAAGGTCCAAAGGACATACATGAGATAAAAGAAAAAGAGAGAAAGGTCAAGAACACTTGGAGTCCTCAAATGCTCAGCTCTACTCCATGCTCTATGCTTTGTGTCGCTGCTAGAGTATCCTGCACGCATCAATCGTGCATAAGCTTATAGAAGCTTAGAGGGTAGTGTAGGTGTGTGATAATGGTGCACAGAAGAGTAGTAGGAGATACAAGGAGAGAAGCATGATCAATGAGGATATCACTAGCCTTACCCAGGCTTATCATGAATAAGATGCAATGAGTAGTCTTGGGTGCCATGCCAAGGCAATGCATGAAGGGGCTTGTACAACCAATGCTAATGCAATGCAAGTAATGTCAGTGCTCATATCCAAACCACAAGTCATGTACATTTCCAATCATAAGGAAATCACCGGGGTCCATTACACTTCTTGAATGATCCGCCGCTCTACGGACCCCCGTGCAGTCAAACGAGCGTAAGAGACCTCACTACCCGCTTTGTGGACGACCAATCACCAACAAGGCACGAAGGTAGCGGACCCATTTACGAGCTGGTCAGACTCAGCCTAGCAATGCCTCCTCACATCAGGCAGGTAAGGCCACACCCCTATCCAACCGACTACACGACAGTGGGAGACGCGGCCTAATGGTATAAGGCCCTCGTGCGCTCATATATTCCACCCGGTCACGGCGTTGGAGCAGATCCTTGGTACCATGGAAGTTTTGGGAATTTCACCCATGGGCATCCTATGCACCCGGTATGCTCAACTAATATTTCCGGTGTCCACACATACAGCCATCCACGAATACCCCTGTGGAGGCAAGGCCCTAATGAAGTAAGGGCAGATATCCATAAGCTATGCAATGCCAAATGCATGAATCACACAATCACCCATGCATCAATCCCAAGCATCTATCTCTCGGGGAGATACCAACATGTCCCACACAATGACATAACCATGGCCAATCATACCTCAACCAAGCATGCATATGATGCGTATGGGAGTGAGCCATGAAGATGAATAGGGGTGCCAATGAGGTGAAGATGAACTCTCTACCTAACCATGAAGGGTCTAGGTACTTAACCAATTCCTCATAAGGAATACAACCTCTAGTGGGGGCCCATATACCTGGGGTAACCCACGAGACTAAGGAGAACAATGATATGGGCCTAAATAGATGAAATGAGCCTAGCAAGGATCTATGGTGGGCCTTTAACCACCCATAGAAGCCCATGGGCCTACCTTAGGGCCACCAATGTGGACATCTAACCACAATTGGTCCCCAAGAGGTAGCCCATCTCTAATTGATTACGGATCAAGGCCCAAGGCCCACATAACATTAGAAATAAGAAATGAACAACCATTACATATCACATACATTCATGTTGGGCTTGAAAAGAAAGCGGCCCAAGGCCTATCCAAAACATGGGTCCATGGGAACACACATAGCCCAACCCATATATACCACTATGGGCCCACAGGGGAAAGGTTAGGGCCCAATATAAAGGCTACTAATCCCATATATTGTTGTGGCCTAGTGGGCAGCCCATTGCTCAAATCACATGGGCAAAAGTCATGTTCTTAGTCAAGTAAGTTGGGCCTACAACCCGGCCCAAGTATAAAGTTGATTTGGTGGGCAATCAAGGGCCCATATACTTGTGTAATCTGGCCCACTAATCCAATACAATAGTATGGTAAAAATGGCCCAAGAGTTCAATGGGCCTATCTAGAAAGTTCCAGCCCAATTGGGCTCAAAGAGTTCAACAACTAGCCACATTCATGGACCCAATTAAATTCAACTGTGGTGGGCCTCAAAAGTGTATTTATTAGGCCCAACATTTAAGGAACTAAATGTATAAATTATTACCTCTAAGATTCTTCACAATGTGTTGGGCCCCACTCCTCAAAATTTCAGCCAAAGGCCAAACATAATTATAACATGTTGCTGTCCTAAATTTGGGCACTCCATTGGAGTGGGCCCAGGGCCTCTAAAACTCTGGAAATTGAGGGCCAAGGTCCCTCATTATGCATACAATGAGAGAAAACCCAAAAAGGTGGCCCACCATCAGAGGAAATATTTTTGAATTATGGTTTTTATCAAGGCACATTGCTGGACTGCACAGCAGAAAAATCTGGCAGTCCAACTATTTTGGCCCATTCTTTTGGATGCCCAAACAAGGTCAGTTGGGGCTGAAATTTTTCAGAGTGATACTTCAATAGGTAGGACATACCCTCACAAAATTTCAGAATTTTTGGATATCCCTAAGTATTTTAATTAATTTAAACAAGATAGTCTGTCCAGAAAATCGGACAGACCTGGACATCCCAATGTGGTGGGCCAGTCCGGTCCTCGCCACGATGTGCACAGGGGTCCATTGGCCCTGAAAGTTGGTAGGTAGGTCCCACCATGGGTGGACCACAACTTCACAAAATTTCAGAATTTATGGACACCTAAAAATATTTTAGTTTATTTAAAGAAATCAATCTGTCCTGAAAATCGGACTGATCTGGACACCATATTGTAATGGGCCAGTCCAGTCACCACCATGGTGTGTACAGGTTTCCATTGGCCCCAAAATTTTGTAGGTTGGTCCCACCATAAGTGGACCACCTTTCTGTAAATTTTTATAATTTTTAGACACCCAAAAATATTTTAATAAATTTTGAAATTCCAACCTATTCAGGGTAGAATGTTGCTGGAACAGTGCAGAAAAATCCAGACTGTCCACCTCATTTGGACCACACCTTTGGGACCCCAAAGAAGGTCAGATGGGGCTGAAATTTGGTATGGTTGTAGGTGGGTCATAAGGCTACAAGAATCACATATTATTTTGTTTCATTATTCCCACCAAAGACCCATAAATCAGGCCCCAAAGTGGCCCAAAAATCTGTCCAGGCAGATTTGGACAGCAACATGTTACTGTCCAAACCACCCCAAAAGATAATTAAAAGGAAAATAAATCAGCATTTTCTCAGGGTGGGGTCCATCTAGATGGGTCACACAACTCTCAGACCCAATCCCCTTCCAATATCATCCATAAAATCAAGCCCAAAGGCTGTCCAAAACATGCCAACAATATGGGGCAACAAGGTGGGCTTGGATGTCTAACCACTTGGGCCTAGTTGCATGGCACATCAAGTGGGCCCCACATACATCAGATTTACTATAAACATAGGAAAGAAAATATGGAGAAGAAAACATAATCCAGCTATAGGGTAGGGCCCCGCCACTAATGGGCCCTCCTAAGAAAGAATCATACCCATATAACTACATTGATTGTACATGCAACATGAAATCACTACATGCATGATCTATAATTGCTATGGATGGTTGAAATGTCATCCCAACATGATCCTTAGGTCTAGATGACCTTGAGATGGAGTGGATCATTACATACATCATGATGGGGTCCATGGAGAATGGCCCCATCATGGATCATGACATGCATGTAGGATGGGCCAAAAGGCCACATCCATGGGGTCAAATGGGGTCTCCACCATGGATTGGTGGGCCCCATATGATCCATACAAAAGAAATAAGAAGATTTAAAGATATAAAATTAGATCAGCAAGATCATAGTTACCCACTTGTGATCTCACCCCAAACTTCTACTCCATGAAGCTCTTGGAGCAAAGAATGGATTTCAATGGTGGAGATCTAGTTCAAATGGAGGGATTGAAAGTATAATGGGGGTAAGGGGGCTGGAGAAGAGAGGAAGGAGGAAGAGAAGTTGCTGGAAATTTCCGCAATGAAGGAAAATGAGAGGGGAAGAGAGAGAAAAAAACTATTTAAGAGAAGTAATCATTGCCTATGGTGACAATAACAATGTTGCTAGGGTAGGTTAGGTATGGGTAGTGTTTAGGGTGGGTAGTGTTTATTCCATGCAATAGTGTAGTGTGTGTGTGTGGTGTGCATGGGAAATTGTGCCATGGAGGTGGTCCACATGCTTTTGTAAAAAGTGGGCCACATGATGAAATGCTCATAACTTTTGATCCATAGGTCCGATTGACGCACAAGACGCGTCGTTGGAACCGCAACGACGATACGAACGAGATGGCATAGGTCTCGGGTTGATCCGAGTTGGGTCTATATGACCGAACTCAAGGTGACTGTAAACACAATCCGAGGGTCGCGGGTCGTCGGAATTTGACTGGTAGGACCGCGAGACCATGATGAACAAGATGCATACTTACACACACACATGCAAACATGGGAACTAGGGTCGGGTCTCACAATCCTCCCCACCAACAAAGAAATTTCGTCCTCGAAATTGACCAATCCAGGACAAAAAAAAAAAAAAAACGCCACCATCATATAACAATCATCACACAAGGATGGTAATACAAGCAATCATATATCTATCAATCATCAAACAAATGGGGATAACGCTCTCTAATCTCGACCTCGCGTTCCCAAGATGCCTCGGCCTCCGAATGGTGACCCCATTGCACCTTCACCAAGGGAATGACCTTGGTCCTGAGGACTTGCTCCTTCCGATCGAGAATACGAATAGGCTGCTCAATGTAGGAAGCATCCTCACGGACCTCAAGTGGCTGCCAATCAATCACGGGAATAGTATCCGACCCACATTTCCGCAACATAGAAACATGAAATACATCGTGGATCGCGGACAACTCAGGAGGTAAGGCAAGCCTATAGGCCACAGCGCCTACGCGCTTAGTAATCTCAAAAGGTCCAATAAATCTTGGGGCGAGCTTGCCCTTCACACCAAAGCGTACCACACCCTTCATAGGTGAGACCTTGAGATATACCATATCCCCGACTGCGAACTCGAGGGGTCGACGCCGACGATCAGCAAAACTCTTCTGCCGGCTCTGAGCTGTGCGCATCCTTTGCCTAATAACATCAATAGCCTCTGACGTCTGCAGCACAAGCTCGGGACCTAAGAGACGACGCTCTCCAACCTCGGTCCAACAACTAGGAGATCTGCACGGTCTACCATAAAGTGCCTCAAAAGGAGCCATGCCGATAGTCGCCTGATAACTATTATTGTAGGCGAACTCTGCGAGGCGCATATGCTCATCCCAACTACCCGCAAAGTCGATCACACAAGCTCTGAGCATATCCTCAAGGATCTGGTTGACCCTTTCGGTCTGCCCATCCGTCTGTGGATGATAAGCGGTGCTGAGACGCAAAGTGACCCCCAACGCCTGCTGGAAACTCCTCCAAAACTGAGACGTAAATCTAGAGTCTCGGTCTGAAACGATCGAAACTGGGACGCCGTGTAGTCTTACTATCTCCTCAATGAATATCCTCGCTAACCGATCCATAGACCAAGAAGCACGCACTGGAATGAAATGAGCCGACTTCGTCAGACGATCGACGATAACCCAGATAGTATCGTGACCGCGCTGAGTCCTCGGCAAACCTGCGATGAAGTCCATCGATACGTGCTCCCACTTCCACTCGGAATGCTCAACGGCTGCAAGGGACCGGGGGTCTCTGATGATCGGCCTTGACACGTTGGCATGTGTCACACTCGGCCACAAAACTTGCAATCTGACGCTTCATCCCCTGCCAGAAGTACTGCCTCCTCATATCACGATACATCTTCGTGGAGCCCGGGTGGATAGTAAGTCTCGATCGGTGTGCCTCGGTCATCAGATCACGACGTAACTCTGGCACATTCGGGACACATAATCGGCCTCTGAAGCGTAGTCCATCATCAGAACCAATCTGCCAGTCTGACTGCTCCACGGATGCGGCCTCTGCTCGGTACTCCTGAAGTGACTCATCCGTCTGCTGAGCTTCGATCACCCTAGCCACCAAAGAGGGTTGAATCGACAAGCTCGAAAGCTGAACAATGGAAGACTGCAGACCGAACTCAAAGTCAAACTCTGAAACATCCTCGAGCATCTGCCACTTTGCTCGAACCATCATATGTGCCACCAAGCCTCGTGGCTGACGGCTGAGCGCATCCGCCACCACGTTTGCCTTACCGGGTGGTGCGAAGGTCAAAATCATAATCTTTCGGCAACTCCATCCATCGCCTGCATCGCGAGGTTCGGCTCGGTCGCGAAAATAGATACTTCAAGCTCTTATGATCAGAAGAGCTCGAACTGACCCCATATAGATAATGCCTCCACACCTTCGGTGCGAAGACAAGCTAGCTGCAAGCTCCAAATCATGAGTGGGGTAGTTCACCTCATGGACCTTGAGTAGCGCGAGGCATACGCCACCGGCTTCCCATGCTTTGCATCGAGTCGGCACCCAAGCCAACTCTGAGGCATCGGTGAAAACAACAAAACCCTCACTCCCATCGGGAAGAGTGAGAACGGGAGCGGACGTGAGGCGGTCCTTCAACTCCGCAAATGCCTCCTCACAAGCGTCACTCCCGGACGAACTCGACGCCCTTTCGCGTCAGCCGGGTCGGCGGTCTTTGTCTGGGAGAAACCCTCGATAAACCGTCGATAATATCCCGCTAGACCAAGGAAGGCTGCGAATCTCGGACGCGTTCGTGGGCTGGCCCCACTGACGCACTGCATCAACCTTCGAGGGGTCCACAGCGACACCCTCCCTCGTCACTACGTGACCGAGGAACTTCATCTCCTCCTGCCAAAACTCGCACTTCTCCAGCTTCGCATACAGCTGGTGGGCACGGAGGGTCTCAAGCACAATCCGCAAGTGCTCAGCATGGTCCTCTCGGGTTCTCGAATATACAAGAATATCATCAATGAATACCACCACGGGCGGTCGAGGAACGGCCGAAAAACCTCGTTCATCGGTGCATGAATACGGCGGGCGCGTTGGTCGGTCCGAATGACATGACCCGAAACTCAAAGTGACCATAGCGTGTTCGGAAAGCCGTCTTCGAATGTCCTCCTCTCGGACCAATCTGATGGTAAGGAGCCTAACGCAAGTCTATCTTGGAAAAATACTGCGCACCCTGCAACTGATCAAACAGATCATCAATACGGGGGAGCGGGTATCGATTCTTGATGGTGACTCTGTTGAGCTCACGATAATCTACACAGAGTCGCAACGAACCATCCTTCTTCTTCACAAACAATACGGGGCTCCCACAAGGCGAATTTTTGGGACGAATAAAACCTAACTCCCGGAGCTCATCTAACTGCTCCTGCAGTTCCCTCAACTCTAATGGTGCCATCCGGTAGGGGGCTTTTGAGATAGGTGCGGCACCTGGCACCAAATCAATCTGGAACTCCACCTGCCGACGCGGCGCAAACCCGGTATCTCTTGAAACACATCATCGGTACTCACGAACAACTTGCAGCTACTCAATACTCTTTGCCATAGAATCCTCAACGGCCGAAGCCAATAAACTAGATAGCGGCTCTCCTCTCGGCTCGGCGACGAAGCGGAACACTTCGGCAAGCTCACAGGGATATGAAACGTGGTGTCCTCGCGGCACCGATCCAAGATGGCACGATACTCTGCAAGCGGTCCATACCCGAGAATCACATCAAATCTCGCCATCGGCATCATGAATAGATCGGTGGGAGGAACATCTCGCCCACTAACACCGGCAAGAAGGACAGGACGGGTTAGCACAATAGACTTCCCCATGGGAGTCGAAGCGGTCGAGGCCTCGAGACACGGCCTCCAACGGAATACCGGTCGATCGGCAAACGCTCGGCCACAAAAGAATGGGAAGCACCGAGATCAAACAAAACATGAGCAACACAAGCGAAACGAGAAGAATACCCTCAACGACTCCACCGGTCGATGATGCGGGTCTGGCTTTGGCGCGCTGCGCGCGAGAATAAAAACGGCCTGAGGTGTGGGGGAAAACAACCCGGAAGACCGAGGGTCTTGAATCCCGCTTTCTGGCTGCTATACACACCTGGACCCGGGGATCGAACAACATACGGATATCCCCTCTGTTTGGTCTTGTGGCTCTTCTTTGCCGCCGTGCATTCTTCTTCTTCTGTCTCTCTTCTTCTTTGTCTCTCGAGGTGGTCTACACTGGCCCTCTGCTTTGTGGAGGAGCCCAGGAGCGGCCGGTGGAAGGCGTGCTTTCTGGCTGCTGCTTGAGGAGGACGAGGAGGGGGCAAGCTGCGGTGGCCGGCTTCTTTTGAATGGGGGGAGAGGACACTCACGCCTCCGATGTCCACTGTCCACAACCGGCAAGTATACGCCGAAAAAGGGGTCGAAGATGAAGCGGTGGCGGTGCGATGACGATGAAGAGGCTCTTGGAGGCGAGCCGCAGTGCGTCTACGATCGCCCCTCCGCCTCTGTGACGATCTTTGCCGCTGAAGCTGCTGGCTGGTGCACTCCTCTTCCAGTCTCCACCGGAACTCTGCTCTCTCGATCTCTGGGTCATAGCCCAGTCCTCCTCATAAACTAGTGCCCGATGCACAACCTGGTCAAACGTCTCCAAGCAATGCCCCACCACACGACTGCGAAGGGCAGGACGTAAACCGGTCACAAAACGACGGGCCCTCATCTTCTCATCGCTGGTGAGATGAGGAGCAAATCTAGACAAGGCCAAGAAACGAGCCTCGTACTGAGATACAGTCATATCGCCCGCACTTAGGGTCTCAAACTCGATCGCCCGCTGGATCTGAACATGCTCAGGGAAGAACTTCTGGTCGAAGCGGGTCACAAACTCCTCCCATGTCCAAACGAACTGAGCCCCGACCATCCTGGACACGGATGACCACCAGTGTCGGGCCTCACCCTGAAGAAGGTAGGTGGCAAGGGATACTCTCTGCCGCGGGACACTGAATAGTGTCAAAATCCTCGCAACCTCAGTGCGCCAAGCCTCAGGTGCTTGAAGGGTCGGGATCACCACTAAACCTCGGGGATCATCTTTGGCGGAACTCTCGGGCTATCGCACTAGCATGCGGTAAGTCGAGGCGCCCGGAAACCTCGGTGGTAGGCCGGGTGTGGTCTGCAATGCTGATGTGAACCAGTTTGCATCACCGTGTTGGAAATGCTCGGCTCCTATAGTCTTGTCGGAAAAGCGGGGTGGCACTCGCCTCGGGCGGAGGCACGGCACGGCCGTCGGAGCGGAGCCTCTCTGAAGCCGGAACAGACAGGCGAGGAGGGGGAATAGGTGGGGAACTGGAGCAATGGAGCCTCAGCTTGGAATGACGAGCGGTGAGAAAAGGGAATAGGTGGCGGGCCGGAGCAAGCGGAGGTACGGGCACTACGGGCTCAGGCGGGGAGCGGGCGGATCGGGACCTCGGGAATCGGATCCTCAACAACGAGAGCAGGATGTGCTCGAGTAGGATGGGTACCTCGGGCGCCTCGTCCACGGGAACCACGACCACGGGCGCCACGACCACGGGTGCCACGACCACGGGCGCCACGTCCACGCGTCATCGTCTACAAAATAATGACGTCGCAAGGAATCAAGATAATTATCGGCTCAATACGGAGCGAAGAAAAGAATCTCGGGACACTACTTGTCCTATGTTCTTGCAGACATGTGATGTTATCTGAGTTATTCCAGAATTACTTGCTATGCTCGATACCAACTCTGTCACGCCCCGGACTCGAATGCTTAGGACTCACAAGGATTAGATGGCCGGTTCACGAGCAATGCGACCTCCATAGTACCCCATTCTCGGCTCTTGAGGCGGGTTAGATCTGGGATCCTACAAGGAGGATTTTCATAACAGATATAATCATTCCAATACGAGCATACCCAAGATCACAAAGAAGAACATCGAGAATAACAAAGGCACACATCGCAAAATCCACTATAAATTTGAACTTTTACAATAATCCATAAGGTCCAAAGGACATACATGAGATAAAAGAAAAAGAGAGAAAGGTCGAAACTCACTTGGAGTCCTCAAATGCTCGGCTCTACTCCATGCTCTCTCTATACCGCATGTGTCGCTTTGCTAGAGTATCCCGCACGCATCAATCGTGCATAAGCTTATAGAAGCTTAGAGGGTAGTGTAGGTGTGTGATAATGGTGCCTGAAGAGTAGTAGGAGATACAGGAGAGAAGCATGATCAATGAGGATATCACTAGCCTTACCCGGGCTTATCATGAATAAGATGCAATGAGTATTGGGTGCCATGCCAAGGCAATGCATGAAGGGGCTTGTACAACCAATGCTAATGCAATGCAAGTAATGTCAGTGCTCATATCCAAACCACAAGTCATGTACATTTTCAATCATAAGGAAATCATCGGGGTCCATTACAACTTTTGAATGACTGCCGCTCTGACGACCCATGCAGGTCAAACGCAGCGTAAGAGACCTCACTACCCGCTTTGTGGACGACCAATCACCAACAAGGCACGAAGGTAGCGGACCCATTTACGGTGGTCAGACTCGGCCTAGCAATGCCTCCTCACATCAGGCAGGTAAGGCCACACCCCTATCCAACCGACTACACGACAGTGGGAGACGCGGCCTAATGGTATAAGGCCCTCGTGCGCTCATATATTCCACCCGGTCACGGCGTTGGAGCAGATCCTTGGTACCATGGAAGTTTTGGGAATTTCACCCATGGGCATCCTATGCACCCGTATGCTCAACTAATATTTCCGGTGTCCACACATACGACCATCCACGAATACCCCCCAGTGGAGGCAAGGCCCTAATGAAGTAAGGGCAGATATCCATAAGCTATGCAATGCCAAATGCATGAATCACACAATCACCCATGCATCAATCCCAAGCATCTATCTCTCGGGGAGATACCAACATGTCCCACACAATGACATAACCATGGCCAATCATACCTCAACCAAGCATGCATATGATGCGTATGGGAGTGGGCCATGAAGATGAATAGGGGTGCCAATGAGGTGAAGATGAACTCTCTACCTAACCATGAAGGGTCTAGGTACTTAACCAATTCCTCATAAGGAATACAACCTCTAGTGGGGGCCCATATACCTGGGGTAACCCACGAGACTAAGGAGAACAATGATATGGGCCTAAATAGATGAAATGAGCCTAGCAAGGATCTATGGTGGGCCTTTAACCACCCATAGAAGCCCATGGGCCTACCTTAGGGCCACCAATGTGGACATCTAACCACAATTGGTCCCCAAGAGGTAGCCCATCTCTAATTGATTACGGATCAAGGCCCAAGGCCCACACAACATTAGAAATAAGAAATGAACAACCATTACATATCACATACATTCATGTTGGGCTTCAGAAAGGCGGCCCAAGGCCTATCCAAAACATGGGTCCATGGGAACACACATAGCCCAACCCATATATACCACTATGGGCCCACAGGGGAAAGGTTAGGGCCCAATATAAAGGCTACTAATCCCATATATTGTTGTGGCCTAGTGGGCAGCCCATTGCTCAAATCACATGGGCAAAAGTCATGTTCTTAGTCAAGTAAGTTGGGCCTACAACCCGGCCCAAGTATAAAGTTGATTTGGTGGGCAATCAAGGGCCCATATACTTGTGTAATCTGGCCCACTAATCCAATACAATAGTATGGTAAAAATGGCCCAAGAGTTCAATGGGCCTATCTAGAAAGTTCCAGCCCAATTGGGCTCAAAGAGTTCAACAACTAGCCACATTCATGGACCCAATTAAATTCAACTGTGGTGGGCCTCAAAAGTGTATTTATTAGGCCCAACATTTAAGGAACTAAATGTATAAATTATTACCTCTAAGATTCTTCACAATGTGTTGGGCCCCACTCCTCAAAATTTCAGCCAAAGGCCAAACATAATTATAACATGTTGCTGTCCTAAATTTGGGCACTCCATTGGAGTGGGCCCAGGGCCTCTAAAACTCTGGAAATTGAGGGCCAAGGTCCCTCATTATGCATACAATGAGAGAAAACCCAAAAAGGTGGCCCACCATCAGAGGAAATATTTTTGAATTATGGTTTTTATCAAGGCACATTGCTGGACTGCACAGCAGAAAAATCTGGCAGTCCAACTATTTTGGCCCATTCTTTTGGATGCCCAAACAAGGTCAGTTGGGGCTGAAATTTTTCAGAGTGATACTTCAATAGGTAGGACATACCCTCACAAAATTTCAGAATTTTTGGATATCCCTAAGTATTTTAATTAATTTAAACAAGATAGTCTGTCCAGAAAATCGGACAGACCTGGACATCCCAATGTGGTGGGCCAGTCCGGTCCTCGCCACGATGTGCACAGGGGTCCATTGGCCCTGAAAGTTGGTAGGTAGGTCCCACCATGGGTGGACCACAACTTCACAAAATTTCAGAATTTATGGACACCTAAAAATATTTTAGTTTATTTAAAGAAATCAATCTGTCCTGAAAATCGGACTGATCTGGACACCATATTGTAATGGGCCAGTCCAGCCACCACCATGGTGTGTACAGGTTTCCATTGGCCCCAAAATTTTGTAGGTTGGTCCCACCATAAGTGGACCACCTTTCTGTAAATTTTTATAATTTTTAGACACCCAAAAATATTTTAATAAATTTTGAAATTCCAACCTATTCAGGGTAGAATGTTGCTGGAACAGTGCAGAAAAATCCAGACTGTCCACCTCATTTGGACCACACCTTTGGGACCCCAAAGAAGGTCAGATGGGGCTGAAATTTGGTATGGTTGTAGGTGGGTCATAAGGCTACAAGAATCACATATTATTTTGTTTCATTATTCCCACCAAAGACCCATAAATCAGGCCCCAAAGTGGCCCAAAAATCTGTCCAGGCAGATTTGGACAGCAACATGTTACTGTCCAAACCACCCCAAAAGATAATTAAAAGGAAAATAAATCAGCATTTTCTCAGGGTGGGGTCCATCTAGATGGGTCACACAACTCTCAGACCCAATCCCCTTCCAATATCATCCATAAAATCAAGCCCAAAGGCTGTCCAAAACATGCCAACAATATGGGGCAACAAGGTGGGCTTGGATGTCTAACCACTTGGGCCTAGTTGCATGGCACATCAAGTGGGCCCCACATACATCAGATTTACTATAAACATAGGAAAGAAAATATGGAGAAGAAACATAATCCAGCTATAGGGTAGGGCCCCGCCACTAATGGGCCCTCCTAAGAAAGAATCATACCCATATAACTACATTGATTGTACATGCAACATGAAATCACTACATGCATGATCTATAATTGCTATGGATGGTTGAAATGTCATCCCAACATGATCCTTAGGTCTAGATGACCTTGAGATGGAGTGGATCATTACATACATCATGATGGGGTCCATGGAGAATGGCCCCATCATGGATCATGACATGCATGTAGGATGGGCCAAAAGGCCACATCCATGGGGTCAAATGGGGTCTCCACCATGGATTGGTGGGCCCCATATGATCCATACAAAAGAAATAAGAAGATTTAAAGATATAAAATTAGATCAGCAAGATCATAGTTACCCACTTGTGATCTCACCCCCAAACTTCTACTCCATGAAGCTCTTGGAGCAAAGAATGGATTTCAATGGTGGAGATCTAGTTCAAATGGAGGGATTGAAAGTATAATGGGGGTAAGGGGGCTGGAGAAGAGAGGAAGGAGGAAGAGAAGTTGCTGGAAATTTCAGCAATGAAGGAAAATGAGAGGGGAAGAGAGAGAAAAAAACTATTTAAGAGAAGTAATCATTGCCTATGGTGACAATAACAATGTTGCTAGGGTAGGTTAGGTATGGGTAGTGTTTAGGGTAGGTAGTGTTTATTCCATGCAATAGTGTAGTGTGTGTGTGTGGTGTGCATGGGAAATTGTGCCATGGAGGTGGTCCACATGCTTTTGTAAAAAGTGGGCCACATGATGAAATGCTCATAACTTTTGATCCATAGGTCCGATTGACGCACAAGACGCGTCGTTGGAACCGCAACGACGATACGAACGAGATGGCATAGGTCTCGGGTTGATCCGAGTTGGGTCTATATGACCGAACTCAAGGTGACTGTAAACACAATCCGAGGGTCGCGGGTCGTCGGAATTTGACCGGTAGGACCGCGAGACCATGATGAACAAGATGCATACTTACACACACACATGCAAACATGGGAACTAGGGTCGGGTCTCACAAGGTTATAGGTTTTGGCTTTAGTTTAGGTCATAGCTTTTGGGATTTGAGAATGGGTTCGAGTTTAGGTTATAGGTTTTGGTTTTGGTTTAGGTTATAGGTTTTTGGATTTGAGAATGGGTTCGGGTTTAGGTTATAGGTTTTGGTTTTGGTTTATGTTATAGGTTTTGGGATTTGAGAATGGGTTCGGGTTTAGGTTATAGGTTATGGTTATGGTTTAGGTTTAGGTTATAGGTTTTTAGATTTGAGAATGGGTTATAGTTTTGGTTTAGGAAATCGGGTTCATGTTCAGGATTGGGTTTAAGTTTTAGTTTTCGAGTTTAGGTTTAGGTTTAGGTTTAGATTAGGGAGTTGAGATTAGGATTAGGTGTAGGTTTAGCTTTAGGGAATTGAGTTTAGGTTATAGGTTTAGGGAAAGGTTAGGTTTTAGGATTAGGGAATAGTTTTAGGTTATTAGTATATGTTTAGGTTAGGTTATAGGTTAGGGTTTAGGGATTTGAGTTTAGGTTGTAGGATTTGGTTTTGATTATAGGTTTTGGTTTTGGTTTTAGGTCTTGGTTTAGGCTAAGGTTTATGTTTTTGAATTTGAGAATGGGTTCGGGTGTAGGTTATAGGTTTTTATTTTGGTTTAGGTTATAGGTTTTGGGATTTGAGAATGGGTTCGGGTTTAGGTTATAGGTTTTGGTTTAGGTTATAGGTTTTGGTTTAAGTTTAGGTTAAGGTTTAGGTTTAGGTTTTAGGTTTTGCGATTTGAGCGTGGGTTTGGGTTTAGGTTATAGGTTTTGGGTTTGGATTAGGTTATAGGTTTTGGTTAAGGTTTAGGTTATAGGTTTTAGTTAAGGTTTAGGTTTTTCGATTTGAGAATGGGTTCGGGTTTAGGTTATAAGTTTTGGCTTTGGTTTAGGCTATAGGTTTTGGGATTTGAGAATGGGTTCGGTTTAGGTTATAGGTTTTGTTTTTGGTTAAGGTTATGGTTTTGGTTTAGGTTATAGGTTTATGGATTTGAGAATGGGTTTGGGTTTCGGTTATAGGTTTTGGTTTTGGTTTAGGTTATAAGTTTTGCGATTTGAGAATGGGTTCGGGTTTAGCTTATAGGTTTTGGTTTTAGTTTAGGTTATAGGTTTTGGTTTAGGTTTAGGTTAAGGTTATAGGTTTTTTAGGATTTGAGAATGCGTTCGAGTTTACGTTATTGGTTTGGGTTTTGGTTTGGGTTATAGGTTTTGGTTATAGGTTTTGGTTAAGGTTTAGGTTTTGGATTTGAGAATGGGCTCGAGTTTAGGTTATCGGTTTTGGCTTTGGTTTAGGTTATAGGTTTTGGGATTTGAGAATGTGTTCGGGTTTAGGTTGTAGGTTTTGGTTTTGGTTAAGGTTGATGTTTTGGTTTAGGTTATAGGTTTTGGATTTGAGAATTGGTTCGCGTTTAGGTTATAGGTTTTGGTTTTGGTTTAGGTTATAGGTTTTGGATTTGGTTATAGGTTTTGGTTTAGGTTTAGGTTAAGGTTTAGGTTTAGGTTATAGGTTTTGGGATTTGAGAATGGGTTCGGGTTTTCGTTATAGGTTATGGATTTGGTTTAGGTTATAGGTTTTCGTTAAGGTTTAGGTTTTGGATTTGAGAATGGGTTCGGTTTTAGGTTATAGGTTTTAGTTTTGGCTTAGGTTATAGGTTTTGGGATTTGATATTGGGATCGGGTTTAGGTTATAGGTTTCGATTTTGGTTTAGGTTTAGGTTAAGGTTTAGGTTATAGGTTTTGGGATTAGAGATTGGGTTCGGGTTTAGGTTATAGGTTTTGGTTTTGGTTAAGGTTTAGGTTTTTAGATTTGAGAATGGGTTCGGAGTTTAGGTCATTGGTTTTGGTTTTGGTTTAAGTTATAGGTTTTGGGATTTGAAAATGGGTTTGGGTTTTGGTTATAGGTTTTGGTTTTGGTTTAGGTTATAGGTTTTGGATTTGAAAATGGGTTATAGTTTAGATTTTGGAAATTGGGTTCATGTTCGGGATTGGGTTTAAGTTTTGGTTTTCAAGTTTAGGTTTAGGTTTAGGTTTAGGTTAGGGAGTTGAGATTAGGATTAGGTGTAGGTTTAGCTCTAGGGAGTTGAGTTTTAGGTTTTAAGTTTAGGGAAAGGTTAAGTTTAGGTTATAAGTTTTGGGATGTGGGAATAGTTTTAGGTTGTTAGTATAGGTTTAGGTTAAGTTATAAGTTAGGGTTTAGGGATTTGAGTTTAGGTTATAGGTTTTGGTTTAGGTTATAGGTTTTGGCTTAGGCTAAGGTTTAGGTTTTTGTATTTGAGAACGGGTTCGTGTTAAGGTTGTAGGTTTTGGTTTTGGTTATAGGTTATAGGTTTTAGGATTTGAGAATGGGTTCGGGTTTAGGTTATTGGTTTTGGTTTTGGTTTTGGTTATAGGTTTTGGTTTAGGTATAGGTTATAGGTTTTGGGATTTGAGAATGGGTTTGGGTTTAGGTTATAGGTTGAGGATTTGGTTTAGGTTATAGGTTTGGTTAAGGTTTAGGTTTTTGGATTTGAGAATGGGTTCGGGTTTAGGTTATTGGTTTTGGTTTTGGTTTAGGTTATAGGTTTTGGTTAAGGTTTAGGTTTTGGGATTAGAGAATGGGTTCGGGTTTAGGTTATAGGTTTTGGTTATAGGTTTTACGATTTGAGAATGGGTTCGGGTTTATGTTATAGTTTTTGGTTTTGGTTTAGGTTATATGTTTTGGATTTGAGAATGGGTTTGGTTTAGGTTTAGGAAATCGGGTTTATGTTCGGGATTGGGTTTAAGTTTTTTTTACAAGTTTGCAAGTTTAGGTTTAGTTTTAGGTTTAGGTTAGGGAGTTGAGATTAGGATTAGTTGTAGGTTTAGCTCTTGGGAATTGAGTTTAGGTTATAGGTTTAGGAAAGGTTAGGTTTAGGTTATAGGTTTTGGTATTTGGGAATAGTTTTAGGTTATAAGTATATGCTTAAGTTAGGTTATAGGTTAGGGTTTAGGGATTTGAGTTTAGGTTATAAGTTTTGGTTTAGGCTAAGGTTTAGGTCTTTGGATTTGATAATGGGTTCATGTTTAGGTTATAGGTTTTGGTTTTGGTTATATGTTATAGGTTTTGGGATTTGAGAATGGGTTCGGGTTTAGGTTATAGGTTTTGGTTTAGGTTTAGGTTAAGGTTTAGTTTAGGTTATAGGTTTTGGGATTTGATAATGGGTTCGGGTTTAGGTTATAAGTTTTGAATTAGGTTTAAGTTATAGGTTTTGGTTAAGGTTTAGGTTTTAAGATTTGAGAATGGGTTCAAGTTTAGGTTATAGGTTTTGGCTTTGGTTTAGGTTATAGGTTTTGGGATTTGAGAATGGGTTCGGTTTAGGTTATAGGTTTTGGTTTTGGTTAAGGTTAACATTTTGGTTTAGGTTATAGGTTTTGGATTTGAGAATTGGTTTGGGTTTAGGTTATAGGTTTTGGTTTTGGTTCGGTTATAGGTTTTAGTTAAGGTTTAGGTTTTGGATTTGGTTATAGGTTTAGGTTTAGGTTTAAGTTCTAGTTTTTGGGATTTGAGAATGGGTTCGTGTTTAGGTTATAGGTTTTGGATTTGGTTTAGGTTATATGTTTTCGTTAAGGTTTAGGTTTTTTGGATTTGAGAATGGGTTTGGGTTTAGGTTATAGGTTTTGGTTTTTTAAGTTAAGGTTATAGGTTTTGGGATTTGATATTGGGTTCGGGTTTAGGTTATAGGTTTTGGTTTTGGTTTAGGCTTAGGTTGAGGTTAAGGTTATAGGTTTTGGGATTAGAGAATGGGTTCGGGTTTATGTTATAGGTTTTAGTTTTGATTAAGGTTTTGGTTTTTTTTTGGATTTGAGAATTGGTTCGGGTTTAGGTTATATGTTTTGGTTTTGGTTTAAGTTATAGGTTTTGGGATTTGAGAATGGGTTCAAGTTTAGGTTATAGGTTTTGATTTTGGTTTAGGTTATAGGTTTTGGATTTGAGTATGGGTTATGGTTTAGGTTTAGGAAATCGGGTTCATGTTCGGGAATTGGTTTAAGTTTTGGTTTTCAAGTTTAGGTTTAGGTTTAGGTTTAGGTTAGGTAGGTTAGGTTAGGATTAGGTGTAGGTTTAACTCTAGGGAATGGTGTTTAGGTTATAGGTTTAGGGAAAGGTTTGGTTTAGGTTATAGGTTTTGGGATTTGGGAATAGTTTTAGGTTATAAGTATAGGTTTAGGTTAGGTTATAGGTTAGGGTTAAGGGATTTGAGTTTAGGTTATAGGTTTTGGTTTAGGTTATAGGTTTTGGTTTAGGCTAAGGTTTAGGTTTTGTATTTGAGAATGGGTTCATGTTTAGGTTATAGGTTTTGGTTTTGGTTATAGGTTATAGGTTTTGGGATTTGAGAATGGGTTCGGATCTAGGTTATAGGTTTTGGTTTTGGTTTTGGTATAGGTTTAGGTTAAGGTTTAGGTTTAGGTTATAGGTTTTGTGATTTGAGAATGGGTTCGGTTTAGGTTATAGGTTTCGGATTTGGTTTAGGTTTTAGGTTTTGGTTAAGGTAGGTTTTTGGATTTGAGAATGGGTTCGGGTTTAGGTCATAGGTTTTGGTTTTGGTTTTGGTTTAGGTTATAGGTTTTGGTTAAGGTTTAGGTTTTAGGATTAGAGAATGGGTTCGGGTTTAGGTTATAGGTTTTGGTTATAGGTTTTGGGATTTAGAATGGGTTCGGGTTTAGGTTATAGGTTTTGGTTATAGGTTTTGGGATTTGAGAATGGGTTCGGGTTTAGGTTATAGGTTTTGGTTTAGGTTATAGGTTATAGGTTTGGTTTAGGTTATAGGTTTTGGTTTAGGTTATAGGTTATAGGTTTTGGTTTAGGTTATAGGTTATAGATTTTGGATGTGAGAATGGGTTATGCTTTAGGTTTAGGAAATCGGGTTCATGTTCGGGATTGGGTTTAAGTTTTGGATTTCAAGTTTAGGTTTAGGTTAAGGCGTTGAGATTAGGATTAAGTGTAGGTTTAGCTCTAGGGATTTGAGTTTAGGTTCTAGGTTTAGGAAAGGTTTGGTTTAGGATATAGGTTTTGGGATTTGGGAATAGTTTTAGTTTATAAGTATATGTTTAGGTTAGGTTATAGGTTAGGGTTTAGGGATTTAAGTTTAGGTTATAGGTTTTAGTTTAGGCTAAGGTTTAGGTCTTTGGATTTGAGAATGGGTTCGGGTTTAGGTTATAGGTTTTGGTTTTGGTTATAGGTTATAGGTTTTGGGATTTGAGAAAGGGTTCGGGTTTAGGTTATAGGTTTTGGTTTTGGTTTTGGTTTTGGTTTTAGTTTAGGTTTAGGTTAAGGTTTACGTTTAGGTTATAGGTTTTGGGATTTGAGAATGGGTTCGGGTTTAGGTTATAGGTTTTGGTTAAAGTTTCGGTTTTTTGGATTTGAGAATGGGTTCGGTTTGAGTTATAGGTTTTGGGTTTTTAGGTTTAGGTTATAGGTTTTGGTTTAGGTTTTTTTGGTATTTGGATTTGAGAATGGGTTCGGGTTTAGGTTATAGGTTTTGTTTTTGGTTTAGGTTATAGGTTTTGGTTAAGGTTTAGGTTTTTAAGTTTTGGTTTGTTTTGAGAATGGGTTCGGGTTTAGGTTATTTGTTTTGGCTTTGGTTTAGGTTATAGATTTTGGGATTTGAAAATGGGTTCGGGTTTAGGTTATAGGTTTTATTTTTTAGTTAAGTTAAGGTTTAGGTTTTGGTTTAGGTTATAGGTTTTGGATTTGAGAATGGGTTTGGGTTTAGGTTATAGGTTTTGGTTTTGGTTTAGGTTATAGGTTTTGGGATTTGAGAATGGGTTCGGGTTTAGGTTTTGGTTATGGTTTAGGTTATAGGTTTTGGTTTGGTTTAGGTTAACGTTTAGGTTTAGGTTATAGGTTTTTTAGGATTTGAGAATGGGTTCGGGTTTAGGTTATAGTTTTGCATTTTTGTTTAGGTTTTATGTTTTGGTTAAGGTTTATGTTATAGGTTTTGGTTAAGGTTTAGGTTTTGGATTTGAGAATTGGTTCGGCTTAGATTATAAGTTTTGGCTTTGGTTTAGGTTACGGGTGGTTTTAGGATTTGAGAATGGGTTCGGGTTTAGGTTGTAGGTTTTCCTTTTGGTTAAGGTTAAGGTTTTGGTTTAGGTTATAGATTTTTTAGGATTTGAGAATTGGTTTAGGTTTAGGTTATAGGTTTTGGTTTTTGGTTTTGGTTATAGGTTTTGGTTAAGGTTTAGGTTTTTGATTTGGTTATAGGTTTTGGTTTAGGTTTAGGTTAATGTTTAGGTTTAGGTTGTAGGTTTTGGGATTTGAGAATGGGTTCGGGTTTAGGTTATAGGTTCTTAGGTTTTTGGGATTTGAAAATGGGTTCGGGTTTATTTAGTTTAGGTTATAGGTTTTCATTAAGGTTTAGGTTTTGGATTTGAGAATGGGTTTGGGTTTAGGTTATAGGTTTTGGTTTTGGTTTAGGTTATAGGTTTTGGGATTTGATATTGGGTTCGGGTTTAGGTTATAAGTTAGTTTTGGTTTTGGTTTAGGTTTAGGTTATAGGTTTTGGGATTAGAGAATGGGTTCGGGTTTAGGTTTTTGGTTTTGGTTTTGGTTAAGGTTTAGGTTTTGGATTTGAGAATGGGTTCGGGTTTAGGTTATAGGTTTTGGTTTTGGTTTAACTTATCGGTTTTGTTATTTGAGAATGGGTTCGGGTTTAGGTTATAGGTTTTGGTTTTGGTTTAGGTTATAGATTTTAGATTTGAGAATGGGTTATGGTTTAGGTTTAGGAAATCGGGTTCATTTTCGGGATTGGGTTTAAGTTTTGGTTTTCAAGTTTAGGTTTAGGTTTAGGTTTAGGTTAGGATGTTGGTTAGATTTGGATTGGGTGTAGGTTTAGCTCTAGGGAATGGAGTTTAGGTTATAGGTTTATGGAAAGGTTAGGTTTCGGTTATAGGTTTTGGGATTTGTGGAATAACTTTAGGTTATAAGAATAGGTTTAGGCTAGGTTATAGTTAGGGTTTAGGGATTTGAGTTTAGGTTATAGGTTTTGGTTTAGGTTATAGGTTTCGGTTTAGGCTAAGGTTTAGGTTTTTGTATTTGAGAATGGGTTCATGTTAAGGTTATAGGTTTTGGTTTTTTTGGTTATAGGTTATAGGTTTTGGGATTTGAGAATGAGGTTCGGGTTTAGGTTATAGGTTTTGGTTTTGGTTTTGGTTATAGGTTTTGGTTTAGGCTTAGGTTTTGGAGGTTTTAGGTTTAGATTAGGTTTTGGCATTTAGGTGTTCGGGTTTAGGTTTTAGGTTTAATTTGAGAATGGGTTCGGGTTTAGGTTATAGGTTTAGGATTTGGTTTAAGGTTATAGTTTAGATTATGGTTTTAGGATGTGGGAATAGTTTTAGGTTTGTTAGTATAGGTTTAATGTAGCTAGGTTATAGGGGGTTTGGGGATTTGGTTTAGTTTAGGTTATTGGTTTTGGTTTAGGTTTAATGTAACGCCCGTAGGTTTTTAGATTAAACTTTTAACTCCCGGGTTTAGTTCCCGTTATCACTTAGGTTAAGGTTTGAATGTTTTGGTTTAGGTTATACTTTTGGTTTTGAACATGGTGAGATTAAGGTTTAACTTATCAGGTTTTCCGTTTTTTAAATTTAGGTTTAGGTTTAGGTTAGCATTATGTGTAGGTTTAGGTAGACAAAATATATGAACTATAATGAGTCTCCAGAGTGTGATAATGTTCGGGTTTAGGTTAAATAGGTTTTGGTTTTAAAATATACCTTTAATTTTGAGGAAGTTTGAGAATGTCTCCTATCCCAAATACCATAGGCCCGTCATTAGGTACGGATTTGCAGTTTTGGTTTAGACCCGTTTGGGATTTGATAATGAGTTCGGAGGTTAATTCCTCCTATCATTTAGAAGTAGTCCTAGGTTTTAGATTCAGAATGGGTTATGGTTTAGATTTTCAATAATCTGGGTTCATGTTGCAAATTGGGTCAATCCGTAAGTGGGAGTGAGTTTTCAACTTTAGGTTTAGGTTTAGGTTAGGTTAACAGTTAGAAATCAGGATTAAGTGTAATGATAAAGCAATCAGCTAAATCAAGCGGTTTAGGTAACTACTCTTGTTAAGTGAAAAATGATATGACATGTTTAGGTTTTGTAAGTTTGGGAAACCACCCTCAAGGACATCATCTTACGTTGTTAATGCTACTCCCTTAGTGCGCCACATCTACAAAGCACATGGGTGCATGATGATCATGATTATAGGTTTTATTAGTCCATTTCAAACAAACTTATTGGGAAACTAAGGTACCTCCTTGTATCATTCCCAAACATGATCCATTCTAGGGTCGTCAGGCCTAGCTTTCTCATACGATATATTTTGGTTTGAGAAGCGTAGTGAAGGCATCGCAAAGGGCTCGTCACCCGTCGGCTTTGGATCTGGATCTCACCGTTTGCGGCTCAATTTTGGCCGTCGGTTTGTACATATCTCACCGTGGTGGCTCAATCACTAGCCGTCGAGGATTTGAATTTACGGTTATAGGTTTTGGGTCATACTCCGTTTTGGTTTTGAAAGACTCGTGGGTTCACGGACCTTAGGTATATAAGATTACGGAGGACTTCGCCGTCAAGCCACGAGGTTTGGGTCTCACCGTTCGGCTCTAGAAATATTCGGAGCGCTTTAGAATATAGTGTCCCATACCACCATAATCGGCTTTAACGAATGGTTGGTTTATGTTATAGGTCACTGTTTTGGTTTAGGTTATATGACCCCAGGCGTTGAGAATGGCTTACCACGGTGTCCCATACCACCATGCCGGCTCATGCGTTTAGCGGATCGAGGTACCATGGTTAAAAGGGATTTCAACGTAAGTTTGGTACCCTAGGTTCAAGCGAGGCGACCAAACATGGTGAACATACATTAGACAAATCGGGTTACTTTGACGAGCTCGGCTAGCTCGAGCGCACAACAAGTTGAACGACATGAAGTGCATAAGCACTTCGCGTGGCCGACCACTATTTAGGTTATGGTACGACTAGGGTTCGTCGAACATAGGTTTTGGCAAATTTGCAACCAGTTTTATTCATAAGTATATTGTCGGACTATAATCATAGCCCCAAACACAATCAATTCGCATCCATAGCATGTGGAGTAAAGCATGATAACAAAGTAATTAAAGCATGCTAGTAGGCATGTTATAAGGCATGTTATAAAGCATGATAAAAGCATGTTGTAAAGCACTTCATCAATAGGAATACAAACACATATATTACAAGTAAGCGGTTTAAGCAAATAACCTCATGGAGGTAGTCATACATGTCTTAGAGTAGTTGAGAATCCCATCTCAACACCCTAAAACATTACACTTTGCTAACTACTACTCATTCAGGATTTGAAGAAACACTTAAGCAAACATACATCAACATACATGACATATGTCGATCACATAGGCATTAGGCCAAATCCTTTCCCTAGGGAGTTGCCCCAATCATAACACGCGTACACCCACGACGGATGGTCATGGCAAGGAATCCAAGTTCCATATTCATTCAATCATTTCCGCAAACACTGGGCCACACATTTCAGATATATAGTGTATATTGGCCGTGGCGTGAACTAGGGAAAATCCTTTCGTCAAAAGGGTATCGCCAATACAACAATCATGAATCCATGACAATTAGTCATGGCGAGCACGAATGAGAATTCTATACTCATTCAAATCATTTTCACAAACACTTAGAATACACTATTACAACATACATGACGTATGTTAGCAAAATACGTGTTAGGGTTGTCCCTTATACGTGAGTATTTTACCCATGTATATCATAATCATACAGCAAATAATCATGGCAACCACATCAGCAAATTTTATACGTATAGGGTACTTTCACGTATACCCAAGTTCGACATACATAGTGTTTACAAAGGAACATAGATTTCAGATCCCTTTCGCCAAGCTAGTATTTTAATCATGTATTGTATAGTCATACATTAAATACATATGTCAAACATTATTCCAAAAGAAATACGTGTATCGGTATTTCTACAATACGTTTTTCAACATACGGCACATTTACAAAGGAACATATAATTTGACGATTTCTTTTCGCCAAACTAGTATTTTATTCATATGTTATATAATTAAACATTAAATAAACATGTCAAGCATTTATCCAAAAAAATACGTTTAGGTATTTCTAGGTATACCTAGAATATGTGAAATTCCATATTTCACACCGCTTATCAAAACAGAAACTAAAGCACTTTAGTACATGTGCAATTGCAAGCGATCATGAATCTACCATTATACATTGAAAGCGTTGAAAAGTAACTTATACACTTAAAGTCCTCACCTTTGCCTTTTTGAAACTCAACGAATCGTTAAGAAGGTTTAGGTTTGGAAGAACCTCCGGTATACGGGAGTTTTCTAGCCTAAAGAGCGGAATCGGTTAGTTGTTACATAGCCTACGACGATTCTACCTTGAATCGGACCTAGGGTTAGGTTTTATTACCTTAAAACGGGTCGGTGGTTAAAAAACATCAAGGAAGTGGTGGTGCGGCCGTTGGATGGCGAGGATAGGTTAGGAGATTCTCCCACTTCTTCCTCACTTTCTCTCTTTTTCTCTCTCCCAAAACCCAAATTCGTATGGCTGGAAGAGAGGGTGCTCTAAGCTCCTTATATAGTCTCAAACATTACGGAAATAGACTTAGGTTCATGGGGTACTAGCTTATATAGGATATTTGGTTTTGGTTCAAAAGGAAGTTCGGTGGCCCTCTTTGGCATTTAAGAACGTCGTGTTAAGCTCACCATCGATGGATCTACGTGGGATTACGTTTTTGACTCATTCGGATACGCGGATCGCACGTGGCGGACCACTTTCGGTTCGACGGTCGGTGGGCCACGATCGAAATTCCAAGTTCACATGTAAATGTTCTGAAATTTTTCTTAATCCGGGTTTAATTTGTTTAGGTTTGCTTAAATTTAGGTCAACGAGGTTAGGATCACTATTCCGATTTAATTTGGCTTATGAATAGTGTTTTTCACACTACCTCGCTCCGAGTTCGAAACGAATGGCCGTGGAACATCGGATAAGGCTGATTTTTGAGATGATTGTTAAGCCCGGAGGGGCGGTCCTAGTTCCTAGTATAGCTTTGGGTTATCGGAATCCCGATGTGCGACCTAGACCCTTCTAGGTTATTCGTTTCATTCCCATAGGCGCGGGAAATGAGTTTGGTTCTAAACTTTAGGGTAACCTAGCGTCACTTGTTCTGCAAGTTTTGGGTCTTGCGGATCGTATTTAAAGCGTCCTATACGGTTTTAGCTAATTGAGTTTAGTTCTTAGTTACTTTGTCTCATTTCTAAAGGATTTAGTCCTAAGTGAATTTTGGTTTAGGTGGTACTCGGGCCTTTGGAGTTTGTATATAAAGTGATCCAAGTTATACTACTTAGCTGGAGTTTAAGATAGTGTTTAGGGTGAAAGTTATTAGAAAATTGGAAGATCAAGGTGATGAAGGGTGAGATTTTGTGAAGGAAATGAGTTCATAGGCGGCTTTAGACTTTGGGATTCTAGGTTCGACAAGTTAATGAGGTATTAGGATCGACCCATTACCTAGGACGTCTAATCCCGGTTTTCCGGTTTACATTATAGGTTTTGGCTTAGGCTAAGGTTTTGGTTTTTGTATTTGAGAACGGCTTCGTGTTATAGGTTTTGGTTTTGGTTTTGGTTTTGGTTTTCGGGTTTAGGTTTTAGGTTAGATTAGGATTATGTGTAGGTTTAGCTCTAGGGAGTGGAGTTTAGGTTATAGGTTTAGGGAAAGGTTAAGTTTAGATTATAAGTTTTAGGATGTGGGAATAGTTTTAGGTTGTTAGTATAGGTTTAGGCTAGGTTATAAGTTGGGGTTTGGGGATTTGAGTTTAGGTTATTGGTTTTGGTTTAGGTTATAGGTTTTGGCTTAGGCTAAGGTTTTGGTTTTGTATTTGAGAACGGGTTCGTGTTAAGGTTGTAGGTTTTGGTTTTGGTTATAGGTTATAGGTTTTAGGATTTGAGAATGGGTTCGGGTTTAGGTTATAGGTTATAGGTTTAGGTTTAGGTTAAGGTTTAGGTTATAGGTTTTGGGATTAGAGAATGGGTTCGGGTTTAGGTTATAGGTTTTAGTTTTGATTAAGGTTTAGGTTTTTGGATTTGAGAATTGGTTCGAGTTTAGGTTATATGTTTTGGTTTTGGTTTAAGTTATCGGTTTTGGCATTTAAGAATGTGTTCGGGTTTAGGTTTTAGGTTTTGGTTTTGGTTTAGTTTATAGGTTTTGATTTGAGTATGGGTTATGGTTTAGGTTTAGGAAATCGGGTTCATGTTCGGGAATTGGTTTAAGTTTTGGTTTTCAAGTTTAGTTTTAGATTTAGGTTTAGGTTAGGTAGGTTAGATTAGGATTATGTGTAGGTTTAACTCTAGGGAGTGGAGTTTAGGTTATAGGTTTAGGGAAAGGTTAAGTTTAGATTATAAGTTTTGGGATGTGGGAGTAGTTTTAGGTTGTTAGTATAGGTTTAGGCTAGGTTATAAGTTGGGGTTTGGGGATTTGAGTTTAGGTTATTGGTTTTGGTTTAGGTTATAGGTTTTGTCCTAGGCTAAGGTTTTTGTTTTTGTATTTGAGAACGGGTTCGTGTTAAGGTTATAGGTTTTGGTTTTGGTTATAGGTTATAGGTTTTAGGATTTGAGAATGGGTTCGGGTTTAGGTTATAGGTTTTGGTTTTGGTTTTGGTTATAGGTTTTGGTTTAGGTTTAGGTTATAGGTTTTGGGATTTGAGAATGGGTATGGGTTTAGGTTATATGTTGAGGATTTGGTTTAGGTTTTGTTTTTGAGAATGGGTTCGGGTTTAGGTTATAGGTTTTGGTTTTGTTTTAGGTTATAGGTTTTGGTTAAGGTTTTGGTTTTGGGATTAGAGATTGGGTTCGAGTTTAGGTTATAGGTTTTGGTTATAGGTTTTGCGATTTGAGAATGGGTTCTGGTTTATGTTATAGTTTTTAGTTTTGGTTTAGGTTATAGGTTTTGGATTTGAGAATGGGTTATGGTTTAGGTTTAGGAAATCGGGTTCATGTTCGGGATTGGGTTTAAGTTTTGGTTTTGTAAGTTTAGGTTTAGGTTTAGGTTTAGGTTAGGGAGTTGAGATTAGAATTAGTTGTAGGTTTAGCTCTTGGGAATTGAGTTTAGGTTATAGGTTTAGGGAAAGGTTAAGTTTAGGTTATAGGTTTTGGGATGTGGGAATAGTTTTAGGTTGTTAGTATAGGTTTAGGTTAGGTTATAAGTTAGGGTTTTGGGATTTGAGTTTTGGTTATAGGTTTTGGTTTAGGTTATAGGTTTTGGCTTAGGCTAAGGTTTAGGTTTTGTATTTGAGAATGGGTTTGGGTTTAGGTTATAGGTTTTGGTTTTTGTTAAGGTTATAGGTTTTGGGATTTGATATTGGGTTCGGGTTTAGGTTATAGGTTTTGGTTTAGGTTTAGGTTTAGGTTGAGGTTAAGGTTATAGGTTTTGGGATTAGAGAATGGGTTCGGGTTTATGTTATAGGTTTTAGTTTTGATTAAGTTTTGGTTTTGGATTTGAGAATTGGTTCGGAGTTTAGGTTATATGTTTTGGTTTTGGTTTAAGTTATAGGTTTTGGGATTTGAGAATGGGTTCAAGTTTAGGTTATAGGTTTTGATTTTGGTTTAGGTTATAGGTTTTGGATTTGAGTATGGGTTATGGTTTAGGTTTAGGAAATCGGGTTCATGTTCGGGAATTGGTTTAAGTTTTGGTTTTCAAGTTTAGGTTTAGGTTTAGGTTTAGGTTAGGTAGGTTAGGTTAGGATTAGGTGTAGGTTTAACTCTAGGGAATGGTGTTTAGGTTATAGGTTTAGGAAAGGTTTGGTTTAGGTTATAGGTTTTGGGATTTGGGAATAGTTTTAGGTTATAAGTATAGGTTTAGGTTAGGTTATAGGTTAGGGTTAAGGGATTTGAGTTTTAGTTTATAGGTTTTGGTTTAGGTTATAGGTTTTGGTTTAGGCTAAGGTTTAGGTTTTGTATTTGAGAATGGGTTCATGTTTAGGTTATAGGTTTTGGTTTTGGTTATAGGTTATAGGTTTTGGGATTTGAGAATGGGTTCGGATCTAGGTTATAGGTTTTGGTTTTGGTTTTGGTATAGGTTTAGGTTAAGGTTTAGGTTTAGGTTATAGGTTTTGTGATTTGAGAATGGGTTCGGTTTTGGTTATAGGTTTGATTTGGTTTAGGTTTTAGGTTTTGGTTAAGGTAGGTTTTTGGATTTGAGAATGGGTTCGGGTTTAGGTCATAGGTTTTGGTTTTGGTTTTGGTTTAGGTTATAGGTTTTGGTTAAGGTTTAGGTTTTAGGATTAGAGAATGGGTTTGGGTTTAGGTTATAGGTTTTGGTTATAGGTTTTGGGATTTGAGAATGGGTTCGGGTTTAGGTTATAGGTTTTGGTTTAGGTTATAGGTTATAGGTTTTGGTTTAAGTTATAGGTTTTGGTTTAGGTTATAGGTTATAGGTTTTAGTTTAGGTTATAGGTTATAGATTTTGGATGTGAGAATGGGTTATGCTTTAGGTTTAGGAAATCGGGTTCATGTTCAGGATTGGGTTTAAGTTTTGGATTTCAAGTTTAAGTTTAGGTTAAGGCGTTGAGATTAGGATTAAGTGTAGGTTTAGCTCTAGGGATTTGAGTTTAGGTTCTAGGTTTAGGGAAAGGTTTGGTTTAGGTTATAGGTTTTGGGATTTGGGAATAGTTTTAGTTTATAAGTATATGTTTAGGTTAGGTTATAGGTTAGGGTTTGGGATTTAAGTTTAGTTTATAGGTTTTAGTTTAGGCTAAGGTTTAGGTCTTTGGATTTGAGAATGGGTTCGGGTTTAGGTTATAGGTTTTGGTTTTGGTTATAGGTTATAGGTTTTGGGATTTGAGAAAGGGTTCGGGTTTAGGTTATAGGTTTTGGTTTTGGTTTTAGTTTAGGTTTAGGTTAAGGTTTACGTTTAGGTTATAGGTTTTGGGATTTGAGAATGGGTTCGGGTTTAGGTTATAGGTTTTGGTTAAGGTTTCGCTTTTTGGATTTGAGAATGGGTTCGGGTTCGGTTATAGGTTTTGGTTTTGGTTTAGGTTTTAGGTTTTGGTTTAGGTTTTGGTATTTGGATTTGAGAATGGGTTCGGGTTTAGGTTATAGGTTTTGGTTTTGGTTTAGGTTATAGGTTTTGGTTAAGGTTTAGGTTTTTCGTTTTGAGAATGGGTTCGGTTTAGGTTATTTGTTTTGGCTTTGGTTTAGGTTATAGATTCTCGGATTTGAGAATGGGTTCGGGTTTAGGTTATAGGTTTTATTTTTGTTAAGGTTAAGGTTTTGGTTTAGGTTATAGGTTTTGGATTTGAGAATGGGTTTGGGTTTAGGTTATAGGTTTTGGTTTTGGTTTAGGTTATAGGTTTTGGGATTTGAGAATGGGTTCGGGTTTAGGTTTTGGTTTTGGTTTAGGTTATAGGTTTTGGTTTTGGTTTAGGTTAACGTTTAGGTTTAGGTTATAGGTTTTTAGGATTTGAGAATGGGTTCGGGTTTAGGTTATAGTTTTGCGTTTTTGTTTAGGTTTTATGTTTTGGTTAAGGTTTAGGTTATAGGTTTTGGTTAAGGTTTAGGTTTTGGATTTGAGAATTGGTTCGGCCTTAGATTATAAGTTTTGGCTTTGGTTTAGGTTCTGAGTTTTGGGATTTGAGAATGGGTTCGGGTTTAGGTTGTAGGTTTTCCTTTTGGTTAAGGTTAAGGTTTTGGTTTAGGTTATAGGTTTTGGATTTGAGAATTGGTTCGGGTTTAGGTTATAGGTTTTGGTTTTGGTTTTGGTTATAGGTTTTGGTTAAGGTTTAGGTTTTGGATTTGGTTATAGGTTTTGGTTTAGGTTTAGGTTAATGTTTAGGTTTAGGTTGTAGGTTTAGGGATTTGAGAATGGGTTCGGGTTTAGGTTATAGGTTCCGAATTTAGTTTAGGTTATAGGTTTTCATTAAGGTTAGGGTTTTGGATTTGAGAATGGGTTCGGGTTTAGGTTATAGGTTTTGGTTTTGGTTTAGGTTATAGGTTTTAGGATTTGATATTGGGTTCGGGTTTAGGTTCTGAGTTTTGGTTTTGGTTTAGGTTTATGTTATAGGTTTTGGGATTAGAGAATGGGTTCGGGTTTAGGTTATTGGTTTTGGTTTTGGTTAAGGTTTAGGTTTTGGATTTGAGAATGGGTTCGAGTTTAGGTTATAGGTTTTGGTTTTGGTTTAACTTATCGGTTTTGTTATTTGAGAATGGGTTCGGGTTTAGGTTATAGGTTTTGGTTATAGGTTTTAGTTAAGGTTTAGGTTTTGGGATTAGAGAATGGGTTCGGGTTTAGGTTATAGGTTTTGGTTTGGTTTAGGTTATAGGTTTTGGGATTTGATATTGGGTTCGGGTTTAGGTTACTGAGTTTTGGTTTTGGTTTAGGTTTATGTTATAGGTTTTGGGATTAGAGAATGGGTTGGGGTTTAGGTTATTGGTTTTGATTTTGGTTAAGGTTTAGGTTTTGGATTTGAGAATGGGTTCGAGTTTAGGTTATAGGTTTTGGTTTTGGTTTAACTTATCGGTTTTGTTATTTGAGAATGGGTTCGGGTTTAGATTATAGGTTTAGGTTATAGGTTTTGGTTAAGGTTTAGGTTTTGGGATTAGAGAATGGGTTCGGGTTTAGGTTATAGGTTTTGGTTATAGGTTTTGCGATTTGAGAATGGGTTCTGGTTTATGTTATAATTTTTGGTTTTGGTTTTGGTTATAGGTTTTGGATTTGAGAATGAGTTATGGTTTTGGTTTAGGAAATCGGGTTTATGTTCGGGATTGGGTTTAAGTTTTGGTTTTGTAAGTTTAGGTTTAGGTTTAGGTTTAGGTTAGGGAGTTGAGATTAGGATTAGTTGTAGGTTTAGCTCTTGGGAATTGAGTTTAGGTTATAGGTTTAGGGAAAGGTTAGGTTTAGGTTATATGTTTTGGTATTTGGGAATAGTTTTAGGTTATAAGTATATGTTTAAGTTAGGCTATAGGTTAGGGTTTAGGGATTTGAGTTTAGGTTATAAGTTTTGGTTTAGGTTAAGGTTTAGGTCTTTGGATTTGATAATGGGTTCGGGTTTAGGTTATAGGTTTTGGTTTTAGTTATAAGTTATAGGTTTTGGGATTTGAGAATGGGTTCGGGTTTAGGTTATAGGTTTTGGTTTAGGTTTAGGTTAAGGTTTAGGTTTAGGTTATAGGTTTTGGGATTTGATAATGGGTTCGGGTTTAGGTTATAAGTTTTGAATTAGGTTTAGGTTATAGGTTTTGGTTAAGGTTTAGGTTTTAAGATTTGAGAATGGGTTCATGTTTAGGTTATAGGTTTTGGCTTTGGTTTAGGTTATAGGTTTTGGGATTTGATAATGGGTTCGGGTTTAGGTTGGAGGTTTCGGTTTTGGTTTAGGTTTTGGTTTAGGTTATGGGTTTTGGTTTGAGAATTGGTTCGGGTTTAGGTTATAGGTTTTGGTTTTGGGTTAGGTTATAGGTTTTGGTTAAGGTTTAGGTTTTGGATTTGGTTATAGGTTTAGGTTTAGGTTTAGGTTAAGGTTTAGGTTTAGGTTATAGTTTTTGGGATTTGAGAATGGGTTTAGGTTTAGATTATAGGTTTTGGATTTGGTTTAGGTTATATGTTTTCGTTAAGGTTTAGGTTTTGGATTTGAGAATAGGTTCGGGTTTAGGTTATAGGTTTTGGTTTTGGTTAAGGTTATAGGTTTTGGGATTTGATATTGGATTCGGGTTTAGGTTATAGGTTTTGGTTTTGGTTTAGGTTTAGGTTAAGGTTTAGGTTATAGGTTTTGGGATTAGAGAATGGGTTCGGGTTTAGGTTATAGGTTTTAGTTTTGATTACGGTTTAGGTTTTTGGATTTGAGAATTGGTTCGAGTTTAGGTTATATGTTTTGGTTTTGGTTTAAGTTATCGGTTTTTGTCATTTAAGAATGTGTTCGGGTTTATGTTTTAGGTTTTGGTTTTGGTTTAGTTTATAGGTTTTTGATTTGAGTATGGGTTATGGTTTAGATTTAGGAAATCGGGTTCATGTTCGGGAATTGGTTTAAGTTTTGGTTTTCAAGTTTAGGTTTAGATTTAGGTTTAGGTTAGGTAGGTTAGATTAGGATTATGTGTAGGTTTAACTCTAGGGAGTGGAGTTTAGGTTATAGGTTTAGGGAAAGGTTAAGTTTAGATTATAAGTTTTGGGATGTGGGAGTAGTTTTAGGTTGTTAGTATAGGTTTAGGCTAGGTTATAAGTTGGGGTTTGGGGATTTGAGTTTAGGTTATTGGTTTTGGTTTAGGTTATAGGTTTTGGCTTAGGCTAAGGTTTTGGTTTTGTATTTGAGAAACGGGTTCGTGTTAAGGTTGTAGGTTTTGGTTTTGGTTATAGGTTATAGGTTTTAGGATTTGAGAATGGGTTCGGGTTTAGGTTATAGGTTTTGGTTTTGGTTTTGGTTATAGGTTTTGGTTTTGGTTTAGGTTATAGGTTTTGGGATTTGAGAATGGGTTTGGGTTTAGGTTATATGTTGAGGATTTGGTTTAGGTTTTTGGTTTTGAGAATGGGTTCGGGTTTAGGTTATAGGTTTTGGTTTTGTTTTAGGTTATAGGTTTTGGTTAAGGTTTAGGTTTTGGGATTAGAGATTGGGTTCGAGTTTAGGTTATAGGTTTTGGTTATAGGTTTTGCGATTTGAGAATGGGTTCGGTTTATGTTATAGTTTTTGGTTTTGGTTTAGGTTATAGGTTTTGGATTTGAGAATGGGTTATGGTTTAGGTTTAGGAAATCGGGTTCATGTTCGGGATTGGGTTTAAGTTTTGGTTTTGTAAGTTTAGGTTTAGGTTTAGGTTTAGGTTAGGGAGTTGAGATTAGAATTAGTTGTAGGTTTAGCTCTTGGGAATTGAGTTTATGTTATAGGTTTAGGGAAAGGTTAGGTTTAGGTTATAGGTTTTGGGATTTAGGAATAGTTTTAGTTTATAAGTATATGTTTAGGCTAGGTTATAAGTTAGGGTTTAGGGATTTGAGTTTAGGTTATAGGTTTTGGTTTAGGCTAAGGTTTAGGTCTTTGGATTTGAGAAAGGGTTCGGGTTTAGGTTATAGGTTTTGGTTTTGGTTTTAGTTTAAGTTTAGGTTAAGGTTTACGTTTAGGTTATAGGTTTTGGGATTTGAGAATGGGTTCGGGTTTAGGTTATAGGTTTTGGTTAAGGTTTCGGTTTTTAGATTTGAGAATGGGTTCGGGTTTAGGTTATAGGTTTTGGTTTTGTTTTAGGTTATAGGTTTTGGTTTAGGTTTAGGTTTTTGGATTTGAGAATAGGTTCGGGTTTAGGTTATAGGTTTTGGTTTTGGTTTAGGTTATAGGTTTTGGGATTTAAGAATGGGTTCGGGTTTAGGTTATAGGTTTTGGTTTTGGTTTAGGTTATAGGTTTTAGTTTAGGTTTAGGTTAAGGTTTAGGTTTAGGTTTTATGTTTTTTGGATTTGAGAATGGGTTTGGGTTTAGGTTATAGGTTTTGTGTTTGGTTTAGGTTATAGGTTTTGGTTAAGGTTTAGGTTATAGGTTTTGGTTAAGGTTTAGGTTTTTCATTTTGAGCATGGGTTCGGGTTTAAGTTATAGGTTTTGCTTTGATTTAGGTTATAGGTTTTGGGATTTGAGAATGGGTTCGGGTTTAGGTTATAGGTTTTATTTTATATTAAGGTTAAGGTTTTGGTTTAGGTTAAGGTTTTGGATTTGAGAATGGGTTTGGGTTTAGGTTATAGGTTTTGGTTTTGGTTTAGGTTATCGGTTTTGGGATTTGAGAATGGGTTCGGGTTTTGGTTTTGGTTTTGGTTTAGGTTATAGGTTTTGGTTTAGGTTTAGGTTAAGGTTTAAGCTTAGGTTATAGGTTTTGGGATTTGAGAATGGGTTCGGGTTTAGGTTATAGGTTTGGGTTTTGGTTTAGGTTTTAGTTTTTGGTTAAGGTATAGGTTATAGGTTTTATGTTATGGTTTAGGTTTTTAGATTTTAGAATTGGTTCGGGTTTAGGTTATAAGTTTTGGCTTTGGTTTAGGTTATAGGTTTTGGGATATGAGAATGGGTTCGGGTTTAGGTTGTAGGTTTTCCTTTTGGTTAAGGTTAAGGTTTTGGTTTAGGTTATAGGTTTTTAGATTTGAGAATTGGTTTGGGTTTAGGTTATAGGTTTTGGTTTTGGTTTTGGGTATAGGTTTTGGTTAAGGTTTAGGTTTTGGATTTGGTTATAGGTTTTGGTTTAGGTTTAGGTTAAGGTTTAGGTTTAGGTTATAGGTTTTGGGATTTGAGAATGGGTTCGGGTTTAGGTTATCGGTTCTAGATTTAGTTTAGGTTATAGGTTTTCGTTAAGTTTTAGGTTTTTGGATTTGAGAATAGGTTCGGGTTTAGGTTATAGGTTTCGGTTTTAGTTTAGGTTATAAGTTTTGGGATTTGATATTGGGTTCGGGTTTAGGTTATAGGTTTTAGTTTTGGTTTAGGTTTAGGTTATAGGTTTTGGGATTGGAGAATTGGTTCGGGTTTAGGTTAAGGTTTAGGTTTTGGATTTGAGAATGGGTTCGGCTTTAGGTTATAGGTTTTGGTTTTAGTTTCGATTATAGGTTTTGTTATTTGAGAATGGGTTCGGGTTTAGGTTATAGGTTTTGGTTTTGGTTTAGGTTATAGGTTTTAGATTTGAGAATGGGTTATGGTTTAGGTTTAGGTAATCGGGTTAATGTTCAGGATTGGGTTTAAGTTTTGGTTTTCAAGTTTAACTTTAGGTTTAGGTTTAGGTTAGGAAGTTGAGATTAGGATTGGGTGTAGGTTTAGCTCTAGGGAAAGGAGTTTAGGTTATAGGTTAGGTTTCGGTTATAGGTTTGGGATTTGGGAATAGCTTTAGGTTATAAGAATAGGTTTAGGCTAGGTTATAGGTTAGGGTTTAGGGATTTGAGTTTTGGTTATAGGTTTTGGTTTAGGTTATAGGTTTTGGTTTAGGCTAAGGTTTAGGTTTTTGTATTTGAGAATGGGTTCATGTTTAGGTTATAGGTTTTGGTTTTGGTTATAGGTTATAGGTTTTGGGATTTGAGAATGGGTTCGGGTTTAGGTTATAAGTTTTGGTTTTGGTTATTGGTTTTTGGTTTAGGTTATAGGTTTTGAGATTTGAGAATGGGTTTGGGTTTAGGTTATAGGTTTTGGATTTGGTTTAGGTTATTGGTTTTGGTTTTGGATTTGAGAATGGGTTCGGGTTTAGGTTATAAGTTTTGGTTTTGGTTTAGGTTATAGGTTTTGGTTAAGGTTTAGGTTTTGCGGTTAGAGAATGGGTTTGGGTTTAGGTTATACGTTTTGGTTTTGGTTTAGGTTATAGGTTTTGCGATTTAAGAATGGGTTCGGGTTTAGGTTATAGGTTTTGGTTTTGGTTTAGGTTATACATTTTGGATTTGAGAATGGGTTACGGTTTAGGTTTAGGAAATCGGGTTCATGTTCGGGATTGGGTTTATGTTTTGGTTTTCAAGTTTAGGTTTAGGTTTAGGTTTAGGTTTGGGAGTTGAGATTAGGATTAAGTGTAGGTTTAGCTCTTGGGAATTTCGAGGAAAGGTTAGGTTTAGGTTATAGGTTTTGGGATTTGGGAATAGTTTTAGGTTTTATATGTTTAGGTTAGGTTATAGGTTAGGGTTTAGGGATTTGAGTTTAGGTTATAAGTTTTGGTTTAGTCTAAGGTTTAGGTCTTTGGATTTATCAATGGGTTCGAGTTTCGGTTATAGGTTTTGATTTTGGTTATAGGTTATAGGTTTTGAGATTTGAGAAAGGGTTCGGGTTTAGGTTATAGGTTTTGGTTTTGCTTATAGGTTTTGGTTGAGGTTTAGGTTAAGGTTTAGGTTTAGGTTTTAGGTTTTGGGATTTGAGAATGGGTTCGGGTTAAGGTTATAGGTTTTGAATTTGGTTTTGGTTAAGGTTTAGGATTTTGGATTTGAAAATGGGTTCGGGTTTAGGTTATAGATTTTGGTTTTGGTTTAGGTTATAGGTTTTGGTTAAGGGTTAGGTTTTTGGATTTACGAATGGGTTCGGGTTTAGGTTATTGGTTTTGGTTTTGGTTTAGGTTATAGGTTTTGGGATTTCATAATGGGTTCGGGTTTAGGTCATAGGTTTTGTTTTTGGTTTAGGTTTTGGTTATAGGTTTTGGGATTAGGGAATGGGTTCGGGTTTAGGTTATAGTTTTTGGTTTTCGTTTTAGGTTATAGGTTTTGGGATTTGAGAATGGGTTCGGGTTTAGGTTATAGGTTTTGGTTATAGGTTTTCGTTTAGGTTTAGGTTATAGGTTTTGGGATTTAAGAATGGGTTCGGGTTTATGTTATAGGTTTTGGATGTGGTTTAGGTTATAGGTTTTGGTTAAGTTTTAGGTTTTGTATTTGAGAATGGGTTTGGGTTTAGGTTATAGGTTTCGATTTTGGTTTAAGTTATAGGTTTTAGGATTTGAGAATGGGTTTGGGTTTAGGTTATAGATTTTGCTTTTGGTTTCGGTTATAGGTTTTGGTTTAGATTTAGGTTAAGGTTTAGGATTAGGTTATAGGTTTTGGTATTTGAGAATGGGTTCGGGTTTAGGTTATAGATTTTGGTTTTGGTTTAGGTTATAGGTTTTGGTTAAGGGTTAGGTTTTTGGATTTGCGAATGGGTTCGGGTTTAGGTTATAGGTTTTGGTTTTGGTTTAGGTTATAGGTTTTGGGATTTCATAATGGGTTTAGGTTTAGGTCATAGGTTTTGTTTTTGGTTTAGGTTTTGGTTATAGGTTTTGGGATTAGGGAATGGGTTCGGGTTTAGGTTATAGTTTTTGGTTTTCGTTTTAGGTTATAGGTTTTGGGATTTGAGAATGGGTTCGTGTTTAGGTTATAGGTTTTGGTTATAGGTTTTCGTTTAGGTTTAGGTTATAGGTTTTGGGATTTAAGAATGGGTTCGGGTTTATGTTATAGGTTTTAGATGTGGTTTAGGTTATAGGTTTTGGTTAAGGTTTAGGTTTTTGTATTTGAGAATGGGGTTGGGTTTAGGTTATAGGTTTCGGTTTTGGTTTAAGTTATAGGTTTTAGGATTTGAGAATGGGTTTGGGTTTAGGTTATAGATTTTGCTTTTGGTTTCGGTTATAGGTTTTGGTTTAGATTTAGGTTAAGGTTTAGGATTAGGTTATAGGTTTTGGTATTTGAGAATGGGTTCGGATTTAGGTTATAGGTTTTAGATTTGGTTTAGGTTATAGGTTTTGGTTAAGGTTTAGGTTTTTGAATTTGAGAATGGGATCGTGTTTAGTTTATAGGTTTTGGAATTTGGTTTAGGTTATAGGTTTTGTTTAAGGTTTAGGTTTTGGATTTGATAATGGGTTCGAGTTTAGGTTATAGGTTTTGGTTTTGGTTTAAGTTATAGGTTTTGGGATTTGATAATGGGTTCGGGTTTAGCTTATAGGTTTTGGTTTTGATTTTGGTTTAGGGTAAGTTTTAGGTTATAGGTTTTGGGATTAGAGATTGGGTTCGGGTTTAGGTTATAGGTTTTGGTTATGGTTTAGGTTTTTTTGATTTGATAATGGGTTCGGGTTTAGGTTATAGGTTTTGGTTTGGTTTAGGTTATAGGTTTTGGGATTTGAGAATGGGTTCGGGTTTAGGTTATAGGTTTTGGTTTTGGTTTAGGTTATAGGTTATGGATTTGAGAATGGGTTACTGATTTAGGTTTAGGAAATTGGGTTCCTATTCGGGATTGGGTTTATGTTTTGGTTTTCAAGTTTAGGTTTAGGTTAGGGAGTTGAGATTAGGATTAGTTGTAGGTTTAGTTCTAGGAATTGAGTTTAGGTTATAGGTTTAGGAAAGGTTAGGTTTATGATATATGTTTTAAGATTTGGGAATAGTTTTAGGTTATAAGTATAGGTTTTGATTTGGTTATAGGTTAGGGTTTAGGGATTTGAGTTTAGGTTATAGGCTTTGGTTTAGGCTAAGGTATAGGTTTTTGGATTTGAGAATGGGTTCGGGTTTAGGTTATAGGTTTTGGTTTTGGTTAAGGTTTAGGTTTTGGATTTGAGAATGGGTTCGGTTTAGGTTATAGGTTTTGGTTTTGGTTTAAGTTATAGGTTTTGTTATTTGAGAATGGGTTCGGGTTTAGGTTATAGGTTTTGGTTTTGGTTATAGGTTTTAGATTTGAGAATGGGTTATGGTTTAGGTTTAGGAAATTGGGTTCATGTTCGGGATTGGGTTTAAGTTTTGGTTTTCAAGTTTAGGTTTAGGTTAGGAAGTTGAGATTAGGATTAGGTGTCGGTTTAGCTCTAGGGAATGGAATTTAGGTTATAGGTTTAGGGAAAGGTTAGGTTTCGGTTATAGGTTTTGGGATTTGGGAATAGCTTTAGGTTGTAAGAATAGGTTTAGGCTAGGTTATTGGTTAGGGTTTAGGGATTTGAGTTTAGGTTATAGGTTTTAGTTTAGGTTATAGGTTTTGGTTTTGGCTAAGGTTTGTGTTTTTGTCTTTGAGAATGGGGTCATGTTTAGGTTATAGGTTTTGGTTTTAGTTATAGGTTATAAGTTTTGGGATTTGAGAAAGGGTTCGGGTTTATGTTATAGGTTTTGATTTTGGTTTTGGTTATAGGTTTTGGTTTATGTTTAGGTTTAGGTTATAGGTTTTGAGATTTGAGAATGGGTTCGGGTTTAGGTTATAGGTTTTGGATTTGGTTTAGGTTATAGGTTTTGGGTTTTGGATTTGAGAATGGGTTCGGGTGTGGGTTATAGGTTTTGTTTTGGTTTTGGTTTAGGTTATAGGTTTTGGTTAAGGTTTAGATTTTACGATTTGAGAATGGGTTCGGGTTTAGGTTATAGGTTTTGATTCTGGTTTAGGTTATAGGTTTTGGTATTTGAGAATGGGTTTGGGTTTAGGTTATAAGTTTTGGTTTTGGTTTAGGTTATACGTTTTGGATTTGAGAATGGGTTACGATTTAGATTTAGGAAATCGGGTTCATGTTCGGGATTGGGTTTATGTTTTGGTTTTCAAGTTTAGGTTTAGGTTTAGGTTTAGGTTTGGGAGTTGAGATTAGGATTAGGTGTAGGTTTAGCTTTAGGGAATTGAGTTCGGTTATAGGTTTAAGGAAAGGTTTGGTTTAGGTTATAGGTTTTGGGATTTGGGAATAGTTTTAGGTTATATGAATATGTTCGAGTTAGGTTATAGGTTAGGGTTTAGGGATTTGAGTTTAGGTTACTGAGTTTTGGTTTAGGCTAAGGTTTAGGTCTTTGGATTTATGAATCGGTTCGGGTTTTCGGTTATAGGTTTTGATTTTGGTTATAGGTCATAGGTTTTGGGATTTGAGAAAGGGTTCGGGTTTAGGTTATAGGTTTTGGTTTTGGTTTTGCTTATAGGTTTTGGTTGAGGTTTAGGTTAAGGTTTAGGTTTAGGTTTTAGGTTTTGGGATTTGAGAATGGGTTCGGGTTAAGGTTATAGGTTTTGAATTTGGTTTTGGTTAAGGTTTAGGATTTTGGATTTGAGAATGGGTTTGGGTTTAGGTTATAGATTTTGGTTTTGGTTTAGGTTATAGGTTTTGGTGAAGGGTTAGGTTTTTGGATTTGCGAATGGGTTCGGGTTTAGGTTATAGGTTTTGGTTTTGGTTTAGGTTATAGGTTTTGGGATTTCATAATGGGTTTGGGTTTAAGTCATAGGTTTTGTTTTTGGTTTAGGTTTTGGTTATAGTTTTTGGGATTAGGGAATGGGTTCGGGTTTAGGTTATAGTTTTTAGGTTTTCGTTTTATGTTTTGTTTTAGGTTATAGGTTTTGGAATTTGAGAATGGGTTCGGGTTTAGGTTATAGGTTTTGGTTATAGGTTTTCGTTTAGGTTTAGGTTATAGGTTTTGGGATTTAAGAATGGGTTCGGGTTTATGTTATTGGTTTTGGATGTGGTTTAGGTTATAGGTTTCGGTTAAGGTTTAGGTTTTGGATTTGAGAATGGGTTCGGGTTTAGGTTATAGGTTTCGGTTTTGGTTTAAGCTATAGGTTTTAGGATTTGAGAATGGGTTTGGGTTTAGGTTATAGATTTTGCTTTTGGTTTCGGTTATAGGTTTTGGTTTAGATTTAGGTTAAGGTTTAGGATTAGGTTATAGGTTTTGGTATTTGAGAATGGGTTCGGATTTAGGTTATAGGTTTTAGATTTGGTTTAGGTTATAGGTTTTGGTTAAGGTTTAGGTTTTGGATTTGAGAATGGGATAGTGTTTAGGTTATAGGTTTTGGATTTAGTTTAGGTTATAGGTTTTGGTTAAGGTTTAGGTTTTTAGATTTGATAATGGGTTCGGGTTTAGGTTATAGGTTTTGGTTTTGGTTTAAGTTATAGGTTTTGGGATTTGATAATGGGTTCGGGTTTAGCTTATAGGTTTTGGTTTTGGTTTAGGTTTAGGTTATAGGTTTTGGGATTAGAGATTGGGTTCGGGTTTAGGTTATAGGTTTTGGTTACGGTTTAGGTTTTTGATTTGATAATGGGTTCGGGTTTAGGTTATAGGTTTTGGTTTGGTTTAGGTTATAGGTTTTGATTTGAGAATGGGTTCGGGTTTAGGTTATAGGTTTTGGTTTTGGTTTTGGTTATAGGTTATGGATTTGAGAATGGGTTACTGTTTAGGTTTAGGAAATCGGGTTCATGTTCGGGATTGGGTTTATGTTTTGGTTTTCAAGTTTAGGTTTAGGTTAGGGAGTTAAGATTAGGATTAGTTGTAGGTTTAGTTCTAAGGAATTGAGTTTAGGTTATAGGTTTAGGGAAAGGTTAGGTTTAGGATATATGTTTTAAGATTTGGGAATAGTTTTTGGTTATAAGTATAGGTTTTGGTTCGGTTATAGGTTAGGGTTTAGGGATTTGAGTTTAGGTTATTGGCTTTGGTTTAGCCTAAGGTATATGTTTTTGGATTTGAGAATGGGTTCGGGTTTAGGTTATAGGTTTTGGTTTTGGTTAAGGTTTAGGTTTTGGATTTGAGAATGGGTTCGGGTTTACGTTATAGGTTTTGATTTTGGTTTTGGTTATAGGTTTTGGTTTAGGTTTAGGTTTAGGTTATAGGTTTTGAGATTTGAGAATGGGTTCGGGTTTAGGTTATAGGTTTTGGATTTAGTTTAGGTTATAGGTTTTGGTTTTGGATTTGAGAATGGGTTCGGTGTAGGTTATAGGTTTTGGTTTTGGTTTAGGTTTAGGTTTTGGTTAAGGTTTAGATTTTACGATTTGAGAATGGGTTAGGGTTTAGGTTATATGTTTTGGTTTTGGTTTAGGTTATAGGTTTTGGTATTTGAGAATGGGTTCGGGTTTAGGTTACTGAGTTTTGGTTTTGGTTTAGGTTATACGTTTTGGATTTGAGAATGGGTTACGGTTTAGGTTTAGGTAATCGGGTTCATGGTCGGGATTGGGTTTATGTTTTGGTTTTCATGTTTAGGTTTAGGTTTAGGTTTAGGTTTGGGAGTTGAGATTAGGATTAGGTGTAGGTTTAGCTTTAGGGAATTGATTTCGGTTATAGGTTTAAGGAAAGGTTTGGTTTAGGTTATAGGTTTTGGGATTTGGGAATAGTTTTAAGTTATAAGTATATGTTTAGGTTAGGTTATAGGTTAGGGTTTAGGGATTTGAGTTTAGGTTATAGGTTTTGGTTTAGGCTAAGGTTTAGGTCTTTGGATTTAAGAATGGGTTCGGGTTTCGGTTATAGGTTTTGATTTTGGTTATAGGTTATAGGTTTTGGGATTTGAGAAAGGGTTCGGGTTTAGGTTATAGGTTTTGGTTTTGGTTTTGCTTATAGGTTTTGGTTGAGGTTTAGGTTAAGGTTTAGGTTTAGGTTTTAGGTTTTGGGATTTGAGAATGGGTTCGGGTTAAGGTTATAGGTTTTGAATTTGGTTTTGGTTAGGTTTAGGTTTTTGGATTTGAGAATGGGTTTGGGTTTAGGTTATAGATTTTGGTTTTGGTTTAGGTTATATGTTTTGGTTAAGGTTTAGGTTTTGGATTTGAGAATGGGTTCGGGTTTAGGTTATAGGTTTTGGTTTTGGGTTAGGTTATAGGTTTTGGGATTTCATAATGGGTTCGGGTTTAGTTCATAGGTTTTGGTTTTGGTTTAGGTTTTGGTTATAGGTTTTGGGATTAGGGAATGGGTTCGGGTTTAGGTTATAGGTTTTGGTTTTCGTTTTAGGTTATAGGTTTTGGGATTTGAGAATGGGTTCGGGTTTAGGTTATAGGTTTTGGTTATAGGTTTTCGTTTAGGTTTAGGTTATAGGTTTTGGGATTTGAGAATGGGTTCGGGTTTATGTTATAGGTTTTGGATGTGGTTTAGGTTATAAGTTTTGGTTAAGGTTTAGGTTTTTGGATTTGAGAATGGGTTCGGGTTTAGGTTATAGTTTTCGGTTTTGGTTTAAGTTATAGGTTTTAGGATTTGAGAATGGGTTTGGGTTTACGTTATTGATTTTGCTTTTGGTTTTGGTTATAGGTTTTGGTTTAGGTTTAGGTTAAGTTTTAGGTTTGGGTTACATAGGTTTTGGTATTTGAGAATGGGTTCGATTTAGGTTATAGGTTTTGGATTTGGTTTAGGTTATAGGTTTTGAATTTTGTTTTGGTTAAGGTTTAGGTTTTTGGATTTGAGAATGGGATCGGGTTTAGGTTATAGGTTTTGGGATTCGAGATTGGGTTCGGGTTTAGGTTATAGGTTTTAGTTAAGGTTTAGGTTTTTTTTTATTTGATAATGGGTTCGGGTTTAGGTTATAGGTTTTGGTTTGGTTTAGGTTATAGGTTTTGGGATTAGAGATTGGGTCCCAGGGTTTAGGTTATAGGTTTTGGTTAAGGTTTATGTTTTTTTTTATTTGATAATGGGTTCGGGTTTAGGTTATATGTTTTGGTTTGGTTTAGGTTATAGGTTTTGGGATTTGAGAATGGGTTCGGGATTAGGTTATAGGTTTTGGTTTTGGTTTAGGTTATAGGTTATGGATTTGAGAATGGGTTATGGTTTAGGTTTAGGAATCGGGTTCATGTTCGGGATTGGGTTTAAGTTTTGGTTTTCAAGTTTAGGTTTAGGTTTAGGTTTAGGTTAGGGAGTTGAGATTAGGATTAGGTGTAGGTTTAGTTCTAGGAATTGAGTTTAGGTTATAGATTTAGGAAAGGTTAGGTTTAGGTTATAGGTTTTAGGATTTGCAAATAGTTTTAGGTTATAAGCATAGGTTTTGGTTCGGTTATAAGTTTTGGTTAAGGTTTAGGTTTTTGATTTGAGAATGGGTTCGGGTTTAGGTTATAGGTTTCGGTTTTGGTTTAAGTTATAGGTTTTAGAATTTGAGAATGGGTTTGGGTTTAGGTTATAGATTTTGCTTTTGGTTTCAGTTATAGGTTTTGGTTTAGATTTAGGTTATGGTTTAGGATTAGGTTATAGGTTTTGGTATTTGAGAATGGGTTCGAATTTAGGTCATAGGTTTTGGATTTGGTTTAGGTTATAGGTTTTGGTTAAGGTTTAGGTTTTTGGATTTGAGAATGGGATCGTGTTTAGGTTATAGGTTTTGGATTTGGTTTAGGTTATAGGTTTTGGTTAAGGTTTAGGTTTTGGATTTGATAATGGGTTCGGGTTTAGGTTATAGGTTTTGGTTTTAGTTTAAGTTATAGGTTTTGGGATTTGATAATGGGTTCGGGTTTAGCTTATAGGTTTTGGTTTTGGTTTAGGTTTAGGTTAAGTTTTAGGTTATAGGTTTTGGGATTAGAGATTGGGTTCGGGTTTAGGTTATAGGTTTTGGTTACTGATTTAGGTTTTTTGATTTGATAATGGGTTCGGGTTTAGGTTATAGGTTTTGGTTTGTTTTGGTTATAGGTTTTGATTTGAGAATGGGTTCGGGTTTAGGTTATAGGTTTTGGTTTTGGTTTAGATTATAGGTTATGGATTTGAGAATGGGTTACGGTTTAGGTTTAGGAAATCGGTTTCATGTTCGGGATTGGGTTTATGTTTTGGTTTTCAAGTTTAGGTTTAGGTTAGGGAGTTAAGATTAGGATTAGTTGTTGGTTTAGTTCTAAGGAATTGAGTTTAGGTTATAGGTTTAGGGAAAAGGTTTGGTTTAGGATATATGTTTTAAGATTTGGGAATAGTTTTAGGTTATAAGTATAGGTTTTGGTTCGGTTATAGGTTAGGGTTTAAGGATTTGAGTTTAGGTTATAGGCTTTGGTTTAGCCTAAGGTATATGTTTTTGGATTTGAGAGAATGGGTTCGGGTTTATGTTATAGGTTTTGGTTTTGGTTAAGGTTTAGGTTTTTGGATTTGAGAATGGGTTCGGGTTTACGTTATAGGTTTTGATTTTGGTTTTGGTTATAGGTTTTGGTTTAGGTTTAGGTTTAGGTTATATAGGTTTTGAGATTTGAGAAGGGGTTCGGGTTTAGGTTATAGGTTTTGAATTTGGTTTAGGTTATAGGTTTTGGTTTTTGGATTTGAGAATGGGTTCGGGTGTAGGTTATAGGTTTTGGTTTTGGTTTAGGTTATAGGTTTTGGTTAAGGTTTAGATATTACGATTTGAGAATGGGTTCGGGTTTAGGTTATAGGTTTTGGTTTTGGTTTAGGTTATAGGTTTTGGTATTTGAGAATGGGTTCGGGTTTAGGTTATAGGTTTTGGTTTTGGTTTAGGTTATACGTTTTGGATTTGAGAATGGGTTACGGTTTAGGTTTAGGTAATCGGGTTCATGTTCGGGATTGGGTTTATGTTTTGGTTTTCAAGTTTAGGTTTAGGTTTAGGTTTAGGTTTGGAAGTTGAGATTAGGATTAGGTGTAGGTTTAGCTCTAGGGAATTGAGTTCATGTTATAGGTTTAAGGAAAGGTTTGGTTTAGGTTATAGGTTTTGGGATTTGGGAATAGTTTTAAGTTATAAGTATATGTTTAGGTTAGGTTAGGTTAGGGTTTAGGGATTAGAGTTTAGGTTATAGGTTTTGGTTTAGGCTAAGGTTTAGGTCTTTGGATTTAAGAATGGGTTCGGTTTTCGGTTATAGGTTTTGATTTTGGTTATAGGTTATAGGTTTTGGTTTTGCTTATAGGTTTTGGTTGAGGTTTAGGTTAAGGTTTAGGTTTAGGTTTTAGGTTTTGGGATTTGAGAATGGGTTCGGGTTAAGGTTATAGGTTTTGAATTTGGTTTTGGTTAAGGTTTAGGTTTTTGGATTTGAGAATGGGTTTGGGTTTAGGTTATAGATTTTGGTTTTGGTTTAGGTTATATGTTTTGGTTAAGGTTTAGGTTTTGGATTTGAGAATGGGTTCGGGTTTAGGTTATATGTTTTGGTTTTGGGTTAGGTTATAGGTTTTGGGATTTCATAATGGGTTCGGGTTTAGGTCGTAGGTTTTGGTTTTATAGTTTTGTTTTGGTTTAGGTTTTGGTTATAGGTTTTGGGATTAGGGAATGGGTTCGGGTTTAGGTTATAGGTTTTGGTTTTCGTTTTAGGTTATAGGTTTTGGGATTTGAGAATGGGTTCGAGTTTAGGTTATAGGTTTTGGTTATAGGTTTTCGTTTAGGTTTAGGTTATAGGTTTTGGGATTTGAGAATGGGTTCGGGTTTATGTTATAGGCTTTGGATGTGGTTTAGGTTATAAGTTTTGGTTAAGGTTTAGGTTTTTGGATTTGAGAATGGGTTCGGGTTTAGGTTATAGTTTTCGGTTTTGGTTTAAGTTATAGGTTTTAGGATTTGAGAATGGGTTTTGGGTTTACATTATAGATTTTGCTTTTGGTTTTGGTTATAGGTTTTGGTTTAGGTTTAGGTTAAGTTTTAGGTTTGGGTTATATAGGTTTTGGTATTTGAGAATGGGTTCGGATTTAGGTTATAGGTTTTGGATTTGGTTTAGGTTATAGGTTTTAAATTTTGTTTTGGTTAAGGTTTAGGTTTTTGGATTTGAGAATGGGATCGGGTTTAGGTTATAGGTTTTAGGATTAGAGATTGGGTTCGGGTTTAGGTTATAGGTTTTGGTTAAGGTTTAGGTTTTTTTTTGATAATGGGTTCGGGTTTAGGTTATAGGTTTTGGTTTGGTTTAGGTTAAAGGTTTTGGGATTAGAGATTGGGTTCGGGTTTAGGTTATAGGTTTTGGTTAAGGTTTAGGTTTTTTTTATTTGATAATGGGTTCGGGTTTTGGTTATATGTTTTGGTTTGGTTTAGGTTATAGGTTTTGGGATTTGAGCATGGGTTCGGTTTAGGTTATAGGTTTTGGTTTTGGTTTAGGTTATAGGTTATGGATTTGAGAATGGGTTATGGTTTAGGTTTAGGAAATCGGGTTCATGTTCGGGATTGGGTTTAAGTTTTGGTTTTCAAGTTTAGGTTTAGGTTTAGGTTTAGGTTAGGGAGTTGAGATTAGGATTAGGTGTAGGTTTAGTTCTAGGGAATTGAGTTTAGGTTATAGGTTTAGGGAAAGGTTAGGTTTAGGTTATAGGTTTTAGGATTTGCAAATAGTTTTAGGTTATAAGTATAGGTTTTGGTTTGGTTATAGGTTAGGGTTTAGGGATTTGAGTTTAGGTTATAGGCTTTGGTTTAGACTAAGGTTTAGGTTTTTGGATTTGAGAATGGGTTCGGGTTTAGGTTATAGGTTTTGGTTTTGGTTATAGGTTTTGTGATTTGAGAAAGGGTTCTGGTTTAGGTTATAGGTTTTTCTTTTGGTTTTGGTAATAGGTTTTGGTTTAGGTTTAGGTTTAGGTTATAGGTTTTGGTATTTGAGAATGGGTTCGGATTTAGGTTATAGGTTTTGGATTTGGTTTAGGTTATAGGTTTTGGTTAAGGTTTAGGTTTTGGATTTGAGAATGGGTTCGGGTTTAGGTTATAGGTTTTGGTTTTGGTTATAGGTTATAGCTTTTGGTTTAGGTTTAGGTTAAGGTTTTGGTTTAGGTTATAGGTTTTGGGATTTGTGAATGGGTTCGGGTTTAGGTGATAGGTTTTGGATTTGGTTTTGTTATAGGTTTTGGTTAAGGTTTAGGTTTTTGGATTTGAGAATGGGTTCGGGTTGAGGTTATAGGTTTTGGTTTTGGTTTAGGTTATAGGTTTTGGTTAAGTTTCGGTTTTGGGATTAGAGAATGGGTTTGGGTTTAGGTTATAGGTTTTGTTTTGGTTTTGGTTATAGGTGTTGGGATTTGAGAATGGGTTCGGGTTTAGGTTATAGGTTTTGCTTTTGGTTTTGGTTATAGGTTTTGGTTTAGGTTTAGGTTAAAGGTTTTGGGATTTGAGAATCGGTTCGAGTTTAGGTGATAGGTTTTGAATTTGGTTTAGGTTATAGGTTTTGGTTAAGGTTTAGGTTTTTGGATTTGAGAATGGGTTTGGGTTTAGGTTATAGGTTTTGGTTTTGGTTTAGGTTATAGGTTTTGGTTAAGATTCGTTTTTGGGATTAGAGAATGGGTTCGGGTTTAAGTTATAGGTTTTGTTTTGGTTTTGGTTATCGGTTTTGGGATTTGAGAATGGGTTCGGGTTTAGGTTATAGGTTTTGGTTTTGGTTTAGGTTATAGGTTTTGGATTTGAGAATGGGTTATGGTTTATGTTTAGGAAATCGGGTTCATGTTCGGGATTGTGTTTAAGTTTTGGTTTTCAAGTTTAGGTTTAGGTTTAGGTTTAGGTTTAGGTTAGGGAGTTGAGATTAGGATTAGGTGTAGGTTTAGCTCTTGGGATTAGGTTTTAGGTTCGGGAAAGGTTAGGTTTTGGGATTTGGGAATAGTTTTATGTTATAAGTATAGGTTTAGGTTAGGTTATAGGTTAGGGTTTAAGGATTTGAGTTTAGATTATAGGATTTTGTTTAGGCTAAGGTTTACATCTTTGGATTTGAGAATGGGTTCGGGTTTAGGTGATAGGTTTTGGATTTGGTTTTGGTTAAGGTTTAGGTTTTTGGATTTGAGAATGGGTTCGGGTTTAGGTTATAGGTTTTGGCTTTGGTTTAGGTTATAAGCCTTGGTTAAGGTTCGGTTTTTGGGATTAGAGAATGGGTTCGGTTTAAGTTATAGGTTTTCTTTTTGGTTTTGGTTATCGGTTTTGGGATTTGAGAATGGGTTCGGGTTTAGGTTATAGGTTTTGGTTTTGGTTTAGGTTATAGGTTTTGGATTTTAGAATGGGTTATGGTTTATGTTTAGAAATTGGGTTCATGTTCTTTGTTTGGGTTTAAGTTTTGGTTTTCAAGTTTAGGTTTAGGTTTAGGTTAGGGAGTTGAGATTAGGATTAGGTGTAGGTTTAGCTCTTGGGAATTGAGTTTAGGTTATAGGTTTAGGGAAAGGTTAGGTTTACGTTATAGGTTTTGGATTTGGGAATAGTTTTAGGTTATAAGTATAGGTTTAGGTTTAGGTTATAGGTTAGGGTTTAGGGATTTGAGTTTAGATTATAGGTTTTTGTTTAGGCTAAAGTTTAGGTCTTTGGATTTGAGAATGGGTTCGGGTTTAGGTTATAGGTTTTGTTTTTGGTTATAAGTTATAGGTTTTGGGATTTGAGAAAGGGTTCGGGTTTAGGTTATAGGTTTTGGTTTTGGTTTTGGTTATAGGTTTTGGTTTAGGTTCATGTTAAGGTTTAGGTTTACGTTATAGGTTTTGGGATTTGAGTATGGGTTCCGGTTTAGGTTATAGGTTTTGGATTTGGTTTAGGTTATAGGTTTTGGTTAAGGTTTAGGTTTTGGATTTGAGAATGGGTTCGGGTTTAGGTTTATAGGTTTTAGTTTTGGTTTAGCTTATAGGTTTTTGGTTAAGGTTTAGGTTTTTGGATTTGAGAATGGGTTCGGGTTTAGGTTATAGGCTTTGGTTTTGGTTTTGGTTATAGGTTTTGGGATTTGAGAATGGGTTCGAGTTTAGGTTATAGGTTTTGGTTTTGGTTTAGGTTTTTGTTTTAGGTTTTGGGATTAGAGAATGGGTTCGGGTTTAGGTTATAGGTTTTGGTTTTGGTTATAGGTTTTGGGATTTGAGAATGGGTTCGGGTTTAGGTTATAGGTTTTGGTTTTGGTTTTGGTTATAGGTTTTGGTTTTGGTTTAGGTTTAGGTTTAGGTTTAGGTTATAGGTTTTGGGATTTGAGAATGGGTTTGTGTTTAGGTTATAGGTTTTGGATGTGGTTTAGGTTATACGTTTTGGTTAATATTTAGGTTTTGGATTTGAGAATGTGTTCGGGTTTAGGTTATAGGTTTTGGTTTTGGTTTATGTTGTAGGTTTTGGGATTTGAGAATGGGTTCGGGTTTAGGTTATGGGTTTTGGTTTTTTAGTTTAGGTTTAGGTTTAGGTTAAGTTTTAGGTTTATGTTATAAGTTTTGGTATTTGAGAATGGGTTCAGATTTAGGCTATCGGTTTTGGATTTGGTTTAGGTTATAGGTTTTGGTTAAGGTTTAGGTTTTTGGATTTGAGAATGGGTTAGGGTTTAGGTTATAGGTTTTGGTTTGGTTTAGGTTATAGGCTTTAGTTAAGGTTTAGGTTTTTAGATTTGAGAATGGGTTCATGTTTAGGTTATATGTTTTGGTTTTGTTTTAAGTTATAGGTTTTGGGATTTGATAATGGGTTCGGGTTTAGGTTATAGGTTTTAGTTTTGGTTTAGGTTTAGGTTATAGGTTTTGGGATTAGAGAATGGGTTCGGGTTTAGGTTATAGGTTTTGGTTTTGGTTTAGGTAATAGGTTTTGGTTAAGGTTTAGGTTTTTAGATTTGATAATGGGTTCGAGTTTAGGTTATAGGTTTTCGTTTTGGTTTTGGTTATAGGTTTTGGGGTTTGAGAATGAGTTCGAGTTTAGGTTATAGGTTTTAGTTTTGGTTTAGGTTATAGGTTTTGGATTTGGGAATGAGCTATGGTTTAGGTTTAGGAAATCGGGTTCATGTTCGGGATTGGATTTAAGTTTTGGTTTTCAAGTTTAGTTTAGGTTTAGGTTTAGGGTTTAGGTTAGGGAGTTGCGATTAGGATTAGGTGTAGGTTTAGTTCTACGGAATTGATTTTGGGTTATTGGTTTAGGGAATGGTTTGGTTTAGGTTATAGGTTTTGGGATTTGGGAATAGTTTTAGGTTATAAGTATAGGTTTTGGTTAGGTTATAGGTTAGGGTTTAGGGATTTGAGTTTAGGTTATAGGTTTTGGTTTTTGCTAAAGTTTAGGTTTTTAGATTTGAGAATGGGTTTGGGTGTAGGTTATAGGTTTTGGTTTAGGTTATAGGTTTTGGGATTTAAGAATGGGTTCGGGTTTAGGTTATAGGTTTTGCTTTTGGTTTTGGTTATAAGTTTTGGTTTAGGTTTAGGTTATAGGTTTTGGGATTTGAGAATAGGTTTGGGTTTAGGTTATAGGTTTTGGATTTGGTTTAGGTAATTAGTTTTGGTTGAGGTTTAGGTTTTTAGATTTGAGAATGGGTTCGGATTTAGGTTATAGGTTTTGGCTTTGGTTTAGATTATAGGTTTTGGGATTTGAGAATGGGTTCGGGTTTAGGTTATCGGTTGTGGTTTTGGTTATAGGTTATAGGTTATCGGTTTTGGGATTTGAGAATGGGCTCGGGTTTAGGTTAAGGGTATGGTCCCTGCAAATATAAATATAAACACGTCCTGTACAAATGGCCAGGCCCTTCCAATGCCGTCCATAGGAAATGGACAGCTTCATCATGGTCATAACAGTGGTTCTCACCTTACAGGGACCCCCGCTCATCCGGATAGCTTCGACGCACATCCGGGTCTGTTCCATTAATTTTGAGCAAATACATAAATATGGCTTGTCCAAATGGCCAAGCCCGTCCAATGCCATCCATAGGAAATGGGCAGCTTCATCATGGTCATAACAGCGGTTCCCACCTTCCACGGGCCCCCGCTCATCCGGATAGCTTCGACACACATCCGGGTCTGCTCCATCAATTTTGAGCAAATACATAAATACGGCCTGTTCAAATGGCCATGCCACTCCAATCATGTGCATTCTTGACAAGAAACGTACCTGATGCTTGAATCTGAAATATGCAGCTCCAATCCTCCTACATGCAATATCCACTTGAAAGAATGCGCATAACCGTCATGCTTGAGTAATCAATACAGGAATGTACAAGTAAAACCATAAAACCAGAGATACTCACTGCATTTTTAGGATCTCCTCCATAGTTAACGATCTCATTCTAAAGCCCTTCTCCCTCCTCCTTTACCCGGGCTTGGGACCGGCAATGTAAGGAGTTGCATTGGCGGAGTTAAAAAAGGGCTTAGTGTGAGACCCAACCTGAGTTCTCATGTGTGCATGTATGTGCATAAGTGTGCATTTCGTTTATTTTGGTCCCGCGGTCCTACCGGTCGAATCCCGGTGACTCGCGACCCTTGGATTATGCTGTGGTCATCCTTAAGTTTGGTCACATAGACCCCACTCGGATTGACCCGAGACCCATGCCATCTTATCCGTATCGGCGCCGCGATTCTAACGCCACGTTCCATGCATTAATCCGACGTGTACATCTCAAGTTATGAGCATTTCATCATGTGGCCCACTTTTTGTACAAATGCATGTGGACCACCTCAATGGCACAATTTCCCATGCACACCACACACACTACACAATTTCTATGAAATAGACACTACCCACCCCACACACACCACCCAAAAGCCTACTCTACCCTACAACCTTGTTTTCTCCTCCCATAGGTAATTATTTCTTTTCTTACAAACAAATGATTTCTCTCTCTCTCTCTCTATCTCCTTATCTCTCTTCCTCCTTCTCATTCTCTCCATGGCCAGCAAATCCCCCATTTTCTCCAGCCCCTTCTCCCTAAAATACCTCCTCATCTACCCCTTCTTACTTGATCTTAGCCATTGATCCATGTTGCTTGGAGCCTCTAGATGATGGTGATGTAAGTTTCAAGGTTGATCTAGGTGGGTGCTCTTAGATCCTTCTTCATTTCTTTCTTAGGAGCTTGTGGGACCCATCAAGTGGTGATGGAGGTCCCTCATGTCTCCATGGTCGAGGCCAATGACCCTTTTTCCTTGCATGCATGATCCATGGATGGGACCATTCTCCATGGACCCCATCATAGCATTTTCCTTTGATGCATGTCATTTTCCTCTCTTGTGGCTGGATTATTTTTATTTTCCATTATTCTATTCTTGACTTCCTGATGTGTGTGGCCCACTTAGTGGCCTCGGAATATCCAGACCATCCAAGCAAAGTGGACGCCCATGGCTGTCCATTCCTTGGACATTGACACTCTATTTGCTCCATTTTGGGCACATGCAATGGGTTTCATGGAGGGGGTATGGTCTGGATGTTTGTGGGGCCCACTGGGGTGGTCCATACCACAATTTCCATGGATTGATTTTCTCTTTTATAGTGATTATAATTATTTTAATTCAGTATTATGTTACTGTCCAAAAGCCATCTGGACAGATTTTTGAGCTGTCTTGAGCTCAGTTTTATAGATGATTAGTAGGGTGTTTGGTCCTATTTGATATATACCTCTTAAAGGTGGGGATCCCACCTAGATGTTTCCCAAATTTCACCCTCATTCGTCCCTGTTTGATCACCCAAAAGAGTGGGCCAAGGAGGGTGGATAGTTTAGATTTTCTGGACTGTCTAGCAGCTGTGCTTGTTGTACAAACATAATTATCAGTCTGTTTCTGAAATGGTGGGCCACCTTTGTGGACCCCACCTTATTATATTCTTGTGTAGGGATGTTTTTCCTACATTTTCTTAAAAATTTGGCAGACTTGGGCCCACTCTAATGGGGTGCACAAATCAGGGGCAGCAGCATTGTTTCAGCAGCAACATTGTTTTAGAAATACCTTGCTGTCCATAAATTGTAGGAGTTAAATAAAATACTTTTACTATCCCAAAAATTCTAAAATTTTACAAAGAGGTGTCCCACCCATGGTAGGGCCTACCTGCAAAATTTTAGGGCCAATGGACCCCATTTGGGCATCCAAATGGGTGGGCCAATATAGTGGGCTGCCAGAAATTTCTGCTATGCAGTCCAGCAGCATAGTTTCATAAAAATAAATTAAAAAAATATATTTTCTCAAAAGGTAGGCCATATTTCTAAGTCCTACCTTGTTTTGGGCTTAATGAGAGACCTTAGGTCCAAATTTCAAGAATTTTGGAGGCCCAGAACCCACCCATTTGATGGCCCAAATTCAGAACAGTTATATTCCAGCAATATTCCACCCTGGACAGATTGTATTCTTTAAATTAATTAAAATACTTTTGAGTATCCAAAAATTATGAAAATTTACAGAGAGGTAGTAAACTCATGGTAGAACCTACCTACCAAATTTCAGGTCTAATGGACCCTTGTGTATACCGTGGCAAGGCCCGGACTGGCCCACCACGTTGGGACGTCCAGGTCAGTCCGATTTTCTGGACAGCTTGTTTTATTCAAATTAATTAAATTATTTCTAGATGTCCAAAAAATTCTAAAATTTTGTGGGGTTGTGGTCCACCTATGGAAGGACAATCCTGCAAATTTTTAGGGCCATCAGGCCCCTGGACTGACCGTGGTATGGCCTGTAAGTTGGGTCAGTTTTGGGCCAAATACCCAGGCCCAAATGACTAACCACCATGACATGCCACTACCTTGGGCTACTGGGCCTGCATTCTAACGGCATGGCCCACTTAAAGTAAGTGTTGTATATCCCCCTTCTTATCTAGTGGGACCCACTATGATATGTGTGGGTCACCATGGGTCAGTAACCCATTTAAATTAAATAAATTTCTGGACTCCAGCAGGCCTAGGAAGTGGGTGGGCTGGAATTCCAGCAAGGGGCTTAAATTTACTGCATAGTTGAACTTTTGGAGCCGTGGTGGCCCACCATATTTAAGGGAGTGTTACATACACTCTTTTTTCCCCCTTTCTTAGAAATTTTGGGCTTAATGAGTGCCCTCTTGAGGCCCACCTTTGTGGTGGTTGTGGGTTAGCCTTAACCAGAATTTTTGATAGTTTTATAGGCCCAATGAGCTGGAAACCTATCCCTTGAGCCCAAGATTGTGCAAGGGCTAACCTTATTGATTCATGGGCCCAATGGGCCGTCTACAAGCTGATCATGTGCATTTATTAGCCTTGATGCCCTCATGAAGTGCTTAATTGTGGGCTGACTTGCAAGGCCCACATAAATGTATATTACGGGGACCTTGCTAAGTCTTTGGGCTGGTGTGGCAAGGCCCACACTGTCAGTATAAGCCTTGCCCATGTGTATTCTTGGGTTTACGGGTTGCCTTCAAGTCCACCATAATGTATGAATTGGATGGCTTTTATTTGGGCCATTTCTTTTGGGCCCATTATGTGATATATTATATGCATGTTTGTGTCGGCAAGTATGCCTTGTGGACTTAGTTCTTTTGGATAGGCCCATTGATCTTAGGCCTATACTCTCCTATCTATTGTGATGGGCTTAGGGGCAATAATACACAAGAGGTTGGGCCCTTGGTCGCCCACTAAACTGACCACTGTACTTGGGCCAAAAGTGAGGCCCAACTCCCTTGTGTTAAATGTGAAACTTGCCCATGTAAATGAATTACTGGGCTGCCCATGAAACCCACCACAATATATGGATTTATGACCTCTATGGTTGGGCCCAAACCTTTCTTAAGGGCCCACCATGCTACCTAAGTGTTGGGCTTTGAGTATAAGCCCACTAGGCCATGGATTTGCCTTAGGCCTTGGGCCTTAGTTCATGTTCGAGTAGTGGCGGGCTACCTCTTAGAAACCAGTTGAGGTTGGATGTCCTCCTGGGTGATCCTAAGGTAGGCCCATAGGTTTCTCTATGGATGGTTAAAGGCCCACCATAGACCCTAGGCCATTTGTTTAAGGCTCAATGTGTATGTATGTGGAACCTACCTTAACGCATGATTGGTCTAGGCCGTTCAAGCCTTGGATCACCTGATTATGGAAGCACTCTTTACCTTGGGTTTCTGCTGGCCTCACAATCCAGTAGCAAGCCCACTTGATCTTTTCATGATATATACACACTCTCCATCTGGTGGGGTCCCCCAGTGAGTATAGTTAGCCTTCATGAGATCATTCCCACTTATTTGACTAATTTCTAGGCTTTAGCAGGCCCAAGAAGCTGAGTGGGCCGAACGTTTATCAAGGGGCCTCAAATGTACATTGTTATGGTTGAAACTTTATTGGACATGAGACCCACCATATTGAGAACTTGTGTATGTGTTGCATTCTTGGGTTTTCTTATAATCTTTGAGCTTAATCAATGCATTCTTTTGAGTAACCTTTAGTGATCACATGAGGACCCTATCTTAGATCAGATTTTTAGGACATCCCTTAGGCCTAGAGTGGGCTAGGATGTCCCAGCTTAGCCCAACCATATGTTGGGCCAACTTCCACCATTTTGATGGACTTGTCGGCTAATATAAGGATAGTATTGGGCTCTTGGTTGCCCACTTAAATCGCTAGTTATTGGGCTGATGTAGTTGGGCCCATTTCATCATCTAAACTTGAAATTTATTTTGGGCCGTATATTGTGTATGCAGGCTGCCCACCAAGTCCAACTTAATGCATGGATTCTATGGCCATTGGGAATTGAGCCTTGGGCCTTAATTTCTCTCTTGGGGCCCATGTTGTTAAAAGTGGTATTGTATCTTTTTATGGCCTATTATGAGGAATGTATGTATGTGGTTACCTGTGTTCTTATCTTGAATGTAGGGCCTTGGGCCTTGTATCCATATAGTTCGTGGTTGAGATGCTTCTTGGGGAATGGTGGTTAAATGTCCCTATTATGGACCCTCTAGGCCCGATTGTATCTAAATGTGATTAGATACTCATCTTAGACTCTTGTTAGGCTCATTTCCACATTACTTAGACCCGTAGCTTGTATACTTAGTTCGTGGGCTACCCCAGGTAAATGGGCCCCCACTAGAAGTTGGATTCCTTAAGGATATTGTCAAGTACCTGGTCTTGGTTCCTTCTTGGATATGAGGAATGTAATATATATTGTGTATCGCCCTATAGTGTGATTAAATTCATCCTCATGACCATGTGCATCATTGTATGGTTGGTTGACACTGTGTGTGTGGTCATATTGGGCATTGCATGATACCTTGCCCGAGGGACGTAGTATCCCCTCTTGAGCACGTTGGATGCTTGGGATTGATGCATGGTTGATTGTGTGATTCATGCATCTGACATTGCATAGCATATGAGCATTATCGCCCTTGCTTCATCAGGGTTGTAGCCTCCACAGATACATCGTGGATGGCCATGTTTGGACACCGAAAATGTTACTTGAGCATACCGGGTGTATAGGATGCCCATGGGGGAAATTCCCAAAACTTCTGTGGTACCAGGATCTGCTCCAACGGTGCGTGACCGGGGTGGTATATATGAGCGCATGAGGGCCTTATACCATTAGGCCGCGACTCCCACTGTCGTGTAATCGGTTGGATAGGGGTGTGGCCTTACTCACCTGACGTAAGGGGGCATTGCTAGGCTGAGTCTGACCATCTCGTGAATGGGTCCGCTACTTTCAGGCCTTCTTGGTATTGACCGTTGTCCGTGGCAGGAGGTCTCTTACGCTTGAATGTCTGAGTCTCAGAAGCGGCATCATCCAATGCCAGGTGTAATGGACCCCGGTGATTTCCTTATGATGGAAATGTATTTGATATGTGGATTGAATATGAGCACTAACATTACTTCGCATTGCATTTGCATCGGCTGTATAAGCCTCATATCGCATTACAGTACTCATCGCATTACAGTACTCATTGCATTACAGTACTCATTGCATTATATAGCCTTGGTATGGCTTCCTACATTATCGTACTGCCTTAGTATAGTTTCTTGCATTCATGATAGCCTTGGTAAGGCTAGTGGTATTGGTATTGATCATGACTCCCTTCTGCATTCTCTATCTCCTTCTGAGCACCATTATCATACACTTTCACCACCCTCTAAACTTTCTATAAGCTTATGCACGATTGATGCGTGCAGGAGATCCTAGGCAGGCGTCGTAGCAGCAGAGCGTGGAGTAGAGTTGAGCTTGAGGACTCTAGTGTTGCTGACTCTTTTCTCTCTTTTCCAATTATCTTATGTATGTCCTTTCAGACCTGATGTAAGCTTGTAAAAGTTCAAATTCTTAGTGAATTTTGTGATATGTATCCTTTGTTACTTCCAGATATACTTGCTGTGATCTTGGGTATGCTCGTATTGGTAATGATTATACTGTTATGAAAATCCTCCTTGTAGGATCCCAGGATCGGAACCTGCCTCAGGAGCCGAGAATGGGGTACTACGGAGGCTATTGCGGCCAGAACCGGTCATCGAGTTCCTTGTGAGTTCGGTTACCGAGTCTGGGGCGTGACACTTAGGCTCCATTTAGTTTAAAAAAAAATATTTTTATAAATACTAATGTGATGACCAAATGGAGCCTAAGACTATAAATACGTTCAAATATAAAGTACAAAATTCATTCAATACATATATATATATATATATATATATATAAATAAGTGCCAAATTAGTTCAAAATTAGTTCAAAATGCATACTACACATTCAAAATTAGTTCAAAATGCACACTACACATGTTCAATTATAGAGTACCAAATTTGTTCAAATTATTGAAATCTCAAAGCCTCTTTCCCCCATTGCACAAATGATCCCGGACCAACCTCTCCAAGTGTAGATGCGAACCCATCTTCTTTCCATAGAGAAGCGTGAGGTTGTATAACCTCAGTCAGGACAACAACAAAAGCTCCATCCTCCAACGGTTTGCCATGGACAATTGCATTTGGATTAACTTCGTGTACTTCACCACGAGCAACTACACCACGTTTTCCAAAACCAAGCAAGTCGCATCTCTTACCGATATATATAATATTTGGCTACATTTACACATAAAATGACATTGGTATTGTTACCGTTTGTAATATAATTGTAAGCTCAATACAGTAAAAAATTTATACTTGCATACTGACGATGCCTGAGCAGATTTAACGACTATTGGTGATGAGAGATTTTGAGTACAGTGTTTCTCTTTCTACATATCCACCAATGTTTTCTTCATCTCAACTATATCTTGAGCATATCATCCAATTTTTTCTTCACCTGAAATAACTCTTGAGCTACGCTCTCTTTTTCTTTTGTCACATTCTCTACCTTTGAACGAGTAAGGACTGACTTCTTCAGTCCTAGCTTGCTTATTGAGCAACCTAGACCTCGCATTCGCCCTCTATTGTCAGAACCAACCAACTGTAAAATATTGTAAATCAAGTTATTAGGATATTCATAATTACCATAAAACTTAAGTAATTTTTAAATTTTATTAGTACCTTTGTAAGGGCATCATCCATGCCGGTCATCCTAGAAGCAGGATTGCTATTATAGAGCTCATCTAGTTTTTCCTGTGAAAAAATACAAATGAATGCAATATCATTCAAAGTTATACATAGGCTTTTCATAAGGGTACTAGTTAGTGGTATGAGGGATGCACTTACAGCAAGGTCAGGATATTGGACAACTTTGTCCTTTCTTATATGGGCTCTTAAGAAAACTTCACATCTTCCTATCTCGACATCAGAGGTAAGATTCTTCTCCATCGCCTTTGACACATTACATATCATTCAAATACACATCATTAATAGATTTAGATGAATGATAATTCAAATTTAAATTCAATTTTAAACTATAATATCTATTTTTAAATACATACCATCTTATGGTGAGTAACAGCCATGCTGTGCCTCCCAAGATACGCAGGTCCTTTTACCTGGGCCTGATTGACTTTATTCCTTGCGCTTGCCCTCTTGAATTCCTCGATGGTACGTTGATCCACAAAGACCCTCCAATCCTCCATAGGGATACCTGGTGGGGGGCAAGACCATCTCTCATAGCAATAAGATCCTTATTTTTAATATATTTTGCAGTCAATCTTCTCTTGTAATTCCTCCACGCTTCATTGATGCATTTTGTAACGTAATCAAGACTTGCATCCGAACTTTGACCCTCAAACTCATAAAACTGTGACAATCTTTCTGTGACCATATGAATTTGTTTATGAGGCACCTGGCGAAAGTCCAAGTATATGATCGGGATATGAGAATGGGTGAGGACACCGACATGCGATGCAAAGTCTCTGTGATCGGAACAGTCCTCATTCGGTTGCCCGTATTCATTCATCTTTAGGACTTTTTTCCTATCAGGTGGCACAAGTAAAGAGAACCTCCTAGTAATTCCTCTCTTTTTAGATGAAGAAGAAGCTGACACAATTACATAAAAAGAATAACAGTTATATATACACATCATTGATTACCATCAATATATAAGAAAAAGGAAATTTACATATACAATTAAGGAGAAGTATCTTATTACCTTTGGTGTTGCTTGAATCTGTACTCCCAAGCACCTGTGCATCCAATACCTCTGGCTATGAATCCATGTGCCTATTTCTTCCTTAATATGAAAGAAAAGATAAAAAAAAGCTAATTGTTAAGAAATAATTTATATTACAGATAAAGTACAAAAAATTCACTATATTATCTAAACCTTGATTAGATTTCCTCTAATAAATATCATTTTGTTACATGCTTAGAAAATACAAACAAATCAGTAGATTCTCTTTGATCATTTTCTTTTCTTTATTTTCTCGACCACAACACTGATGTCTTCAGATTCATTGAATATCAACTCATCAACCATTGCTAATGAGGTGAGATCAGGTCCTGCATCGGCATTACTTACAGCCTTTAATCATTCCGATAGAACGCATGTCTCTTCTTCGACAAATTTTTTTTTGGAACCTCCAAGACTACATGCCAGTTAGGATTTTTTGGATCTCTGGAGTAGAAAACTTGCGTGGTATGCTCTGCAAGAATGAAGGGCTTGTCACTGACTTTGTCTGAACTGTAAAGACCAGACAAATTTATTAATCTCAAATTCGCTTCGACATCAAAAGAAACACCATGATGTGTCACTTTTACCCAATCACACTTAAATAAGACGGGCTTTTACCCTGTTCGGTACTCCAATTGGATTATTCTACGAAGGACTCCGTAGTAAGGTTGATTTTCATCCACTGTATTGATATCCTTAGCACTTGATCGGAAGGTTGTCATACCCTCTGTCCTAACCCTACTGTTTTGGTTCGTTTTATTCTCCTCATAGTCCTTAGTGACAAAGATGAAACCATTAATACAATACTTATTGTATTCAATAGAAAAAGCTAGAGGTCCTCTCACTACATCTTTAAATTCATTATCGTCAGATTTAATGAACTCTGGTTGCCTCTTCAACCAAGATATGAATTCGTCCTCGCAAGGCACCCTATTGGTCCTCTTATAGCATCGCTGCAAGAAATCTTTGTGCTTCCTGCACGATATTCGATAACATTATTATATTGAAATCGCATAATGTAAGGAAGATATATATATATATATATATATATATACCCTTCCCACTTGTCGTAGTTGGGATGACTCTTCAGTACCCATGTATGAGTTTGTTCATATTCGATACCCGCTCTGATAACACTTTGACCTGAACCTACTGGACCAACGTCGTCATCATTAGGGCCATCATCAACGATATCTTCTAACTTACGTAGTACTGGAATGACTTCGTTAAACCATTTTTCAAGCTTTTCCAATAGGCATATTTTCTGTTTTCCTTTATATTGGTTGTAGAATATAACTGTCTCCTCTTGGATGTACTGCTCTGCAATACAGCCCTCAAGTCGTGTCTTGTTACGGACATAGGCCTTGAATGTCTTCATGAACCTGACAAAGTTAATGATACATTATATATACATGCAAATGTAGATGTTAAGCCGATTTATTCTTATTAAGCTCACAACATACCTTTCGAATGGATACATCCATCAATAGTATACAGGACCACATATGCGAGCCTCGTAAGCCAAATGGATTGACAAATGCATCATAATGACAAATATCGATGGCGGACATATAGTTTCAAGCTGACATAACGTCCTAGCCATGCCCCTCTCGAGAGTAAGGAGTGTTTGAAGGTCTACGGCTGTCGAACACAAGGCATTAAAAAAGGTGCAAAATCTCGTAATTATAGGACGAATGACCTTCCTATCCCTGAATGAATGCTGGATGAGAACCGGGAGTAGATGTTGCATCAACACATGATAAGAATAAGACTTCATTCCCTTTAAATCCATGCAATCTTCCTTTATGATGGTCCTCCAATTCGCACTAAAATCGATCGGAACATGCAGCTCATGCAAAGTCTGGATGAAAAGTTTTTTCTCTTCTTTTCTTAGACAGAAAGGACCTTGTTTCTGAATCACCTTGCCATTGTTCTTTTTCAGCCATAGGCGCTTCTTAATTCCCAATTGTTTCAGGTCCCTGTGTGCATTAGCATCATTCTTGTTTTGCCAGGCATGTTCAATATCAAGGCAACTAGGATTTCACATATATTTTTTTCAATATGTATGACATCAAGGTTGTGATGCACGGGAATATCTTTCCAATACTCCAGATCAAATAATATAAACCTTTTGAAGAACTACGGTGATTCAACATCATCCACTAGTTCTTGTCGGCCTCCATCAATACCCCTTATATTACTCTTCCTAGTCTTCCCCCATTGCATATTCAAGTTCATGGTTTGTCTTTTGACCTCAATCCCATCCAGACGGATCGGTTGATGTCGTATCTCCACCTTCTTGTTGAATGTGCCAGCACTAGTGTCCTTTCTAGCCTGTTTTGACATTGGCAACCATCGTCTGTGGCCCATATAAACATGTTTCTTTCCATATTGGAGTCGCAGAGAATCTGTGTTAGGACCACATACAGGACAACCATACTTACCCTTTGTCTTACAACCAGAAACGTTACCATATACTGGAAAGTCATGGATTGTCCAAAGCAAAACAACATGCATGTTGAATTTGTTTTCATGGTATGCATCAAACGTCATGACCCCTTCTCACCATAACTTTTGCAGTTCATCAATCAATGGTTGTAAATAAATGTCAATATCCTTTCCCGGTTGTCGCGGTCCCTCAGTGAGCAAAGTCAACATAGTAAACTGAGGTTTCATGCAAAGCTTTGGTGGAAGGTTGTATGTCACACACATAACGTGCCATGAACTATACGACATACTGAAAGTGCCGAATGGGTTAAACCCATCTGTAGTCAAACCCAATCGAACATTGCGAGGCTCAGCTAAAAAATCTATATACTTGTCATCAAGATTCTTTCATGCAATAAAATCAGCCGGATGCTCCATCTTTTCATGTTAAAATTACCTGGTTGAGTGCTAAGACATTTCTTTTGCCAACCATGGCACACTGAACATTCTTTGTAGCCTTGGTGTTAATGGAAAATACATTAACACCTTCCTAGGTATTCGAGATTATTTTTTCTCAGAATCCATTTCAGTCTTGTACCTAGAAGTTTTACAATTTGGACAAATGGTTTTCATCTCGTTCTCTCTCCAGTATAAGATGCAGTCATTTGGACAAGCATGGATTTTCACATAATCAAGACCTAACTTTGTAATGATCTTCTTCGCTTGGTAGGTATTAGTTGGGGCCTTGTTACCAGAAGGTAACACCTTCTTTAGTAGTTGAAGGAGCTCTGTAAAACTTTTTTCACTCCATCCATGATTCACCTTTAATTTGAAAAGCTGTACAATGAAAGTCAGCACGGTGAAATCTTGGGCCCCAGGGTATAGCTCAGTCATTGCGTCTCACAGATTTGCTTCAAACTCATTAGTTTCATTTTCTCCAAAGACGCCTTCAACTATAGGGGTCACATTGGGCTCATCCTATATAACTTCTTCTAGGTTATTACCACCAAGTTCTTAAACGATCGCGTTGTGAACCTCATTTAAGTTCGGGACACTATGGTATTGTTGGAAACTTGATTCACACACAATACACTTAGGTGATACATGCTCCCCATGCATGTTCCAAACCCTATGGCTTGGGTCGAATCCATTTTTCATTAGATGTATTTCCATATCATCATAAGAAACCAGAAAACGTGCACATCTACAAGTGGTGCATGGACAAGGAACGGATTCTCTACTAGGAAGGTTTTCTTGTGCAAATTCTGAAAAACTTCTGATTCCAGAAAGAAATCGTGGGTCTGGGAAACTTAGTGTCATCCACTCCCTATTCATTACAGCCAGATCTCGATTAAATAAGGGGTCTATTTTCAACTTGCACCTTACCGATAATTAAAGTTGGAAATTAGCCTCATGCACCATCTTCCTCAAAAGTTGGAAATGAAGGAAGTGCTATCAGATGATTGAACCCATATAGATATTATCTACCAAATACAATGTATTAAGGAGTTTACAATCATTGTATTTTTATAACAAATAAATAATGTTGCTAACATTTTGCTCTACCAAATGTGGTTTCTGTGAAACCACTACAATGAGATATTTCATAAAAAGTCTCATAAGAAAGATACTTTCAGTTTTAAGATGTTTTTGTAAACATGGTATAAATGGCTCTTAATTGAGAAAATATATATTGGCTGTGTCGACAAGGGAAAACTAGTTTTCAAATCATGTTAACACAAATCAACAATGACGGAGGGTAAAATGAAACATTCCAAACCTCGATTTGTTAGTGTTACAATGTAAAACTTGGTTATAGAATACAACAAGCTTTGGAGTTCTCCCTATGTTTCCCCAATTTTTCTACTTTTATATTTGCAAGCACATTATAAATTTTCACAACAACTCCAACCCGCTGGGAAAAGGCTATGATTATGATGAAGACAATACTGATGGTGATTGGGAAAAGGCTATGATTATGATGAAGATAGTACTGATGGTGATTATTTCCAAAGATTCAATGGATAATACCCAATTGTAGGTTAGGGATGCATTAGTCCAATTCTAGTTTCATCGTCTTTCTAAAATTCTAAATAATGCACAGAGACGGACGTGCAAAGTCAATGTGCTTCCCTATAGAATGGATTGTTCTCTTTGCATAACAAACCATCAAATGTGCATAAATTAATACCCATACTTGCACCCACACCCATTTAACCACCCAAAAAAAAAAATTGTAACAGGAAATGATGCCAAAAATATCCAAAGCACTGCATAAATAACATGCCTCAATAAAAGAATGAATCATCCAGATAGTATTTTATAAAAATAATGAAGAACATTCCCTCAAAAATCTGTATAAACTCAAAATAAAAAATCAACATAAAATCCTATGCTTCCTAGATAAGGGCACCACTGCTAACAACAAAATTTTTGCCTAAAAATCAATATATTAGTTTGCAGTTAAGGTTACGGGGAATCAGTAGGAATTGCGATATCCATAACTCTGAACATTTTAAATGTCAGAATCAACATGATATAAGGACATGCGAAATCAAAAGATGTGCCAATTGTGCTACAACAATTTGGTGTGGGATTCATGACTACCGAATGTGTTGAATATAAATCTCACAACATTTTCTAATTTATTTTATTCTTGCCAACCAAAATTACACATTTGCTCTATCTTTGTTATATCTATTGAAAAGACATTGAAGCAGTTATTGGGGCAGTAATTGTTCTCTCAATCCCTCATAACAAATATCAATTCTATTAAGGTTAGTGGGAGCTAGGGGTGGCAACGATTTGATCAACCATATTTTAGCAAAATGGCATAGAACAACAACAAAACAAAAAAAATAAAAAATAAAAAAAAAATAAAAAAAAAGGAAAACAGAAGTTGAGGCATTTAGTATCATTCCACATTGACAACATGCTCTAATAGAGAGTTTGGTGCGAACCAATGTCATTCTCATGGGATCACATGCATCAGAATGATTATATTGCACATGTTCCATTCTGTTGTCTGCAAGTTCAGTCTTGTGCATTGACAACATGTTCCATTCTACTGTCGTTGGGGTCAAGCTTCTTCATGATTATATCACACACAAATTGTGGCTTGAAACAATAAAGGGTCTATGTCACATAGGATTGCAGACAGATTTACTTAGAAGGGCTGAGATGCATTGCAGCCAATAGCTAGGATTCAACGGCAATTTAAGGTTCAATTTACTATATAAAGGCTTTTACCATCCGATTAGAGAATCAGAGAGAAATTACATCATTTTCCTTTTTGAGACCAGAAGAGTTTGCACAAAATTGCTGGAAATTTTGGTTGAGTTGCTGTAAATTTGATTCTAGTGCAAAAATTAGGTTTAATTGCCTAGAAATTTGTGAATAATTGCTGATTCTAGTGCACAAAATTGCTGATTTACAAAAATTGGTGTTGGGAATTCATTATGGACCTTGTAATATACCGTTGGAACTAGAGTCTAGAGATGACAATCAATTAGAACCATATAAAACCTAGATTGGCTGTTAGTGCAGCAAAATAAACTCAAGAAAGAAGTACACTAAATCACTAACACCTGAGATGATCTGTTCATCCCTAACTTCTAACCAAGTTAGCACTAGATTAGATCATCATTCCTCTAACAATTAATCATAAATTTTTATCTGAAACTTCCATTAAACAAAAATCACAACCACATAATAGACATGCAGCACAAAAACACGAACTAAGAAAGTACAAAAGGAGCCAAGACTACCTCAAGGAACTGATTTCAGTGCTGGGAATCTCGTAGATCAAGTTGGGTTAAATCTTTCACATGTCTGCCAAAACAAAACAGAATCATAAATTTTTATAGAAAAAAAAGTTAGCTAAAACAGAGTATATATCAGATCATCCCCTTAGAACATGTAGATAGACAAAACTCTGGATAAAAAATAGCCACTTCGCCAACAGAGACTGTCAGCATCTGAACCAAACAAGGACAAAAAGCCTAGGTTTCGTAGTCAGCTGGGAGGCATATATGACCCTTCTTGCTGTCGGGATAATTTGTCCACCGCCCCTGTGGATTGCATCAGCATGAAGAACAACGTCACAGACCTCAGAGCATATTCCCTACATGTTTTCCAAAGCCAATGCTCCTTCCTATGATGCCCATTGGAACCCAGTCATAACAGAATCCTTGATTTCATTCAGGTACTGAACTCCCTTGCACATGTCAACAACCATATTTGGGACCCATGATTCTAACCTTCAAACCAGTTGAGACCTTCCCAGCGAAAACCCTGAACTGATTTTGGAAACAGAGAGAGAGAGAGAGAGAGAGAGTAGCCTTCAAACCAGTTGAGACCTTCCCATAGAAAACCCTCGACTGATCTCGGCGAAAGTGGGTTTTGAAAACGCTAGAGAGAGAGGGAGAGAGCGGGGTTGGGAAACAGAGAGAGGGGAATGCGGCCGAGAGACGGGGAGAGGGTGAGGGAGAGCGGGAGATCAAGAGATGGCGAGGGTGAGGCCGAGAGAGAGAGAGAGAGAGAGAGAGAGAGAGAGAGAGAGAGAGAGAGAGAGAGAGAGAGAGAGAGAGAGAGAGAGAGGTGAGGGAGCCTGGTTTTGGGAGGTATGCGGGCGAGAGAAATTGGGGGATTGGATTTTTCATTTGGGGGAGGGGTGCGTGACGGACGACCTATTAGGACCGTGGGTTTTAGGACCATGGGGCCCACCATGATGTATGTTATTTATCCACTCCGTCCATTAATTTTAAAATATTTTTTTAAGCACTGATGCAAAAAATGAGTCAGATCAAAGTTGTAAGAAGACCACACAACATATTAATAATGGAAATTTAATTTTTTTGATTTCTTATTGTGTGGTCCACTTAGACATTTAATCTACATAATTTTTGGCCTAATCCACTAAAATTATATATTCGAATTTATAGGCGGCTTAGATCAAACAAATATATTTTAGTGAGCCCCATGGAGCCCCTAAGCACCATCAATGGCTAATACGACTATGTTGAAGAGGAAGGCTTTAGCTACGGATTAATTAGGTTTTTGGCTACGGTTTAGATCCATAGCAAAATTGCTACGGATTTAATCCGTAGCTAAAAGTTTTCACAGTCCATAGCCTTTGCTCGATTTTTTGGTAGTGACAGCTTGTGGTTAGAGGATCTGCATAGAGATCCAATCAGTTTATCAGACTGAGTCGATAATCAGTGATATGATATTGGAATTCTACTGGAACTGGAGGTGTGATAATGACAGATTTACCTGAGTGCGTTCAGCAGGTGCGTCTGGAGTAGTGGGTCAGAACAGAGATGACTCAACTAGTTCGGAAGAGTTGGGTATGCACCAACAGCGTCTTATAGTGGCTTCTTCTTCCTTTCTCCTACCCTCCCTTCTCTCCTGATGGTGGAATGGGTCGGAAACTGACTCAAACCCGCTCTCTGTGGCAACCGAGTCGAGATATGATAGTAGGCTGTAACTCGCGGTTGCTCTCTCTCTCTCTCTATTCTTTTCTTATCCTTCCTTGAAAAATGCCCTAACAATCGGCCATTTATAGACTTTTTACTTCTGGACGTTTCTATGGCTAATCGCTGGGATTAGCGTGGTGTTAGTAGGAGAAGGATCGAGAAACCCATCATAAGAGTTCTCTTATCCAGTCTAATGGTTGCATGGGTCAACACTTTTATCCCAGATGAGTTTCTGGTGAGGTGGGCCGCACGATGGATGTCTGGGATTGGAGAAAAGACCCACCTATACGATCTGTCATAAATGGTCAGTTCAGAGAAGATGACCTCACGATCATGGCATTTTCGCCCTGACCAGTTGATCCATCGATCAAGTGCGTTCAACAGGTTTAGATGATGTCAAAGGAGCGTGTGGTCCAGCTAACATGTGTAAGGAGAGTTGTTGATTAAGATGACTTGCCCTTGCTGAAAATAATTGCGCCACTTCAATATCTCGTTATTTTATCAAGAATTTCTCAGCAAGTTACGAGATCTCAAGCAGCCCTAGAGCTAACGTCTGAGATCTGCTTGTGAGAGGTTTCTTGAAGCTGTCGATCGGCTAAGATGGATTTTCCTATAAATGGGAAGATTGTTTCTGCTCTCGGCTGTAAACAGAGGTATTTCTGGATTTGGCTGGCGTGACAAGGACTCCCTTTGTGCACGTGGATACTTTCTGATGACTTCAAACAGACGGATATGACAGCGTGGTGGCATGACATGGATCTCATATCTCCAGCAAGGCTTCTTCATACAATTCTGGGTTCCTCTTTAATTTATGGTTACGACCATGTTCATCTTTCGTGACTCCCACCATGGCTGTGGTCAGTGGACTTAGCTGAATGTGATGGACGACTCGAATTTCAAAGGTGGCACCTGATGGAGGCCCAGCTGTGGTGACAAACGGACGGTCCGTTTTGAAATTGCGTGAGGTGGGAAAAGTGGGTGAACTTCCATTTTTTGAATTTTATCTGGTCAACACCGTGTTGACCTATTACACCTTCCCATGCACCATGGGTGCACACAAATCTGTGTACAAACGTGTCTCAAAAGTGGACCCCACATGATGATTGGTGAGATCTACATCACTATATCATTTCAGTCAGTTGATTATTTGTCTACGGTTGAATATTAGTTGAGTTCAAGGTTTAGATGGGTCTCATTTTCACCATTAGTGATTGTTAGTGGTGTAGGTTCTATTATTAGGTTAGGGTTTAGGGTTGAGTATGAGTTGTTACAATCTCCCCTCCTAAAAAAAAAAATCTTCCTCGAAATTGTACCTGAGTGAGGTCATCGAAAAGGTGTGGGTACTTCTCTTTCATCTCATCTTGACACTTCCACGTTGCTTCCTCGACTCCGTGACGTGACAAAAGAACCTTCACTAATGGAATGGTCTTGGTGCACAGAATTTGTTCCTTGAAATCCAGGATGCGAACAGGGGCTTCTATGTAGCTGGCGTCATCGTTCAACTCGACCTCCTCACAGTTAATGATATGAGACACATTCGGTTCATATTTCTTTAACATAGATATGTGAAAAACATTATGAATGTTGGCGAATTTTGGTAGTAGAACGAGACGGTAGACAACGGCTCCAACCTTGTCCATGATCTCGAAAGGCCTAATAAATCGGGGAGAGAGATTCCCTTTCTTCCTGAATCGCATGATGTCCCTCATAGGAGAGATCTTCAAGAATACGTGATCACCGATTGTAAATTCCAGATCCCGCTTACGATTGTCTACATAACTCTTTTGTTTGCTTTGAGCCGTACGCAGGCAGATTCAGATTATGTCTGTAGTTTCCTGGACTATCTCCAGTCCCAATAAACTCCTCTCTCCAACTTCAGCCCAGCAATGCGGTGCTCGATAAGGTCGTCCATATAGAGCTTCGAATGGTGCCATGCCAATGCTGGTTTGGAAAACTGTTGTTATATACGAATTCTGCGAGATGGATGTGCTCATCCCAACTGCCCTTGAAGTCCAGCATACAGGCTCTTAACATATTTTCTAGCACTTGGTATACCCTCTCCATCTGACCGTATGCCTGTGGGTGAAATGCCGTGCTAAATTTCAACTCGATGCCCAGTTCTTCTTGCAGCCTTTTCCAGAAGGTGGAGGTGAACCTGGTGTCACGATCCGACACAAGTTCCCGTGGAATACCGTATGCACGAACAATCTCCCAAATATACAACTTAGCCAAGTCATTAACTGAATTATTTACGCGTATAGGGAGGAACTGGGCTGACTTGGTCAGTTTGTCAACTATCACCCAGATGGGGTCATGGTTCCCACGTGTCTTTGGGAGTCCTGAGATAAAGTCCATGTTGATATAGTCCCATTTCCATTTGGCGAGGAGCAATGACTCTAAAAGATCTATTGGCTTTCTGTGTTTTGCCTTTACTTGCTGGCAGGTGAGACACTTTACAACGTATTCTGCAATGTCCCACTTCATATTCTCCCACCAGTATTGACGTCTGACATCCCGATACATTTTTGTACTGCCGGGGTGAATGGTGAGATGGGATTTATGCATTTCACCTAGTATTGCCTATTTCAATTCCGGTACTTTCGATACACAGATATGACCTCGGTATCTCAGTCCTGCATTCCTTCACTTTTATACCTCTTTCAAATTATTTAGTGAATCGTCCTGTTCTTGAGATTTAATGATGCGACGAATCAATGCTGGTTCGATGACCAAGGAAGCTACTAGTACGCTCGGTTCGCTAAAAAAATTTTGCGCATCATAGCCATGCATGACATCCAGCATTTCTCCTTCCTTTATCATGAGGTCGGCTGTAACGACCTGAAAATTTCCGTACATTGGGTCGAGTACCACCTCGACTAGAAATCACGTAGGATTAAATCCTTTAGAAATTTAACAAAGTTAACTAAGTATTAAACTCAATTAGTTATGAAATCCATTAGGATCGCTTTAAATATGATCTGCAAGACCCAAAACTTGCAGAACAAGTGACGCTAGGTTACCCTAAAGTTTAGAACCAAACTCATTTCCCGTCTGCTCTCGGGAATGAAACGAAACTTCGTATTAGGTCTAGGTCGCACATCGGGAGTCCGATTAACCCGAAGCTAAGGAACTAGGACCGCCCCACTGGGCTTAACAATCATCTCAAAGATCGGCTTTATCCGACGTTCCACGGCCATTCGTTTCGAATCGGAGCGAGGTAGTGTGAAAAACACTATTCATATGCCAAAATAAATATCTGGAATAGTGATCTGGCATCGTTCGTTGACGCGTCAGCATTAAGCAACCTGACCGTCAGAATCAGACCAAATTACACCCTCGGATTAAGAAAAATTTCAGGAACATTTACATGTACTTGAAATTTCTGATCGTGGCCCATTGACCGTCGAACTGAAAGTGGTCCGCCACGTGCGATCTGGGAATCCGATCGAGTCAAAAACGTAATCCCACGTAGATCCATCGATGGTGAGCTTAAGTCTGACGTTTGGTTCTAAGAAGGCTACCAGAACTTCCCTTTTGAGCTGGAAAAGCGGCGAAAATCCTATATAGGCAGTACCCCATGAACCTGAGTCTATTTTCATAATGTTTGAGGCTATAAAAGGAGCTTAGAGCAGCCCCTCTCACAGCCATACGAATTTTGGAGGAAACCCTAGAGGGAGAGAGAGGAAAGAGAGAGAAAGACTTGGAGATCGTTGCCGATCTTCCTCCTCCTGCTTTGGCTTGTTACACGGCCTACACCTCTCTATTCTAGACGTTTTCCCGGCGTATTTCACCTCATTTGAAGGTAAGAAACCCTAACCCTAGGTCTGATTTTAGGTGGAATCGATGTAGGATGTGTACCGACTAACCGATTCCGCTCTTTGGCTAGAAATCGCCCGTAGACGGAAGTTCCATTACCCTTGCTGATTCGTTCCTTTTCCAAAGGCAAAGGTGAGGACTTTAAGCTTATAAGTTACGGTTTTCAACGCTTTCAATGTCAGATAATGGTAGATTCATGATCTGCTTGCAATTGCACATGTACAAAGTGCTTTCCGTTTCCTATTTTGATTAACGGTGTGAAATATGGAATTTCACATATTCTAAGTATACGTAGAAATACCGTATACGTATATTTTTTGGATAAATGCTTGACATGTTTATTTAATGTATAATTATATAACATATGAATAAAATACTAGTTTGGCGAAAGGAATCGCCAAAATATATGTTTACTTGTAAATGTGCCGTATGTTGAAATTACGTATTGTAGAAATACCGTATACGTATTTCTTTTGGAATAATGTTTGACATATTTATTTAATGTATGATTATACAATACATGATTAAAATACTAGCTTGACGAAAGGAATCGCCGAAGTCTATGTTCCCTTGTAAACACTAAGTATGTCGAAATTTGGGTATACGTGGAAGTACCCTATACGTATAAAAGTTGCTGATGTGATTGACATGTTTAATTGCTGTGTGAATATGATGTATATGTATAAAATACTAGTTTGGTAAAGGGACAACCCTAGTACACACTTCCCTAGCATACGTCATGTATGTCGAAATATTGCATTCCAAGTGTTGGTGAAATCACTTGTGAGTGTAAGTGCTTAAGTGTTAGAATCTTAGGTAGGTGCTGAGATGGGATTCTCGGTTACCTTAGAGTCGCATATGACACTCTCCATGTGGTTGTTCACTCTAACCACTCGCCTACGACATGTAAGTATTTGTATACTTATTTACATAATGCTTTATAACATGCTTTTGAACATGCTTTGTGACTTGTTATTAACATGCTTCATGTTATGCTTTATATTATGCTTGCTAGTGTTCTTGAATTACCATGTTATCATGCCGTATTTCACATGTTATGGTTAGGATTTGACTGAGCTTGGGACTATGATCGTAGTCCAAGCATCAGGTATCAGACTTGAAGATGTGGTTGGGATTCGTTCCGCCACGCACGATGTGTTGGTGAACCCGTGTCGTACTTCAGTTGGCGATAGTGGTTGGCCACACGAGGTGCTTCTCATTTCATATCGCCCAACTTGTTGTGCGCTCGAGCTAGCCGAACATGTCAAGTAAACCGTATGCCTTATGTATGTTCACCATGTTTGGTCGCTAATGCTTGAACCTAGGGTACCAAACTTACCAGTGAAAATCCCGTTAACCATGGTACCTCGATCCGCTAAGACTCATGAGCCGGGCATGGTGGTATGGGACACCGTGGTCGAGCTGTCGGCCTCTGGCCGGGGCTACGTGCCTCCCCGTAGTGACCAGTGAGCAACTCTACTCGTGAGCCGATTATGGTGGTATGGGACACTATATTCGCGCTGTCGGCCTACATTGATAAGGTGATGGGGGAGTGGTGCAACCTTTGTGCGTAACAGCCCTGGCAGCCCTTTGTAGTGACCGCGAGCATACTCTGAAGTTGCAGCGTGCCTTAGGGTTCGCCGCGATATATAGAGTATGAACTAGGCCTGTTTCTGTATAGTTGTATCGTGATGAATCGTTTAAGGGGTGATGGGGGAGTGGTGCAACCTTTGTGCGTAACAGCCCTGGCAGCCTCTGCAGTGACCTAGAAAACACACCATCGTCTGATATTAACTAGGACTGACGACCCTAGATTGGATCATGTTTGGATATGATACAAGGGAGGTACCTTAGTTTCCCAATCCTGCTGTTTGAAATGAACTAATTAAAAACTCGGTAATCATGCTCATCATGCATCGCATGTGCCTGGAAGATGTGGAGCACTGTGGGATGTAAGCATGCGCGAACGTGAGATGGTGTCGCTTGAGGGAGTATGTCGGAGAGGGCATCCATCATACCTGCATTCATATTTGCATTAATCAGAGTAACTAGGAGTGTTTGATTTACTGCTTTATCATTAATGCTTGACTGTATTGATAACATGATAACTTATGTCTTATCGTTCCACTGAGTTAGCTACTCACTCCCACGTTACGGGACGGTGTTGCGCACACCAACCAGACTCTGTCTCAGGTTTAGGCGATCTGACTACGCTGGAGGCGGAGCCTGATTATGACGAGGACTAGGAGGAGTTCTCGTATATGCAGTTCGCTGGCGGCTTCGACTAGGCTGCCGGGACTGATGGGAGTTACAGAGATTGTACCTAGTTTATTTTGACATTTTGTTTATATAAACAGATATGTATATTGTGACTCAGAAGGGTTCATACTCTGGATAATGAATAATTTATTTTGTTTCTTTACATACATATATATACAGTTCAGTCTTCTGCTTGCTTTTATACATCTGATCTGGAGTATGAGTTACTGCTTTGGTATAATCTCATTCATGTTTACTGCTCTAACACAGACAACATTCAAATATCATTAAACATGTTGCATAAGTGATGCGTTGGAACTCGGGAGTTGAGCTACACTCGACCCCCAATTTTCAGGGCGTTACAAGTTGGTATCAGAGCATGATTTTGATTAAACCGGACCTGAGTTATGTCCCCACTACGTACGCTGACGCATTACACTTAGGAGGGTGCGCAAAACCTAGCAACAGTCTTAGGGTCTCCCGATTTCGCCGTTCGACGAAGTTCATTGCAAATGGACAGTTTGATCGAGTGCGTACTCGATCCCGACCACATTTATGGACCCCAAGTCACTCCTAGACCGTCTATTGATGTGTCCAGGTCACAATCTACCAAAAATGAATCGTTAAAAATCAGAAAAAAATCAGATAGATCAGAACTTTGCCGGAACTAACCATTTTGGCACAAAACTGAGTCGGGGGCCCCTCCATGTAAATCCACTAACCTCCTAGACCAAACCAGGGTGCATTTGGCACCCTGGGAGTGTGGTGAACAGGGCCAGACTGCGGCGGCGCGGTTCTGGCCAAGCCCGACCGCGGCGCCACCGCGGCACCGGCGGCGGACCGCGCTCTGGTTGGTTTTCCGTTGAACTTCCGAACTTGAGGTTGGTCGGCCAGACCCCCTCTACCCCATGGCACGTGCCATTTTGGCAATAGATTAGGTTTTAAGGGGCTGGAGCTCCCTTTTCTCCCATTTCCCCTCTTTTCAAGCACCCTCACCTCCATTTTCGATTTTGCTGAAAACCCATCCCTCCAAATCTTCAATCCTTCCATTTCATTCCATAACTCACACACCCCTACCTCCCACAACAGCCCTAGCCTCTCCCTTTCCCCATTTTCACAAGTTGGAGCTCTCATAACCCTCCTTGGAGCTCAAAAATCGGGTAATCTCCTAACCCATTCCACTTTCTTTTGTTCCTTCTTCATTTTCTACCTCTTGAGCTTCTTCCACACCTATTGGGTTGTTGATTGTGGAAGATAAAAGAGGTCAGCCCTTTATTTCCCATTTTGGAAATTTTCCATGGCCCTCCTTGGTGTGGTGGCCACCATTTTCTCCATTTCCTCCATCCTATCTTTCATGGGAAAGAGGAAAACCGCGGCCGATGACGCCGGCCCAAGTAGGCCAGCCCATTCCCGAAGAAGATCCGACGTTGGGGCCGGCACAAGCACCGTGCGGGAGTTTAGGTCGAAGCGAGACCTGGATCCTGACCACCCCGCCAGAAATGCTTATCCGATCGGCATGGAATATGGGCGCTTCGCGGGCCGCAAGGTCGTGTTTGAAGCTCATGTGGATGAAAGGATGTTTGGCCTACACCCGATGATGGACCACTTGGTGGATATCGGATGGAATTATATTTTTGAAGGCGAGTCTCCCGCATGTGAGAACACGGTCCGCGCTTTCTACGCTCACATCGTGGACTCATCAGTAGAGCCTCTTCAGTTTACTGTCTCTGTGAGGGGCATAAGGCGCACAATCACTGTGGATGAGGTGGCTCGAATCACGAAGATTCCGCTTGGTCAAGTGCATCCTAGTGATGACTTCTCTAGAACTGCGCGGGAAAGGGATCGCCGCACGCGATTTCTCTGTGGTCGCCGGGTTACTTGGAAGCGAGGAAATTGTATTGCGGCGACAAAGATGTCCGAAGACTTCCATTTGCTCCATCACATCTTCACATACAATGTATACCCACGGTGGGGTAACCGCACGGAATGTACTAGGGTGATGGTGGACTTTCTGTACAAGATGGGACGCTGGGACAACATATGCCTGCCCACATTCATCCTATCCCAGATAGTTAATGTTGTTCGTTCTGCCAGGAACGATCTTTCGCTCCCATTTGGCCGACTGATCTGCAGGATGGCTCGTGATGTAGGCTACAGATTGAATATGGAGGATCTTGCACCGGTCCGAATCATAAGTGAAGCAACACTCAGGAATATGAAGATCGGCCCCCAACAGCGGCAAGCCCGACTCGACGAGTCTGGAGATGAGTCGGATAGCGCCGGTGAGGAGAGTGTTGACCTCCAGGCTGAGAGTGATGAGGAGCGCAGTGATGACATACAGGAGGAAGAACCTGAGGCTCAGGACACGGAGGAGAGTTCACCCCCTGCGGCTCAGGGGCAGGGTGTGGATCGAGATGTATTTGATGCGCGATTTGCCCGTCTTGAGGAGAGGCAAGCCGCCCTGCAGCAAGAGGTTGGACAAGTTCGGGCTGAGATTGGTCAAGTTCGAACTAAACTTGAAGAGAATGAAGCCTACATGAAGAAGAATTTCAAGAAGATGTCCCGTACGTTGAAGGCCATCCTGTGCTGTGAGCAGGATAAGAATGCTCCTCCTTCACCGCCTACTTCGGATGCTTAGTCATCCATATTGTTGTTTGTTGTGTTTGCTTTGGTTACCGCGATAGGCGGTTTGTGTTTTCGTTCAGATGATGTATTAGGTAGTAGCATGTTTAGGGTTTGATGTAGTAGATGTATTGGCTATCATGTAATTTCCGTCATGATTCATGTAAACTCTGTAATCCATGTATTATGACTAATTTTGGGTAAATGAAAGGCATGTAGCCCCTTTTGTTTTGATTATGTGTGGAATGCTTAAAGTGCATTATGATGTGTGTTGCTGTATCTCACCAATGCTGTACCCTGTGCTGTATAGGGCATGCCGCGACAGTATACGCAGAGCACCGCACATCTCCGTCTGACTGGCTCTATGGACCAGACACCTTCTGGTAGTAGCGGTCCTGCGGACCGTGGGTTGGGTTCCGATCAGCCCCCTACTGGTCCTGCTGGCGGGTTGCCACCATATACGCCCCCGGTCCGTGAGCAGTTTTGGCCATCATCTTCTTCGCAGCATGACTTCCAGGCTGCTCCGCCGGCCGATAGATTTGAGCAGCTGATGTTGATGATGCATCAGCAGCAGATACAGCAGCAGCAGCAGCAGCAGCAGCAGCTTATGGCCACTATCACTGAGGCCTTGTCACATGGTGGTAGTGCGACTCCACCTACGACTCCTGCTTGTCCTGCCGGGCACCCTGAGCCTCCTGCTCAGTGTGAGGATGTGCCTCTGCCTTCACCCGTGGTGCCTCTTACTGGAGATGTCGGCACACGCGGTCTACTCGAGCGATTTCAGCGCTTGAGGCCTCCTTCGTTCATGGGCACTCATAGGGCCGAGGAGGCAGAGTTTTGGCTTGACCGCATCTCGAAGATGCTTCGGATGCTGCATTGCTCAGAGGCGGAGCAGGTAGAGCTGGCCACCTTCATGTTTGAGAGGGAGGCGAGTTTATGGTGGGATAGTGTGTTGCGGTCTGTCGCAGCAGACTACGTATGGACCTGGGAGGCTTTTGAGTTCCGGTTCCATGAGAAATACTACCCGCCGACTTACCGACATGAGCGGGAGGATGAGTTTCTGCGCCTCAGGCAGGGAGGCATGACTATTACAGAGTACGAGCACCGCTTCACAGAGTTGGGCCGCTTTATCCCGACTATACTAGTGGACGAACAGATGCGGATGCGTCGATTTTCTTTGGGCTTGCGACCGGAGATACGGTCGAAGATATGCTGCCTCACTATACCTACATATGCAGCACTGGTTCACATGTCTATGACGGCAGAGTAGGATGTGGACCGGTTGGCCCGATCACGTGGCACTATGGTTGCGAGGCCACGACAGAGATACAGAGCAGGCCTATCTTGGCAAGAGGCCTCGTGTTGACTCGCCTCCCAGGATCGCAGCGCCAGGGGCTCAGGCGAGGCGCCCTATTGTGACCTGCACGTCTTTGCGGGAAACAGGGTCATCCTATTGGGAGTTGCTTCGCGCGGATGAAGGACAGTGGTTTCTCTCCGCCACAGATGATGGGCCGTTCTCGCCCACAGGCCATATCAGCTCCACCGCTACAGACAGCTCCTGCACATCCTTCCTTCCGACCTCCTGTGCCGCGCTTCAGGCCGCCACAGCGACCCTTGGCTCCTCAGCCGAACCGCCAGCAGCAGGCTCGCGTTCATACTCTTGTGGCTGAGGCACCTGAGACGTCGGTTTCAGCTCCGACGGCCTTCGAGGGTACGGCTTTTATTCACGACACTCCCGTCTCTTTATTGGTGGACACTGGGTCCACTACCTCTATTATTTCTTGTGGGGCGGTGAAACGCCTATCTTTGCATACGATTCCCACTAAGGGAATGAGACTCACTACGGCTACCGGGACCTGTTCGGATGTCACACGATTATGCGAGGGTTGCTCGGTCGTTTTGGGTAGCAGCACAGTGCTCGTCGACCTCATTGTTGCTCCGCTGTGGCACTACGACGTTATCCTTGGTATGGATTGGCTCACCAGGATGAGGGCGGAGGTAGATTGCGATACTCGGATCGTGACGGCCTATGGACCTGACGGTGCAGCTTTCACGTTCCCGGTGCAGGTCAGTTGGCCCTGTCGAGTTGATTGTTATGCTACTTTGCTTGTGCCGATAGATGGTCCGACAGTAGATAGTACGCCAGTGGTTCGAGACTTTGCAGGCGTGTTTGAGACTATCCCTGGTTTACCTCCTCGACGTGAGATTGATTTCACGATTGACCTTACACCTGGTGCGACGCCCATCTCGTTACCTACTTATCGTATGCCTCCATGTGAGATGGAGGAGGCTGCGGACGCAGATTGACGGGTACTTGTAGAGAGAGGTTTTATTCGACCTAGTGTGTCTCCTTGGGGAGCACCTGTGTTGTTCGTGAAGAAGAAGGACTGGTCGCTACGGTTGTGTATTGATTACCGTAGGTTGAACCAGGTCACGGTGAAGAACAAGTATCCTTTGCCCATGATTGATGATCTGTTCGATCAGTTGAGGGGGGCGAAGTATTTCTCGAAGATTGACCTTCAGTCAAGGTACCACCAGTTGCGCGTGAGAGAGGAGGACGTGCAGAAGACAGCCTTCAGGACGTGCTTTGGGCACTATGAGTTCTTGGTGATGTCGTTCGGTCTGACGAACGCACCAGCAGTGTTCATGGATCTGATGAACCGGGTATTTCGGCCCTTCCTCTACCGATTCGTCATCGTCTTCATCGATGACATCTTGATATACTCCACGAGTCAGGAGGAGCACGAGGAGCACTTGCGAGCGGTATTGGAGACACTGAAGAAGAACCAGTTGTTTGCGCAATACAAGAAGTGCGACTTCTGGCAGGAGGAAGTCAAGTTTCTGGGACATGTAGTGTCCAAGGATGGGATAGCAGTGGACCTTGCTAAGGTAGGCTGCGGTTCGGATTGCGGCAGCCCTGAATCGATTACTGAGGTGAGGAATTTCCTTGGCCTGGCTGGGTACTACAGACGTTTCATTCGGGATTTCTCGAAGATCGCCAGGCCATTGTCTTAGCTGACTCGGAAGGACCTGAAGTTCGCCTGGAATGAGAAGGCGGAGGCAGCTTTTAAGGAGCTGAAGGACAAGTTGACGTCCGCCCCTGTGCTAGTATTGCCAGAGCAAGGGGTGAAATACACGGTGTATACTGACGCGTCTCGCGTTGGTTTGGGTTGTGTGTTGATGCAGAAAGATAGGGTGATATCGTATGCCTCGAGACAATTAAGGAAGCACGAGGAGAATTACCCTACACATGACCTGGAGTTGGCGGCTGTCATCTTTGCATTGAAGCTCTGGAGACATTACCTCTACGGTGAGGAGTTCGAGCTTTTCTGCGACCACAAGAGCCTTAAATACATATTCACGCAGCGAGATTTGAATATGAGACAGCGCCGATGGATGGAAACCTTGAAGGACTTCAAGTTCGAGGTTTCCTACCATCCCGGCAAGGCGAACCTTGTGGCGACGCGTTGAGCCGCAAGAAGGCGATTGCATTTGCGGCACCGCTTATGATGATGCCGAGTGGGATATGGTAGAGTTTGTGCGGGACTTCGAGCGAGACTCACCGTCGAGGAGCCATTTGAGTGTGTTGCGCACGTTCGTGCGACCACTTATTGATGACAGGATTGTTGAGGCCCGGAGGGCGATATACGGTATCTCGAGCCGAGAGCGAGGCTAGCGACGCCGTGGACTCAGAGTGGAGAGTTGGTTCGATGGGGGTTTACGGTTCCCGTGGCCGCCTATGTGTTCCGGATGTGCCCGACTTGAGACGCGAGCTTCTCGAGTCCGCCCATAACTCGAAGTTTGCGATGCATCCCGGTAGCACGAAGATGTACCAGGGATATGAGACGGACGTATTGGTGGGATAACATGAAGGCCCACATTGCTTTGAGTATGTGTCTCGATGTCGACGTGCCGGCGGGTCAAGGCGTAACATCGCCGACCTCTGGACCGCTTCAGCCCATGCCTATAGCGGAGTGGAAGTGGGACTTCATCTCCATGGACTTCATATCAGGGTTGCCGAAGACGAGGAAGGGGCACGATTCCATTTGGGTGATTGTGGACCGGTTGACCAAATCGGCCCATTTCCTCCCTATCAGAGTTACGAACTCCGCAGACGAGCTGGCTAGATTGTACATCAGGGAGATCGTCCGTCTACACGGGGTTCCTTTGGAGATTGTGTTGGACAGAGACACGTGGTTCACATCCATCTTCTGGACTCGTATCTAGGAGGCGATGGGTGTGAAGTTGAAGTTCAGTACAGCGTTTCATCCTCAGACTGATGGGCAGACAGAGCGGGTGAATCAGATCTTGGAGGATATGTTGCGAGCATGTGTGTTGGACTTCAAGGACACTGGGATGACTGTCTTCGTACTCGAGTTCGCCTACAACAACGGCTTCCCAGGCGACTATTGGCATGGCGCCATATGAGGCTCTATATGGTCGACCTTGTAGGGCACCGCACCTTGTTGGGCGAGAGGTTGGAGAGCGTAGCTGATTGGCCGGAGTTGGTTCGGGCGACTACGAGAGAAGGTAGACATTATCGGCGTCGATTACTCACGGCGCGTTGAGCGAGCGGCGAAGAGTTACGCCGATACGAGGCGGCGACCGCCGGAGTTCGAGGTCGGTGATCATGTGTTCCTTCGGGTTTCCCCTATGAAGGAGTCCTTCGGTTTGGGAAGAAAGGAAACTCACACCGAGGTTTATCGGTCCATTTCGATCTCTGGATCGAGTGGGTAATGTGGCGTATCGTCTCGCCTTGCCTACACCGCTTGCTTCCGTACATAACGTATTTCATGTATCTATGCTGAAGAAGTACGTTCCTGATCCTTCGCATATCATCAGATGGGAGCAGGTACAGTTGAGCGAGGATGCTACATATGAGTTGTGCCCGACGCGCATCCTTGACAGGAAGGAGCAGGTACTGCGTAGCAAGGTCATCCCACTTGTGAAGGTGCTTTGGACACATCATTCCGAAGAAGAAGCTACCTGGGAGACTGAGGCCGAGGTCAGGAAGAACTACCCTCAGATTCTCGAGGACTACGAAAATGTATAAATTTCGGGGACGAAATTTTTTGTTTAAGGGGGGTAGATTGTAACGACCTAAAAATTTTCGTACATTGGGTCGAGTACCACCTCGACCAGAAATCACGTAGGATTAAATCCTTTAGAAATTTAACAAAGTTAACTAAGTACTAAACTCAATTAGCTATGAAATCCGTTAGGATCGCTTTAAATACGATCTGCAAGACCCAAAACTTGCAGAACAAGTGACGCTAGGTTACCCTAAAGTTTAGAACCAAACTCATTTCCCGTCTGCTCTCGGGAATGAAACGAAACTTCGTATTAGGTCTATGTTGCACATCGGGAGTCCGATTAACCCGAAGCTAAGGAACTAGGACCGCCCCACTGGGCTTAACAATCATCTCAAAGATCGGCTTTATCCGACGTTCCACGGCCATTCGTTTCGAATCGGAGCGAGGTAGTGTGAAAAACACTATTCATATGCCAAAATAAATATCTGGAATAGTGATCTGGCATCGTTCGTTGACGCGTCAGTATTAAGCAACCTGACCGTCATATCAGACCAAATTACACCCTCGGATTAAGAAAAATTTCAGGAACATTTACATGTACTTGAAATTTCTGATCATGGCCCACTGACCGTCGAACTGAAAGTGGTCCGCCACGTGCGATCTGGGAATCCGATCGAGTCAAAAACGTAATCCCACGTAGATCTATCGATGGTGAGCTTAAGTCTGACGTTTGATTCTAAGAGGGCTACCAGAACTTCCCTTTTGAGTTGGAAAAGTGGCGAAAATCCTATATAGGCAGTACCCCATGAACCTGAGTCTATTTTCGTAATGTTTGAGGCTATAAAAGGAGCTTAGAGCAGCCCCTCTCACAGCCATACGAATTTTGGAGGAAACCCTAGAGGGAGAGAGAGAAAAGAGAGAGAAAGACTTGGAGATCGTTGCCGATCTTCCTCCTCCTGCTTTGGCTTGCTACACGGCCTACACCTCTCTATTCTAGACGTTTTCCCGGCGTATTTCACCTCATTTGAAGGTAAGAAACCCTAACCCTAGGTCTGATTTTAGGTGGAATCGATGTAGGATGTGTACCGACTAACCGATTCCGCTCTTTGGGCTAGAAATCGCCCGTAGACGGAAGTTCCATTACCCTTGCTGATTCGTTCCTTTTCCAAAGGCAAAGGTGAGGACTTTAAGCTTATAAGTTACGGTTTTCAACGCTTTCAATGTCAGATAATGGTAGATTCATGATCTGCTTGCAATTGCACATGTACAAAGTGCTTTCCGTTTCCTATTTTGATTAACGGTGTGAAATATGGAATTTCACATATTCTAAGTATACGTAGAAATACCGTATACGTATATTTTTTGGATAAATGCTTGACATGTTTATTTAATGTATAATTATATAACATATGAATAAAATACTAGTTTGGCGAAAGGAATCGCCAAAATATATGTTTACTTGTAAATGTGCCGTATGTTGAAATTACGTATTGTAGAAATACCGTATACGTATTTCTTTTGGAATAATGTTTGACATATTTATTTAATGTATGATTATACAATACATGATTAAAATACTAGCTTGACGAAAGGAATCGCCGAAGTCTATGTTCCCTTGTAAACACTAAGTATGTCGAAATTTGGGTATACGTGGAAGTACCCTATACGTATAAAAGTTGCTGATGTGATTGACATGTTTAATTGCTGTGTGAATATGATGTATATGTATAAAATACTAGTTTGGTAAAGGGACAACCCTAGTACACACTTCCCTAGCATACGTCATGTATGTCGAAATATCAGCATTCAAAGTGTTGGTGAAATCACTTGTGAGTGTAAGTGCTTAAGTGTTAGAATCTTAGGTAGGTGCTGAGATGGGATTCTCGGTTACCTTAGAGTCGCATATGACACTCTCCATGTGGTTGTTCACTCTAACCACTCGCCTACGACATGTAAGTATTTGTATACTTATTTACATAATGCTTTATAACATGCTTTTGAACATGCTTTGTGACTTGTTATTAACATGCTTCATGTTATGCTTTATATTATGCTTGCTAGTGTTCTTGAATTACCATGTTATCATGCCGTATTTTACATGCTATGGTTAGGATTTGACTGAGCTTGGGACTATGATCGTAGTCCAAGCATCCGGTATCAGACTTGAAGATGTGGTTGGGATTCGTTCCGCCACGCACGATGTGTTGGTGAACCCGTGTCGTACTTCGGTTGGCGATAGTGGTTGGCCACACGAGGTGCTTCTGCGCCTCATATCGCCCAACTTGTTGTGCGCTCGAGCTAGCCGAACATGTCAAGTAAACCGTATGCCTTATGTATGTTCACCATGTTTGGTCGCTAATGCTTGAACCTAGGGTACCAAACTTACCAGTGAAAATCCCGTTAACCATGGTACCTTTATCCGCTAAGACTCATGAGCCGGGCATGGTGGTATGGGACACCGTGGTCGGCTGTCGGCCTCTGGCCGGGGCTACGTGCCTCCCCGTAGTGACCAGTGAGCAACTCTACTCGTGAGCCGATTATGGTGGTATGGGACACTATATTTGCGCTGTCGGCCTACATTGATAAGGTGATGGGGGAGTGGTGCAACCTTTGTGCGTAATGACCACAGCGACCCTTTGTAGTGACCGCGAGCATACTCGAAGTTGCGGCGTGCCTTAGGGTTCGCCGCGATATATAGAGTATGAACTAGGCCTGTTTCTCGTATAGTTGTATCGTGATGAATCGTTTAAGGGGTGATGGGGAGTGGTGCAACCTTTGTGCGTAATGACCACGACAAATCTGCAAAGTGACCTAGAAAACACACCATCGTTTGATATTAACTAGGACTGACGACCCTAGATTGGATCATGTTTGGATATGATACAAGGGAGGTACCTTAGTTTCCCAATCCTGCTGTTTGAAATGAACTAATTAAAAACTCGGTAATCATGCTCATCATGCATCGCATGTGCCTGGAAGATGTGGAGCACTGTGGGATGTAAGCATGCGCGAACGTGAGATGGTGTCACTTGAGGGAGTATGTCGGAGAGGGCATTCATCATACCTGCATTCATATTTGCATTAATCAGAGTAACTAGGAGTGTTTGATTTACTGCTTTATCATTACTGCTTGACTGTATTGATAACATGATAACTTATGTCTTATCGTTCCACTGAGTTAGCTACTCACTCCCACGTTACGGGACGGTGTTGCGCACACCAACCAGACTCTGTCTTAGGTTTAGGCGATCCGACTACGCTGGAGGCGGAGCCTGATTATGACGAGGACCAGGAGGAGTTCTCGTATATGCAGATTCACGGCTTCGACTAGGTCACGGATCGATGGGAGTTCTGAGGATTGTACCCAGTTTATTTTGACATTTTGTTTATATAAACAGATATGTATATTGTGACTCAGAAGGGTTCATACTCTGGATAATGAATCATTTATTTTGTTTCTTTACATACATATATATACAGTTCAGTCTTCCGCTTGCTTTTATACATCTGATCTGGAGTATGAATTACTGCTTTGGTATAATCTCATTCATGTTTACTGCTCTAACACAGACAACATTCAAATATCATTAAACATGTTTCATAAGTGATGCGTTGGAACTCGGGAGTTGAGTTACACTCGACCCCCGATTTTCAGGGCGTTACATCGGCCATAACTTCATGATTTCTCTTTCGGCTCAAGGCATCTGCTACGAGGTTTGCCTTACCAGGATGGTAGGACACTTCAAATTTGAAGTCCTTCAATGTTTCCATCCATCGACACTGCCGCATGTTTAGATCTTTCTGAGTGAAGATATACTTCAGGCTATTATGATCGCAGAATAATTCAAACTCCTCCCTATATAAGTATGACCTCCAGATTTTTAAGGCAAAAACCACTGCCACGAGCTCCAGGTCATGGGTAGGATAATTTTCTTCATACTTCTTCAACTGTCTGGATGCGTAAGTGAACACCTTCTCATTCTGCATGAGAATGCATCCTAGCCCTATCTGTGAGGCATCACTATAGATTACATAATTAGCACCATTTTCTGGAAGCGTAAATATGGGGGCCGTGGTGAGTCTTTTCTTAAGCTCTTGAAAAGACACCTCCGCTTCATCGTTCCAATGAAACTTCATATTCTTCTTTATCAGTTGAGTTAAGTGATGGGCGATACGAGAGAATTCCTTTATGAACTGCCTGTAATATCTAGCCATCCATAAGAAGCTCTTGACTTCAGTGACATTATCAGGTCATTCCCACTCCACTACATCTTTGACCTTGGCTGGATCAACTGCGATACCTTCCTTCTTCACTACATGACCCAAAAACTTCATGTAACGCCCTGAAAATCAGGGGTCGAGTAGTAACTCAACTCTCGAGTTCCAGAACATCACTTATGCAACAAAATGAATGATGATTGAATGTTGACTGTATTGGAGTAGTGAACATGAGTGAGATTAAGCCAAAACAACATATCATACTCCAGAGACAGTTAAATTTGCAAGAGGAAGACTGTGATAGATGGATAAAATATATAAACTATGATGAGTCTCCAAAGTGTGATAACATTACCAGGTTAAATAATTACAAGTACAATTCTAAAATATACCTAATGTGAGGAAGTGTAATGTCTCCTATCCCAAATACCATAGCCTCGTCAATACAGTACCAGGTCTTCAGAGACCCATCAGAGAGTTACATATAGGAGAACTCCTCGACATCATAGAAGTAGTCCGGCTCTGCTTCATAAGCATTGCCATCACCTGAAACTCAACAAATCTGGTTGGTGTGTACAACACCGTCCCGTAACGTGGGAGTGAGTGATCAACTTAGTGGAACAGTAAAGCATAGGTTAACATATTATCAACTCAGTCAAGCCGTAATGATAAAACAGTAAATCAAACACTCCTAGTTACTCTGATTAATGCAAGTATGAATGCAGGTATGATGGATGCCCTCACCGACATACTCCCTCATGCGACACCATCTCACGTTCGCGGCATTCTTACATCCCACAGTGCTCCACATCTTTCAGGCACATGCGATGCATGATGAGCATGATTACCGAGTTTTTAATTAATCCATTTCAAACAGCAGGATTGGAAAACTAAGGTACCTCCCTTGTATCAATCCCAAACATGATCCATTCTAGGGTCGTCAGTCCTAGTTAATATCAGACGATGGTGTGTTTTCTAGGTCACTGCAGAGGCTGCCAGGGCTGTTACACACAAAGGTTGCTCCACTCCCCCATCAACCCTTAAACGATTCATCATAATACAGAAACAGGCCTAGTTCATACTCTATACATTGCGGCGAACCCTAAGGCGCATTGCGACTTAAGAATATGCTCGCGGTCACTACAAAGGGCTGCCAGGGCTGTTACGCACAAAGGTTGCACCACTCCCCCATCACCTTATCAATGTAGGCCGACAACGCGAATATAGTGTCCCATACCAACATAACCGGCTCACGAGTTAAGTTGCTCACTGGTCACTACGGGGAGGCACGTAGCCCCAGCGTAGGCCGACAGCTCGACCACGGTGTCCCATACCACCATGCCCGGCTCATGAGACTTAGCGGATCGAGGTACCATGGTTAACGGAATTTTTACTGGTAAGTTTGGTACCCTAGGTTCAAGCATTAGCAACCAAACATGGTGAACATACATAAGACACATGGGTTACTTGACGTGTTCGGCTGGCTCGAGCGGACAACAAATTGGGCGATATGAAGCGCAGAAGCACCTCGTGTGGCCAACCACTATCGCCAACCGAAGTACGATACGGGTTCGCCAACACATCATGTGTGGCGAAACGAATCTCAACCACAATTTCAAGTTGGATACCGGATGCCTGGACTATGGACATAGTCCCAAGCTTAATCAATTCCTAACCATAGCATGTGAAGTATAGTATGATAAACAAAGAAATTCAGGAACGCTAGCAATCATGTTATAAAGCATGTCATAAAGCATGTTAATAAACAAGTTACAAAGCATGTTCAAAAGCATGTTGTAAAGCACTATACAAATAGGGATACAAATACATATATTTCATAGGTGAGTGGTTAGAGTAAATAACCACATGGAGGGTATCATATGTGACTCTAAGGTAGTTGAGAATCCCATCTCAGCACCTTCTTAAGGTTCTAACACTTAAGCACTTACATTCACAAGCAATTTTACCAACACTTGGAATGCACTATTTCAACATACATAACATATGTTAGGGGAAAGTGCACTAGGGTTGTCCCTTTACCAAACTAGTATTTTATACGTATACATCATATTCATACAGCAAATAATCATGACAATTACATCAGCAAATTTTATACGTATAGGGTATTTTCTAGGATACCCAATTTCAACATACATAGTGTTTACAAGGGAACTTGTAATACGACGATTCTTTTCGCCAAGCAATTAATTTATACGCACATAATATATTTATATAACAATTAATCATGACAAATACATCGCTAAAATATACACGTATACGGTACTTCTTACAATATCGTATTTCTACATACATGGTGTATATTAGTAAACATGTATTTAGGCGAACCCTTTCGCGAAATGAGTATTTTATCCATACGTCATATATCCATACGACAATTAAACATGTCAAACACATTTCCATAAAAAATACGTATACGGTATTTTATACGAATACCTAGAGTATGTGAAATTCCAAATTCTACAATTCTAATCGAAACAGAAAACAGAAAGCACTTTGTACATATGCAATTGCATGCAGATCATGAATCTACCATTATCTAACATTGAAAGCGTTGAAAACCACAACCTATACACCTAAAGTCCTCACCTTTTGTCGTAGAATCGTAACGGAGTCGATAGGTTCGCTAAGCTTCCGTATACCGGAGTTTGGCAACCTAGAGAATGAAATAGGTTAGCTATTTCCTAATCTACAACTATCTAAACCCCAAAACAGATTAGGGTTAGGGTTTCTTACCTAGAAACAGAGCTGGAATCGCCAGGAAAGTGATGAGAATCAGGCGGTGGAGCCCGAATAGCGGCAGGGAATAGCAGTAGGGAGTTCCTCCCAGATCTCCCACACTTTCTCTCTTTTCTCTCTCTCAAATCCAAATTCGTATGACTGAAATGGGAGAGGGTTTAAGGTCCTTATATAGTCTAAAACTTCACCAAAATAGACTTCTGGACAAGGTTCACCTAGGTTATAGCCAAAGTGGAACTTTTTCAGCTCAACGGAGGACTTCTGGCGGGCCTTCTTGAGCCAAAGGTCGGACCTAAGCTCACTAACGCTGGATCTATGTTCTATTAAGTTTTCGTTTCGGTCGGGATTCCAGATCACGCGTGGCAGACCAGTTTCAGTTCGACGGTCAGTGGATCTCGATCGGAGATTTCGAGTACATGTAAATGTGTATGAAATTTCTCCTGATCCGAGGGTGTAATTTGGTTAGATTCTGACGGTGTGGTTGCTTAAAACTGATCCGCAACCGACGAGTCTCAGATTACTATTCAAGATATTTATTTTTTAAAGAAAAATGTGTTTTCACACTCTCTCGCTCTGACTCAAGCGAACAGCCGTGGGACATCGGCTGGATTTGATTTCTGAGATGGTTGTCAAGCCCAGTGAGGCGGTCCTAAGTCTTTAACCTCGTATTGTTCGGACTCCCGATGTGCGGTCCAGATCAGATACGGAGTTTCAAGATGCTCCCGAGAGCAGCTGGGTAATGAGATTGATCGTAGATTTTAGGGTAACCTAGCGTCAATGATTCTAAAAGTTTTGGGTCTTGCAGATCGTATTTAAAGCGATTCAAATGGATTTCATGGCTAATCTAGTTTAGCACTTAGTTAACTTTATTAAATTTCTAAAGGATTTAGTCCTAAGTGATTTTCGTCTGAGGTGGAACTTAGTCCATTGTAGTTTGTATATAAAGTGATCCAAGTTATACTACTTAGCTAGTTTAAGATAGTGTCTAGGGTGAAAGTGCTTTGAAAAATTGGAAGATCAAGGTGGTGAAGGGTGAGATTCGTGAAGGAAATGGGTTCAAAGGCAGCTTTAGACATTGAGATTCAGTTCTGACAAGTTAATGAGGTGTTAGGATCGACCCATTGCCTAAGGACGGCTAATCCCAAGTTGGCAAAAATCCGGGGTGTTACAATCTACCCCCCTTAAAACAAAATTTCGTCCTCGAAATTACCTAAGGGTAATAAGGAAAGATTTCTATTATTTCATTTGCCTAAGACTTATTGATTTCGAGTTCCTACACGTGGTAGGGCATATACTAGTCTGGTTCCTTTTAGTTTACCCCCCTTAAAACATGTTTCTTTATTCATTTCTCATACCCTGATAGTTTGCTACAATTTATTTCTGTACCTATTTGGAGTCTCGATGATAATTCCCACCAATTTAGAGTAAGATAGCTGTTTTCAATGTTTGACCAACACGGAGAGACGATAATGGTTGGCTTGATCCCGATACATCGATCATCTACCTGACCAGGGTAGAAGGCTCATCGTATCCCTTCCGAATCCTGGTGAATCCTAGTCTTCTGCTCGGTCAAGCAGTGAGTCCATTGGTAGTCGCCCAGGATTGAGAATTGGGTCAGCCGCGAATGCTTCGCAGTTGTATATTTCAGTAACTCTGTAGTCTGATCACTCTAGAAACGTAGGGAATGTCCATCATTGGAAGGCTCAAATTGTTTATTCTAAGGTTGCCCTTTAGGTCTTAGTCTAAGAGAGTCCTCGTTATTATCTATGTCAAAGGAAATGGGGAATAAAATCTTACTAGATCATCCTAAAACATTTTCATAGTAGAACTTGTTAGGGCTTCTATAATGTGCGTATGTTAACGAGCACCGTTTTGATCCTGGGCCAGTGGAGTAGGGTCCACCACGCTTTCAATGCGCCACCCAGATCAAGAGATGCAATAGGTAACCTAACTAGATTGGGTTCATAATGTTCTACCCCCCTTAAAATTTCATTTTCACCCTCAAGGCTCAAGATTTATGTCCTGCTCCGTATATCGGAACAAGGTGTAGTTTAGGATCTATCCTTGACATGAAATGGGAAATACATTGGTCTGACTTTCATCGACAATGTGTACTAAGGCATTGATACTTGTGGTTACAGAAATGAGCAAAAGAATGATGGGTATTGTAGTTGATTGCAGGGACAGGTGTGAGTTTGAGGCAAGATGCCTAATTCTACCAAGGAGTTTTGTCACGGTCCAGAATTATCCTATTTAATCATGTCTAGCTTAATAGGCATGCTATCTTTCTACGTTCATAAGCACAATATGTATGCCGACATGGCATGTGATTTGAGACCTAATTCTTAACTGTCTGTTGCTCACTTGAGAAATTTCTTAGGTCTAAAAGGAAATATTTCTATTGGCTATATATTCTTACACTTCTCAAAGACAAAGTTATAAACTTTTAGTTGTAAGTGGTCAAGCCAACACGAAAGGAAAGTTGTGTAGTGGGTCAGAATCGGATACATGGACCTTCTGCCTCGTGAAGACAGAAAATTGTCATATCAGTTCTTAATCCTAGTTGATCCCGACCTTCTGCTTGATCAGAGCATAGAGTTCATTGGTCACCACCAGAATTAGGAATTCGATTCAAACCGCGAATACCTCCCTTATAGGTAGTGTCTCTACTCCGTGTTCCTGATTGTACTAAGTCTTTGAGAAGGCAATTCTAAGGGTTATGTTGATTTGACCTAACATTAAATCCAAGGGATCTATAAGTTTTCTCTGGGCGTGAATAGGTTTTACGTTAAACAAGCTTCCTAAGAGTTGTTAAAGAAGCCTATAAGTACCAAGGGGATTTAACGAAGGAACGGGGTCTCGCTCCAACCTAATCAAGCCGACTTACGCTAGATGATTTCTAATACAAGAAATTGGTTATCGCTTAGGGTTAAAGTCGTCTAAGTGGAATTGAGTTGCCCGAACTTGAATTTAATTACGCTTGAGCACTACACACCTGTTTACACTAGCTATGAAGGTCCTAGGGCTCACATTATTCATTTATTGGGTTTCCTATACTGTCAAGTCTGTCGAAATCTAGGAGCACCGCTCTAGGTCCAAATTCCAAAGGCCTACTTGGCCAGTGATCTTAAGTTGTACTAAATGGAACTGCATTGCTAATCTGACTTCAGGATTGGCAGTGATATGGTTGGTAGGAGGGTGGGTGGGGATTAAATTTTATAGGCTTTGGAAAATGAGTCTGGTGTTGGAAAAGTGTGAGATGGGATTTCCAAACCCCATGATGATGAATTTATAAGTGTAATTTGAAAAGAAAATACGGGATTTATGTTTAACTGCCTACATCCCAATCATAGTATGGATGATTAGGCCTCCAAGAAAATGGCCGTACATGCTCGAATAGAGCCATGGAAAATGAGGATAAGGGAAAATGGGGGGCTGGAGTTTTTAATTCTCCACAGATTGGAGTCTCGACAGACGTCGTAGAGGCCCAATAGATAGGGTTTGAAGAAGGAAAATGAATAGATGGGATGGGTTGAGAGCTTACCCGAACTTGAGCTCCAAATGGGGGATATGAGAGCTCCAACATGAGAAAAAGGGAAAAGGAGGAGGTTAGGGTTGTTGTGGACGGTTGGAGTGTGTGGGTTATGGAAGAAAATGGAGGATTGCATGGTTTAGGGGGATGGGTTGAGAGAAAAAATCGGAAATGGGGGTTTGGGGCGTTTGGAAGGGGTGAAATGAGAGAGAGGGGTGCTCCAGCCCCCAAAATCCCAAACCCCAGCCAAAACCGCACGTGCCAGGGGGTAGGGGAGGTTGGGCCGACCAGTCCGCCTTGGCTGGAGCCTCGCCGCCGCAGTGGGGCCATGTCCCCCATGGTCCCAAGGTGCCAATTGCACCCTGGTTTGACCCTGGGTCCCTTTGGATTTAAGTGGGGAGGCCCCCGACTCCGTTTCGAGTCGTTTCGGGTCAAATCGGACGCATCTTGCAATCTGGAATGAGTTATCTGACGTAAAATATATGAATTTGGGGTAGAACGAGCTAATGAAGCCAACCAACCTAGCTATACTGGGTTGCGTAGCCTGGAAATGCCAAAAAAGCCTTCGATTGACAGTCATTTCCCTGTTTTAATTTCGTTTTACTAAAATAGTAATTTTTATTTGATTACTCTTCATCTGTTGGGCTTTAGGAGTTGCGCTCATAGTGTCAAGAGCTTAGAATAATTAGGAGAATGGTTTGGTGAAGTCAAATAAGACACTTACTATTTTTGGCTGAAAGCCTTGTGCACTAGTAGACATCACAACCTAAGAGTTTTAGTTGTAGTTTGTTTCTGATTTCCTTCCCATTACTTGGTATTCCCATTTAAAGGATTGTAAATTCATTTTTTTTGTCATTCATCAATCAATTTTGAATTTATTAGAATTTATTTCAATTTTCTGCTTTTCTTTCCTCATGGATTCGAGAAGTCTCTATGAGGAGTCCAGAGAAGCTCCGGGGATTCGGAGTAGTTATCCTCATCAAGTTCATTACCGATTTTCAACGGTTGGGATGAGGTGGATTGTAATCTAGAATTATCTATAGACGGCTTAGGAATATTTTAAGTTCGACCCGTGCGACCATGATTGAATACAGACTCGATTTCGGCGTTCGTTTTCAGTGAACTAGCCGTTAGACGGAACAGGGATGTCTAAGATTGTTTCTACATTTCGTCGCTCCCTCCTAAGTCAGAGTGCGTCAGTGTGCATCATGTGACCAAAACCCAGGTCCGGTTTAATCCAAATCATGCTCTGATACCATCTTGTAACGCCCTAAAAATCGGGGGTCGAGTAGTAACTCAACTCTCGAGTTCCAGAACATCACTTATGCAATAAAAAGAATGATGATTGAATGTTGACTGTATTGGAGTAGTGAACATGAGTGAGATTAAGCCAAAACAACATATCATACTCCAGAGACAGTTAAATTTGCAAGCGAAAGACTGTGATAGATGGATAAAATATATAAACTATGATGAGTCTCCAGAGTGTGATAACATTACTAGGTTAAATAATTACAAGTACAGTTCTAAAATATACCTAATGTGAGGAAGTGTAATGTCTCCTATCCCAAATACCATAGCCCCGTCAATACAGTACCAGGTCTTCAAAGACCCGTCAGAGAGTTACATGTAGGAGAACTCCTCCTCGACATCATAGAAGTAGTCCAGCTCTGCTTCATAAGCATTGCCATCACCTGAAACTCAACAAATCTGCTTAGTGTGTACAACACCGTCCCGTAACGTGGGAGTGAGTGATCAACTCAGTGGAACAATAAAGCATAGGTTAACATGTTATCAACTCCGTCAAGCAGTAAATCAAACACTCCTAGTTACTCTGATTAATGCAAGTATGAATGCAGGTATGATGGATGCCCTCACCGACATACTCCCTCATGCGACACCATCTCACATTCGCGGCATACTTACATCCCACAGTGCTCCACATCTTTCAGGCACATGCGATGCATGATGAGCATGATTACCGAGTTTTTATTTAATCCATTTCAAACAGCAGGATTGGGAAACTAAGGTACCTCCCTTGTATCATTCCCAAACATGATCCAATCTAGGGTCGTCAGTCCTAGTTAATATCAGACGATGGTGTATTTTCTAGGTCATTGCAGAGGCTGTCAGGGCTGTTACACACAAAGGTTGCACCACTCCCCTATCACCCCTTAAACGATTCATCACAATACAGAAACAGGCCTAGTTCATACTCTATACATCGCGGCGAACCCTAAGGCGCACTGTGACTTCAGAATACGCTCGCGGTCATTACAAAGGGCTGCTAGGGCTGTTACGCACAAAGGTTGCACCACTCCCCCATCACCTTATCAATGTAGGCCGACAGCGTGAATATAGTGTCCCATACCACCAAAACCGGCTCACGAGTTAAGTTGCTCACTGGTCACTACGGGGAGGCACATAGCCCCAGTGTAGGCCGACAACTCGACCACGGTGTCCCATACCACCATACCCGGCTCATGTGTCTTAGCGGATCGAGGTACCATGGTTAACGGGATTTTCACTGGTAAGTTTGGTACCCTAGGTTCAAGCATTAGCGACCAAACATAGTGAACATACATAAGACACACGGGTTACTTGACGTGTTCGGCTGGCTCGAGCACACAACAAGTTGGGCGATATGAAGCGTAGAAGCACCTCGTGTGGCCAACCACTATAGCCAACCGAATTACGACACGGGTTTGCCAACACATCATGTGTGGCGAAACGAATCTCAACCACAATTCCAAGTCGGATACCGGATGCCTGGACTATGGACATAGTCCCAAGCTCAATCAATTCCTAACCATAACATGTGAAGTACAGTATGATAAACAAGGAAATTCAGGAACGCTAGCAATCATGTTATAAAGCATGTTAATAAACAAGTTACAAAGCATGTTCAAAAGCATGTTGTAAAGCACTATACAAATAGGGATACAAATACGTATATTTCATAGGTGAGTGGTTAGAGTAAATAACCACATGGAGGGTATCATATGTGACTCTAAGGTAGTTGAGAATCCCATCTCAGCACCTTCCTAAGGTTCTAACACTTAAGCACTTACATTCACAAGCAATTTTACCAACACTTGGAATGCACTATTTCAACATACATGACGTATGTTAGGGGAAAGTGCACTAGGGTTGTCCCTTTACCAAACTAGTATTTTATACGTATACATCATATTCATACAGCAAATAATCATGACAATTACATCAGCAAATTTTATACGTATAGGGTATTTTCTAGGATACCCAATTTCAACATACATAGTGTTTACAAGGGAACTTGTAATACGGTGATTCTTTTCACCAAGCAATTAATTTATACGCACATAATATATTTATACAACAATTAATCATGACAAATACATCGCTAAAATATACACGTATACGGTACTTCTTACAATACCGTATTTCTACATACATGGTGTATATTAGTAAACATGTATTTAGGAGAACCCTTTCGCCAAATGAGTATTTTATCCATACGTCATATATCCATACGACAATTAAACATGTCAAACACATTTCCATAAAAAATACGTATACGGTATTTTATACGAATACCTAGAGTATGTGAAATTCCAAATTCTACAATTCTAATCGAAACAGAAAACGGAAAGCACTTTGTACATGTGCAATTGCATGCAGATCATGAATCTACCATTATCTAACATTGAAAGCGTTGAAAACCACAACCTATACACCTAAAGTCCTCACCTTTTGTCGTAGAATCGTAATGGAGTCGATAGGTTCGCTAAGCTTCCGTATACGGGAGTTTGGCAACCTAGAGAATAAAATAGGTTAGCTATTTCCTAACCTACAACTGTCTAAACCCCAAAACAGATTAGGGTTAGGGTTTCTTACCTAGAAACGGAGCTGGAATCGCCGGAAAAGCGATGAGAATCAGGCGGTGGAGCCCAAATAGCGGCAGGGAACAGCAGTAGGGAGTTCCTCCCAGATCTCCCACACTTTCTCTCTCTTTTCTCTCTCTCAAATCCAAATTCGTATGGCTGAAATGGGAGAGGGTTTAAGGTCCTTATATAGTCTAAAACTTCACCAAAATAGACTTCTGGACAAGGTTCACCTAGGTTATAGCCAAAGCGGAACTTTTTCAGCTCAACGGAGGACTTCTGGCGGGCCTCCTTGAGCCAAAGGTCGGACCTAAGCTCACTAACGCCGGATCTATGTTCTATTAAGTTTTCATTTCGGTCGGGATTCCAGATCACGCGTGGCAGACCAGTTTCAGTTCGACGGTCAGTGGATCTCGATCGAAGATTCCGAGTACATGTAAATGTGTATGAAATTTCTCCTGATCCGAGGGTGTAATTTGGTCAGATTCTGATGGTGTGGTTGCTTAAAACTGATCCGCAACCGACGAGTCTCAGATTACTATTCAAGATATTTATTTTTTAAAGAAAAATGTGTTTTCACACTCTCTCGCTCCGGACTCAAGCGAACAGCCGTGGGACATCGACTGGATTTGATTTCCGAGATAGTTGTCAAGCCCAGTGAGGTGGTCCTAAGTCCTTAACCTCGTATTGTTCGGACTCCCGATGTACGGTCCAGATCAGATACGGAGTTTCGAGATGCTCCCAAGAGCAGCCGGGTAATGAGATTGATCCTAGATTTTAGGGTAACCTAGCGTCAATGATTCTAAAAGTTTTGGGTCTTGCAGATCGTATTTAAAGCGATTCAAATGGATTTCATGGCTAATCTAGTTTAACACTTAGTTAACTTTGTTAAATTTCTAAAGGATTTAGTCCTAAGTGATTTTTGTCTGAGGTGGAACTTAGTCCATTGTAGTTTGTATATAAAGTGATCCAAGTTGTACTACTTAAATAGTTTAAGATAGTGTCTAGGGTGAAAGTGCTTTGAAAAATTGGAAGATCAAGGTGGTGAAGGGTGAGATTCGTGAAGGAAATGGGTTCAAAGGCAGCTTTAGACATTGGGATTCAGTTCTGACAAGTTAATGAGGTGTTAGGATTGACCCATTGCCTAAGGACGGCTAATCCCAAGTTGGCAAAAATCCGGGGTGTTACACTTCACTTCCTCCCTCCATAAGTCGCACTTTGATAATTTTGCATATAACTGCCTTTCCTGGAGGGTCTTTAACACGGTTTTTAAGTGCTCCTCGTGCTCTTCACGTCTCTTGGAGTAAACCAAGATGTCTTCGATGAAGACTATGATGAATCGATCTAGATATGGCACAAAGATCCGATTCATCAAGTCCATAAACACCGCGGGTGCATTCGTGAGTCCGAACGACATCACTAAGAATTAGTAATGCCCATATCTAGTGTGGAATGTTGTTTGGGGAACGTCTTCTTCTCTGACTCTCAACTGATGATACCCAGACCTTAAATCAATCTTCGAGAAATATTTTGCGCCTTCGAGTTGATCAAATAAGTTATCGATACGAGGTAGGGGATACTTGTTCTTCACTATAACATGATTCAATCTTCTGTAGTCGATACAAAGGCGTTGTGATCCGTCTTTCTTTACGAACAATATTGGTGCGCCCCATGGTGATACACTAGGGCAGATGAAACCCTGCCCCCAACAATTCATCGATTTGCACCCGTAATTCTTCCAACTGACATGGCGGCATTCTATACTAAGCCAAGGATATTGGGGTGGTACCAGGTAGGAGGTCAATGGTAAAATCTACCTCTCTCCTTGGCGATAATCCCGGTATATCCCAAAACAGTTCTGGGAATTTGCCAGCCACTGGTATCTGGTCGATCATGACTTCTGTTGATACTGCCTCTTCCATGGCATGCAGACCCTCATATGTCTCGAATTGACACCTTCCTTGTATAGTAAAGGGTGATTGCCTGGGAAATGTCACTGTTACCGTCCGGGCATGGCAGTCCATGATCGCATGAACCCAAGTAAGCCAGTCCATACCAATAATGATATCGAACTACTTCATATTCATAACGACCAGGTTTATATGCATCTCTCGGCCTGCCAACACGACCAGGCATGCAGGACAAAATCTTACAGTTTCAACGAATCCTCCCATTAGAGAGGCTATGACCAGGGGTTTCTCTAGACGGTTTAACTCTAAATTCAATTCTTTTACTATAGATGAACTCACAAGTGATATGGTAGAACTTGAATAACATAGAACAAATACTGGAGTATTCTTAATATAAGTCATACCTTGGACAACTCGTGGAGTGTCCTCATTCCAATCTTCTGCAGACATAGCGAACACTTGTACCACAGGAACTCTGTTCTGTAGAGAAGTTGCTAGCCTCTAAAACGAAGGTTGATAGTTGATAGGTGGCCTAGCAACTGACTGAGGTGGATGAGACTAAGTCGCTGGTGGCCTAGGCTTGTTGGCCTCATCTCATGCCCTCTTAAAGCAAAACTTTTCAGCATGCCCTGGCTTTCAACAATACTCGCAATGCATAACCAGTTATGAAGAAATCCTGGCTCACTTGTCAGTCATAGCGAGGCTAGGAGTTAGAGGTGCAGTCTGAGTTAGCTATTCACATCTCTGACCGGAGTCCGAGCTTTCATCATCAAATTTTAAGTTCTTCAATGTTTCCATCCATTGACGCTACTACATGTTTAGATCTTTCCGGGTGAGATATACTTCAGATTGTTATGATCGTAGAATAATTCGAACTCCTCCCCATATAAGAATTGCCTTCAGATTTTGAAGGCGAAGACCACTGCCGCGAGCTCCACGTCATGGGTAGGATAATTTTCTTCATGCTTCTTTAACTATTTGGAAGCGTAAGTGATCACCTTCTCATTCTGCATGAGTACGCATCCTAGCCCTGTCTGTGAGGCGTCACTATAGACTACGTACTTAGCACCCTCTTCTGGAAGCATAAGTACGGGGGCCGTGGTGAGTCTTTCCTTAAGCTTTTGAAAAGACACCTTCGCTTTAACGTTCCAACTAAACTTCATATTCTTCTTTATCAGTTAAGTTAAGGGCCGGGTGATACGAGAGAATTCCTTTATGAACCGCCTGTAATATCTAACCATCCGCAAGAAGCTCCTGACTTCGGTGACAGTATCAGGTTGTTCCCACTTCACTACAACTTCGACCTTGGCTAGATCAACTGCGATACCTTCCTTCTTCACTGCATAACCCAAAAACTTCACTTCCTCCCTCCAAAAGTCACTCTTTGATAATTTTGCATATAGTTGCCTTTCCTGGAGGGTCTTCAACACGGTTCTTAAGTGCTCCTCGTGTTCTTCACGGCTCTTAGAGTAAATCAAGATGTCATCGATGAAGACTATGACGAATCGATCTAGATATGGCATAAAGATCCGATTCATCAAGTCCATAAACACCGCGGTGCATTCGTGAGTTCGAACGACATCACTAAGAATTCGCAATGCCCATCTCTTATGCGGCATGCTGTTTTGGGAATGTCTTCTTCTTTGACTATCAACTGATGATACCCAAACCTTAGATCAATCTTCGAGAAATATTTGGCGCCTTTGAGTTGATCGAATAAGTCGTCGATACGAGGTAGGAGATACTTGTTCTTCACTATAACTTGATTCAATCTTCTGTAGTCGATACAAAGGCGCTGCGATCCGTCCTTCTTCTTTATGAATAATAGTGGTGCACCCCATGGTGATACACTAGGGCAGATGAAACCCTGCCCCAATAATTCATTAATTTGCACCCGCAATTCTTCCATCTCACATGGCGACATTCTATACTGAGCCAAGGATATTGGGGTGGTACCAGGTAGGAGGTCAATGGTAAAATCTACCTCTCTCCTTGGCGATAATCTGGGTATTTCCCAAAATAGTTATGGGAATTTTCCAACCACTAGTGTCTGGTCGATCATGACTTCTATTGATACTGCCTCTTCCAGGGCCTGCAGACCCTCATATGTCTCGAATTGACGCCTTCCTTGTATAATAAAGGGTGATTGCCCAGGAAATGTTACTGTAACCGTCCGGGCATGACAGTCCATGATCGTATGAACCCGAGTAAGCCAGTCCATACCAATAATGATATCGAACTACTTCATATTCATAATGACCAGGTTTATATGCATCTCTTGGCCTGCCAACACGACCAGGCATGCGGGACAAAACCTTATAGTTTCAACGAATTATCCCATTGGAGAGGCTATGACCAGGGGTTTCTCTAGACAGTTTAACTTTAAATTCAATTCTTTTTCTATTGATGAACTCACAAGTGATATGGTAAAACCTGAATAAAATAGAACAAATACTGGAGTATTCTTAATATCAGCCGTACCTTAGACAACTCGTGGAGCATCCTCATTCCAATCTTCTGCAGACATAGCGAACAGTCGTACCGCAGGAGCTCTGTTCTGTAGAGAAGTTGTTGGCCTTTAAAATGAAGGTCGATGGTTAATAGGTGGCCTAGCCACTTACTGAGGTGGATGAGACTGAGTCGCTGGTGGCCTAGGCTTGTTGCCCTCATCTCATACCCTCTTAAAGCAAAACTTTGTGGCATGCCCTGGCTTTCCACAATACTCGCAATGCATAACCAGTTGTGAAGAAATCCTGGCTCGCTTGTCAGTCATAGCGAGGCTAGGAGTTAGAGGTGCAGGCCTGAGTCGGCTACTCACATCTCTGACCGGAGTCTGAGCTTTCATCATTAAATTTTAAGTCCTTCAATGTTTTCATCCATCAACGCTACCGCATGTTTAGATCTTTCCGAGTGAAGATATAGTTCAGACTGTTATGATCGCAGAATAATTTGACCTCCTCCCCATACAAGTACTGCCTCCAGATTTTCAAGGCGAAGACCACTGCCGCGAGCTCCAGGTCATGGGTAGGATGATTTTCTTCATGCTTCTTCAACTGTCTGGAAGCGTAAGTGATCACCTTCTCATTCTACATGAGTAAGCATCCTAGCCCTATCTGCGAGGCATCACTATAGACTACGTACTTAGCACCCTCTTCTGAAAGCGTAAGTACAAGGGCCGTGGTGAGTCTTTTCTTAAGCTTTTGAAAAGACACCTCCGCTTCATCATTCTAACTAAACTTAATATTCTTCTTTGTCAATTGAGTTAAGGGTCGGGCGATTCGAGAGAATTCCTTTATGAACTGCCTGTAATATCCAGCCATCCGCAAGAAGCTCCTGACTTCGGTGACAGTATCAGGTTATTCCCACTTCACTACAACTTCGACCTTGGCTGGATCAACTACGATACCTTCCTTCTTCACTACATGACCCAAAAACTTCACTTCGTCCCTCTAGAAGTCATACTTTGATAATTTTGCATATAGTTGCCTTTCCTTGAGGGTCTTCAACATGGTTCTTAAGTGCTCTTCGTGCACTTCACGTCTCTTGGAGTAAACCAGATGTCATTGATGAAGACTGTGATGAATCGATCTTGTTAAGGCATAAAGATCTGATTCATCAAGTTCATAAACACCGCGGTGCATTCGTGAGTCCGAATGGCATCACTAAGAATTCGTAATGCCCATATCTAGTGCGGAATGCTGTTTTGGGAAAGTCTTCTTCTCTGATTCTCAACTGATGATACCCAGACCTTAGATCAATCTTCGAGAAATATTTGGCACCTTTGAGTTGATCGAATAAGTCGTCGATATGAGGTAGGAGATACTTGTTCTTCACTGCAACTTGATTCAATCTTCTGTAGTCAATACAAAGGCGCTGCGATCCGTCCTTCTTCTTTATGAATAATAGTGGTGCACCCCATGGTGATACACTAGGGCAGATGAAACCCTGCCCCAACAATTCATTAATCTGCACCCGTAATTCTTCCATCTCACATGGTTGCATTCTATACTTAGCTATGGATATTGGGGTGGTACCAGGTAGGAGGTCAATGGTAAATCTACCTCTCTCCTTGGCGATAATCCGGGTATTTCCCAAAATAGTTTTGGGAATTTTCCCGCCACTGGTATCTGGTCGATCATGACTTCTATTGATACTACCTCTTCCAGGGCCCGCAGACCCTCATATGTCTCGAATTGATGCCTTCCTCGTATAATAAAGGGTGATTGCCCGAGAAATGTTACTGTAACCATTCGGGCATGGCAGTCTATGATCGCATGAACCCGAGTAAGCCAGTCCATACTAATAATGATATCGAACTGCTTCATATTCATAATGACCAAGTTTATATGTGTTTCTTGGCCTTCCAACACGACCAGGCATGCGGGACAAAATCTTACAGTTTCAACGAATCCTCCCATTGGAGAGGCTATGACCAGGGTTTTCTCTAGACGGTTCAACTCTAAATTCAATTCTTTTACTATGGATGAACTCACAAGTGATATGGTAGAACCTGAATAAATTAGAACAAATACTGGAGCATTCTTAATATAAGCCATACCTTGGACAACTTGTCGAGCATCCTCATTCCAATCTTCTGCAGACATAGCGAACACTCGTACCGTAGGAGCTTTGTTCTATGGAGAAGCTGCTAGCCTCTAAAATGAAGGTCAGTTGTTGACAGGTGGCCTAACCACTAACTTAAGTGGATGAGACTGATTTGTTGGTGGCCTAGGCTTGTTGCCCTCATCTTGTGCCCTCTTAAAGCAAAACTTGGGGACATGCCCTAACTTTCCACAATACTGGCAATGCATAACCGGTTGTGAAGAAATCCTTGCTGGCTTATCAGTCATAGTGAGGCTTGGAGTTGGAGGTGTAGGCCTGAGTCAGCTACTCGCATCTCTGACCGGAGTTCGAGCTTTCTTCATTTAGTCTATGTCTCTCTCTACCCGGGTGGCCTTGTCCACCACTTGAGCATATTTGAAGTAGCATAGTTTCGACCTTATTCCCAGCCACAAACCATCTCTAAACTTCCTCAGCCTAACCTTATCTTCACTGATGATAGTTGGCATGTACTAGGAGAGTTCAGCAAAGTGGGCTTCGTATTGTGCTTATGTCATATTTGCCTGCTCAAGTTTGAAGAACTGTGACACTTTTTCATCGCAGAAGGACTCTAAAAAATATTACTCATTGAACTTGGTCTAGAACCTCTCCCAAGTACATCGATAGTCTATTGCAGCGAGCTTACGAGTAGAATCCCACCATTCATCTACTTCCCCCTCTAGCTTGAAGGTTGCAAGGGTCACCTTCTGAGCATCCGTACACCCCAAGGGCTCCATCAACTTCAATATACATTTTAACCAGTGCACGGCTACTATGGGATTAGTTGTCCCAGAGAAGGTCGGGGGTCTCATCTTCTGGAACTGCTCAAATACGTCGATATCATTCCCTGCAACTGGATTTGGAGCTGATCTGCATGGTCTCTAACTTATAACCCTAACCGCTGCTGGCATGGTGGCCTGTTGGTCTTGCATAAAGGCTTACTGTTAGCTTGGTAAGACAACCATCTGCTCCTAAGCACTCAGTGTAGGAATTCCCGACTGAGCCTCGAAGGACAAGGTCCATGCCATATAGCTGAGTGACGCGACGAGATGATCCGTGCCCTCAACTCGAGTCAAGCTCCTCAGGTTGGGTTGAGAGTGCTTGGGTGTATATGTCATGACCTAGAATCGGTAACCAGACTCACAAGGAACCCAATGACCAGTTTTGACTGTAACAACCTCCATAGTACCCTATTCTCAGCTCCTAAGGTAGGTTCCGATTCTAGGATCCTATAAAGAGGATTTTCATAATTGTATAATCATTTCTGATACGAGCATACCCAAGATCACAACAAGTACATTTGAGAATAACAAAGGGCACACATCACAAAATTCACTAAAAATTTAAACTTTACAAGCTTACATCAGGTCCGAAAGGTCATACATAAGATGATAGGAGAAGGAAAGGAAAATAAAAAACACTGGATCCTCAAACTCAGCTTTAATCCAAGTTCTACCATTACGATGCCTGTCTAGGATCACCTGCACGCATTAATTGTGCATAAGCTTATAGATGCTTAGAGGGTGGTGAAGGTGTGTGACAACGGTGCACAGAAGAATAGTAGGAAGTATAGGAAGGGAAATATGTTCAATGACAATATTACTAGCCTTACCAAGGCTTACCATGAATACCATGCAATGAGTACTAAACGCCTTACCAAGGCGACGCATAAAGGGGCTTATACAGCTAAATGTGAATACGATGCAAAAAAATGCCAGTGTTCATATCCAATCCATATGTCAAATACATTTCTAGTCATAAGGAAATCACCGGGGTCTATTACATTACTGAATGACTGTCAGTCTATAGGCCCGCACAGTTAAACGAGCATAAGAGACCTCACTACCTTCCCGTGGACAACCAATCACTAACAAGGCCTGACGGTAGTGGACCCATTTCATGAGCTGGTCAGACTCAGCCTAATAATGCCCTCCCTCACAGGTGGATAAGGCCACATCCCCATCCAACCGACTACACGATAGTGGGAGTCGCGGCCTACAAGTGTAAGGCCATCGTGCGCTCATATTTCCACCTGGTCACGGCGTTGGAGCAAATCCTTAGTACCATGGAAGTTTTAAAAATTTCACCCATGGGTATCTTATGTGCCCAGTATGCTTAAGTATCATTTTCGGTGTCCACACATTTAGCCATCCATGAATATTCTTGTAGAGGTAAGACCCTAATAAAGTAAGGGCGGTATCATCATAAAATGCGATGCGAATACATGAGTCACACATACAGATCATGCACAAGCTTTAGACACTCATTGTATATGAGGGGAGAAGCTCCATCCATCAATGACCACCATATGATGCAATCGATTCATATAGATGATGCATGTGGGTCATAATGATGTAAGTGCGCTACATGTAGAATATGTATTCCTCAGTCCTAAGGAGGGATAAGTACGTAGACAGGTACTCTAAGGAGAAACGAAGTCCTCTAGTGGGAGCCCAATACTTTGGGATAACCCACAAGGTAGGAGAATCATAAAGCCTCAAGGAGGAGACGGACCTAACGAGGTCCAAGGTGGGCCTTCAACCACCTATAAGGGCCTTATGGGCCTACTTTAGGGCCACCAAAGAGGACATCCAACCTCAACTGGGTTCCAAAAGGTAGCACGCTATACATATAAAATAAAGTCTATGGCCAAAGCAATACGTGGCCGATGGGCTATACACGAGCCCAACTCATAGACAGTATGGTGGGCCCTCAAGTAAGGTTTGGGCCCAACCATCATAAGTCCACATATTGTGGTGGGCCTCATGGGCAGCCCAGTAGTTCATTCACATGGGCCATTTTACACTTAACACAAGCGAGTTGGGCCTCACATCCTAGCCCAAGTATAGGGTCAATTTAGTGGGCAGCTAAAAGGCCCAACTACTTGCATACTGTAGCCCTTAAACCCATCATAATAGGTAAAAGAGTATAGGCCTAAAGGTCAATGGGCCTACTAAAATGATCTAGTCCACAAGGTCTAAGGAACTAGTTAATTAATCACACGCAACATTCCAATAAAACTCAACTTGGGTGGGCCTCAGCTGGGCCTTAATCACACCCCAAAATGTAGTAGAGAAAGGGTAAGATAACTGATCTAAGTCCTCCTCACATCTGGTGGGCTATGCTGCCCCAAATCATTTATGGGTGGCAACATTGGGTCCATTGCAAATTCTAGCCCACCCAAATTTCTGGGTTGGTTGGACTCCAACAATAAATGTATTTCTTAGTATATTTAATCCTTGATAGCCCACACACATCACTGTGGGCCTCACCAAATGAGAGAGGATATGCAACACATATATTAAGTGGGCGAGGCCGTTGGAATGCAGGCCCAGTAGTAGCCTAAGGCAGGGATGTCCCATGTGTTGGCAGGTCTATGGGCCCGGGGTATTTGGCCCAAAAATCCACCCAATGGGCCCTAATTGAATATAAAAAAAGGGAAGGATGATCAATTCCCTAAGGACCCCACATGGATGGATTGTGGGATATACAACACATTAAGATGGGCCCACAAAGCAGGCTGGACGGCCAGCCTAGGCTGGATGCCCCAGCCTAGGCATCCCTGCTTGGTGGGCCACTCCCAGCTGCACCATGGTTAGTTAAATGTCTGTTGTGTTTGAAATTTTGCAAGGGGACACTTTCATGGGTAGCCACAGCTCCACAAAATTTCAGGATTTTTAGACACTCATAAGCATTTTAATTTATTTACGGAAAATGGTCTGCCCAAAAATTCTGATCATCCTGGACGTCCCAATGTGGTGGGCCGGTCCGCCCCTCACCACGGTATGCACAGGGGTCTATTAGCCCTAAAAATTGTAGGTGAGTCCTACCATGAGTGGACCACATATTTACATAATTTCAGGATTTTTGGACAACTAGAAATATTTTAATTTATTTTAAGAAAACAATCTATCCTGAGATTCTGCCTAATCTGGACACCACAATATAGTGGGCTGGTTTAGTTATTGCTATGGTATGTATAGTGTTGAGGGTCAAACATTGCATATTAGACCCCAGTTATTACCGGATTTATGAACATGCCACCGTTTAAAAGACTAATTTAATCGTGTTTGTGATGCAAGGTACATTTGTAAGTGTGGACTACAAAAAGGTGCTAAAAGTGTGTATTTAATGCTCTGAAATCACCACAGCAAGGGACGGGCTCTAGAGGACCGATATTGAAGAATTTACACACCAAGGATCCGAGAAAATCAAGCTGTTCATGTTAAAGAAGCCTGAAATTGGTGTAAAATGCAAGATCACATGGTTCCCGCCATCTGATTGACTCGAAACTTCATACATGTGATGGGGGCCATAAATTAATCGTACATATTAAATTTTAGCCATTGAAGATCCCCGGCAACGGCGCCAAAAACTTGTTCACTCCCCAAGTATAGGGTTGTGATGTAGTAATAAACTCGGTAAGATCGAGGTCGAATCCACAGGGATTGAAACCTGTACGTTATCTGAAAATAACCAGATCTAGAACTAGGCTAAGATGAAATCTAAACCAATTATGATTTGAAGAATAATGGTGAAATATTAATCTAAATTTAAAGAATTCAGAGAAGGGAACTAGGGATTTAGGGGATCCGCTTGTAGAGATCAGGGAATTCAATGGTAAAAGATATCAAGATTGAACCTTGGTTAATGCAGTTTCAATAGATCAGACGGTTATAAATCAGAATGGATTCCATCACAAAACCATGCCTATGAGACAAAGCCAACAACAGAGTTCAACCAATCCACAACCGAACTGTATGATGTATGAGTGTCAGGAAGAGTTCCGTCATCCAACCATGCCTAGGAGACGATGGTGAACAACAGGGCTTCCTAACCCCATAATCAGAATTAAGAAAAGGAAAACTCAAGCCATCACAGATGTAATGTAATATTAGTCACAAAAAATCATTAAAAACCAGAGGTATTCCCATTGATCTAGCTGCAATCAATCAACAATTCAGTCTAACATGAATCATAACCATAGAAGCAGACCCATCAAGCTACAAGCTTCACCCCTTAGCCCTAGCTAAGGGGTTTAGCCAACCATGTTGGCTAAATCACACCAAAGTAAAAATCAAAACAAAGAAACTACTAATCTCTCTCTCTCTCTCTCTCTCTCTCTCTCTCTCTTCACGTGAGACTTCCAAAGCTTTAATGCCTCTCTCTCTTCTTTTCTTTCTCTTTTATAGGTGTGTTGGTTGGCTGGAACGGCTGGAGTCAGTAGAGAGCTTACGCATTCTCTTTCGTACTTACACAGCAAAAGTGTAGAAATAGCCGTGTTTGGAACGTGTTTGCGAGACAGTGAACGGCATGACCGTGATTCTGACATCATAGGAAGGGTGAAAACCCCCTTCTCCGGCTTGTGGACGGTCTGGATCATTGGACCGATCCTCCCTATGCACGTATAATAGCCCGAAAAATCCGGACGATTTCCGGGCGGTCGTAGACAGGGCCCACGGACGGAATTGGCGCTGGTGCTTGGTGGGGTCCATGATTGAGGTTGGTTGGGAAATCCACACCGTCCATTGCACTCTTCTTAAAAAACTAGTCGGACATGACTGGTTTTGAATCAGAGTTGTGGTGTTCCACAAGGTTTTCAACCTACCGTCCGTTCTGCTATTGAATGGTTAAAAATCCAATGACTTAATGTCTTCAAATTCCATCAGCTAGGCGTAGGTTGTAGCTGCCCTAGGAAACGGATAAATGGTTTCGATTGTCCGCTTACACAATGGATGGGGCCCACAATTGCGACCGAAACCAGACAGCGTTAACGCTGTTTCAAAAATGGAAAATTCCATTTTCTGCTGAGGTTGGTGGGGCCCATTACTGAATTCGACGGAGGAATCCACGCCGTCCATTAGATGCGTGACGAAAAAACAGCCAAAGATGAATGGTTTTTATTGTCCATTGATGCGTCCAAAAGAAGAAATCACGCTAACTACTTTTGAACGTCGCGAGACACCCCGCTTATGGCCTCTGTATTTCGCATGCGTGTATGCATGGGTGCCAAAGGTCAGAAAGGTTTTGTAGTGTTCGTGGCCCTCTACAAAATGGATGGCTTGGATCAGCCGTACGGGTGATGGGTGGGGTCCACAACTTTGGCAAAAAACGGACAGTGTCCGTTTTTACGCTAATTGGAAACGGCAACTGCCATTTTTAAGAAAACGACGCGGTCAGCGCTACTAACCGCGTTACGCTGAGCTAGTGCGGCGCTGGTGCGTGTGTACTCCTTGTACACACGCTGTACATACGGCCCACCGTGATGTTTACGAGAAATCTACACCATCCATCCTCTTTCTCATGTTATTTTAGCCTTCAATACCCAAGTTGAGGCAGTTCCAGATATCAGGTGGACCCCAAATTGGAGATTAATGGGCTGATCTGTCTGTTGGACCACTTCCCGAGATCTTCAATGGCTGAAATTTAATATGTACGGTTAATTTATGGCCCCCATCACATGTATGAAGTTTCGAGTCAATCGGATGGTGGAAACCATGTGATCTTGCATTTTACACCAATTTCAGGCTTCTATAACGTGAACAGCTTGATTTTCTTGGATCCTTGGCGTGTAAATTCTTCAATATCGGTCCTCTAGAGTCCGTCCCTTGCTGTGGTGATTTTAGAGCATCAAATACATACTTTTAGAACCTTTTGTAGTCCACACTTGCAAATGTACCTTGCATCACAAACACGATTAAATTAGGCTTTTAAACAGTGGCATGTTCATAAATCTGGTAATAACTGGGGTCTAATATGCAATGTTTGACCCTCAACATATAGGTGTTCATTAGCCCTAAAATTTTGTAGGTGTGCCTACTGTAGATGGCCCATCCCCCTACAAAATTTTAAAATTTTTGAAGTGGTAGAAGTATTTTATTTAATTGATACAAATTTTGGACAGCAATGTTTTTCCAAAAAAATCTGCTACTGCACAATGTTGCTCTCCCCATGATTGACACCTCATGGGGTGGGCATAGGTGTCTCAAATTACTGAAAAAATAGGTGGGTTTGGTACTCCGATGTATGGACAGTAGGTGCGGTCCACTGGAGCGGCCCACTTTCTCAAATTCAAGGTACAATAGGCTCCTTTCCAACATGCAACATTGCTAGACTGTCCAGAAATTTTCGGACGTCCAGCCCACTTTAGCCCATCCCATAGGCCTTAATCAAGGGTAAAATGATGTGGGGCCCATCCTACATCAAGGTGGGGTCCATGCCTCAGAAAAACCCCAAAGAAATTAGGAACAAAAAGCCCCACAAATGGACCTAAAACAGTGCCCCAAAACCATTCAGCAAATGGGCCTGAAATTTAGACAACACCATATACTGTCCATTTCCAGCCCATGGAAAAATATCTAGAGGGATAAATGGTCAAATTCATCAAGTGTGGTCCACCTAGATGGACCAAAAAAATTCCAGACCCAAATCCATCCAAGAATCTCCAAGAAATCATGCCTTATGGGACCATCCAACCCATGCATCATACATGCATATGGACGTCCAGCCTAATGGGCCTGGGCATGCTAAAATCTGATGGGTCTGGAACCTTTTTCTGATCACATTAGTGGGCCTCCAACATCAGGTGGAAAATAGGGAAAGAGATAGAAGGAAGAGAGAGAGAGAGAGAGAGAGAGAGAGAGAGAGAGAGAGAGAGAGAGATCAACGGCCAAGGAGGATTTCGACACTATGAATCCTCCACCATTACAATCACACCTACATCTTACATAAATCATGCATGCATGTGATCTATACAAATCCATGAAATTCTGAGGTGAGGATACCATCCCCACCATATACTTTAGGTGTAAATGACCCAAATAATCTAGATTTAAAGAGAAAATCCATTATGGTGGGTCCATGGAGAATGACCCACCATGGAAACGTACATGCATGTAGCGGGCCTTGGTCTCACTTCATGGAGCTATGTAGGACCTCCACCATTGATTGGTGGGTCATACATACTCCCAAGTATGTAGAGAAGAACATGTAAGAAAAAGAAAGAAGGAACGAATTTCAATGCATCACCCACCTTAATGGATCTTTAAGATTTTCCTATCTCCAAGCTCCTTAAGATCCAGGGGTTATAGATCTATGGTTAAGATCACTTTTCAGCGGTTAGATTGGGAGGTTTTTGAGAAAAAATGGGCTGGAGTTGCTGGAATATGGAGGAGAGGTGGAATGAGAGAAATGAGAGAGAAGAGAGAGAGAGGAAGGGTTGTAGGAGAGTCATCATTGCTCTCCCTCCTTGGTTAGAGAAAGCAATCATAACCTATGGTGAAAATAACAAAGTTACTAGGTTTAGACTAGGCTTGGTGGTGTTTAGAGTGGGTGGTGTTCAATCCATGCAATTATGTAGTGTGTATGTGGTGTGCATGGAAAATTATGCCATGAAAATGGCCCATGTGCAAAAGGTAGGCCATATGGTGAAATGTTCATAGCTTTTAATCCGTAGGTCAGATGGACGCACAAGACATATCATTGGAACCGCAGTGACGATACGATCGAGATGACATAGGTCTAGGATTGATCCGAGTCAGGTCTACGTGACCGGACTCAAGGATGACCTCAAACACAATCCAAGGGTTGAGAATCGCTGAAATTTGACCGGTAGGACCGCGAAACCAAAATGGACGGAATACATACTCACACACAAGCACACATGTAAACTGGGGTTGGATCTCATAATCCTCTCCACCAACAAAGAAATTTTGTCCTCGAAATTGATAAAACCCAAACTATAAATGCATAAACATCATCATATATATACCTCAATCATCAAACATAAGAGAAGGCAATGCAAGCAATATAAGCAATCAATCATCGAATAAATAGGGATAACGCTCTCTAATCTCAGCCTCATGTTCCCAAGATGCCTCTGCCTCCGAATGATGACCCCATTGCACCTTCACCAAGGGAATGACCTTAGTCCTGAGGACCTGCTCCTTCCAATTACGAATACGAATCAACTGTTCAATATAGGAAGCATCCTCATGGACCTCAAGTGACTGCCAATCAATCACGGGAATAATGTCTGACCCACATTTTCGTAACATAAAAACATGCAACATGTTGTGGATTGTGGACAACTCAGGAGGTAAGGCAAGCATATAGGCCACAGCGCCTACGCGCTTGGTAATCTTGAAAGGCCCAATGAATCTCGGGGCGAGCTTGCTCTTCACACCAAAGTGAACCATACCTTTCATAGGCGAGACCTTGAGATATACCATGTCCCTGACTGTGAACTCGAGGGGTCGACGCCGACGATCAACAAAACTCTTCTGTCGGCTCTGAGTTATGCGCATTTTCTGCCTGATAACAACAATAGCCTCTAACGTTTGCAGCACAAGCTTGGGACCGAAGAGACGACTCTCTCCTACCTCAGTCCAACAACTAGGAGATCTGCACAGTCTACCATAAAGTGCCTTAAAAGGAGCCATGCCGATAGTCGCTTGATAACTGTTGTTGTACGTGAACTCGACGAGGCACATATGCTCATCTCAACTCCCCGTGAAGTCGATCACATAAGCTCTGATCATATCCTCAAGGATCTAGTTGACCCTTTCGGTTTGCCCATTTGTCTGTGGATGATAAGCGGTGCTGAGACGCAAAGTGACCCCTAGCGCCTGCTGAAAACTCCTTCAAAACTGAGACATAATCTGGAGTCTCGGTCTGAAATGATTGAAATTGGAACACCGTGCGGTCTCACAATCTCCTCAATGAACACCTTTGTAAGCTGGTCCATAGACTAGGAAGCATGTATTGGAATGAAATGAGTCGACTTCGTCAGACGATCAACAATAACCTAAATAGTATCGTGAGCGCTCAGTCCTCGGCAATCCTGCAATGAAGTCCATCGATACGTGCTCCCACTTCCACTCTGGAATGCTCAACACCTACAAGGGACTAGGGGGTCTCTGATGATCGGCCTTGACAAGCTAGCATATGTGACACTCGACTACAAAACTAATGATATGGCACTTCATCCCCTGCTAAAAATACTGTCTCCTCATATCACGATACATCTTCGTGGAGCCCGGGTGAATAGTAAGTCTCGAGCGGTGTCTGGGATACATAATCGGCCTTTGAAGTGTAATCCACCATCAGAACCAATCTACCAGTCTAACTACTCCACGGATGCGGCCTTTGCTCGATACTCCTGAAGTGACTCGTCCATCTGCTGAGCCTCGATCACCCTAGCCACCAAAGATGGTTGAATCAACAAGCTCGAAAGCTGAACAATGGAAGACTGCAGATTGAACTCAAAGTTAAACTCTGAAACATCCTTAAGCATCTGCCACTGTCGAACCATCATATGTGCCACCAGGCCTCGTGGCTGACTACTGAGTGTGTCCGCCACCACGTTCGCCTTGCCCTGGTGTTATTGAAGATCAAAATCATAATCTTTCAACAACTCCATCCATCGCCTCTGACATAGGTTCAACTCGAACTGCGAAAATAGGTACTTTAAGCTCTTATGATCTGAGAAGAGATCGAACCTGACCACATATAAATAATGCCTCCATACCTTTAGTACGAAGACAACTGCTGCAAGCTCCAAATCATGGGTGGGGTAGTTCAGCTCATGGACTTTGAGCTGGTGCGAGGCATACGCTACTGGCTTCCCGTACTGCATCAGTACAGCACCAAAGCCAACTCTAAAAGTATTGGTGAAAATAACAAAACCCTCACTCCCAGTAGGAAGAGTGAGAATAAGAGCGGACGTGAGGTGGTCCTTCAACTCCTTAAATGCCTCCTCACAGGTGTCACTCCATATGAACTCGATGCCCTTTCACGTCAACCGCAGTACAACAATACGGGAGAAACCCTTGATAAACCGTCGATAATATCCCACTAGACCTAGGAAGCTACGGATCTCAGACGTGTTCGTGGGCTGGCCCCACTGACGCATTGTATTAACCTTCGAGGGGTCCACAACGACAGCCTCCCTCATCACCACGTGACTGAGGAACTTTATCTCCTCTTGCCAAAACTCGTACTTCTCCAGCTTCGTATACAGTTGGTGGGCACGGAGGGTCTCAAGCACAATCTATAGGTGCTCAGCATGGTCCTGTCGGGTCCTCGAATATACAAGAATATCATTAATGAATACCACCACAAACCTCGTTCATCAGCTACATGAATATGGTGGGTGCATTGGTCAGTCCAAACGACATGACCAGGAACTTAAAGTGACCATAGCGCATTCGGAAGGCCGTCTTCGGAATGTTCTCTTCTCGGACCCGAATTTGATGATAACTGGAGCGCAAGTCTATCTTGGAAAAGTATTGTGCACCCTACAACTGATCGAACAAATCATCAATACAGGGAAGTGAGTAACGGTTCTTGATGGTGACTCTGTTGAGCTCGTGATAGTCCACACTGAGCCGCAATGAACCATCCTTCTTCTTCACAAACAATATCGGGGCTCTCCAAGGTGAACTACTGGGATGAATGAAACCTAGCTCCCGAAGCTCATCTAATTGCTTCTACAGTTCCCTCAACTCTAACGATGTCATCCGGTAGGGGGCCTTCGAGATAGGCGCGGTACCGGGCACCAAATCAATCTGAAACTCCACCTCTCGATGTGGTGGCAAATCCGGGATCTCTTGGAACACATCTAGGTACTCACAAACAACTGGAAGCTACTCAATACACCCTGCCATAGAATCCTCGATGACAGAAGTTAAGAAACTAGATAACGACTCTCTTCTAGGCTCTACAACGAACTGAAATACTGGTAAGCCTGGAATGAGAAACATAACCATCCTCGCGGCACTGTCTAAGATGACACCATACTCTGCAAGCCAGTCTATACCCAGAATCACATCAAAACATGACATTGGCATCATGAACATATCGGCAGGAAGAAACATCTCACCCACTAACACTGGGCAAGAAGGGCAGCGATGGGTCAACACAATGGACTTTCCCATGGGAGTCGAAATGGCCAAGGCCTCAGACACGGATTTCGATGGATTACTGGTCGATCGGCAAAACTGCTCGGCCACAAAAGAATGGAAAGTGCCAGAATCAAACAAAACATGAGCAATGTAAGAAAAAATAAGAAGAATATCCTCAACGACTCCACTGGTCAATGACTGTGGGTCCTGGCCTGACGCCTATTGTGTAGAATAAAAGCAGCCCTGAGATGGTAGGGGAAGCAACCCGAAAGACTGAGGGTCTTGAGGTTGCGTCTGCTGGGATGCTATACACACTCGAACCAAGGACTGGACATACGGATATCCCCTTTGTTAGTGCTACGGCTGCTGCTGTCTCTGTTGCTACTGTCTCTACTAAGGAGGTCTACCTGGCTGCCTCTGCTACTGAGGAAGAACCCTAGGAGCAGCCGGTGGAAGCTGTGCTCTCTGCTGCTACTGCTGAGGAGGACGAGGGGTTAATTGTGGTAGCCTCTGTTGCTGAATGGGGAGAGGGCACTCACGCCTTTGATGCTTGACTTGTCCACAACTGAAGCAAACACCGGAAAAGGGGTCGGAAGATGAAGTGGCTGATAGTGCTGAAGATGATGATGAAGCTACTGTCTGAACTGTAGGCTGTCGAAACCTTGATCTGTCCCTCCACCTCTGCTGATGGTGTTGCCTGAAACTTTTTGCTGGTGTTCTCCTCTTTCGGTCTCCACCGAAACTTTGCTCTCTCAACCTCTGGGTCATAGCCTAGTCCTCCTCATAAACTAGTGCCTGATGAACGACCTAGTCAAACATCTCCAAGCAATGCCCTACTACATGGCTGCGAAGGGCAGGATGCAAACCAGTCATAAAACGATGGGCCCTCATCTTCTCATCGCTGGTGAGATGAGGACCAAATCTAGATAAGGCTAAGAAATGAGCCTCATACTGAGATACAGTTAAATCTCCCTGAACCAGGGTCTTAAACTTGATAGCCCGCTAGATTTGAATGTGCTCGGGGAAGAATTTCTGGTTAAAACAAACCACGAACTCCACCCATGTCCAAAAAAAATGAGGCCCGACCATCCTAGATATGAATGACTACCAATGACAGGCCTCACCCTGAAGAAGATAGGTCGCAAGGGATACTCTCTGATCCACATGACACTGCATAGTTTCAAAATTTTGTGCAATCTCAGTGCACTATGCCTCAGCAGCAGAAGGGTCAGGGTCACCATTGAACCTCAAGGGATCATGCTGCTGGAACTCTCGAGCTATCGTGCTCGCACGTGATAAGTTAGACTGCCCCGAAACCTTGGCGGTAGCGGGATGACGGGTCTGCAATGCAATGTAAACAAGCTACATCAGCTATTGGAAATGCTCGACTTCTATAGGTACTGTCGGAAAAGTAGGGGCGGCACTCCTCTCAGGCGGAGGCACGGGTGCTACTGGCAGAGCAGGAGCCTCTGTAGTCTGAACAGCAGGCTGAGGAGGGGGAATAGGTGAGGGAACAGAAATAATTGGAGGTACGAACGCTACGGGCTCAACTGGAGGAACAGGCCAAATCGGGACCTCAGGAAATGGATCCCCAACAACGGGAGCCAGATGTACTTGAGTAAGACGGGTATCTCAGGCACCTTGTCCACCGGCACCAAGACCAAGTGCTACGACCATGGGTGTTGCGACCACGGGTGAGATGTCTAGGCGGCATCGTCTATAAAACAAAGACGACGCAAGGAATTAGGACAATTACAGGCTTAATACAGAGCGAAAGGAAGCGTCTTAGGATACTAATTGTCCTATGCTCTGAGTAGACATGCGATGTTATCCAGAGTTATTTTATAATTACTTACTATGCTCTGATACCAACTCCTGTCATGACCGAGACTCAGTAACCAGACTCACAAGGAACTCAATGACCGGTTCTGATCGCAATAGCGCTCTATAATACCCTATTCTCGGCTCTTGAGGCAGGTTCTGATCCTGGGATCCTACAAGAAAGATTTTCATAATAGTATAATCATTCTCAATACGAGCATACCCAAGATCATAGCAAGTATATCTGAGAATAACAAAGGGCACACATCACAAAATCCACTAAAATTTTGAACTTTACAAGCTTACATCAGGTCCGAAAGGACATAAATAAGATGATAAGAGAAGAAAAGGAAAATCAGCAACACTGGATCCTCAAACTCAGGTCTAATCCAAGCTAAGCCGCTACAACACCTGTCTAGGATCACCTACATGCATCAATTGTGCATAAGCTTATAAAAGCTTAGAGGGTTATGAAGGTGTGTGACAATGGTGTACAGAAGAATAGCAGGAGGTATAGGAAGAGAAATATACTCAATGACAATATCACTAGCCTTACTAAGGCTTACCATGAATACCATGCAATGAGTAGTAGACGCCTTACTAAGGCAACGTATAAAGGGGCTTATACAGCTAAATGTGAATGCGATGCAAAGTAATGCTAGTGCTCATATCCAATCCACATGTCAAATACATTTCCATTCATAAGAAAATACTGGGGTCTATTACACTACTGAATGACTGTCGCTCTACAGACCCACATAGTCAAACGAGTGTAAGAGATCTCACTACCTGCTTGTAGACATCTAATCACCAACATAACCTGACAGTAGCAGACCAATTTCACAAGCTGGTCAGACTCAGCCTAATAAAGCCCTCCCTCACAAGCGGATAAGACCACACCCCCATCCAACCAACTGCACGACAATGGGAGTCGCGACCTACAGGTGTAAGGCCCTCGTGCACTAATGTTTTCACCTGGTCACGGCGTTGGAGCAGATCCATGGTACCATGAAAGTTTTAAAAATTTCACCCATGGGCATCCTATGCACCCGGTATGCTTAAGTATCATTTTCGATGTCCACACATTCGACCATCCATGAATATTCCTGTGGAGGTAAGGCCCTGATAAAGCAAAGGCGGTATCATCATAAAATGTGATGTCAATGCATGAGTCACACATACAGATCATGCACAAGCTTCAGGCACTCATTGTGCATGAGGGGAGAACCTCCATCCATCAATGACCACCATACGATGCAATCGATTCATACAGATGATACATGTGGATCATAATGATGTAAGTGCGTTACTTGTAGAATATGTAATCCTCCATCCTAAGGAGGGACAAGGTCTAGGTACATATACAGACACTCTAAGGAGAAGCGAAGTCCTCTATTGGGGCCCAATACTTTGGGATAACCCATAAGCTAGGAGAATCATAAAGCCTCAAGGAGGAGACAGGCCTAACAAGGTCCAAGGTGGGCCTTCAACAACCTATAAGGGCCTTATGGACCTATCTTAGGGCAACCAAGGAGGACATCCAACCTTAAAAAGGTCCCAATAGGTAGCCCGCTATGCATATAAATTAAGGTCTAAGGCCTAACCAATACGTGGCTTGATGGGATATACACAAGCCCAACTCATATACAGTATGGTGGGCCCTCAAGAAAGGTTTGGACCCAACCATTATAAGTCTACATATTGTGGTGGGCCTCATGGGTGGTCTAGTAGTTCATTCACAAAGGTCATTTTGCACTTAGCATAAGCGAGTTGGGCCTCACATCCTAGCCCAAGTATAGGGTCAATTTAGTGGGCTAAAAGGCCCAACTTCTTACATATTGTAGCCCTTAAACCCATCACAATAGGTAGAAGAGTATAGACCTAAAGGTCAATGGGCCTACTAAAAGGATCTAGTCCACAAGGCCTAAGGAACTAGTTAACTATTCACACGCAACATTCCAATAAAACTCAACTTGGGTGGGCCTCAGATGGGCCCTAATCACACCCTAAAATACTGTAGAGAAATGGTAAGATAACTGATCTAAGTCCTCCTCACATCTGGTGGGCCATGCTGCCCTAAATCATTTATGAGTGGTAACATTGGGCCCATTGCCAAATTCTAGCCCACCCAAATTTCTAGGTTGGTTGGAGTCCAACAATAAAAGTATTTCTTAGTGTATTTAAGCCTTGATGGCCGACACACATCACTGTGGGCCCTACCAGATGAGAGAGGATGTACAACACATATATCAAGTGGGCCAGGCCGTTTAAATGCAGCCCACATCAGCCTAAGGCAGGGATGTGCCATGTGTAGGCAGCTCTATGGGCCCTGGGTATCTGGCCCAAAAATTCACCCAATGGGCCCCAATTGAATACTAAAAAAATGGGGAGAATGATCAATCCCCTAAGGACCCAACATGGATGGATGTTGGGATATATAACACATTAAGGTGGGCCCACGAAGCAGGCTGGACGCCCCAGCCTAAGCGTCCCTGCCTAGTGGGCCATTCCCGACCGCACCACAGTTAGGTCAAATGTCCATTGGGTCTAAAAATTTGCAGGGTGATGCTTCCATTGGTGGGACACTCAAAAGTATTTTAATTTATTTACAAAACGTGGTTTGCCCAAAAATTCTGATCATCCTAGACGTCCGAATGTGGTGGGCCGGTCCACCCCTCACCACGGGGTGCACAGGGGTTTATTGGCCCCAAAAATTTGTAGGTGGGTCCTACCATCAGTGGGCCACCTATTTGCAAAATATTAAGAATTTTGGACAACTAGAAATATTTTAATTTATTTTAAGAAAACAATCTATCCGAAGATTCCGCCTGATCTGGACACCACAATATAGTGGGCCGGTTCAGCTATTGCCATCGCCCTGTAAAATTTTAGAATTTTTGAAGTGATAGAAGTATTTTACTTAATTGATACAAATTCTGGACGACAATGTTTTTCAAATAAAATTTGCTACTGCACAATGTTGTTGTCCTCATGATTGACACTTCATGGGGTGGGTATAGGTCTCTCAAATCACTATGAAAATAGGTGGGTTTGGTACTCCCATATATGGATAGCAGGTGGGGTCTACTAGAGTGGCCCACTTTCAAAATTTTAAGGTACAATAGGCTCCTCTCCAACATGCAACATTGTTGGACTGTCTAGAAATTTCTGGACATCCAGCCCACTTTGGCCCATCCCATAGGCCTCGATCAAGGGTTAAATGATGTGGGGCCCATCCTACATCAAGGTGGGGTCCATGCCTCAGAAAACCTTAAAGAAATTAGGAATGAAAAGCCCCACAAATGGACCTAAAATAGTGCCCAAAAACCATTCAGCAAATGGGCCTGAAATTTGGATAGCACCATATACTGTCCATTTCCAGCCCATGGAAAAATATCTAGAGGGATAAATGGTCAAATTCATCAAGTGGGGTCCACCTAGATGGACCAAAAAAATTCCAGACCCAAATCCATCCAAGAATCTCCAAGAAATCATGCCTTATGGGACTATCCAACCCATGCATCATACATGCATATGGACGTCCAGCCTAATGGGCCTGGGCATCCCAAAATCTGATGGGTCTGGAACCTTTTTCTGATCACATTAGTGGGCCACCAACATCAAGTGGAAAATAGGGAAAAGAGATAGAAGGAAGAGAGAGAGAGAGAGAGAGAGAGAGAGAGAGAGAGATCAACGGCCAAGGAGGATTCCGACACTATGAATCCTCCACCATTACAATCACACCTACATCTTACATAAATCATGCATGCATGTGATCTATACAAATTCATGAAATTCTTAGGTGGGGATACCATCCCCACCATATACCTTAGGTGTAAATGACCCAAATAATCTAGATTTAAAGAGAAAATCCATCATGGTGGGTCCATGGAGAATGACCCACCATGGAAATGTACATGCATGTAGCGGGCCTTAGTCTCACTTCATGGAGCTATTTAGGACCTCCACCATTGATTGGTGGGTCATACTTACTCCCAAGTGTTTAGAGAAGAACATGTAAGAAGAAGAAAGAAGGAAAGAATTCACCCACCTTAATGGATCTTCATGATTTTCCTATCTCCAAGCTCCTTAAGCTCTAAGGGTTATAGATCTATGGTTGAGATCACTTTTGATAGGTTAGATTGAGAGGTTTTTGAGAGAAAATTGGCTGGAGTTGCTGGAATTTGGAGGAGAGGTGGAATGAGAGAAATAAGAGAGAAGAGAGAGAGAGAGAGAGAGAGAGAGAGAGAGAGAGGAAGGGTTGTATGAGAGTCATCATTGCTCTCCCTCCTTGGTTAGAGAAAGCAATCATAACCTATGATGAAAATAACAAAGTTGCTAGGCCTAGACTAGGCTTGGTGGTATTTAGAGTGGGTGGTGTTCAATCCATACAATTGTGTAGTGTGTGTGTGTGGTGTGCATGGAAAATTGTTCCATGGAAATGTCCCACGTACAAAAAGTGGGCCATATGGTGAAATGTTCATAACTTTTAAACCGTAGGTCGGATGGACTCACAAGACACGTCATTGGAACCGCAACGACAATACGATCGAGATGGCATAGGTCTAGGGTTGATCCAAGTTGGGTCTATGTGACCAGACTCAAGGATGACTGTAAACACAATCTGAGGGGTCGTGGGTCACCAGAATTTGACCAGTAGGACTGTGGAACCAAAATGGACAGAATGTATACTCACACACATGCAGGCACACATGTAAACTAGGGTTGGACTCATAGTATATAGGACTTTCTTCTCTTTCCGGCTCTCCTAGATTTTGCAGCATCGCTAGAGCGCTAGCTGGGATCACGTCTTCGGTAGCATCATATCCTGTAATTTAGGAATGCAATGTTAGGGTTTGGTATTCTATCATTATTGCACCATCAGACAATTAGTTCTGCTACAAGGATTTTCAATCCTAGGGATTCTGAGTTTTATCTATTCCCAAGTTAATAACCTCTTCTTAACTAAAAGGAATTCCCAAAAAAATTAAACGCTGTTCTAAATGAATTTTCTAAAGGGAACTACATCTCTAGTTTCTAAATCTAGGTATGTGATAGTCAAAAGTGGGTGCCTAGGTTTAGTTTCTATGTTCAGACAATGACTTCATATAGAGTGAAGAGCATGCGATAACTAATAGTGAGCCTTGTGTTAAGAAGCTACAATGAAGTGACTGTAGTTCCAACTTCCAATTCCACATTAAGATAAAAGGCTAATAGAAAGAGTTGAAATACAATCCATGTTAGAAATACTAATACCATGTGCAATGATGAATTACGTAGGGTAGTTGTGGTAGCAGCTAGATAACATTAAATAAGTATAATAATGAATGGAAAAGCAGGAAAACTAAACAAGGTTAAAGTCTACTCACGCTTAGTAATTATGGTTTCATAAATTAAAGATTACAACCATTCAATTAATGGTATTTTCAATTTATTATTTTTAAGGAAGATATTATAGTAGGATTCAAATTGTGTGGCAACATGGAATCCGTGTTCCCACTCGAATTAAAAATCAAAATTTATAGGCTGGTTAGTAATGCTATCATGGATAAAAATATTTCATAGTTAAAGAATAAGCTGTTTACAGCTGAGTGCATTTGAAATGAGTGAGTGTCCACATTTTCCAACTATTTCTCCCCTCCAATCTTCCACTTTTTCCAAACTACTTTTCCCACTAGTTGGACCACCAATTCCATGCTCTGATGTGTGTACATCCAAACCATCCAAGATTTTGGCCACGCCATGATAATCAACTTATGTAAAATAGATGATACTCTTGTGGGGGCCGATGTATTGGATGGATTGGATGTTCCACCCTGAGTAGTTGGAACTTACTTGCGTGTTCAATTTTCGTAACTTTTTAATCCAAATGGTCGTACATAAGAATCACTTATATAAATTTTTTTAAAAAAATCAATTAAAACACTTACATTTGGCAGTCCTTCATGGATTTTCATCAACACATTATTTCCTACCATTTAGGGGGTGTTGGGATGTTAAGTTACTTAAAATAAGCTATTAATGCCTTAAATAGCTTATCTCAATTTCTGCTTATTAAACTGAAGAGATTAAGTAACTTTACTATAAAAAAAAAATTACTTTTCTACTGGGAATTTAAATTTGGGTCTTTGTCTTTAAAATTTTCTAAGTCTAGGGGAAAATTTTTCTATGTTCAATCTATCTAGTTCGAGTATATATCTATGAAATCTTAAACGTAGGATATTGAAAGTTCATACAAAATCCTTCCTAAAGGTAAGGTTTGTCTAAACTCTCTCTCTGATACGAACTTGTAACACCCTGATTTTCATAACCCAAGGAGGATCGCTCGAGTACGAGAACTCGAGGATTATGTCATAAATTAAACTACCATACGTCTAATTACTAACACATTTCATAACATCAAAAGGTAACTACTGTATAAACTAATGAAAGGAGTTCAACATCCGTAAATGCAAGTAAAGAAATGAAAATGAGATCCCTCAGCAGGGGATTTTAATTACAGTACTCCAAATATCAACCAAGCATAAAGTCTAAAATATCAAAGCAGTAAATCTTAAGGTTTTAATGAAGCTCCTGCGGCTCAACTGCATTAGCATAAGGGTCCTCTTCACCATACTCCACCTCAGCAATACCAGGAGCCCCATTATAGGTGTCGTCCTCCACCATCATACCTGTGTCTATTTGGTGTAATTGCACGATTGGGTGAGTGAAAACTCAGTGGGAATTTCCCTCATAGATTCAACATGTCACATCATTCCAATATAGATTAACACAACATATTCGATTCATGACACAGTATGACCGCATATGCATGTGCATGGATGTATGAATGTATGTTCAAGTCACAGATCTGGGGATGCTGTCACGCCCCAGACTTGGTAACGGGACTCACAAGGAACCCGATGGCCGGTTCTGACCGTAACAGCCTCCGTAGTACCTCATTCTCGGCTCCTGACACAGGTTCCGATCCTGGTATCCTACAAGGAGGATTTTCATAACAGTATAATCATTACCAATACGAGTATACCCAAGATCACAGCAAGTACATCTGGAAGTAACAAAGGATAAATATCACAAAATTTACTAAGAATTTGAACTTTTACAAGCTTACATCAGGTCCGAAAGGACATACATAAGATAATTGGAAAAGAGAGAAAAGAGTCAGCAACACTGGAGTCCTCAAGCTCAACTCTACTCCACGCTCTTCTTCTACGACGCCTACCTATGATCTCCTGCACGCATCAATCGTGCATAAGCTTATAGAAAGCTTAGAGGGTGGTGAAAGTGGGTGATAATAGTGCTCAGAAGAAGATAGAGAATGCAGAAGGGAGTCATGATCAATACCAATACCACTAGCCTTACCAAGGCTATCATGAATGTAAGAAACTATACCAAGGCAGTACAATAATGCAGGAAGCCATACCAAGGCTATATAATGCAATGAGTACTATGATGCGATGAGTACTGTAATGCAATGAGTACTGTAATGCAATATGAGTACTGTAATGCGATGAGTATTATAATGCAATGTGTACTGGGCACCATGCCAAGGCGATGCAATATGAGGCTTACACAGCCGATGCAAATGCAATGCGAAGTAATGCCAGTGCTCATATCCAATCCACATATCAAGTACATTTCCATCATAAGGAAATCACCGGGGTCCATTACACTGCTGGATGACTGCCGCTCTACAGACCCCGCATAGTCAAACGAGCGTAAGAGACCTCACTACCCTGCCTGCGGACAGCCAATCACCAGCAAGGCCTGAAGGTAGCGGACCCATTCACGAGCTGGTCAGACTCAGCCTAGCAATGCCCCCTTACATCAAAGTAGTAGGCCACACCCCTATCCAACCGACTACACGACAAGGTGGGAGTCGCGCCCAACGGTATAAGGCCCTCATGCACTCATATATACCACCCTGGTCACGCCGTTGGAGCAGATCCTGATACCACGGAAGTTTTGGAAATTTCACCCATGGGCATCCTATGCACCCGGTATGCTCAAGTAACATTTCCGGTGTCCAAACATGGCCATCCACGATGTATCTGTGGAGGCTACAACCCTGATGAAGCAAGGGCAATAATGCTCATATGCTATGTAATGTCAGATACATGAATCACACAATCAACCATGCATCAATCCCAAGCATCCAACATGCTCAAGAGGGGATACTACGCCCCTCAGGAATGCAACATGTAATGCCCAATGACACAATCATAACCACACACATAGTGTCATCCAAGCATACAATGATGCGCATGGGTCATGAAGATGGGTATAGACGCATTATGCGGCGATATATAAAGTAGTACACTCCTCCTATCCAAGAAGGGACCAAGACTAGGTATTTAGACAATATCCATAAGGAATCACACCTCTAGTGGGGGCCCATTTACCTGGGGTAGCCCACGAGACTAAGCATACAATACGTGTCTAAGTAACACAGAAGTGAGTCTAGCAAGAGTTTAAGATGAGCATCTAATGACATTTAGATACAAACGGGCCTATAGGGGTCCATAATAGGGACATTTAACCACCTTTCCCCAAGAAGCATCTCAACCACGAACTATATGGATACAAGGCCCAAGGCCCTACATTCAAGATAAGAACACAGGTAACCACATACATACATTCCTCAAAATAGGCCATAAAAAGATACAATACCGCTTTTAACAACATGGGCCCCAAGAGAGAAATTAAGGCCCAAGGCTCAATTCTCAATGGCCATAGAATCTATGCATTAAGTTAGACTTGGTGGGCAGCCCGCATACACAATATACGACCCAAAATAAGTTTAAGTTTGGATGATGAAATGGGCCCAACTACATCAGCCCAATAACTAGCAATTTAAGTGGGCAACCAAGGGCCCAATACTATCCCTATCTTAGCCCACAAGTCCGTCAAAATGGTGGAAGTTGGCTTAATATATGGTTGGGCCAAGCTGGGACGTCCCATCCCACTCTGGGCCCATGGGATGCCCCAAAAATCTGATCTAAGATGGGGGTCCTCATGTGATCACTAAAGGTGACCCAAAAATGCATTTATTAAGCCCAAAGATTATAAGAAAACATAAGCATGCAACACGCACATAAGTTCTCAATATGGTGGGTCCCATGTCCAATAAAGTTTCAACCATAACAATGTACGTTTAAGGTCCTTTGATAAACTTTTAGCCGGTTTGACTTCCTGGGTCTGCTAAGGTCCTGAAATTACTTAACTATATGGGAATAATCTCATGAAGGCCAACTATACTCACTGGGGGACCCACCAGATGGAGAGTGTGTATAAATCATGAAAAGATCAAGTGGGCCTGTTACTGGGTTGTGAGTCTAGCAGCAACCCAAGGCAGAGAGTGCTCCCATAATCGGGTGATCCAAGGCTTGAACGGCCTAGACTAATCATGCATTAAGGTAGGTTCCACATACATACACATTGAGCCTTAAACAAATGGCCTAGGGTCTATGGTGGGCCTTTAACCATCCATAGAGAAACCTATGGGCCTACCTTAGGATCACCCAGGAGGACATCCAACCTCAACTGGTTTCCAAGAGATAGCCCGCCACTACTCAAATAATATAAGGTCTAAAGCCCAAGTAATGCATGGCCTAATGGGCCATACACCAAGCCCAACTAATAGGCCATATAGTGGGCCCTCAAGTAAGGTTTAGGCCCAACCACAAGGGTCATAATTCCACATGTTGTGGTGAGCTTCATGGGCAGCCCAGTAATTCATTTACATGGGCAAGTTTCACATTTAACACAAGTGAGTTGGGCCTCACTTTTGGCCCAAGTACAGGGTCAGTTTAGTGGGCAACCAAGGGCCCAACCTCTTGTGTATTATTGACCCTAAGCCCATCACAATAGATAGGAGAGTATAGGCCCAAGATCAATGGGCCTATTCAAAATAACTGAGTCCACAAGGCCTACTTGCTAATACAAACATGCATATAATATATCACATAATGGGCCCAAAAGAAATGGCCCAAACAAAAGCCATCCAATTCATACATTGTGGTGGACTTGAAGGCAACCCGTAAACCCAAGAATACACATGGGCAAGGCCTATACTGACAGTGTGGGCCTTGCCACATCAGCCCAAAGACTTAACAAGGCCCTCCACAATATACATTTATGTGGGCCTTGCAAGTCAGCCCACAATTAAGCACTTCATGAGGGCATCAAGGCTAATAAATGCACATGATCAGCTTGTAGACGACCCATTGGGCCCATGAATCAATAAGGTCAGCCCTTGCACAATCTTGGGCTCAAGGGATAGGTTTCCAGCCCAAAAGTCCCATAAAGCTACCAAAAATCTAGTTAAGGCTAGCCCATATAATCACCTCAAAGATGTGCCTTAAGAGGCACTGATTACACTCAGATTTGTCTAAATAAATAAGGCAAGGAGTGTGTACAACACTCCATTAAATCTGGTGGACTGCTACGGCTCCAAAAGATCAACTATGCACAAATTTGGGCCCCTTGCTAGAATTCCAGCCCACCTACTTCCTGGGCCCACTGGAGTCCAAAAATTTATTTAATTTAAATGGGTTACTGACTCATGGTGACCCACACTCATCACAGTGGGTCCCACCAGATAAGAAGGGGGATATACAATACTTACTTCAAGTGGGTCATGCCGTTAGAATGTAGGCCCAGTAGCCCAAGGTAGGGGCATCCCATGGTGGTTAGTCAAATGGGCCTGGGTATTTGGCCCAAAACTGACCCAATTTACAAGTCATACCACGGTCAGTCCAGGGGCCTGATAGCCCTAAAAATTTGTAGGATTGTCCTTCCATAGGTATACCACAACCCCACAAAATTTCAGAATTTTTGGACATCTAGAAATAATTTAATTAATTTGAATAACACAAGCTGTCCAGAAAATCGGACTGGCCTGGACGTCCCAACGTTGTGGGCCAGTCCGGGCCTTGCCACGGTATGCACAGGGGTCCATTAGACCTGAGTTTACTACCTCTCTGTAAATTTTCATAATTTTTGGATACTCAAAAGTATTTTAATTAATTTAAAGAATACAATCTATACAGGGTGAAATATGCTGGAATATAACTGTCCTAAATTTGGGCTATCAAATGGGTGGGTTCTGGGCCTCCAAAATTCTTGAAATTTGGACTTAAGGTCCCTCATTAAGCCCACAACAAGGTAGGACCAAGAAATATGGCCCACCTTCTGAGAAAATATATTTTTTTTTAAATTTATTTTTATGGAACTATGCTGCTGAACTGCATAGCAGAAATTTCTGGCAGCCCACTATATTAGTCCACCCGTTTGGATGCCCAAATGGGGTCCATTGGCCCTAAAATTTTGCAGGTAGGGCCTGCCTTCGGTGGGACACCTCTCTGCAAAATTTTAGAATTTTTGGGATAGTAAAATTATTTTATTTAACTCCTATAATTTATGGACAGCAAGGTATTTCTGAAATAATGTTGTTCTTTGAAACAATGTCATTTCGATTTGTGCACCCCATTAGAGTGGGTCCAGTTTGCCAAATTTTAAGAAAATATAGGACCAACATCCCTACACAAGTGTACAACAAGGTGGGGTCCACAAAGGTGACCCACCATTTCAGAAACAGACCGATAATTATGTTTGTACAACAAGCACAAGATTCTTAGACAGTCCAAAAAATCTAGACTATCCACCCTCCTTGGCCCACTCTTTTGGGTGATCAAACAGGGATGGATGATGGTGAAATTTGGGGAACATCTAGGTGAGATCCCCACCTTTAAGATGTATATGTCAAATGGGACCAAACACCCCACCAATCATCCCCAAAACTGAGCTTAAGATAGCTCAAAAATCTGTCCAGATGGCTTTTGGACAAAGAACATAATACTGAATTAAAATAATTATAATCACTATAAAAAGAGGAAATCAATCCATGAAAATTGTGGTATGGACCACCCCAGTGGGCCCCACAAACATCCAGACCATACCCCCTCCATGAAACCCATTGCATGTGCCCAAAATGGAGCAATTAAAGTGCCAATGTCCAAGGAATGGAAAGCCATGGGCATCCATTTTGCTTGGACGGTTTGGATATTTCGAGGCCACTAAGTGGGCCACACACATCAGGAAATCAAGAATAGAATAATGGAAAATAAAACTAATCCAGCCATAAGAGAGGAAAATGACATGCATCAAAGGAAAATGCCATGAAGGGGTCCATGGAGAATAGCCCCATCCATGGATCATGCATGCAAGGAAAAGGGCCATTGGCCTCAACCATGGAGACATGAGGGACCTCCATCACCACTTGATGGGTCCCACAACCTCCTAAGAAAGAAATGAGGAAGGATCTAAGAGCACCCACCTAGATCAATGTTGAAACTTATATCACCATCATCTAGAGGCTCCAAGCAACATGGATCAATGGCTAAGATCAAGTGAGAAGGGGTAGATGAGGAGGTATTTTAGGGAGAAGGGGCTGGAGAAAATGGAAGAATTGCTGGCCATGGAGAGAATGAAAATGAGGGAGAGATAAGGAGATAGAGAGAGAGAGAGAGAAATCATTTGTTTGTAAGAAAAGAAATAATTACCTATGGGAGGAGAAAATAAGGTTGTAGGGTAGAGTAGGCTTTTGGGTGGTGTGTGTGGGGTAGGTAGTGTCTATTCCATAGAAATTGTGTAGTGTGTGTGGTGTGCATGGGAAATTGTGCCAAGAGGAGTGGGGTCCACATGCATTTGTACAAAAAGTGGGCCACATGATGAAATGCTCATAACTTGAGATGTACACGTCGGATTAATGCATGGGACGGGGCGTTAGAATCGCGGTGCCGATACGGACAAGATGGCATGGGTCTCGGGTCAATCCGAGTCGGGTCTATGTGACCAAACTTAAGGATGACCACAGCATAATCCAAGGGTCGCGAGTCGCCGAGATTCGACCAGTAGGACCGCGGGACCAAAATGAATGAAATGCACACTTATACACACACATGCACACATGAGAACTCAGGTCGGGTCTGACAGATGCACATCTAGCTGTCAAAATAAAAGACCGCCCGTGGTAGATTAACTACCTGGAAAGGGCCATGTAGACCGCCTGCGGTACATTAACTACCTGAAAAAGGCCATGTAGATGAGTGTGTCCAAGGATGTCTAACCTCCTGGAAAAATACATGGGGTACGCCCGAGGTCCTAAAATCCCAAAAAAGCCTCATATAAAGGAGCGGCCCATAGTGGTACAAATGCACTTACCCTAATGGTCAAACTTAGGTAATAGAACCCTTAGGAAACCCAACAAGATGTGACTTATGATGAACACTCGGTAAAGCTCACAAGTTATGCATGCATGTTATGCACCATGACATCTACGTACATTTCTTTGATAGGGTAGGAATGTCCTTCAAATTGTAGGTATGAAACATCCATCCATGAATTCAATATGGACTTCCATAATTTCTTTACGTTCAAATAAGGGCTCACCAAGCATCATGTAAAGTGTTAAGTGAGTTTATATCATTTGAATTATTTAAGGGTCCTTTTATATCTCTAAAGGAGCCATCTTATACACATTCCTTATACAACTCACAATGTAGTATGAAATAAGAGTTATAAGGCTCAAGTAATTTTATTAGAATTATGTTCGTGATGTAGAGATGACAAGAGGAATTTTAGTACTATGATAAATCCATAACAACTATGAAAAATAGAATTTATATCCTTACTTGGTGCACTACTTGGAAACAAATTATCATTTCCCATGTTGTAGGATCTACCCCCTTGATAGGGTCAAGTAAGCAAGGAACTAAGGAATATAGAAAGTCATGAAGTAATTTTTCACTATACAGTTTATAAATAACTTAGCATGAAAGTTTCATTTTCTCATCATGTGTAATGGAAATCTATTCATAGGCAATTAATTATAAATGTAGCATGGAAATTATAAAACAATACTTCCTACACATAATTAAGGGAATATGACATTAAAAGATTACTTCATGAAAATTTACTCAACTAGGAATTAGAAGTATGCAACTAGGACTAATAATTCTCTAAAATTCTCCACATTAGGGATTTAATCTACATGGAAATTAATGAATGGAAGAAGCTATGGGAGATGCTCCACACCTTGTTGTTTCTCTTGATTTGTTGTCCTTACAAGATGAATTTAAGAGTCCTAGCATTTAGATAAGCATGAGTTTAGGTTCCTAGTTAGAATTTGCACATGCGTCACTAGTCACATAAATTTAGTGAACGACTTCCTTGTTCTTGGAGTTGATTGAAGGGGATTATCCTTCAATGTGAACAGCTAAAATGGCACCTGAATAAAACATTTTAAGATCTCAGTGAGTCACTACTGAGTTAACTCGGTTGAGATTCTTAACTAACCAACTAGTCGAATGTAGGGTTTAGGGAAACCACAAATTGTAGTAATAGCCATCGGGTCCCTGAATTAGTGTGGCTTCTCAAACTCTCCTAGGATGATATCTGCAACTAGTTTGAGGGTTGTTTTAGATTTAACTCAGCTGGGAATCTGGGTAAGTCAACTCACCACCAAGTTGAGAGAATACGATCTACCGATTGTAGAGTCTCAACCTGATCATCGGTTGATTTAAGTGGCTCAGAGGGTTTGGAAGAGGAGTCCTGACCTGTGTTTGTCGAAATCAGGGACGCATGACCCTGGCCCAAACTCAACTCACTGATAGTCTTAGGATTGACTCAGTTAGGGCATTGGATTGAGTCACTAACGGATTAAAATGGACGATGATATGAAGAGGTTTTATCCTCATACCTACACTGGAGTGGGGCTATTTACTGGCAGCAGGGGAGTTCGGTTCTGACTGGCTTGAGTCCAGTTCGAGGGCTGTGACTCGGTGTTGAATTGGGTTGAATAGAGGAAGTTGATTCCAAACTTGTTTCAACACCGTCGAGTCGGAAGTCTAATGCAGACTCAGTACTAGAGAAGATGAGTTGATTAACCTTCCAAGTAATTAGCTGAAGGCGTCCCTGCAGACTCCATTCCATTGTATTAACACCGAGCTAACCCGATACAGAGCTGGGTGTAGTTTTGGTGGAATAGTAGTAGTAGATGGGTCAGCGTTCAACAATAACTCATGGTTGGAGGATCTGCACAGAGATTCATTGATTTATAGGATTGAGTCGATAATCAGTGATCTGATATTGGAATTCTACTGGAACTGGAGGTGTGGTAACGACAAATTTCCCTAACAGTGAGAGCATGTGCGTCTGGAGTAGTGGGTCAGAACAGAGATGACTCAGCTTGTTTGGACGAGTCGAGTATGCACCAGCAGCGTCTTGCAGCAGCTTCTTCTTCCTACCCTCCCTTCTCTCCTAATGGTGGAATGGGTCGGAAACTGACTCAAACCCGCTCTCTGTGGCAACCGAGTCGAGATGCGGTAGCAGGCTGAAACTCGCGGCTACTTTCTCCCTCTCTCTCTCTCTCTTTTTATTCCTTTCTTATCATTCCTTGAAAAATGCCTTAATAATCGGCCATTTATAGCCCTTCTACTTCTGGACATTTCTATGGCTAATTGCTGGGATTAGCACAATGTTAGTAGGAGAAGGATCGAGAAACCCATCATAAGAGTTCTCTTATCCAGTCCAATGGTTGCATGGGTTGACACTTTTATCCCGGATTAGTTTCTAGTGAGGTGGGTCGTACGATGGATGTCTCGGATTGGAGAAAAGACCCACCTATAAGATCTGTCATAAACGGTCAGTTCGAAGAAGATGACCTCATAATTATGGCATTTTCGCCCTGACTGTTGATCTATCGATCAGGTACGTTCAACAGGTTTGGATGATGTCAAAGGAGCATTTATGGTCCATCTAACGGTGTAAGGAGAGTCGTTGATTAGGATGACTTGCCCTTGCCAAAAATCATTATGCCGCCTCAATATCTTGTTATCTTATCGGGAATTTCTCAGCAAGTTAGGAGATCTTAAGCAGCCCTAGAGCCAACGTCCGGTATCTACTTGTGAGAGGTTTCTAGAAGCTGTCGATTGGCTGAGATGGATTTTCCTATAAATGGGAAGATTCTTTTCGCTCTAAGCTGCAGGCGGAGGTATTTCCAGATTTGGCTGGCGTGACAAGGACTCCCTTTGCGCATGTGGATGCTTTCTGATGACTTCAAACAGATGGATATGCCAGCGTGGTGGCATGACATGGATCTCATCTCTCCAGCAAGGTTTCTTCATATAATGCTGCTGGGTTTACAACCTAGGGTAGAGGAAATCCAGGATGAGAACCAGGTGCATCGAGAACCCCCGCCTCGTACTTTACGAGACTATTTACAACTGGCAGGGGTGAGCACCCCTTCCTGTATGGTTTTTTCAGAAAATATAGGAAACTTAGACGTTAAGCCAGGAGTGATCCAACTCCTTCCAAAGTTCCTTAGGCTTGAATATGAAAATCCATATTTACACTTGAAAGAGATTGATGAAATCATAGCCACTTTATACTTTCCTAATGTGTTTGAGGACACAATCTGGCTGAAACTCTTCCTTTTCTCCCTAAAAGAAAAGGCTAAGACATGTTTACGTTCATTACGTCGACGATCTATTGGCAGATGGAATGAAATGACAAGGGAGTTCATAAAAAAATTCTTCTCATATCATAAAACGAATACCATCAGAAAGTCAATCATGAACTTCGCCCAAAGGGAATATGAAACATTCTTCCAATATTGGGAACGGTTCAAGGATATTGTTAGTTCATGCCCACAACACAGTTTTGAAATGTGGCGCATAACAAATTTCTTCCATAAAGGATTGACTTCTTCCATGTGCTAATTTGTCGAGATAATGTGCAATGGGGACTTTCTGAACAAAGATGTTGATGAAGTGTGAGATTACTTTGATAAACTTGCTGAAACCACACAATTATAGGACATCTCCCCAAGAACGAGCATCACGTCTAAGCCTACTTAATCAAAGGAGAGAGGTGGAATATATCTTTTGAAAGAGGAAGATGATATCAACGTTAAAGTGGCTAGTCTCAGAACGAAACTCGAGGCCATGGAACTTAGGAAAGATATGGATAAGGAAGTTGTCTCCGGTATTTGTGCTTATAACATTCATACAACTGAAAATTGCCCAACAATACTTGCATTTCAAGAAATATTGAATGAGCAATCAAATGCCGTAAACAACTACCAAAAGCCTTTCAAGGGACTTACTTTAAACACATACAACTCTAGCTAGAGAAACATTTGAATTTCAGTTAGAGGAATGGACAATTTGTTGCACCTCAAGGAATCCCTAATCAATTCTTAAATCAAGGGAAACCTCAAGAGGAATTGGTTCAAAATCCTCAAGAACTCATCCAACAAAGTACTCTTCAAGCCTTATAAGAACTCACAAAGGTTGTACAAAAGATAAACTCATGTGTTACAGTTATGGAGAAAGGGATACTTCCAGCCCAACCTCTTCTCAATCCTAAGTCGCAATATGGAGTTAGTGAACCAAGCTCTTCAAATCCAATGGAACAAGCTAAGTCTATCACCACTCTTAAGAGTGGGAAGATAATTGACAAATCTATTCCGGTAAGCGCTGAGAAGCCTAAGGACCCGGATGTAAATGAGACTGATAGACCTAGCAATGCTCCACATGAGGTAGAACTGGAACTTCAAAGTAAACTGATTGCTCCATTTCCCCAATAGTTGATAGCACCAAAGTCTCTCTCTAACTCAGGATATTCTAGAGGTGCTTAAGCAAGTGAAGGTCAACATTCCTCTATTGGATGCTATAAAATAGATACCTTCATATGCCAAATTTCTGAAAGATTTATGTACGACCAAAAGACGGTAAAATATTTAAAAGAAAATCTTCTTAACAGGAAAAGTGAGTGCCATCCTAAAGTAAGATGTACCACAGAAGTACAAAGATCCTGGTAGCCCAACCATATCTTGTGTAATTGAGAATTACCAGATTGAGCATGCACTTCTTTACTTAGAAGCGAGCATAAATCTGATCCCATACTCGATCTACAAACAACTGGGTTTAGGTGAATTAAAACCCACCCAGATCACATTACAACTGGCCGATAGCTCATTTGTATGCTAAGAGGGATAATTGAGGATGTGTTGGTCCAGGTTGACTAATTCTACTATCCAGTAGATTTTATCGTCCTGGATACTCAACCCATCGTGGATATGAATTCCTTGTTACATCAATTATAAGAATTGAGTCATGACTTTATCTTTTGGGAATATGACATTGGAGCTCAATATCTTTTTCAATATGAGCAAACAGGCAGAGGATGATGACGATGCCCACGATGTTAACTTGATTGATTCTTTCGTGAAAGATAAAACTCTAATGACCTTATCCTTTGACCCTCTAGAGATGTGCTTGGCTCACTCATATGATTTAGATGATGATATGATTAGGGAGATGAGTGTCATGCTTGATACTGTGCCAGTACTTGAAGTTAACTAGTGGAGGCCGCAATTTGAAGAATTACCCCAAATGGATATAGTACCTTTACTGTCTAACCTCAACGCACCGAAGCTTGACCTAAAACATTTGCCCTCTGATTTGAAATATGTCTATTTAGGTTAAGACGAGACATACCCGGCGGTAATTTCTTCCCACATTGAGCGAGAACAAGATAGCATGCTTACTTTTACTCTCATTGAGCATAAAGGAGCCATTGAATGGTCGATTGAGGACCTCAAGGGAATTGACCCTTTGATTTCTACTCACCGTATTTATCTAGAAGATAATGTGAAGACATCCTAGTAAACACAACGTAGATTAAATCCAAACATGAAGGCACATGAAGGAAGTGGTTAAGGTCGAGGTTCTTAAGATATTGGATGTGGGTATCATATACCCTATATCCAATAGCCAATGGGTGAGTCCAACTCAAGTGGTTCATAAGAAGTCGAGAATCACCATCATAGCCAATGTCGATAATGAACTTGTGCCAACTAGAGTTACTACTGGTTGGAGAATGTGCATTAGCTATAGGAAATTGAATACCGTTACAAGGAAGGACCACTTTTCTTAGCCCTTTATTAATTAAATTTTGACGGATATTCGAGCTACAACCAGATAGACATAGCCCCTGAATATTAGGAAAAGACCACATTCACATGTCCCTTTAACACCTTTGCTTCTTGAAGGATGTCATTTGGACTGTGTAATGCCCCCACCACTTTTTAGCAAAGCATGATGAATATTTTTCTGACATGGTGGGGCAATATTTAAAGGTCTTCATGGATGACTTCTCTGTCTTTGGTCTATCCTTCAGCCATTGTTTGGAGAATCTCAAAAGTGTGCTGAAGCGATGTGAAGAAAAGAATTTGATACTAAATTGGGAGAAGCGTCATTTCATGGTTCGTAAGGGGATTGTCCTTGGACATATCATCTTGTCCATCTAAAGGAATTGAGGTAGATAAGATTAAAATTGATCTTTTCTCTAACTTATCTCTACCCAAGAACATATGAGATGTGTGATCCTTTTTAGGACACGTCGAATTTTACAGGAGATTCATAAAGGACTTTAGTCACATCTCTCGTCCTTTATGTAATCTATTTCAAAAGGATGTACCATATGAGTGGACTGAGTAATGTTAGGAAGCTTTTTCTAAACTCAAGGGCATGTTAACCACTGCACCTATCATGCAGCCACCCGATTGGAGCATTCCTTTTGAAATTATTTGTGATGCATCTGATTATGCTCTTAGGGTAGTGTTAGGCCAGAGAAAAGAGAAGAAGCCCTATGTTATACACTACACAAGTTGAACTCTAAATACTGCCAAGTGAATTACTCAACTAAGGAGAAGGAACTCTTAACTATAGTATTCTCTTTGGACAAATTTAGGTCCTACTTGATTGGATCTAAGATCATTATATATAGATCATGTGTCGCTCAAGTATCTTCTTTCTAAGAATGATGCTAAGCCCTGCTTGATAAGATGGATCCTCCTACTCTAAGAATTTGATTTGTAAATAAAAGATAAGTAGGGAGTAGAGAATGTAGTAGGTGACCATCTTTCCTGCCTTGACCTCTTTAATTCCCTTGAGATGACAAATATAAATGATATGTTCATTGGTGAACAACTGTTTAAAGTCTCATGTTCTCCTTGGTTTGTAGATATTGGTAATTATCCTGCCACATGCTTCATACCAACACATTGGACTGCACAAGCTAAGAAGAAAATTTTCGCTGAGGTATGTAAATTCTTCTAGGATGATCCATATTTGTTTAAATATTGCCCAAACCAAATTTTGAGGAGATGTGTTCCAGACAATGAACACCAAAGTGTCATCTCCTTCTGTCATTTTCAGGCCTGTGGTGGTCACTTTTCTGCTAAAAAAACCACAGTCAAAATTCTACAGCGTGGCTTTTACTGGCCCACTATGTTCAAGGACACTCATGAGTTCTACAAAGCTTATGAGCTTGTCAGAAATTGAGAGCATTGTCCTATCGAAATATGATGCCTTTGAACCCCATTCTGATCATTGAAGTATTTGATTGTTGGGGCATCGATTTCATGGGACCATTCCCTCAATCTTTTGGAAATTTGTATATTTTACTAGCAGTAGACTATGCCACTAAATAGGTCGAAGCGATCCCGTGCCAGAACAATGATCATTAAATGGTCATTAAGTTTTTAAAAGAGAACATATTTTCCCAGTTCGGAATGCCTTGAGCCATCATTAATGATGGAGGTTCACATTTTTATAACAGGCCATTTGTGAATTAATGAAGAAATATGGCATCTTCCACAAAGTGAGCACTCCATACCACCCACAAACAAGTGGGCTTGCCGAAATTTTTAGTAGGAAAATTATACATATTTTAAAAAAAAATGGTTAACCCTGACCGTAAGGACTAGTCAATTTGATTGACCGATGCTTTATGGGCTTACCGTACTACATTAAAGACCCCTATTGGAATGTCTCCCTTTAGACTTATCTATGGAAAGGCTTGCCACTTGCCTGTGGAGTTTGAACATAGGTCCTACTATGCGATTAAAAATCTAAACTTCAATTTGGATGACGATGGCTCGCTGTGTAAACTTCAGTTGAATGAACTGGAAGAAATCCAGATTGATGCATATGAGAACTCAAGAATTTACAAGGACGAGATGAAGGTGTTTCATGTCCAATATATTCTTCAGAAATCATTCACACTAGGTCAGAAAGTCTTTTTATATAATTCTCGGTTACACCTTTTTCCAGGTAAACTCTGATCTTGTTGGACCAGCCCTTTGACTATAACTAATATTTATCCATATGGGGCTGTCAAGATTCATAATCCAAATAATGGCAATGAATTCAAAGTAAATGCACATCATTTAAAGCCATTTGTTGAAAAATTTGATTCAGAGGACATGTCAATACATCTGATTGACCCTGTTTACCAGGATTGACCTCCTAGTCTGATGGAGGCATATTTAGATTTATTTTCTTTCATATGATTTAGGATTACGATAGTTTGCATACCATTGTTTAGGATAGTTTTCTTTATGTTGGTTTAATTCTTGTGTTAACCCATCTTCACACTGAGACCATTCGAAAAGCCTCAAAATTTCTTCTTCAAGTATTCCTTTCCATCACTTACATTCTCTTTTCATTACCTCTTTTGCATTACATGCTTATTTCTTTTATATTAAGGACAATGTAGATTTTTCAGTTGGGGATGGGGGATTAAGTGAACTAATCAGTGTTTTCTCAATTTTGAGCAAAAATTTTGAAATTTTCCAATGTTTCAAGTTGAAATCTGTTTGAGAAGCGATGAATTGTGTACTTAAGAATGCGTTGGGTATGATAAAAATAGAGATTGAATTTTGGATTGTTGGTGTTTAATCAACTAAGTAATCTATCACCTAAGTCCTTGCGCTCAATTGATTAAGAGATAGTTTAAATATCATATTAATCTAAATCACTAGACACATTCAATTTGTCTTCTGTAAGACATGCTAGAAGTTTTGATTGTTAGTATGTGGATCATTGGTAGATGGTGAGAATCGAGTCTGAAGAATTTTATCCACCTTAAAAGAAGAAAAGAACCAGTTAAAAAAATAGGAGATCGACAAAGAGTTCATGAAAAATAATAAAAAGAATGAAAATATGGAAAAGAATGTAAAAATAAAAAGAATGAATAAAAAATTTGACTGTTGATATAAAATTAAAGACTGGAAAAATAAGGAAAATGGGATAAGTTCGAAATCAGTACTTGAGTTTCAAACTGATCTTGAAGTAATGAGTATGGCTAACATGATGAACTAGTAGTATTCGTACAGGAAGTAAGTTGATTTTCACTAAGCACATTAGAAAACTTGATATGCAAATTATGCTCGAATAAATAGACAAAGAATTTACTTGATTGGTTGCTTATGTGGTTCGGTTTCAAAACCACACTTTCATATCTTAATTCTACCTATTCATAATTTGGTGTACAAAAGCTTATTTTCCTAGAGAGGTTTTGGACATTAAGCATTGAGATTTCTTTCACCTTATACTTTGTTCGGGACTAGCAAGATACTGGTTGGGGATTGTGTTGAGGGTCAAATATCATATATTATCCCCCATTTATATCATGGTTTTATGAACATGATAATGTTTAATGTTCTATTTTACTCATGTTTGTATTGCAAGGTGAATTTAAAAGCTTTGATTGAAAAGGGTGCTAAAAGCATGAATTTGATGCTCAAGAATCACCAAGGTAAGGGATGGATCTTAGGAGACCAAGATTGAAAAATTCACATGCCAAAGATCCAAAAAAATCAACCGAGGAATGAAGAGAATTAAAGATTTGAAGTGAAGAAAAGGAATCCTGAAATTGTCCTAAAAAACATATTCTGAAACTCTGGGTTATTCTGTGAAATTACGTAGAGTGAAGTCTATTTTGGAAAAATATGCAAAGTAAAGTCTATTTTAGTAACCTGCGTAAATTTGAAGCGGTTTTTAAAGTTTTTCAACTAGGTGCGAAAGTTAGAGTTCTATAATTATAAATAGGACTCCCTAGGATGTTCCTAGGCATCTTCTAGGGTTTAAGGAGTGGAGCAAAAGGGTGGAGAAATTATCGCCAAGAGTTTTTCTTCTTCTTCCTTAGTTATTTTCATGTTTTTCTTAAGAGACTTTGGTCGATTTATGTTTATGGTTGGCTAAACCTCTTAACTAGGGCTAAGAGGTGAAGCTTATAGCGTGATGGGATGTTTCTCTTGCTTTGATTCATGTTTTTGTTGAACCTTTTTTTTTATTCTAATTTGATATTTACGGAATACCTTCAGTTTTTAATGGTTTATTGTGACTCAAATTACAGTAGATCTGCAATAGCTTTGAGTATCTTCTTTTCCTGATTTTGAGATTGTGAGATTGGTAAATCCTATTGTTGGCCATCATCCCATGGGCATGGTTTGGTGATGGAATCCCTTCCAATTATCACAATTCTCCTTCATTGAGAACTAGGCCAAGGAAAGTTCAGATTTGATCTTAATTGTTATATCTTCCAATTGGATAGGATAAGACTCTAATTCCAATTGTACTACTTGAATCAAATAAGTGGGCTCCCTGATCACTGCAAGTGGATCCTTAGCGCTTTAGTTCACTTTTGATATTTGATAAATCCTTCACAATTACTCTCTTTTATTCCATATTTAGATTTAGTTCTTTTTCTAGTTCTAGCTCTGTTTAGAATACGTACAAGTTTAGTCCCTGTGGATTCGACCTCGTTCTCACAAGTTATTACTACATCCCAACCTTACACTTGGGGTTGTGAACAACTTCCTTGAAAAAACCTCTCCTTCTGCAGCATAATCCGTACCAAATTATAGATGGCCATGGCTAACCACGATGAGGACGTCCAACCTTTTCCCCTCCTCGACATGCATAAGGTCATCCCATGCGGCTACAACAACCAGATGTCATGTGAATAACCTGTATAAAGGAACTATCGCAAGGAATAAAAGCCATGTAGGAAATGTCCCTGCAGTTCATGCAACCACAAGCCACTTTAGCCAACAACCAAAGTGGCCAAGCACAACAATAAGTAGTTTTAACTCTAATTTTCTTTCTAGCATCTAATTCAATTCAAGCACAACCACCGGAGTCCGCATAGGATTCCCGACACCAATCAACACAACTCTCGACCGTGAGGCACTTCTTTTAATATCCTCCCACAACCTGGAGTCAATTTCAAAACAATCTCACTATCAGGATTTCCAATCAATTTCCAGCCAACCTTACAACTAGGATTTCAAGTCAATTTCTAGCACATCCTATAGTCGGGATCTAAATCAATTTGTAGTAGCTTCCTAGACCGGAAGCCCCGGACCAGCACTGGTGGATGCTCACAATAGGGATAAGTGTCAAGTCTGATTTAACTAGCAAGTAGTGACGAATAGCCGCCAAGGAGGTCACTTTGTAGCATCTCAGCCTCCCTCGACTGAGAGCACTTTTAATTTTTAGCAATTTTCTAGAGTCAGGAACACAATTATTTTCTAGCAAGCTTCCCATCACGGGAGTAATATGTTCAAAGAAGTCAACCACCATGCCAAAGAAGTGAAATAAGCTTTTTAGGGTAGGACCGGTCCTATAAACGAGCCAAACCGAAATAGATAAGTTGTAGGAGTTATTCCAAACCATGTAGAATCAGCTTAAAAAAGCAAGGGGAGACCCACCCTCCACAAAATTGAGGGACCTATGTCCCGTTCTAGATACGCAAGTACTCACAAATTCGAGGTACCCGAATTCAAGAGATACAATGGTAGTGGCTGCCCTACAGCCCACCTTAAGGCTTTCTACGGAGAATTAAATATATTGGTAAGAAACGATTGAGCCCTTATTTACCCATTTTAGAAAATTTTAAAGGGAAACGCTTTGGATTAATATACTTCTCTAGATTGTCACTACATCAGGACTTGAGAACAACTTTTCAAGGCTTTTGTTGATCTATTCACGTACAATCTTAACATGGCACCCATGAGAGTAGATTTGACAGCCTTACGACAAAGGAGTGAGGAGATGTTGTTCGCTTATGTTGGATGCTAGAGAGCTATGTCTGCCCAAATGTGAACCCCTATCGATGAAGAGGAGCAGATCTCCATGATTGTCCACTCGGTAAATCTGAGTATCACTAGGTACCTAATCTCGTACATGTATTCTAACTTTACTCAACTAATTCATGTAAGGGAGCAAGTCGATGGTGGAATAAGGGCTGGATAAATTTACCTTGGACATACTAGGCCGCTCTAGAAAAATATAGAAAAATTGATGAAAAACTCACAAGGTATGGGAATGGAAATGGTTTTGCCCAATGCCTAACAGAAGTTATCAACATTGTTGCCACTGCTTAAGGAAGCCAATATACTTCCCAATAAAGATGCCAATAACATCATTCGTACCAACCTCACCAACAAAGATATCAATCGCATACACCTCCATCATAAAAAATTCCTCAGCCATCACCTCAACCACAACCACAACAACAACGACTGTTCAGAGGGAATGAGTAATACTTCTCCCAATATAGGCAAATGATGATGGAACTTAGGAAGTTCACCTCGATCAAATAAACTTATAGTTAGATCATGGTTATAATGTTAGTGGGGAAGCAACCCCTTTCTCCCTTACAACTTAGGCCACCTCTGAATCCTTTGCCTCTCAACTACAATGAAAATGAGTACTACGCATACCACCAAGGTCGTGGCCACACCACGTATTGATGTTTCTCACTAAAGAACGTTGTTTAAGATCTAATCGACAGCCAAAAGATCATGATCTTAACTCCTAGAAAATCTTATGTAGTTCCTACCAACATTCTCCACGGTCCTCTACTGTAACATCAGCTAGGCCCCAACTTATAAGGCATCTACGCCCTCAATTACATTGAAGAAGAAAGCATTGACTACTTCTTCTCTCCTATACAATCCATCCATACCATCTTGTGCGAACGTATCGATGCGCCTCTGGGTCTAGAGGGGCACTTTGGGCTCCTCCCCCAATAGTGGAACCTATAGTCCTCCAAGGGGCACCCACCCCTCATGCCTTCTCACTGTCACTAGTCCAATAAGGAACATCCAGAAACCATTCAAGCTAGGAACTCATAGTCCTTGAAGGGGCCTTATCCAACTTTGAATGAGTTGTCTTGCAAGGAGCTCCAACTTACGAGCTAGTGATCCTTGAAGGGGCCTTCTCCCCACACCCATCATCAATTCCACTAGTCATGCAAGCGATAGTCCGTGAAGAACCAATAATCCTAGAGGAAACACTCTTAACATATGAGCTAGTTATCCTATATGGAGCCACTGGGGGTCAAGCCAGTGAACTCTTCGGAATGCTCCCTCTTATGCCACATTAGCTAGCCCATGCTGGAAGACCCATTGAAGAGTAATGAGCGATAATGAGGAAATGCTTCATCGAACCTATAGTTATTCTTTAGGGGGCACCCTCAGGCAAGTTAGTTAACCCAAAACCCCAAAATAGTACTGAAAAAACATGCTCACACGAAGGTTTATCGGAAGCTCTGGTGGTCTTAGAAGGAAAGGCACCCCTATCATACAACACAATGCCTTGGCACTATCCCTAGTGTGCCCAAGTGGGGAAAATGAATCCCAATGGGTGGTGCATCCGAAGAAAGAATCCAAGCAAGGGAGACCCTAAAGTGCCCTCTCGAACCTTAGCAACAAAATCGATGTAGCCTATGACATGGCAACCCAACTTAAGATGATCCCATCATAGATTTTTGTGTGGGAACTACTATGCACATCACACACGCATAGGGATTTATTTGCTAAGACCCTGAATGATGCACAGATTGCTTCAGACACGCCACTTGAGTGATCACCGTCATGATCAGACAACTTTTGGCCCTCAAGCAAACACTTTCATAGACGATGAGCTCCCCATAAAAGGATGAAACCATGGGAGGTCATTAAACATATCCATACGTTATGAGAACCTTCGAGTTTCTCCAGTCCTCCTCGATAACGACTCAAGTTGAAACGTGTGCCCACTGAGGACCGCTACCCACCTTGGAATTGAACCATCCTCCTTTAAACCAACTAGCAAGAGTGTGAGGGCATTCAATACCTCTCCGCCATAGAGTTTTGGGTTATTAATAATGTTTTTGCTCTAGAGTTCGGCCAACCTAACTTTAAGCTCAGGCTAAAAATAAAAAACTATTGAAAATTCAGCCAGCCTAACTTGAAATTCAGCCAGCCTGAGTGAGGTTTGGGTTAAATTTTAGCAATGCAATGTTTTGAAATTCGTGAGAATTCGGCCAACTGAATCGGGAATTCGGCTAGCTGAATTTTGGATAAATCTTATCTCGTGCAATCCAATAGCTGTTGAAACGAATCCGGTAGAATCAGGCCATCCGAAACTATTATTAGGCTAGCCAAATTTCCAATCTCTTTAGTTATAAGTAAAGTTCTTTTCTCATTCTAAATTACAATGAAAAATCACTCTAAACCTTTTACAAGTGAGAGAGAAGCTTAGGTCCTCGACAAGCTACATATGTGGTATTTATAAATTCATTTTAAGCTTATTCAATTCCCTTTGTCAAGATTATTTCAATCTTATTTTAAAGAGTATTCTATACTCCTCTTGTGATTTAAGAGAATTGAATTAGTAGCATTTGAGTTTTTTATTTCTAAAATACTTAGAACCCTATACTCTTTATGTTGAGCGAATATTGCCTCCTCTACATTTAAGAAAGAAGTTCTTCTGTTACAAGCTTCTAACTCATCTTCAAATCTATGTTTGAAGATAAGTACACTGTTATTTTATTTTATTTTAGGTAATTCTAAGATAGCCTGTGAAAATCTCAGTGGGTTGATTTGTGATAGCCTGTGAAAATCACAAAATGGGTTTATGTTAGCGATAGCCCGTGAAAATTAAAAAACAAGGGGTTTATTGTGGTGAGCTCGTGAAAATCATAAGGAACTGTATAAAGTTGTTAAGGTGAACCTATGAAAACTTTGTTATAGTAAAACCAAAATTACTAGGGTAGTAATTTTAGGAGTGGAGTAGGTGTGGTTTTTTAAATCACCGAATCACTATAACTCCTTGTGCCCTGTGGTGAATGCTTTATTCCTTTTTTTTGTGGTGAATGTTATTTATTTTTTTCTTATGGTGAATGTTATAATTATTTTATCTTCTCTTGCTAGTTTGAAAGATTGATTTTAAAGACATTCGTGAAATAAGGTTGTCTTACCTAATATTTTAGGTGAAGGTTGTATTACGAATTATTTGGAATAAATGTTTCAATACTTAGGTGATTGAGATTTTGTATTCTTTATATATTTCACTTTTATTTTGATTATTTGGTACTGTCCTATTCAGCTCTCCTCTAAGACATCGATAGCTCGCCCTTTTCAAGTGGTATCAGAGCGAGGTTGTTCTTCTTTTTTAGGATTTACCTCATTAAGCTAGAGACATAGATATAAGATGTTAATTTTTGAAAATTTGTCCATTACTAGGCCAGCTCCCTTTGATGGCTCAAACTATTCATATTGGAAAGTCAGAATGAGGATCTTCCTCAAATCTATTGATGAAAGTGTGTCGTAAGACACTTTGACAAAATGGATCCCTCTTATGATGGAAGTAGTAGCTGAAGATGGAACCACTTCCATGAAAGAAACCGCATATACTTTTTGGATAACTATTCAGAAAAGTGAATGCAGTGTTGATGCAAAGGCCTTAAATGCAATAACTTGTACTCTATCGTTAAATGAATTCAAAAGAATCATTTCATGCAATACAATTAAACAAGCATGGGATATTCTTGAAATGACACATGAAGGAACTAACATCATTAAAAAATCTAAGATTTAAATCCTCATAACCAAATGTGAGGAAATTTATATGTAAGAAAATGAGTTTTTTATGGACTTTTATACGAAACTAAATGAAATAGTGAGTTCCATGTAAGGTCTTGGAGAAAGAATCTTTGAAAGTAGGGTTTGCACAAACAAATCACGATCACTTCTTGAATGGTTTAATTTGAAAGTTACTATTATACAGGAATTGAGGGATACTGATACTATGAATGTTGAGGAGTTAGTTGGTTCTTTTCAAACTTACGAGCTAAATTTCAAAGCTTCTAAGATCATGTCCATTGTTCTTAAATATTCTAAATCTAATTCAAAGAATTTTAATGTAAATTCTGATATTGAAGAAAATGAAGATGATATGGCTATGTTGGCAAAGAAATTTTATAGAATTTTCAAAAATAAGAAAAGAATAGATTTTTAAAAACCGTTTAACAAAATAAAAGGAAATTCAAACTATTGAAAATCTAAAACAAAAGACACTAAATGTTTCAACCTTTCTGAATATGGGCATCTTTCTTTTAAATGTCCTAAAAAAGGATAAATCTTGAAGAAAATGCATGATAACTACTTGGGATGAATCATCAGAGTCTGAAACTAATTCAGAAACTAACGAATCAGATAAGAAAAAATACAAATGAATTAAGAGCCTTTATGACTATAGCCAAAATCACTTCTTCAGATGACTATGGTATATTTGATTATGAAATACCAAGAAGTGACTTTGAAAATGAAGAAGATTTTTAAGATGCATATGATGCCCTATACAGGGAAAGTTATAAGATTGAGGCTAAATTGAAAATTCAAAAGGAGAATTATGCTAAACTACAATTAGAACTTGAAAATGTTATTTTAGAAAAATCTCATTTTTCCAATTATTTTGAAAAAACAAAGGTAGATTTGAGTTTAAAATTTTTTAAATTACAAAAAACTTAAATCTAAAAAATGAGAAATTAAAACTTGAAGTTTCTTCCCTTTATAGTTCAAAGGACACTTTGAAATATACCCAAGGTGACCAAAAACTTGAAAAACTGTTAACCTCATCTTGACGATGTGGTGACAAATCTGGACTAGGTTATATTAGAATAACTCATTAAAATCTAAGGATTCTGTTCCTACTTCTGTAAAAGGAGAGTCCTCAAACTCTAAAACAAAAACTATAAAAGAGTTAAACTATAAAAAGAATGACTTAAAAAATTTGGAACTCATTCAAGCCTATAATATAAAAAATAGTACAAAATACCACAAGTATCAAAGGAAAAATAATAGAAATCTTCGTTTAACTAATAAAATTGTGGACTTGCTTAAAGAGCTATTGAAATCCAACTCTAATAAGACTGGATTAAATAAAAATAGGAGGAATCCTAACTCCCAAACATAGGGAAAAGTAAGAGACCCTTCTAAACTTAGAACCATAATGAAATGGACTCCAAAGATTAAGTGTCTTGTTATCCACATGGCTTTCAAAGCAAGTGGCCATTAAAGATGGTACCTGGATAATGGATGTTTGAGACACATGACAAGTGATAAAGTTATACTCACAAACATCAACCAAATCAATGGCGGATCAGTTACATTTGGAGATGGAAGCAACTGCAAGAGTATTAGCCAAGGTAATGTACAACTTCCTAACTTACCGCTCTTTGAAAATGTTTTATATGTTGAAGGGATAAAACATAATCTTCTGAGCATTTCTCAGATATGTGATAACAAACATAGTGTAAAATTTTCAGATCATAGATGTGAGATAATTAATGAGAAAAGACATGTAGTATTAAATGGGCATAGAACCTCTAAAAATTGCTATATCATTGATGACTCTTGCTTAATAAATCATTCATGCTACATGGTCCAAACAGACGAGATGGAACTATGACATCAACGTCTTAGACATGTAAATGATAGAGATCTATATAAATTGAGTAAAACAGATCACTTACGTGGCTTACCCAAATTGAAAAATATAGAAAATAAAGCATGTGGCGCTTGTCAGATAGGCAAGCAAATTACGAGTAGTCATAAGAAAGTGAATTCCTTAGCCACTACAAGACCTCCTGAACTACTTTATATGGATTTAGTCAGACCAATTAGAATGGAGAGTAAAGGTGAAAAAAATATTTTCTGGTAGTAATTGATGACTACACTAGATATTATTGGATAGCCTTTCTAAAAGAAAATTCAGATGCTCTTGGCGAAGTCGAAAAAATTATAAAATGCATCTAGATTGAAAAAGAGTTATCTGTGATCAAAATAAGGAGTGATCATGGAATTGAATTCGAAAATAACAATTTTGAAAAATACTATAATAACCGTAGAATACTGCATGAATTTCTGCTCCTAAAATACCTTAACAAAATGGGGTTACTAAAAGAAAAAATATTGTTTTACAAGAAATGGCTAGTGTAATGCTAAATAACATGAATTTACCTAAATAATTAATCATGTATACATTAGAATAACTAAAAAAATAATAAAAAAATAGCTTATGAATTATGGTTTAATAAAAAGCCTACTATTAAATATTTTTAAACTTTTGAAAGCAAATGCTTTCTTTTACGTGACCATGAAAACTTGAGAAAATTTGAAGCCAAAAGTGATGAGGGAATATTCATAGGTTATGCTTTAAACAGTCGAGCATATTAGGTACTTAACAAAAGAATTATGGTTATAAAAGAATCGATAAATGTTATAATAGATGATCAACGATCACACCCAGTCCTAATCAAGATGATGATGGTGATATCAACCTGGTTAACCAACCAGAATCCTCATCTAAATCAGATAATACTAAGTTAAGGTTAGTCAAAGACCATCCAACTGATCAAATACTTGGTAACTCTCACATTGGTGTTCAGACCAAAAGATGGCTTGAAAATATATGTAATCATTTTTTCTTTACTTCCTAGATTGAATCGAGTAATGTAAATGAGGCACTCACTGATGAAAGTTGGATATTGGCCATGTAAGAATCATTAAATCAATTTGTTAGAAACGATGTATGGTATTTGGTTCCCAGACCTTTCGACAAATATGTGATTAGAACCAAGGTAGATTTTTAAAAATAAAACTTATGAAATGGGAAATAATATAAGAAATAAGGTATGAATGGTTGTTCAAGGTTATACACAGATTAAAAGTATTGATTATGATGAAACCTTTGCGCCAGTTGTGCGTCTTGAATCAATCATATTATTCATGTCCATTGCATGTTATAAAAAATTCAAAATATATCAAATAGATGTAAAAAGTGTTTTTCTAAACGGTCACTTAAGTGAGGAAGTTTATGTTGAACAACTAAAGGGTTTTGAAGATCCTAAACTTTTCGATCATGTTTACCATCGTAAAAAGGCATTTTATGGTTTAAAACAAGCCCCTAGTGTAACACCTCGTCCATTTCGTACTATTTTCTATGCTTATGTACATGATGATCGACACCCTTAGCTAGACATGGATTGGCCGTTCATAGTACACACCCAACTGAGTGGAACCCCAAGACCTTGAAACATATCTCATATTGACCGCCTCGTCGCCGCGATCATGGAGGTACAACCCGTGCATATGTACGATACTCCGTTAGTGAGATACGCTGTGAAGAATAATTAATGTATCATGTGCGCAAGGTGCCATGTACTTCTTCCCACACATGTGCACCACACATTCCATGCACACATGTACATGCCACACATGGGTGAGATAATCTCTACCCATGTGTGTGATGTCACACACCCATACCCCTCCCTCTCTCATGTACACCTAAAGTCAACATCTCTCCATGTCACACCTCATGTATGACATCATCACACCATGCCATGCCATGCTTCTTTACACCACCATTAATTGCAAATCGTGAATTAATTATCAAAATCCTAGCCTAAGCTAATATTAATCACATTAACTTAACCAAAATTTTATCCATTTATCTATAAATATCCCTCCATCCCTTAGCATTTCACCATTTTCCATGGAGAGAGAGAGAGAGAGGTAATTTTGGTGGGTCATCAACTCCATTAATCTCATTCCTTCCATCCATCTCAACCATCGATTCCATCCCTTCCATCTATCTAATTCATCAAGGTGAGTACACTCTCCCCACTTATTTTTATTTTTGTTTTCATTGTGTTATGGATGGTGAATATAATATTCTAATGTTAGGAATGGTGTGGATGATGAAGATAGTATGATTGACGGTGAAGATAATTACAATAATGATGATGATGTGATTAATGGTGTGGATGCATAAAAGAGAATATATATATATATATATATGAATATATAAAATAAAATTATTCTAGAAATCTTGTGGACCCATTGATAATGGGCCCCACCCAAATATTTGTATGTCATCCACAGTGTCCAAGAATAGTCCCTTTGGGCTGGCCAAACTCTCACACACACTCACACCCATGCACACATGTGCACACCACACCATCAATAATAATAATAATAATAATAATAATAATAATAGTAATAATAGTAATAATATAAATAATTAAATAATTAAATAATTAAATAAAATAACATGAAATGGGGGTGGACGCTGCTGCCAGCGTCGAGAAGACGCTGCAGCAAGCAGCGTCACTATGCTTGAGTGACATGGGGTTAGGGCTGTGGGTCCACAACGGGCCCCACCCATGATGTATATCTTTAATCCATACTGTTCATCCGATTCCCCAGCTCATTTTAGGCCTTGAGCCAAAAAAATGAAGCCAATCCAAATCTCTGATAGGCTATACCATCAAAAAGATTGTTTTAAAGGTAATAATTTGTTAGGGCCTGCTGTGATGTTCTGTACGTTTGAAAATATTGAATATTGGACTTGTTAGATCTGTCTCGGGCCATAACATCCAACAGTTGGAGTGGATCGTCAGGATATGGGCCCCGCATATGAAAAAAAACCTTGAAAAAAAATATAAATAAATAAAATACATAGCAAGGGCGTCAGCCCCTTGCTGACGTCCAACATCTAGAGGACACTGGAGCTTGTAACGGGAAGGAAAGTGGCCCCCACCACAGGACCTACCTTGATGTATTTCGAACATCAGAACCGTGCATTGGATGGGTCCCGTTTAAAAATGGGTCACCTCCAAATTTCAGCCGTACACGGAACTCAGGTGGCCCACACCATCAGAAATCATGTAAAGACATGCTAAAACATATAGAAGTACTTGCTGGGGCCCACCTGAAATTTGGATGCATCTGAAACTTAGACTGACTCCCCCCACCAAGTGGGACACACACAATGGATGGACTGAATCTCTCAAGTGATCCACCTTGATGAGAAAATATACATATAATAATAATAATTATTATTATTATATTAAAATAAAATAATGGCGTGGAGGAGGTGACGTCCTCCCTGGACATCCACTTTTGGGGTAAAGTTTTGTGGGCCGATCACGGCCACACCATGATGTCTATGCTAAATCCACACTATTCATCCACCTTACTAGCCCCATTTATTATGTGGTCCCAAAAATCAGGCCGATTAGAAGTTCATGCAGCCCATGCCACTTGGATAGTGGAAACTGCACTCGAATTACTTAGATTTTTCTGGGGCCCACCTTGGTGATGAAAAGTATATGTGGGCCATTCGCCCACCCCTTTAGACCATTTTAAGTCATGAGTAAAAGAATGAGGCAGATCCACACCTTAGGTGGACCACATTATAAGCAACAGTGGGAATAAAAAATCCATACTATTAAATCCTTTGATTTCTACTGTGATGTGTGACTGCCACCAAAGTTGGGTCAGCCATTAGACCGTGGATCCAACTCGTTACATGTATTATCCAAGTCATCCATCATTTAGACCATCCGTGTGTTATGAGTCCCACCCAACGTATGTACCTTATATCCATGTCATTCATCTAGTGGGTGGTATCAGCTATGATGTTGTTTGTTGTACAAATTGTTCATGAGGTGAACCCCACCATGTCAATGGGACCCACAATTATACAAAATATTATAATAATAATAATAATAATAATAATAATAATAATAATAATAAGGAAAGGGAATTGCATGCTTACCAATGAAAGTTTCCCTAGACATAATGTGATGCATGTGAAGCCCACCTAGGTGCATGTGTTGTGTACCCACACTACCTATATATTTTCCAGTCACTTGGGAAGTGAGCCCACCTCCTGCTCGTGGACACAACATGAAGTAGAACTCAATTTTAGGTGGGCTACGCTGTAAGTAAAAACAGTGGTAACAACCATTGGAAATTCTTAGGCTCTATTGTGCCCCTTGTGTGTTGGAACGCGTCCTTGACCATGGACTCCACCTTGTAGTATGATGTAGATCTATGTCATTCATTGGCTTATCCTTATCATTTTAGGGTACGGTCCCATAAACTAATCAGATCCAAATCTCATTCCATGGGAACAATATTGATCACTTGTCCACCATTAATTATTTTCTAGAGCTGCAGTAATGCTTGTGAGAAATCTATCCATCTATCCTCTTTAAACCGATCATAGGACACCTAATATGCATGTTTTATCAGCCATTCATCTATTTTCATTAGATCATTTTAGAGTGTGGGGCTGCCTATATATATTTACTGTAATCTAAATCATTTTCATGTTACCCATTATAATGGTTATTCCTCATTTTGACCGTCAATTGGCAGGAATCATGTAGATCACTACACTATAGGAATTTGGGATTTTAGGTGGCCTAACTAGTCATGTGAATTGGTGGAAGTTGTGTGGGTCACCACACCATGTGAGTGCGTGATTTTTACAGCCCACCTAACTGTATGAAATTGGGGCAATTGTGTGATTACTTGTCTAAGTGGATTTATGATTGTTATGGCCCTTAACCATATGATCACTGACGGGATGAATAGCAGCTAGATTTGGCAAAAAGGTGTTGAATATGTAGCTTATAAATCTTGTGATCATGCGTGATGAGGATAGCCGTAAATCATGTGGGTATGAGGGGAATTTGTGGCCTAACCATATGTTTATGTGGTGCTTAGGTGACTGCTAAACTATGTGAGATTTTGGTACTGGATGCCTGACTATACGAAAATTTAGTAAAGCGATTGCCCCATTAGTGCGGCCCATTGATGCAGCCCACTTGATGATTAGGCCCATGTGCAGGGCCCACCTATTGTGTATTTATAGCCCAATAGCGAGGCCCATTGTAATGTATTTCGGGCCCATATATTGTAGCCCATTGTGATGTATTTGGGGCCCATGGGTCATGGCCCATGGTGATGTATATTAGGCCCGTATGAGTGGTCCATTGTGACATATTTCCGGTCCATATGATGAGACCCATTGTGATGTATTTTCGGCCCATTTGGTAAGGCCCAATGTGATGCATATGCAGCCCTTTTGACGAGGCCTAACGTGGCGTATATGTGGTCCTTATGTGAGGCCCATATGGTGTATATTAGGCCTTTGTATGGGGCCATGGGTCCTCTATGATGTTTGGCTCTATGTGGACCACTCCTTAGGAGAAATGATGGTTAAATGCCCACATTGATGGGCAATGTTGGTTAAATGTCCACATTGTCGAGGTCGATTGTCGATGCTAGCTATTGATACCGATTATAAGTATGTGACAACATAGTATCATGATACATGCCCATACGCATCATCTGCATGTTTGTTATGAGATGTGGTTGATCATCGCATATATCATTGAGTATGTTGTTATGAGACTCCCTGAAAGGCAGAGGTTATCTCACATGAGCGCACGGTATGCGTAGTATTGATGCATGATTGGATTTTGTGACTCATGCATCTTGCATTGTGATTACTGCATGCCCTAGCGACATCATGGTCGTAGCCTCCATAGGCATATCGTGAATGGCCAGATGGGACACCGAAAATGTTTGGTTCTAGCATACGGGCACTATAGATGTCCCTGGGTGAAAATCCCTAAACCTCCGAGCTAGGAGACGCCCAACATCAAGACCAAGTGGATATATGAGCGCATGAGGGCTGTATACCAGTAGGCCGCATCTCCCACTGTATCGTGGTTGGTTGGGAGGGGGTGTGATCTTACCCGCCTGAGTGAGAGGGCAATATATAGGTTGAGTCTAACCAGCTTGAGAATGGGTCTACTATCGATGAGCCAGGCCCGATATTAGCAGGTGGATAGTGAGGTCTCTTCCACTTACCCAGTTGTGCGCTCGGATAGGGGCGACAAGCTGGCATAGAGTGTAATAAACCCCTGTGATGATCTCAGAGAGGAACCGTACTGATATGTGGACTTATTAAGCAGGAGTTGCATGCTCATTCATTTATTCATTCACTATCCACTCAGGCTGATGGTGCACAACTATTTGTTACGTATACCTTCACAATGGCCAGGATTTCGGTTGGGGCGTGCGATTAACCTGAGATCAGGAGTTTACCACATTGAGTCTGACTATCCAAATTTAGGTATGAGACTAGTTTGGATAGAAGTCCCTTGTGATGGACTCCATAGCCTGCGATACTATGTACTATCATCTTGACTTCACACTCCAGCATGGTCATTCCATTCACACCGCATATTGCATTACATCCGCAGCATATGGCATTTTGGGTTACCTGTGTTTTTGCATTTATATAGTTTAGATACGGCATCTGATATTTGACTCCTCATTTGTATAGTTGATCTGTATCACGTATTCTAATATTGTTCCTCATTTGTATAGTTGATCTGTATTGCGTATTCTGATATTGCTTGACTCATGAACTTGTCAGTATTTCTAATTATGGCATGACAATATGATGATGATGATGTGATTACGAATGGGTGTAATACAGTTATGGTTGCGATATATGATGATGATGATGTGATTATGACTTGGTGATGCTGGTAACATTGACTTAAAGTATTACTATAATGCATATGCATTGCATTGGCATTGACATCATACCTTACGTGCTACATGCCTTTCACATATATGATTTCCTTGTAAACATATTTATCTTGCTTGCATGTAGGACACACTGCACACACGTGTGTACTCACTAGGCTTTTTGCCTAAGCTTCCTATTTCCCATTTTTTTTTCAGGGCAGGAGTAGCTTGGAAGACTTATCTTTCTCGATGCATTGTATCTATTTTTCAAATTGGCAATGTTGACATTGTGTACCTTTTGAAAAGCATTGTACTTGTAACCATCAAGACTTATAATGAAGAGTGTTGCTTGGTATTTTGATCATGGATCTTCATGCTCAGGTATTATTATGTAAATAAATAAATATATATATATAAAAAAATCAGTCGAAAATCTTCCTTGTGGGCGCTGAACTTGGGACTTGGTGTATGGAAGTCGAGTGTCGGATTCGGGCATCACAGAAGCTGTCCGTCCCCGGATTTAGGGCGTGACACCTAGAGCATTGTATGAAAAATTAACTAAATTCTTACTTAGTCATAATTTTGTAATGGGTAATGTGGACAAAACCCTATTTCTCAAGAAATATAATGATGATATTCGAATTGTTTAAATTTATGTTCACGATATTATATATGGATCTATGTGTGCTAATCTATTTACTGAGTTTGCAAATCTTATGAAATCCAAATTTGAAATGAGTATGGTCAGCGAACTAAACTATTTCTTTGGATTATAAGTCATACAACTTGAAAATGATATATTCTTCTCTCATACCAAATATGCATTGAACCTAGTAAAATGTTTGGTTTTGAAAATGGTAGGAATTTTAACACTCTTATGAGTACGACTCTTAAACTCTCAAAAGATGAATCAGGTAAAAGTATTAACTATCGACTATATCGCAATATGATTGGTAGTCTTATTTATTTAATTACTAATACACTTGATATTTCATTCAGTGTTGGAATTTGTGCTAGATATCAATCTGACCCTAAAGAATCTTATTTATCCGCTGTTAAACGGATAATTAAATATGTTGTAACTTTTGCGAACTTAAGCTTATGGTATCCATACGATACATCTGTACAAATCGCAAGTTACACTAATGCAGTCTAGGCAAGTAATGTAGACGACAGAAAATCTAGTAGTGGTGGATGCTTCTATGTTAGAAACTGCTTAGTATCATGGCTAAACAAGAAACGAAATTCCTTATCCCTTTCCACTACATAGCTTGAATATATTGTTGCAGGGAATGCTTGCACTTAGCTAATGTGGATGAAAAGAATGCTAACAGATTATGGAATTACGTAAAATACGATGATCTTATATTGTGATAACTTGAGTGTGATAAATATTTCTAAAAATCCAATTCAGCATTCCCGTACAAAACATATTGACATAAAATATAATTACACGTGAAAAATTAGTTGAAGATAAGACTATCATGCTGAAATACATTCAAACTAAGAAGCAACTTACAGATATTCTGACAAACTGCTTGACAATGTTAAGTTCCCAAATTTGAAGCATAATATTAGACTATGTAATGTTAAATAATTATTCTTTTCTTTTCATTTATTCGTTATGTATATTTATAAATAGGACGCATGAAAAGAAAAATAAAAAATGTTTTGAAAAATAAATATTAAATTTTTTTGGGGATTTTTTTACTAGTCCATTGTTGACCAAGAAATTTGGGCAACCAAGCACGTCTTATTTATAATTGAAGCTCATTTTCTACTTTTTTTTAGCTAAGCTCATTTCATTTATTTAGGCCCATGTCATTGTCCTTCATTAGCCTTGTGGGCTACCCCAAACTAATGGGCCCCCATTAGAGAATTTGTCTAAGTACCTAGAAGTAGTCCCTACTTGAATAGGAGTGTACTACATCGTTCATCGCCGCATGACACATCTTGTTCATCCTCATGACCCATACACATCATGGTGTGCTTGGTTAACATTATGTGTGGTCATAATTGAGCCATTGGGCAGATATGATGGCTTCCCAGAGGAATGGAGGTCTCCTCTTGAGCACGTTGGATGCTTCGAGTTGGTGCATGATTGGTATGCGTGATCCATGCATCTGGCATCGCATTACATGGATATTATTTGTCCTTACTTCATCAGGGCCAATGCCTCCGGTGGTATGTCTTGGATGGCCATATTTAGATGTTGGAAATACCTCTTGATCATATTAGGGCACTTAGGATGTCCTTGGGTGAAAGGCCCTAAACCTTAATGGTACCAAGAAGATGCCTCAACGCCAAGACCGAGTGAAAAACATGAGCACCTGAGTGCCTTATACTGTTAGGCCACGTCTCCTACTATAGCGTGGTCAGTTGAGATGGGGTGTGGCTTTACCTGCCTGAGTGAGGGGGCAATAGCTAGGCTGAGTTTGACTAGCTCATGAATGTGTCCAATACCGTCGAGCCTTGCTGCAGATTGGCTATCTACAAGCATACAGTGAGGTCTCTTACACTCATTAGACTGTACAGCTAGGAGAGTGGCAGTCGGCTGGCAGTGTATTTGACCCTGGTGGTTTCCCTATAGTGGAACTGTATATGATTTTTGGACTTGATATGAGGACTGACATGTATTGCATTGCATTGACATTGGCTATATAGGCCTTTTATGCATCGCCTCGGTATGGCCCACAGTACTCATGTATTTCTTTCCATAGCCTTGGTACAGCTTGTTGCATTCACGGTTGTCATAACTTAGCCTTGGTATGGCTAGTGGCATTGATAGTGTTTATGGTTCATGCCGAGCTTTTGCATTCTGTGATATTTCTTTCCGGCACTGGTATTACTCACACTGACACCGCCCTCTAAGATTTCAATAAACTTATGCACGATTGATGCGTGTATGTGATTCTCGGTAGCCACGGTAGCTGAGGAGCTTTCAGAGCGTGCCGAGGACCTGTTGGAGTATTCCCTTATTCTGCTTATGTATTTCCCCTTTTGAGCCTGTACCTGTATAAAGCTTTTAATTCTTAGTGGATTTGTTATGTGTTCTTATGGTTACTATCTGTAGTTACTATGTTATGATCTCGGGGATGTTCTTATTGGATTCAGACTTATGTTATAAATCCTCCTTGTGGGATCTCAGGATCAGAACCTAGTGAATGAGTGCCATGAGCCGAGAAGGGGGCACCACGGGGGCTGTTGCCACCGGAACCGGCTATCGAGTTTCTTATGAGTCCGGTCACCAAGTCTGGGGCATGACAGTCATGTTGTAAGGTTCCTCCTCTGACCAGTTTCTTGATAAATTTATCAGTAAGTTTTGTACTAAGATCATCTAAAAGCTCTTTTTGCAATCAGCTTGGATGCCGTGGAGCATGATTTTTCAGAGAAATTTGTGGACCTCAACATAAAGTTTCCTTTTAATCTCTTAAGGTGTCTAAAGTACATATGATTCACCTGAGACAGAGAAAGTTTCAGAGTTAGCGCAACATGTTGAATCAGAAACTACGAGTAAATAAATTCAAAGAAATTCTCAGTAAGAGATGTAGTCTCAACATATTCTGAAGTTTCAGGCTTCGGTTCAACTTTCAGCTCCTCCACCCTTAATGGTAAACATTCAAGATCTGTGGAAGGAGGGGCTTTAGAATAAGGGTTCTCTTGGTTAGTAACAACCACCGAGGTATTATTTTGCAAGGTATTCATTATTTCTTTTATCATGGGATCATTTAAATTTCTAAAATATGCCAAGCGATCTTTCAAAGAGTTGAGATAGTCAGTTGAGAGAGACTCATTTTCCATATTGAGGTCTGTGATGATATGCTAATTAATTCCTTCATCTTCTCTTAGAATAGAGGGAAACATGTTCTCTTGCTCTTCACCTTGGTGAGAGTTAATTGTCACCGTATACATCTCGCTCTCCCCTGCATAAACAAATTGTGGATCAGTAGGCGCATTGATATGAAGATTCTGTTCATTGCTACTACTCAGTAGAGGCAATATATCATTAAGGGTTGGTTGCTCAGATGATGGCCTTAACTTGGTAGTTTTAAATTTTAGAGTCATATTGAGCAACTTGTCCATATTCCTAATCATATTATAATCTAAATCAGGGGAGTGGTCCACACATGCCTCAAAAGAGCTGTAAGGGTCGATTGAAAGAGGCTCATCCTCCGCATTTAAATCAGGTGTGTCAGATGGGTGGAGTAGATTGTTATGGTCGACAACTTCCTATACCTCGGGATCACTTTCTTGAACCATACTTGAGATCGATTCCAGGAAATTTTAGGCTATAAACTCATGACTGTCATCCCAATACTCACCATCTTCTAATTCAGTGTAAATCACAAGTGGGATGGGATTGCTTTCCTCACATTTTATTTCAAGGTTGGGTTGAGGCGCGAATAAACTAGCCTCATCCTCCTCATTAAAGCCAAGTGTATCGTGTGAGTGAAGAGTGTTAGTATCATCATATTTGAAAGATACCCATGTCTCTTGATCTTTACTTTGGATAGTCATCGAGATCAAATCTCCGTGAAATTGAACTATATGATCATTAACAGAATTTAACTCCTCATTCTCAATTTCAGTATTCTCTATAATCACATCACGTGAACCTTACTATTGTATATCTTTTATAAGTTCTTGTAATCTTTGGAGCGTGTTTTGCTGGATGAGCTCTAGAGTTTGTGTAGAATTCTGAAGTGAATTCTCTTGGATCGTTTCTTGTTGGATCTCAGGAGTACAGGACCCAAGAGAATTGTCACTATGATGCATTGTTGATTCAGCTTACCAATCTTGATATTTCCACTGATTATAAGTAGGGAGTTAGGAATGAAGAATTGGATTAGGTTGAGATGGGGTGAACCAGCCTCTATTAGCTTATCAAGGCGAGATGCAAGTGCTTCTATCGTTTTTCTAATGCCAGCAAAATCATCTATGTAACCTTGAAATGAATCCTCTTGGATTGTTTCTGGTTGGATTTTAAAGGTAGAAGATCTAAGAGAATTGTCTCTATGATGTATTGTTGGTTCATCTTTCCAATATTGATATTTCCACTGATTATAGTCATATGGGTCATAGGTGGGAGAATCTGATGGTTGTTGATACATATTATCACCCATAATATAATCTCTCATTATTTTCTTCTTGTCTGATGGGTGATAATAATTCTCACTCCCATAGTTATGATAACCCTAACACTTATGTACTGTTTTCTTAATCTATGGGGTGTAATTATTCTCCCGCATATGATTGTATAAGGATTTCTTAACCGGTGGAGCATTGTATTCCATTTGGTTCTCGATGATGTTCCAGAAAATTTTTGAGACATAACTTGTTTTCTGACATAATTATCTGACAGCCCTTCACAATTTCTCTTGCATATACATGGTGAAACCCTAATCTTGACCTAATCCTAACATAAAATAAAATAAAAGAAAAAATAAAAAAATAAAATCGTACAACAGTATGGAAAGTAAGTAGAGAAGAAGTTAGAAAGAGTTTACCGGTTTGGAGAGTTCTATGTTAGGATCCTAAAAATAAAAAATAAAAATGCTAGTCCATAAAAAAAAAATCCAAAAAAATCCTAATAAAAAAAAAACAAAAAATTAGTCATAAAAACAAATTAGTTTCAAAAACAAATTAAGAAAGTTTCTAAATCTAGAAATAGGAAGTTAATTTCTAAAACAAATTAAGAAAGTTTCTAAATCTAAAAATAGAAAGAAAGTTAGTTTCTAAATCTAGAAACAGAAAAGAAAAATTAGTTTCTAAAAAAAAAATAAGAAAGTTTCTAAATCTAGAAATAGAAAGTTAGTTTCTAAAACAAATTAAGAAAGTTTCTAAATCTAGAAATAGAAAAAAAAAAGTTAGTTTCTAAATCTAGAAATAGAAAAAAAAAATTAGTTTCTAAAAAAAATTAAGAAAGTTTCTAAATCTAGAAATAGAAAGTTAGTTTCTAAAAAAAATAAAAATTAGAAAGAACCCTAACCTAAAAATAGAAAGTAAATAAATCTTAATCTTAACCTAATTCCAAAACTCATTAAATCCAGAAAATGCAATCGTCAATCCCTGACAATAGCCCCAAAAACTTGTTCACAACTCCAAGTGTAGGGTTGCGATATAGTAATAATCTCGGTAAGACCGAGGTCCAATCCATAGGGACTGAAACTTGTACATTTCTGAAATTAACTAGAAGTAGAACTATAAAAAGATGTGAAATTAATTTTGAAGTATTTGAGAGAGTAATTGTGAATAGAATAATTAAAACTAAGAATTTAAAGGTGGGAACTAGCGTGCCAATGATTCACTTGTAGTGATCAAGGAGCCCTCTTGCTTGATTCAAGTAACATAATTAGAATTGGAGTCTTATCCTATCCAATTGGAAAATATATCAATAAAATTAAATTTGAACTTCCATTGACCTAATTCTCAATGGAGAACTATGATAATTAGCAGGGATTCCATCACTAAACCATGCCCAGGAGACAAGACAAACAATAGGATTTACTAATCGCATAATCTTAATGCAGGAGAATTGTGAAGATTAGGAAGGATTTCATCACCCTACTATGCTTAATGGATGATGGTGAATAAAAGGACTTACTAATTTCACAATCTCAAATCAGGAAAAGAAGATACACAAAGCTATTGCAGATCTACCGTAATTTGAGTCACAATAAATCATTAAAAACTGAAAGTATTCCTTAAATATCAAATTAGAATCCATGTAATTCAACATAAACATGAATCTAAGTAATAGAAACATCCCATCATGCTACAAGCTTCACCTCTTAGCCCTAGCTATGAGGTTTAGCCAACCATATACATGATTGGACTAATGTCTCTTAATAAAAATATAAAAATAACTAAGTAAGAAGAAGAAAAACTTTTGGCGACGGCTTCTCCACTCTTTTGCTCAACGCCTTAAACCCTATAAGATGCCTAGGAACATCCTAGGGAATCTTATTTATAGCTGTGGAACTTCAGCTTTCGCACCTAGTTGGAAGACTCTAAAAATCACCTCAAATTTATGTAGTTTGCTAAAATAGACTTCACTCTACGCAATTTTCTAAAATAGACTTCACTCTGCGCAATTACACAAAATGACCCAGAGTTTCAGAAATACTTTTTCAAGATGATTTCAGGATTCTTTTTCTTCACTTCAAATCTTTGATTCTCTTCATTCCTCACTTAGTTTTCTTGGATCTTTGGCATGTGAATTCTTCAATCTTGGTCTTCTAAGATTTATCCCTTGCCTTGGTGATTCTTGAGTATTAAATCCATGCTTCCTTTTCCATCCAAGCTCTTAAATTCACCTTACGGCACAAGCATGAGTAAAATAGAGCATTAAGCATTATCATGTTCATAAAACCAAGATATAAATGGGGGATAATATGCAATATTTGACCCTCAACACTAATGATGAAATTGTCGATGAATTAGGGTTTGGATCATTTTTCCCAAATACTTGACACTAGAGCTGCATCTGAGTCAATGATTTTGACTCTAAGGTAAAGATCTACCCCTAAGCTTCTACTTAACATTTTAGAATAATTAAATGCATATATTTATTATTTGATTGATAACATGCTCGATGAAATGCTTGAATGACATGAAACTCTTAATATGATAAAATTCTTGGATGTTAAATGCTTAGAAATACTAGGATGATTGAATTGTGTTGCTGTGGTAGATCGAGCTTCATAAATTATTTAAATATGGATATAACCCACTTTAGGGAGGCTATCGCAGGCTTATACGGCCAACTAGAGTTGAACACGGATGATCGACAATAGTTGGAGCTACGTAGGATGCTTTGCACCCAATGCTGGTTTGCCCGGGATCCTCCGTAGTCGATTACATTAGTGTAATGAAAGCTCGATCATTCTTGTGTTTGGTGATTGTATAACATTTAATAGAATATGGGATACCACCAATACTATTGATTTAGTCTACTCATAACCATTAGTGCGTTATGATCCCCAAAGACTTATGAGCCGAACATGGTAGTATAGGACACCATGTTCGAGCTGTCGACATATGCTAAAGTGACGAGCCTCCCCATAGTGATCATTGAGCACTATTAGAGGTGATAGAATGTTGTTCGAACAACCCCTGTCAAATTACTTGGTCGATGGTTCTATGCCATAGCACTATTCGAACGACCAGGCATAAGCAGAATTGGGTGAAGAGCCCATTTCCTTTGTATTTATTTATTTTTGAGTGACAAGCCCACACCTCTGAATTGATGATTTATATTCAGTATTAGGTGATGACCCGTAGCTTTGGAAAAGTCGAGCTAAACATCCTAAAGGGGGGGGGAGGGGTGAATAGGATGATGCTAAATTAAAAATTAAATGCGGAATTGAAAGAAAGATAGCACAATCAAGTAATAAATAAGCACAAGTAAATAACAACCTTAAATATACTAGCCTTGAGAGGTTGATACAAACTTAGTTCTAAGGACAACCTAACACCAAAAACCAAAGGCTTATGGCAGGACAACCTTACTAAAACATTTGTAAATATAAAAAACCCAAACCAATAAAGAGGCAAAGGAAATAATAAATAATATAAAATAACTAAGTTATTACAACATTCCCACAAGTGTGCAAAATAAACTACACCATTCACCACAAATTCTTAAATAGATTACAACATTCACACACATAAGCACATATTCACCACAACTCTAGGAATTATAGTGGTTTGCTTGTGTGTACACCAAATGTTAGAAAATAGCCACACAACTACTCCACTTCTAATATCCACTCCCTCAGGATATTATCATTCACTATGAAAAAGGTTTTCCAAGGTTCACCTTAAAACCTTCACAATTGTGTCTTTGGTTGGGCTTACACAATTACAAAAACCCCACACTCTGAGATTTTCTGGATCCCCTTAGGCAAAACTAAATAGAGATTTTTCTGGCACAACTTCAAAAATAAAAATGAGATACAAAATGTAAATGTACTTATCTAAAAATTCTCCTTTGAAGAAGCCCAATAGAACCGATCCATTGTAAATGAAGATGTTTAATGTCCAGTCTCACAGATGATAAGGTTCTAGTTCTAAATAATTTTTAATTAAATCAACCTGGGCTAGCATGATTTGATTTTGATATCAAGAAAGTGGAAATCACAAATCCCTTCTTAATATAAGATTGGAATAAAGATTTCAAAATCAAATTACAAAAGCTAATTAAAGAGAATATAAAATGAGCACAATATAGCTTAAAAAATCACAAACTTATCTCTTAGAGTGGCGTCTTAATTTCATTTTTATAAATGAATAAACTCTTAAATTCGTGCTCTATTTATAAGTGAAAATACTGTTCATTTGACTGGTTTAAGAGTCAGTACGACTGGTCGAAGGACCAACAAAATTTTAAATTTTTTGGCGAGATAAGATAAAGTCGTTACTCGACTGGTCGAGTGGCTTGTTCGACTAGTCGAGTGGCCTGCTCAATTGGTCGAGCAATACACTCAACTGGTCGAGTGGGACCAGAAAAGCTTGCATGACTTTAAGTAGAGCCTGCACGACCGGTCGAGCACTGTTCACTCAACTGGTCAAGAGTCCAAAAAAAATTTCAAATTTTCACGACAAACCTTAGACTGGTCGAGAAAACTCTTATACTAGTCGAGCCAGTACTTGGACTAGTCAAACAAGGTCTAAGACTAGTCGAGAAAAAGACATATAAACATATGAAATGACCCACATACAATATGCAATGAATATGATACAATCTAAGGTTAATCTAGGGTCATCCAAACCTATTTGTGAGTAGGAAGAAATGAAACATCATTCACTTCCAAATCTTGATATCTTGTGATACTTGAAGCTTGAATTCGATCACTTGAGCTTGAGCTTGAGTTACACTTGAGTTATTAAGTCTTTAATGTACGGTAGTTGAAATTTAAACTTGAACTTGAGTTCTTAATTTTTAGCTTGAAACCATGAGCTTCAACACTCTTCACTTCAACTTGAAGATGTGGGGAAAGATTTAGAGAACTTTAAAATGTACAAGCCTGGTCACTTCAACTCAAAGCATGATACAAATACTATATAGTTTGGCACAACAAAATTTAACAACACAACAGGTGATAGATTTACACAATAGCAATTACAATCTCCCCCTTTGTCAAATTTGTGACAAAACTAAATAAGAATTATGTACAATAAAGAATCATGCACCAGTCATGCACAAATAAGAAATCATACATTAGATATATATACACAATAAAGAATCATGCATCATTTGAGTAACAAATGATCGACAGACATAACTCCCCCTCAATCCATTACTTTTCCTCAATCCAGGAGAGGTGATTTGCAGAAGAAATTTTTCATACACATACATACCATATTCCATATTCCATAGTCCACACAATCACACATCTCTCCAATTTCTCCCCCTTTTTGTCATAATATGACAAAGGAAAGATAGATAAAGATAAGAGAAATAAAATAAATAAAAGAGGAAATAGCAACACCATGATAATCAAAATATTAACGAAAGGCACAATAGTATGTCCACATACTAAAAAGTCCAAGCATGTCCAAGAAATATCCCAACACACATAAGAGTAGAAAGTATTAATACATGTGTAGAATGAAATAAACAACTAATCAGATCCAGATGAAGGAGCAGTGAGCTCAATCTTGTTGCAATACCTAGGATAAACATTAGAGATGAAAATACGATGGAGAATCCTGTATCTAGGTAACATAAATTTGGAACTGAGCGCATTCACGAAATTCCATTCCGCATTTATGTTGCATAACACTCTAGTGAGCATTTTTTTTTTTCAGACTCAGATGATTTTGCCACTAAAGTAGAAATACGAATTCCATCATGATTAATTGAAAGATCCATCAATCCAGATATTAAGTGACGGTCTACATCAATAGGACCTTCTCTGGTTGTAATTGTAAAAGTTAAATTCTCAGAAGAGAAGTCAGTTATACAAGCAAACATGGTCTGCGTAATGGAATGGTATGTAGGACCGCCCCAATTTAAAATGTTATCACATTCTACAGTTTGAAGGAGGAGAACAATGTCAAAAGGTTCTATATGATTAGAATTGACTGTCCGTTCAACAATCATGTTGTGAAGACGTATATCTTGCACATACTCGAGGTCTTCTTCGGGTGACCGAAGATGGTGCACCATGATTGGAGCGGAACGAGAAGAAGAGGGATTATGAGAGGCACTCTTCTTATTTCTATTTTCCATAGCAATAAGGAATCGAAGGAATATCAGCAATGCAAGAAAGGAAAAATGAGTTTCAAGGTAATCATATTTTTAGCTAGAAAACCCAATAAACCACCATAAACCTTGAAATAAATTACAAAAATAAGAAAATGGAAGTGCAAAGAACTTAAATCCACAAGGAAATTGAAAAAGATGCACTAACCAAGAAGGAATCGAAGGTGAGTTTGACCAGTCGTGGTAGGGCTGGTTGGAAAAGATGAAACAAGTGAGGAAAAAGTGCTTTTTGCACAATAAAAAGCCCCAAACCTGAGCGACTTGACTGGTCGAGTACATACTCGATCGGTCATGTCATGATTGGTCGAGCGTGTACTCGACTGGTCGTGCACCTAAAGAAATCTGTAAATTTTCAATATTTTTTAAATTTAAAATTTTATAAAAATAAATAAAATAAAAACGTGCAATATGTTACAAATAAACGCAAATATTTCAGTTCATATTGCACATACCCATATCCAATTTCAACTTAGCAAACCTGTTTCTATCAAGCAGTTTTATTAATATGTCTGCAAGTTGATTTTCAATCTGAATATAATCTACAAAAATAATCTTATCTTCTACTAATTCACGAATATAATGATATCTAATGTTAATATGCTTAGTTCCTGAATGCTGAATTGGGTTTTTAGAAATGTTAATTGCACTAAAATTGTCACAATACAATACCATAGAATCTTGCACAAATTCGTAATCACTTAACATCCTTTTCATCCATACAAGCTGGGTGCATGCATTACCGGCTGAAATATACTCAGCCTTAGCTGTGGAAAGTGATACGGAACTCTGTTTCTTTCTATGCCATGAAACTAGACAATTCCCGACATAAAAACATCCACCACTGGTAGACTTGTGGTCATCAATATTACCAGCCCAATCAACATTCGAATAAATGGCTAATTGAACATTAGTATTATGAGGATACCAAAGGCTAAGTTTGGCCAAACTTGCAACATATCTTAAAATGCGCTTTACAGTAATTAGGTGGTGGGACTCTTTAGGGTCTGATTGATATTTAGCACAGATTTCCATGCCGAACGCAGTATCAGGTCGGCTCGCAGTTAAATATAATAAACTACCTATCATACTACGATATAACTTAAGATCTACACTTTTACCTGTTGAATCCTTAGAGAGTTTAAGTGTCGTACTCATAGGAGTATCAAAATTTTTACCGCTCTCAAATTCAAACTTTTTAACCAAGTTTAGAGCGTATTTGGTTTGAGAGATAAAGAACCCATTAGGAAGCTATTTTACTTGCAAACCTAGGAAATAGTTCAGTTCTCCAACCATGCTCATTTCAAATTTTGACTTTATTAAATTTGCAAACTCAACAGTCATGTTAAAACAGGTTAAGTCCATAAATAATGTTATCAACATATATCTGTATTATCAATATGTGATCATTGTGTTTCTTTACAAAAAGTGTCTTAACAACATTCCCCATTATAAAGTTATGACTTAGTAAAAACTTAGTCAATTTCTCGTACCATACCCTGGGAGCTTGTTTCAATCTATAGAGTATCTTTTTCAGGCAATAAACATGATCAATATGCTTAGGGTCTTCAAACCTTAGGCCGTTCAACATATACTTTCTCATGTAGATCATCATTCAAGAAAGTACTCTTAACACCCATTTGGTAAATTTTGAAATTTTTGTAACAAGAAATGGATATAAACAGTCTTATAGATTCAAGACGAGCTACTGGAGCGAAGATTTCATCATAATTGTTCTATCTGAGTGTACCCTTATACAACCAGTCTAGCCTTGTTTCTTATAATATTACCAAGTTCATCATACTTATTTTTAAAGATCCATTTTAGTTTTAATAATGTGTTTATCATTAGGTCTAGGAACTAAGTACCATACATCATTCCTTACGAATTGATTAAGTTCATCTTGCATAGCTATTATTCAGTTTTTATCAGTAAGAGCTTCTTTTATGTTGGCCGGCTCAATCTAGGATGTGAAGCACACATAATTACAAATGTTTTCTAATTATCTGTGAGTGCACACACCAGTGAGAGGATTCCCAAGAATTTGATTAGTTGGATGGTCTTTAACTGACTGCAATTCAAGATCATTTTGACTAGATGAAGAGTTTGGTTTATCAAATAAAGAGACTTCATCATCTTCTGAACTTGAGACATGTGCATTCAAATGATCATCTATAACCTCATTAATAGATTCTTGAATAACACCGGTCCTCTTGTTGAGAGCACGATACGCTCAACTATTTAGCGCATATCCTAGGAAAATACCCTCGTCACTTTTAATGTCAAAATTTTCCAGATTTTTCTGGTCACGTAAAATGTAGTACTTACTGCCAAAAACTCGAAAGTATTTAATAGTAGGCTTCTTATTGAACCATAGTTCATATGTGGTCTTATTATTAGACTTTTTAGTATAAACACGGTTAGTGATATAACACACCATGTTCACAGCTTCAGCCTAAAGATTTTTAGGGAGTTTCATACTATTCAACATCACATTAGCCATTTCTTGTAGAACCCGATTTTTTCTTTCAACTACACCATTCTGTTGTGGTGTCTTGTGTGCAGAATACTCATGTGATATTCCGTGATCACTACAGAACTTTTCAAAACTACTGTTATCAATTTCGGAACCATGATCACTATGAATTTTAGAGACATGTGATTCCTTCTCAGTTTGGACACGCTTGAGTACCTTTTTCACTTCATGAAAACTATTTAGCGCATATCCTAGGAAAATACCCTCGTCACTTTTAATGTCAAAATTTTCCAGATTTTCCTGGTCACGTAAAATGTAGCACTTACTGCCAAAAACTCGAAAGTATTTAATAGTAGGCTTCTTATTGAACCATAGTTCATATGTAGTCTTATTATTAGACTTTTTAGTATAAACACCGTTAGTGATATAACACACTATGTTCACAGCTTCAGCCTAAAGATTTTTAGGGAGTTTCATAGTATTCAACATCACATTAGCCATTTCTTGTATAACCCAATTTTTTCTTTCAACTACACCATTCTGTTGTGGTGTCTTGTGTGCAGAATACTCATGTGATATTCCGTAATCACTATAGAACTTTTCAAAACTACTGTTGTCAATTTCGGAACCATGATCACTATGGATTTTAGAGACATGTGATTCCTTCTCAGTTTGGACACGCTTGAGTACCCTTTTCACTTCATCGAGAGTCTCAGATTTCTCTCTCATGAAAACTACTAATGTATACCTAGTAAAATCATCTACTATGACCAGATATTTCTTACCACCTTGACTCTCCGTTCTAGTAGGTCCAACGAGATCCATGTGAAGGAGTTCAAGGGGTTTGGAAGTGGCACTGGAGTTCACTTTCTTATGAGCACTCCTTGTTTGTTTTCCAATCTGACATTCACCATAAATTTTATCCAATTTCTTAATCTTGGGTAGACCTCTTATTACTTCACTTTTGCTCAGTCTATAAAGACTACGGTAGTGTACATGTCCTAGGCATTTATGCCATAGTTCAGTCTCATCAGTTTGGACCATGTAACACGATAACTTAGATGAGCTTGAATCACTGACTATATAGCAGTTCTCAGATGATCTGTGACCAGTTAATATCACAGAACCATTACCCTTAGAAATTTCACACCCTAGGTTGGTGAATTTTATACTATATTTATTATCACAAATTTGAGAAATGCTTAAGAGATTATGCTTAAGGCCCTCTACAAACAATACATTTTCAAATGGAGGAAGATTAAAGAGTTGAACTGTACCTCGGCCAACAATTCTACAGTTGCTACCATTACCAAATGTGACTGAGCCATCAATCATATCTTTAAGATTGGTGAACAAATCTTTGTCACCTGTCATGTGTCTAGAGCAACTACTGTCTAGGTACCTTTTTGATTGACTTGAAGCCTTGAAAGTGATGTAGGCAACCAGACAAGTAACCTTAGGAACCTATTTCATTACAGTTTTGGGTTTTGGAGGATAATTAGTTTTTCTATGCTAGTAGTTGTTGTATATTCTACCATTCGAGTTAAATTTTAGAAGCTCCTTGAGTAAATCCATAATTTTCTCAGCTAAGGGGTTATGATTCTAATTTCTATAGTTGATATGATTGCTTTTAGGTTAAAAAGTTTTAGGATTTTTAAAACTAGTTTGATTTATACTTTTTCCTTTTGAGTTAGAGGACTCCCCTTTAATAAACTTAGGTGGAGTGGACTTGCTTTTAGGAGGTATATTTTTATCATAGCCCAGACCAGATCTATCGCCACATTTCCTTGATCCGGTTAGAAGCTTTTCTAGTTTAGGATCACCTTGGGCATACCTCCGAGTATCCTTCATACTCAAGAGAGAATAGACTTCTAGTTTCAGTTTTTCATTTTTAGATTTAGGTTTTCAATTTGGGAAGTTTTGAAATATAAATCACACTTAGGTTTTTCAAAACAATCTGAAATTTGTGATTTTTCTAAGACTAGATTATCATTTTTTTTTTTTAATTTTAAAAACTTTTCTTTTTTAAGTTTTAATTTTACAGCTATCTTACAACTTTCCATGTATAGGGCATCATGGGCATCTTGTAAATCTTCATCATGGATCACTTCTCAGATTTTCTTCACTAATTGAATCACAACTGTTTGAGAAAGTGAATTTGGCTAGAGTCATTAAGGCTTTAACCTCATTAGCAGACTCAGGTTCAGAATCTTCTGACTCAGAAGAGGCTTCATCGTAAGACGATTCATCCCATGTAGCCAACATGCCTTTCTTTTTAGATTTGTCCCTCTTTGGACATTTGTTTGCCAGATGCCCGTATTCATAGTAGTTGAAACATTGGTTGTCTTTAATGGATTTCCAAGTTTTAGATCTAGTTCTTTTCTTTTTGGAAGGTTTTTGAAAATTTACCCTCTTTTTCTTTTGAAAATCTTATAAAACTTCTTAGCTAATAGTGTCATATCATCTCCAAAGTTTTCAAAATCAAAATTACTAACATTTTCATGAGAAATATTTTTAGAAGACTTAAGGGCGATGGACTTACCTTTAGGAGCCTTAAAGTTTAACTCATAGGTTTGTAAAAAAACAACCAACTCTTCAACCTTCATACTATCTGTATCACGAAGTTCTTAAATGGCAGTGACCTTTGAATTGAACCTATCAGGCAATGAGCACAATATCTTTGCACGGCTTTGCTTTCTGGGATGCTATCACCATGACCCTACATAAAGTTGACTACGTCATTTAACTTAGAATAGAAGTCCATGAAATTTTCACTTTCTTCCAATGTATCTCCTCAAACCAAGTGGTAAGAATTTGAAGTTTAGATTTTTTTACAATAGTCGTACCCTCGTGTGTCATTTCTAGAATGTCCCAAACTTGTTTTGCAGAATTACAGGATATAATTCTTTTGAATTTATTTAGTGATAGTGTGTAAGTAATTGTATTTAAAGCCTTTGCATTGGCACTACTCTCATTTTTTTTTTGAAGTGTGGTCCAAGAAAGATAAGGTGCAACCTCCATAGATTTAGTTCCATCAGTGCCTAAAACTTCGGTGGTAGGAAGAGTCCATCTAGTCATTGTGACTTGCCACATGCTCTCATCTATGGACCTTAAAAAGACCCTCATTCTGGCTTTCCAATAGGCATAATTGGAGCCATCAAAAGGTGGAGGCCTAGTGATTGATAGGTTATTAAAATTTGACTTCTTAAAAGTTCATATCAGTTAGCTTAGGAAATAAATCCAAATAAAAAGAGCTATTAGGCTCTGATACCACTTGAAAAGGCCGAGCTAAACGTTCTAAAGGGGGGGGGGGGGGGGGAATAGGATGATGCCAAATTAAAAATTAAATGCGGAATTGAAAGAAAGATAGTACAATCAAGTAATAAATAAACACAAGTAAATAGCAACCTTAAATATACTAGTCTTGAGAGTCTAATACAAACTTAGTTCTAAGGACAACCTAACACCAAAAACCAAAGGCTTATGGCAAGACAACCTTAGTAGAATGTTTTTAAGTATAAAAAACCCAAACCAATAAAGAGGTAAAGGAAATAACAAATAAAATAAACCAAGTTATTATAACATTCCCACAAGTGCATAAAATAAATTACACCATTCACCACAAATGCTTAAAATAGATTACAACATTCACACACACAAACAAATTTAATCATTCACCACAACTCCAGGAATTATAGTGGTTTGCTTGTGTATATACCAAATGTTAGAAAATAGCCACACAACTACTCTACTTCTAATATTCACTCCCTCGGGATATTAGCGTTTACTATGAAAAAGGTTTTCCAATGTTCACCTTAAAACCTTCACAATTGTGTCTTTAGTTGGGCTATATAAAATTACAAAAACCCCACACTCTGAGATTTTCTGAATTACCTCAGACAAAACCAACTAGAGATTTTTTTTGGCACAACCTCAAAAACCAAAAAGAGATATATAAAATGCAAATGTACTTATCTAAAAATTCTCCTTTGAAGAAGCCCGGTAGAACCAATCCGTTGTAGATGAAGATGTTCAATGTCCAATCTCACAGATGAAAAGGTTCTAATTTTAAATAATTTTTAATTAAATCAACCTGGGCTAACTTGATTTGATTTTGATCTCAAGAAAGGGGAAATCACAAATCCCTTCTTAATATAAGATTGGAATAAAGATTTTAAAATCAAATTACAAAAGCTAATTAAAGAGAATATAAAATAAGTACGATATATCTTAAAAATATCACAAACTTATCTCTCAGAGTGGTGTCTTGATTTTGCTTTTATGAATGAATAACATCTAAAATTCGTGCTCTATTTATAGGTGAAAACATTGTTCACTTGACTGGTTTAAGGGTCAGTTTGACTGGTCGAAGGACCAACAAAATTTTAAATTTTCTGGCGCGATAAGATAAAGCTGCTACTCGACTGGTTGAGTGGCTTGCTCAACTGGTCGAGTGGGACCAGTAAAGCTTGTTGGACTTTGAGTCAAGCCTACACGACCGGTCGAGGACTATTCACTTGACTAGTCGAGCAGTCTCCTAGACTGATCGAGAGTCCAACGAAAAATTTTAAAAATTCACAACAAACATTAGACTAGTTAAGAAAACTCTTATACTGGTCGAGCCAGTACTTGGACTATTCAAACAAAATCTATAACTAGTCGAGAAAAATACCTATAAACATATGAAATGACCCACATATAATATGCAATGAATATGACACAATCTAAGGTCAATCTAGGGTCATCCAAACCTATTTGTGAGTAGGAATAAATGAAACATCATTCGCTTCCAAATCTTGATATCTTGTGATACTTGAAGCTTGAGTTCGATCACTTGAACTTGAGCTTGAGTTATGCTTGAGTTATTGATTCTTTAACGTATGGTAGTTGAAATTCAAACTTGAACTTGAGTTCTTGATTTTTATCTTGAAACCATGAACTTCAACACTCTTCACTTCAACTTGAAGATGTAGGAAAAGATCCAAAGAACTTTAAAATGTATGAACCTGATCACTTCAACTCAAAGCATGATACAAATACTATATGGTTTGGCACAACAAAATTTGATAACACAACATGTGATAGATTTACACAATAGCATTTACAACCTTGTTGATGCCTTAATTTAGATCAAGGGACATTGGTGAGGAGCCACCACATGCCACAACGAACGTGATTCGGATAATGATTTGTGATATAATGGGGTTGTTGTAGCTTCGCCAACCTGCTGTATGAATTGATACTAATAATCACTTGGTTAATCATGCATTCTTAGGATAGGTTGCGATTTGGCGTTGGAGTCACTTGCGAGAGAGTGTTGGCATTTACATAGGCGTGGAAATCACTTATGAGGGAGTGTCAGATTATGAGGAGCATGCATTATTTCATCATCGTATTAATATACTTACCAAATAAATTAGGAAACTGCTTATTTATTGTGTTATCATTACTTGCACCCTATTGTGTTGTTAATGTGTTTTGTAAGTATGTGTTAAAGATAACATGCTTGAGTGTATAATATGTATTAATGTGCATTTATTGTGAACCTGCTAATCAATAAAACGTCCCAAGTAACAATCTTGGGGATATTTCTTCACTATGTTGGTGTTTGATGCCTCCCATTTAACATACGCAGATAACTCAGGACTAGGATCAGTTAGTGGTGTGCTCGGGGCGAGTAGATCCCAAGCTTCTTCTTGCTTATTAGTTATTCTTCTGTTTCTATTGTAATTGTTATGATCTGTATAATTTTCACATGGGTGGTTGCCACTTTTGGAATTGTAACTTCTACATGTTAGCCCTATATTGTTAGATCTTGTTATCTCTACCTCGCTTTGGTTCCGCTAAATTGAAATGTATTACTTTAATTCTTTATGTGTGAAATAAATGTGAATTTGAATTAGGACACATGTGAATTTTATTAAGTTAACACTTAGAAACTTGGGATCAGAGTCTATGTACTTGGGTGCCGATTTTCGTGATGTTACAGGAAGACAAAAAATATCAGCTTGATCTAGAGCTTGTGTGGGACCCACTGATCATGGGCCTCACCCTGATGTTATCATCCATCAAACTTGTTCATAAGTTCACCCAAAACCTTAATGAAAGGGCCATTCAAATATCAGCTTGATTAAAGATCTATGGGTCCCACCATGGGCCAACTTTGATTCTATATGTGATTTAAATTGTCCAAGTTGTGGACCCCATTGGGGTCCTCAAACACTCGCACACAACACACATATTATACACATTATTAGCGTAAATTATAGAATTTACAATTTATGTAAAAATAATTAAAGAAATAAAAAATATAAGGACAAGCTGAAGCACGTGTGATCACACTTTCCTTAAAGCGTTATTCGCCCCATCTCAAAATGATTGAGAATGCTAATAGGTTATAGCCAAACAGCTTCTAAGATTCAGCGAGCCTCGGTGTGGTTCTGCATTCAACAAATATGAAGAACCACGAGTGGAACTCTTTATACGCAATTTTGTTTGGCAAATGAATAAAAGAAAAAAAAATCCCATATTCAGAAAGAAAATTAGAAAATTTAGAGATTTAAACCACTATGTTGGTTTATTTCTTGAGGTTTTCTAGCTAAGGTTTCATATGAACCTTGCTGACTAATCAGAGTACACGGAGGCACTGTTTATATAGGCCATGGTTGCTGACCGTTTTGGTCCATGGTCATAACTCAAGATGACCATTATATGACTATTGATGAGAAACTAGCCGTTTCTGCCACTTTCCCACCATTTTGCATGTGGGACAATAGCTGTCGCATGCTAGCCGTTTAAATTCACTAGCTAGCGGTTTTATGATTGTTGGGCTAGCCACATGCAACAGTTTCTCCATAGTAGCCACACTGGTATCATTTAAACCAATCACCCACTCCAGTCATCTAACCCAAATTCTATGTTGCATCGCGATTTGCACTCGTGACCCATCTGCGACATTGTACGCATGTGCGAAGTGCAAAGTGCGCGCGCCTCTAAAGCCACACTGTCTCACATGCCCACACCCTTGCACCAATTGCATGTAAGCCACGGTGCTCCGTGTACCAACCAAGCAAATAATGAGGCACTCCACACCTCACATATAAACATTGTTTTTTCTTCTCTCCTATTCGATACAAAAGACTATTCCCAAAAATGCCAAATATGCAAGTTTTTCAAACAAAACTTTTATTACATATATGTATTTTTGTTAGTAAAATATATTTTAATCAATAGTTTTTCACAACACTTATATTATATATTATATTATTATATTATATGTAAGTAAAACTTCAGCTGACGCTGCTACTGTCAGCGTGTGGCAATGCACGCTGAGTCATGTAGCGTCAAGTTGCCTTGCTGCCAATGGGTTGGGGCCATTGTAGGCCTCCCACTTAATGTATGTGTTAAATCCACACTGTCTATCTATTATGCCACTTAATTTTAAGGCACAATACCAAAAATTAGACAGATCCAAATTTCAGGTGGCCTACGTACCACCTGAAACGGTGTTGAGGGTCACCACCGTTCAAGCATTCCTACAGGCTCAACATGACGCATGTGGTTAACCCATGTCGTCCATTCGTTATTCTAGATCATCTTAAGGCTGGGCCCAAAAGCAAGGCAGATCCAAGGCTCGGGTTGGCCACACTACAAGAAACAATATCTTTCAGTGCGAAGACTTTCAGTCAAGGCCGGATCTTCTATCAGATATCTTTAGATACTTTTTGGGTAGACCAAATTTCACCACAGTTTTCTGTGAAGCATCGAGATGTAAAGTGATGAGTGAAGGATTTCTAGGTCTCTCCAAGCAATTGCATTTGTTTACACCCAAGAAAATTGTTGTTGGTCTTGCTCTGTCAGATACAGGAAATACGGATTTTAGAATCAGATGTAAGTTGAGTTGATTCTTATACTATTTTTATATTTTCTGAATTATTTGTACAGGTTCCACTTTGAATTGTGGCTGAGTCCAATTGCCCAACTAACATGTATTATGCATATTTCTATGGATAGTTATCTTGTATGATTTTATTTTTTTTCACTTTCAATTGCAAGGGTATTACTTAGCTTCATGAACTCTGTAATTAAGGTGATTAATAAAATTTTATTCTATCAGCCAACATAGTTCTAAAACTTGCCATGTCAGTCTAACTCAGTCGAATTTTGGATCACCATAAGTACTCGATAACCAATTTAAATGGGAAATTTTAAAGGGTTATTCTTGAAATTCCTTTTAGAGGTGAAAGCATTTTGCTGTTATTCATAATTTGTAATGCGGTAAATTATGCATGGTTATATTTGTATTTGAATTATTATAATAGCTTAAAATGTTATTTAGATATACTGAGTCATGTCCTGGTCAAGTTCTCTAGTCGACCCAACCCGACACTGTTCTTTCATGTCCAATGCCCTTCTCCTTTCTGAAGATTTCTCCTTTTCTTTTTTCTTTAATCAAGAGCATCAAGTTATGTCTGGGAGACTTGACATTAGATGCATTTAGTTTTGAGTTCTGAACCCAGTAATATGTTTAGTTGTCATACTTTGTAATGAGACATCCCCCTTTTTTAAAGAAAATGTATGATTCTCTGCAGATGAACAATCTAATTCTGCAGAACTGCTTTCCTTGGAAACAAAAGATGTAGAGAAAAGACATCAAAGAAATATTCAAGACCATCCACTATTCTTCGGAATCACATTGGGGCTGTTGGATGAGATAATAAATTCAAGGTAAATCCACCTTTAGCTTTTAGAATTATTAGCTATTCATGCTATACAACATGAAGTTGAAGATCTTTTCAAATCATCCAGTTATTTTCTTCCTTCCATATATATATATATATATATATATATATATATATATATATATATTTGTCATAGTCAAATGAATAAACACCGTGTAGTATAGCAATCATTGGTAGCCTGTGTGGGTGTCATTTAAGTTGGAGTTTTGAGCAGTTTGTGCAAGGATGATTAAATTAAAGATTGATTTTTTATTTTTTATTTTTACTGTTATTCATGTCATTGACTAGCATACATAAAACATATGAGTAAACATTGTAGTATAGCAATCATTGGCAGCCTGTGTGGGTGTCATTTAAGTTGGAAGTTTTAGTTGCTTGCACAAGGACGATTAAATTAAAGATTGATTTTCTAGCTTGTTGTTTTCGTACCATGCATTATCCCTTAATCAGATATTCATATTTGTGTTTTATTTTAAATGGTTTGTTTTTGTAACAGGGTCATCATTTTCCCTTTTCATACCCTTTAGGAACAAGTCCTTGTATTGAGATGTTGGATAACCAAGGATACAATATGAATTAGTAATTCTCATGAATAAAAGGCCAATCAACTTGGAAGTTCCCTGCCCTCCTGTGGTGAACTGGATTAAGAAAAATCCAGTTCATGCTCATCTTATCACAAGAAAGTAGGGTGGGATCAATTGAGCTGCCCAAGAAAACAGAACATGAGGGGGAAAATATCAAAATGCATGTGGCAGGCATTTTATAATTCTTAGCTATAGCAATAGAGTTGACAATGGCAGTTTAATGTTTTTTCATCAAGAAATCAAACAAGAGATGGGAAGTATCTAGTAAACAATTAAATCAATATTTATGTGGATTGAAATAAGGATAAAGAGACAGTCGACAAGGTCTAATAATGTTTGTACATTATCCATGAGGTGATGTCATTGTGGATGATGATATGTAGTAATAGCTACTGAGATGAATTAGGAAAGACATGATAGAAAATTAGAAAGATAAATCAAGCCTCCAAAGGGCTATGTTGCAGAACATCTAGGACTCAATTGTGAAATCAGTCAACAAGTCTATTTCAGGCTCTGCCTAATTAAAGGAAAGTGCATGAGCTTTTTGCTAGTGAAACACTTTTGGTCATGAAATACGAGAACATTCATTGTATGTATTATGACACTATTCATTGCTAGGTGTTGCTCTCAAAAGTTATAAGCAACCCTTGTGAATTGTGATACAGCTGTAAACACTTGATCAGAGGATGATTAGATGGTGCTCATGTGTAAGTTACGTGCTTGTACAGTTAAGCCTCAGTACGAAATTATTTACTGGCACTCTCATGCGGAAAACTTCATTCTCGTTTTGCTTTTCTATATATGTTACTTGAATATCATAAGATAACTATATGTACAATTCTAGACTTTGGGATTTTATGTTTGCCAACAATAACTAGTACTTTTGTATCATCTCAAGATGTTGGTGGGTATAACTGATTATGTTGCATGTTTCTCATGCCCTTATAAACAGGCTCTTCACTGCAGTCTGGGATTCTTTAGGATTAACATATGATGTATCCTTTGAGCTAAGCCAGTTTGATAGGTTGAAACTCAGGTGGTATGTGGTCTTAGTAACTTCAACTCCTGACAAGATAACAATCTAGTGTACATCCATGTGTTGACTTAAATTCTTGTATTTGAAAGTGCCCTGGTTTGTCAAGTTACGTGAGCATTGAGTCAGATTGTCTACAGAGCCTGATAGGAAGATCAATTCAAGCATCTGCCTCAACTGGATGTGTGCAAGCTTGCTACAGGTAAATTTAAAGCCTCACATCCCATAACCCAAAACACCAAATGAATAAAACCCTTAAAAATAAGTTAGAAATCATAGGGTTTTAAGGTGAGAAAACTTTTTTCAAAATAGGAAAATCTCTAAGTTTTTCTCGCCTTATCGATTTTATCAGAACACCCTCGATATGATCGACCTGTCTGTCGATGTCCTTGATACGTTAACGATATTATCGATGTGAGGACCAAAAGTGTCCAACAACTAAATATGCATCTGGACGGATTTATTGACGTATCGATACCCATATCGATATCATCGATATAAGAAACTAAAAATGTCGAGCAACTTCACAACATATCTGGACAAATTATCGATGTATCGATACACCTATCGATATCATCAATATTCAAATCTCGAGCCCATCGAAAATGGCTCGATAAGATCGATAGGCTGATTTCCAGCGCCCTTGTTTTTTAATGAAAATCTCAAATTCCTTAGATATATCGATGCTCTTCCGATATGATTTGAAATAAAATATCGATAACATCGGAACTCCATCGATGATATCGATCATGGGCGCACATTTCTTACAGTAGATATCTCAGGATGTTTTTAACTATTATCGGGGGCCCTTCGATAGAATCGATATTCAAATATCGATGATATTGTTACCAGGTCAATTGCATCGAATAAGGTCATAAACTATCCAGCAAGCTTAAAGAAAAATCCACCAGAATTATCGATGCCTCGACTCTTATCTTGTTATTATTGACATTCAAATTCTGATGATCTCGATGGTTCCTCGATCATTCATGAAATCCTGAAATATTTCAAAGTCAAGTCTCTCTCATTTTTTCAAGTGTCGATGGATCGAACCTGTCATCGATGGAATCAGAGCTCGAAATTCGATGACATAGACAATAATTTCGATTCATCGACCAATTGGCAAAAGTTTCAAAAGCGTATGACATTGAGTTCGAGTTATCGAGCAGACCATCGATGCTATCGAGAGTATATGCTCGATGATATCGAACCTGCTCGATGATATTGAATTTTACCATAAATGTGATCATTTTATATCCGTTGAAACTTTTTGCCTATATATAGAGGACTTGCCTTTTGTTGCTGTGAGAGAAAGTAGAGAGAGCTTTTGTGTGTTTTAACTTATATTTTATATCCAAAGCCTTTTCTCTCAAGGGAGTTCATCCTCCAATCCACCCTCATCATTGACATTTAATAGAGTGGACTGGGGAATGAACTTCTACATTCAAGGATCCTCCAGCTACTACCTTAATGAAAAATCATTAAGGTGGGATGCCTTAAATGCATAAGATTGGAATCGCTCTATCTTCCTGATTGGAAAATATTTTGAGAGTAGGATTCCATCTTCACCTTGACTCAATCCGAAGCCGAGTATTAGTACATCATTTTGTGTTGCGGATCAAGGGAGTAGAAGACTCTTCGTCAACAATGAGGAGGAGATCTTCGGCATTGTGCTAAACGGGACTCATCAGCTTATTTGTAAGTATTCATAGTCCAAGAGGATACTTGTGATCATTCCTTTCTAGGATTGGGTCTTAAGTGGTTCTCACCCTTTGAAGTTGTAACATCCTGAATTTTCACTATTTTGGATTTCCAAAAATCCTTAAATTTTTTTAATTAACTTATATTATCACTTACTAACCATTAGCACTCAACGTTAGCTTATGCACGAGTGGTTCAGTCTGGTCACAATCAGACCATGTGTAGGACATCAAGTTAGATGATCGGTTTATACTCGGTGATAGCTTGTGTAGGCCGTACAACAGCAGAGGAAGGTCAGAAAAATTTAAAATTTTGGGAAAGCATAGATCCCACTAGGCTTGTGGTCCATCACAGGCTGCAGACCCAGTGGACACCCAAAACTGGAATCTGGCACTTGCCAAATGCACCCCACCAATGCCAGAATTGGAAATCTGGCACTTGCAAATAAAATAGAGATACTAGGCTTTTCAGCCGTCCGATTTCTTTCAAATTTATGGTGAAGGTATAATGTATTTTTCTACGCCCATCCAAAAAATCTGGGACCCGATCGTGGCACGGTAACCGTTGATGACAAACTGGACCCGTACGACCAAACCCCATATCTGATTGTTCCCAAATTTTGCATGGCCATTCATCGGGCCATGAATCACCTATCCTGTAAGTTTCATGGCCAGAGGGCTACCAGAGCCACCCCAATCACTGAAATGGGCCTCATAGGGCCATTTAAAAATCGGAACCGTATGCTCAAACCCATACCTGTTAATCTGTTTGTTCCCAAACTTTGCATGACCCCTCATCAGGCCATGGAGCACTTGTCGTATAAATTTCGTGACCAAGGACCCATCAAAGCAACCCCGTTACTCTTTTAGCCTAAAACCGACAGTTTAGAGTAAGCATGACCAAATCTCCACTTTCACTAGTTATAAACAGGCCACACTATGAATATAGTTAATCTAAATCCTAATCATTACCCATGAGAAATCTCACTATCAAATTCATTCCAAAAATGCCTCGAATCTCTAAACGAGCTCTAGACTGCTCGTTGGTGGGCCACTAGTTCCAAAACTATAGAATAATGTCTGTCTTCCTGGGCTTGACGTCCATCGCGGGAGTCAGACCCAGATACTATCCAGAACCGCTCAACTTGAGCCAAAGGACGAGTGCATTAGAAGTGTAAATACCATGAATGAAGAAGCTGAAACTTAAGTGAATTGGGTCGTCCACTCTTATTCAAAGTTGAGGATTTCAGACCGTTGGTTTACAACCAAACTTCACACGTAGAGTAAGGATATTTCTCCACTCATATCCGAATAGCCGCTGCCCCGATCAACTATCGGTGACCATTGAACAAACTTTTAACTATATTTATCGATCGGCGCATCCAAATGGCGGACCGATCATATCCCTATGTAGATCAGCGTTAGCTATCCTATGATGTATATCAACTTGTACACCCCATAGTGAGCCTTAAAGGCTAGAAAAACCCTCCCATAGGTCTAATATAGTAAAAACCAAACACTTGGGGCCATTTCCACAAAATCTGACATTATAAAAGGGGTTTATTTAGGCATCCCCTCCCCCATACGATTTTACCCTAGAAAAGGGAGAAGATAAAGAGGAGAAAGGAGGAGAAAGAGAGAGGAAGAAGAAAGGAAAGGAGTGTGTGGTAGGAGGTGGGGCCCAAGGAAGCTCAACCTTGCAACTCTTTACCCCTTCTCCAAGGAAACCCTCCACCTCAACTGCAAGAACCGCTTCTGTTGGTTGTCTAGGTAAATCTCTCATCCCTTTTCCTTGAAACTCATGTATTGAAAAGGATTTGTATGAGATTCTAACATGCAATGCTTTACTTTAAGGATTCCGGCCAATCAAACCAAAATTCGAGCACTCCTAAGTCATTTCTCAAGAACTCAACGATCCATAGATACAGACTATTAATCTTAGGTGGCCTAGCACCAATTATATCATGAGTTTAATGATATTGTTTGCTTGGGTGAAGCATATGTAGAATCTAAATAGACCTTAAGATTTGGGTGCTTATTTGAGATGTATGAAATTGTATGTTGCTTACCCTTTCTTATGATGTTGTTTGTACCTCACTTGTTTGAGATATTGTGGATGACTATATGCTCATGCGTTGCGTGATTTTCTCATATGTTATTGTATATAATGTGTATGATGATTGTCCAGGTGCATTTGATTCCTTGAAATGTTGGAAGTGTTCAACTTCATCACTAACCCACACACTCACATGCATCTTGCTCTTGATAACGTAATATGCTTGCTAGGAATATTTGACTCGTATGTTGTGATGTATGTGAACATGATATTTTTATGCTAGTTGATAATCTTGATGGTTGACATGTTATGAATCAACATTGAGGGTTGGTTGGAAATATGAGGAGAGACAGTAATTCCATTGGTAGACTATGCTAGGCTAAACCCGTGAGTTTGGGCGGGTGTGTACGGGTGGCAGTAGTTCGACTACATGGATCCCTTGTACCCGATGCCGCTCATCGCATGCTCGCCTGACTCGTGTGGTCTAGCCTACTATCTGACCAACCTTGTTTATTAACCATGTTTGCTCACATATGTATGGAATTTGAAACACCCTACCACCGTTGTAGTCCATTGATAATGAATTGAATATCGATCCACAGTCTCGTGAGCCAGGCATGGTGAAATAGGACACTGTGTCCGAGTTGTCGGCCTACGTTGGGGTGACTCGCCTCCCTATAGTGACCGCGAGTGATCCCTTTCTCTCGTCACTCCCCATGTGCTGAAGTCGGGGATAGGGAACCCGACGGGATCACGGATCACGGGGTCTTAGCCTCACACATTGGAGAGTCTTGGCCTCGCAACTATTTCAGGGCATTTAATATATGGGGTGTATCAGATTTCCCAATCTGCTGGATGAACGGACTTAACTAAGAACTCAGTTAACATTATCACTACATTGCATTAGTTAGGTTAGTGACTCGGTAGTCAAGGTCGCTCTGAGGGAGTGTTGACATACGCGATCGTTAGACGAAGTCGCTTGAGGGAGAGTTATGGCAAGGGCATGCATCATATCATCTATCATGCATATGCATTAATAAAATTAGATAGGTGTTTATGAATGACTGTTTTTCATTAAATTCATAGTATAATTGATGCCTGTTGTAACTTACGAGTAATAACACCTACTGAGTTGATCACTCACTCCCACTCTAGGACGGTGTTTTAAAACACCAACCAGACTCGCTCGTAGATGCAGGTGATGCCGAGTATGAGGAGCCCAGCAATGCCAGCCTCGAGGGGGAGGGTGGGTTCTCCTACTTCTAAATGAGGAGCGGGTCTCCGTCGGCTCGGTAGATGGGACGTTGGATCGATGAGTAACAGACTCAGTCCTATTCTTTTGGACATGATATTTTTGCGATTTTTGTTGGGCAACACCTTGGGCGACCCTTTTATATTCTTTTGGACCTGTGTGTATATATATATATATATATATCTTCCATTCCAGTAGATTCATTGTGGTTGTGCTTCATGTTCTAAGTAATTCCAGGCTACACATTTAAACCTGATTAATCGCATATTAATGAAAGAGAAATCGGTCATAAGTGACCCCGGGAACTCGGGAGTCGAGTGTATACCCGACCCTCGATTTCCAGGGCGTTACAAGATCGTATCAGAGTGATGGTTTGGAATTAATTGGGCCGTGGATTATGAACTCATTAACGCATCTGCTGACTCGAGCGGAAATGCAATAGAGACTTAAAATGCTAGGAACCATCACAGGCCTTGAGCCGAAAATTGTAGACGGAGGGTAGGACTTCCGAGGTGTTAAGGTTCTGTAGCGAAGGGGAGTAGTAAGGTTAGAGAAGAGGATCTGAGAGTCCACCTAATTAGGAAGTTTAGCTAGTCCAGTCCACCTAATTCTTAAGGGCCCGTTGGGCCAACTAAAATAGGTGGGATTAAGGTGAATGGAATGGTAAGAGTAGCAATACATACATGTGTAAGGTATTGTCCCTAGATTGTCTGTATCTCATGTTTTCCAATACCAAGTTTGGGTTGCATGCAATTAAAGGTAAATCGTGGGATTTCCTTTCAAATTACACTTAGAAATCCCATATCACACCTTCCAACACAAGACTCATTCTACAAAGCCTATGAAATAAGTTTTAAATTCCGTCCCAAACCCATTCCACACATGTCATTCCCAAATCTTGAGTTGGGAGTAACATTGCAACCCATTAGTACAACTAAATGCCCTTAGCCAAACAGGCCTAAGTCGAAATCCCTCTTTCCAATATATCTCGTTAAATATTCACCTGACATCACCCTATTCTTGAACTTCCCCAGTACATTGATAGGAACGAGTCGAAAATCGAAAGATTTGACAGTTGGAAACATCGTTCTAAACTAAATGAGAGAACATCAGGTTAAATTTGGTAGTTTCAACCCATTCGGGGTTAAAGAGTTAAGGGGTGAATGAAAATTTATCAAAAATAGTGAAAATGGAGAAAAAATAGGTTTTGGCCCCTAACTGGGAGGAATATTGCAAAACCACTAGTCTCATTGCGTAGATCGTCTTCTTCTACCCCAAATTCATATATGGCATGTCGAATAACTCATTCCGGTTTGTGAGATACGCGCGTCGAAAGATCGATAGTCCAGAGGCCCGGCGTGACCCCACCCGAGCAGGTGTGACCCCGCCCTACTCTCCAGCGGGCCGGTGTGACCCCGCCCGGCCTGGCGTGACCTGTCAAATTTTTTTGTAAATTTACGTCAATTTTAAATATTCATATCTCCTTCGTTACAACTCCAATTTAGGTGATTCAAAAGTCAGATTGAAGCTTGATGAGTCTAGTTTTATATAAAAATAAGAAAAAAATAAAATAAGAATTATAATATAGTTAAAATTAATATGTTTTACCAACTATCAATTTTTTTTTAATTTCGGACAGCTGTTGTTCCTAGAATTTTAATAATTTATTTACAATTCCAAATGAGATGAAATTTTGTGGGATGACTTTAAACTCAGTTATAAAACATTATAAAAATTTTAAAAATAATTTACTTACCTAAAGTACAAGAAACCTTACAAGAAATAGAGACATTTTGCAACCATACAAAAAAAAAAAAAATCGTTAGTTTAAGACAAATGTCACTTCTTGAGTTTTAATAAATTTTTCTATAACTCAAAATGAGATGAAATTTTGTAATATGTAAGTGAACTTACTTATAACTTATTGTAAAAATTTAGAAAATAATTTAGTCACTGTAAGTATTAAAGACGTTACAAGAATTAGAGGTGTTTTAGAAACAAATAGAAAATCATTGTTATTGGATGGCTAGTACTTCAAGAATTTTCATAATTTTTATGAAGCTTGAATTAAAATTAAATTTTATAGAATAAAATTTAAATTAGTATTGAATCACTAAAATAATAATAATAATAATAATAATAATAATAATAATAATAATAATAATAATAATAATTTAGCAGCTAAAAGTGGCAATGATTTACTTTTAAATACCACTTGAATGGAACTAGATGAAGCAAAAAAGTCCATCATTCATGGGACTGGTAATCCCATCTCACACTTTCCAACACAAGGCTTATTTTCCAAAAGCTTAGAAAGTTAATTTTAATCCTATCTCCAATTCCTTCCAAACATGTCATTTCCAAGTTTAAAGTGGGATTAGTAATGCAATCTCATTTGACACCACTATCCAAACACATTGGGAGAATCCTGGGGATTCTGAATCCAGGGGGTTCTATTTCCACTAACCAAACAGGCCCTTAGGGGGTGTTTAGCACATGGTATTTGATAGGACTAGGTGGGATGAAATTGCATTTAGTTCCATGAAATTGCATTTGATCCCATGCATAAATTCCATGGATTCTGAAATCTACTACACAAGTAGGCCCCACATTGAGACATGTGTTAAATCATGTCATCCATCCATATGCACCATTTACATGAGACATTCTGATTATATATGTGTACAAATGAATGGCATCTGTTGTGAAATTGGTCTGTTGATTACAAATTCCATGGTCCACCAAACATGAATTAGCTTAATCCGGTGTTTTCCATGGTGAATTCTTTTTTTCTTTTTTTTTTTAAATCCCAAACATAGGATTGGATGGTTGCAATACCATGGTATTTCCAGACATGCAATCATTGTGAAATAATGATGTTAATGCCATCTAATACAATTCAACACCATTCAATTCCACTAACCAGACAGGCCCTTAGGCTTCCAAATCCCACCCCATTTCCTCCCTATTCCACTCACCTCTTTCAAATCCAAGGGCTCCGTGGGGCCAATGTCATGTATGGATTGTATCGATCCATGCCATTCATTCAGTTTTTCTAAATTATTTTAGGGTATGAGCTAGACAAATAGATGGTTAAGGTGAACCACACAGTGAAGACTGAACTCCCACCACTAAAAATATTTTTGAGATATATGTGGAAAATGACATGTTAAAGAATGCACTCTACATGTTTCATAATATGGGGAGGTGTGGATGAGGCCTATTTTGAGATCTTGTAACAATCTCTTCAATAATTTGGTTAGGATTCGTGAAGCCCGTGTATCGATTCATGTGTATGATCAGATAATTCGAGTTGGGATCATGCCTGATCCTTTCACTTTTACAATGATGGTGAATGTTTGCTTTAAGAATGGGTTGATGCATAAGGTTGCAAGTGTAGAAGACAAGGGGTTTCAGCCAAAATATGGTTACTTATAACTCATTGATTGATGGATATTATAAACAATTACTATTAAAATAATTTTTTTTTTTTAAATGTTTAGAAAAAAAAAATATTCTTCCCTTTGCTTGCCATTTTTTTTCCACATGATTGATTGAGCATGCAACTCGAGTCTGGTATTATTCCTTTAAGAAGCCTTCCAGAAACGTTGGTATTGAAAATTCCCTCCGAGCCACAACATATGTACTGATAGGACTATATTTCCACTAGGAAGTTCTGTTCTAATATTTTTATTTGGCTGGTTTTTCATTTCGATTACCATTAATAGCAAGATAACTTTGTCACAATGCCAAAGAGACCACACCCCATTGGTTTGAGCCAAACAGTCTGATGGGCTGAGTTGCTTGCTCTAATTCACTGAGGATTAATCAACTCCTCTTATCCTTTATCTATATAAGGCAGTCACACATTCTTTTCACAAGATACAATAGAACCTCATTTACGAGATTAGTAAGCATAGTTCTGCTGCATTTTTTTGCGAGCCTCTTATCTTCTGCCCTTCTCCACTTCAGTCCACTCAGTTAGTCAATTCTCAAACCCTTTCTAAACTTTTCTCAATATCATTTTTTCAACTCATTCTTAATCACTTCTCAACTTTCATCCCTCAAATCCATTTTCTTAAACTCTTCTCCTAATTCATCTCACTCAACATCTCCAAACCTATTCTCACCACCTACCCCTTCAACAAAACCCATTCAAAACCATCCACTCATTCACTCTCATAAGCTCATTCACAAAACCCAACGATTTGTAAAAATTGATTTTATACACCTTGGCATAGATTGATCATAGATTGTTGCAATTGGAAATTTTTTTATATAAGGGTTAATAATAATCAAGATGCAAAAAAATTTACTGTCCATTTTCAACTTCATTTTAGCTCAATTATTAATCTTGTCCTTTCCCTTCATTTCATAGGTAAATTGGTATTGTTGCCACTAAATGAGCACACCCTTTGAGTTTTGTGGCCACAGACCTTAAATTTTTTTTCCATTCTCCAAAGCTTTCCAGATAAAGAAAGCTACTAATGATGCTATGTAGTCCACATAACCAATGGGATTTAAGTTGCCTTTAGAATCCAACACATCGACCTGGATGGTGTGATCTGACCCTTTAAAAGCTCGGGCTAGGTATTCCATTCGATAAGTTGCCCTTGTTGTCTTGTTGGAACTATAGTAGAAGTTGAGTCTTGATTGACTCCATTAACTCTCTCCAAATCACCCTCATCACTTCCCAAGCCTTAATTTGTTGTAGCTACAGGGAAGAGGCACCCCCGTCCTCGCCCAACCCAGAAGAATAATAGCTTAACTTTACAAAAATTAGTAGTTATTTTGAGTTAGTTAAGACTACTACCATGTATTGAAGATAGTTTAAACTCCTGCTTGATTTGTCTGCTTTTTTTCTTTATGTTTGGAGTATCTGGTAATACATGTAAATCCATACAGTAGGATATAACTGGCCATATTAATGGCATTTTGAATTCAATATGAATATATGGATTGTTTTGGAATTTTCTTGTCATCTTGTGAATGCTTGTATGAATAATTCCCTTACTGCATCCATATTAGCATTATTAGCACTCTAAACCACCAGAATACCTTAAAACTTTCGATTCTTCATTCCCTGTTAAATTTTATGAAACAAAAGCGTGATTTTCCCATAACTCACTAACCATATGATCAACATGGTAATGTTGAGAGGAACCTTAAGTTCCTGAAAACCTTTATAGGATAGTCGTTTGATTATAGGCACTATGGGAGACTCACTACCCACTAAAATATTATAAATGGGAAACTTGAACTTTTAAATAAATTTTGATATCTACAAAATGTTAAGAATAACCGGACTACGGAATTACGGAACCATACATTTTCGAAGCATTCGTGGCCTAACCCAATTCTCAATCATGGGTAACTACCACTGGACTCACTGCTTTAACCGAGTAGAAGACCGAGATCCACCAGGACGAAGAATGGATACGATGAGCCTTCTACCCTGGTCAGGTAAATGATCAACGTATCGGGTTCAAGCCCACTACAACCATCTCTCTGTATTGGTCTAACATTGAAAATAAATATTTCACTCTAGATAGAGGGAAGCCATCGCCATGAATCTAAATATTTAAAAATAAATAGGTAAATAAATAAATTTTAGTAAACCCTCAGGGTGAAAAAGTTTTAAGGGGGGGTAGATCACAATGAGCTAGGGTGGTGTATTTATTATATACCCTAAAACGTATAGAAACCAAAAACCAACAAAACTTAAGCAAATGAATTGATAATATCTTTATTTATTACCCTTAGGCAATTTCGGGGATGAAATTATTTTTAAGGGAGGTAAATTGTAACATCTTGGATTTTCACTGTTTTAGATTTTTAAAAATCCTTGAATTTTTTTTAATTAACTTATATTATCACTTACTAACCATTAGTACTCAACGTTAGCTTATGCACGAGTGGTTCAGTCTGGTCACGATCAGACCGTGTGCAGGACATCAAGTCAGATGATCAGTTTGTACTAGGCGACAACTTGTGTAGGCCGTGTAGCAGCTGAGGAAGGTCAGAAAAATCTAAAATTTTGGGAAAGCATAGATCCCACTAGGCTTATGGTCCATCGCAGGCTGCGGACCCAGTGGACACCCAGAACTGGAATCTGGCACTTACCAAATGCACCCCACTAATGCTAGAATTAAAAATCTGGCAGTTACAAATAAAACCTAGATACCAGGCTTTCCAGCCATCGGATTTCTTTCAAATTTATGGTGAAGGTATAATGTATTTTTTTACGCCCGTCCAAAAAAATCTGGGACCCGATCGTGGCACGGTGACCGTTGATCACAAACTAGACCCGTACGACCAAATCCCATATCCGATCGTTCCCAAATTTTACATGGCCATTCATCAGGCTATGAATCACCTATCCTGTAAGTTTCATGGCCAGAGGGCTACCAGAGCCACCCCAATCAATGAAATGGGCCCCATAGGGCCATTTAAAGATCAAAACCGTATGCTCAAACCCCATACCCGTTAATCTGTTTGTTCCTAAACTTTGCATGACTCCTCATCAGGCCATGGAGCACTTGTCCTATAAATTTCATGACCAAGGACCCATCAAAGCAACCCCGTTACTCTTTTAACCTAAAACCGACGGTTTAGAGTAAACGTGACCAAATCTCTACTTTCATTAGTTATAAACAGGCCACACTATGAACATATTTAATCTAAATCCTAATCATTGCCCACGAGAAATCTCACTATCAAATTCATTCCAAAAATACCCCGAATTTCTATACGAGCTCTAGACCGCTCATTGGTGGGCCACTAGTTCTAAAATTATAGAATAATGTCTGTCTTCCTGGGCTTGACGTCCATCGCGGGAATCAGACCCGGATACTATCCAAAACCGCTCAACTTGAGCCAAAGGACGAGTGCATGAAAAGTGTAAATACCCTGAATGAAGAAGCTAAAACTTAAGTGAATTGGATCATCCACTCTTATTCAAAGTTGAGGATTTTGGACCGATGGTTTACGACCAAACTTCATACGTAGAGTAAAGATATTTCCCCTCTCATATCCATATAGTCGCGGCCCCGATCGACTATCGGTGACTATTGAACAGACTTCTAATCATATATGTCGATCAGCGCATCTAAATGGCGGGTCAATCATATCCCTATGTAGATCAGCGTTATGGCTATCTATCCTATGGTGTATATCAACTTGTACATCCCATAGTGGGCCCTAAAGGATAGAAAGAGCCTCCCATAGGTCTAGTATAGTAAAAACCCAACACTTGGGGCCATTTTCACTAAATCTGGCATTGTAAAAGGGGTTCATTTGGGCACCCCCCCTCCCCATACTATTTTGCCCTAGAAAAGGGAGAAGAGAAAGAAGAGAAAGGAGGAGAAAGAGAGAGGAAGAAGAAAGGAAAGGAGTGTGTGGTAGGAGGTAGGGCCCAAGGAAGCTCAACCTTGCAACTCTTTATCCCTTCTTCAAGGAAACTCTCCACCTCAACTGTAAGAACCGCTTCCGTTGGTTGTCTAGGTAAATCTCTCATCCCTTTTTCTTGAAACCCATGTGTTAAGAAGAATTTGCATGATATTCTAACATGCAATGCTTTGCTTTAGGGATTCTGGCCAATCGACCCAAAATCCGAGCACTCCTAGGTCGTTTCTCAAGAACTCAATGATCCATAGGTGTGGACTATTAATCTTAGGTGGCCTAGTACCAATTATATCATGAGTTTAATGATTTTTTTTGCTTAGGTGAAGCATATATAGAATCTAGAGAGACCTTAGGATTTGGGTGCTTGTTTGAGATGTATAGAATTGTATGTTGCTTACCCTTTCTTATGATGTTATTTGTACCTCACTTGTCTGAGAAATTGTGGATGACTATATGCTCATGCGTTGCATAATTGTCTCATATGTTGTTGCCTATAATGTGCATGATGATTGTCCAAGTGCTTTTGATTCCTTGAAATGTTAGAAATGTTCAACTTCCTCACTAACCCACGCACTCACATGTATCTTGCTCCCGATAACATAATATGCTTGATAGGAATATTTGACTCGTATGTTGTGATGTATGTGAACATGACATTTTTATGCTAGTTGATAATCCTGATGGTTGGCATACTATGAATCAACATTGAACCCTCGGGTTGGTCGGAAACATGAGGAGAGACGGTAGTTCCATCGGTAGGACTATGCTAGGGCTAAACCCATGAGTTTGGGCGGGTGTGTATGGGTGGTAGTAGTTCGACTACATGGATTCCTTGTACTTGATACCGCTCGTCACATGCTTGCCCGACTCGTGCGGTCTAGCCTACTATCTGACCAACCTTGTTTGTTAACCATGTTTGCTCACATATGTATGGAATCTGGAACACCCTACCATCATTGTAGTCCATTGATAACAAATTGAATATCGATCCACAGTCTCGTGAGCCGAGCATGGTGGAATGAGACACAGTGTCCGAGCTATCGGCCTACGCTAGGGTGACACACCTCCCTATAGTGACCGCGAGCGATCCCTTTCTCTCGGCACTCCCCATGTGCTGAAGTCAGGGATTGGGAACCTGACGGGATCACGGATCGTGGGGTCTCGGCCTCACACATTGGGGAGTCTTGGCCTCGCAACTAGTTCAAGGCATTTAATATGTGGGGTATATCAGATTTTCCAATCTGCTGGATGAACGGACTTAACTAAGAACTCGGTTAACATTATCACTACATTGTATTAGCTAGGTTGGCGACTCGACAGTCAAGGTCACTCTGAGGGAGTGTTGATATACGCGATCGTTAGACGATGTTGCTTGAGGGAGAGTTGTGGCGAGGGCATGCATCATATCATCTATCATGCATATGCATTAATAAGATTAAATAGGTGTTTATGAATGACTGTTTTTCATTAAATTCATAGTATAATTGATGCCTGTTGTAACTTATGACTAATAACACCCACTGAGTTGATCACTCACTCCCACTCTGGGATGGTGTTTTAAAACACCAACCAGACTTGCTCGTAGATGTCGGTGATGCCGAGTATGAGGAGCCCGGCGACACGAGCCTCGAGGAGGAGGGTGAGTTCTCCTACTTCTAGATGAGGAGCGGGTCTCCGTCAGCTCGGTAGATGGGACGTTGGATCGATGAGTAGCAGACTCAACCCTATTCTTTTGGACATGATATTTTTATGATTTTTTTGGGCAACGCCTTGGGCGACCCTTTTATATTCTTTTGGACCTCTGTGTGTGTGTGTGTGTGTGTGTGTGTGTGTGTGTGTGTGTATATATATATCTTCCATTCCAGTAGATTAGTTGTGGTTGTGCTTCATGTTCCAAGTAATTCTAGGCTGCATATTTAAGCCTGATTAATCGCATATTAATGAAAGAAAAATCGGTCATAAGTGACCTCGGGAACTCGGGAGTCGAGTGTATACCAGACCCTCAATTTCCAGGGTGTTACAAGATGGTATCAGAGTGATGGTTTGGAATCAATTGGGCCGTGGATTATGAACTCATTAACGCATCTGCTGACTCGAGAGGAAACGCGACAGAGACTTAGAATGCTAGGAACCATCACAGGCCTTGAGTCGACAATTGTAGACGGAGGGTTAAAAGCCTTGAAATACCTGAAACTAAGAAACAATTGCTGCAAAAAGATTTGGACTCAACTGTAGAAATCAATACGCATCTGATCAATGACTTACAACAACATCACTCAGATAATGATAGACTTGAAAGAATTAACACATTCCTTAAATCTGAGATCGAAAAACTAAATAAACAGGTTGAGCAATTAAAAGACAAAAATATGCTCCTTTAAAATGAAAATCATACACTCCTGTTTAATCTAGAAGAGTCCAGAAGAATTGCCAAGTAAAACTGTCAATTTTCCCAGAGTGGTGAGAAGTTAGAAAAACTTTTAGGGATGGGAAAATCTGGAAGTAACAAAAATGGCTTAGGATATGAGAAAGGCAGAGCTATAACTGGGTATGGAAAACAAATGCTTGAAAACTCTAATGCCTCCAGTAACAACATAAAGACTAATCAAGTAGTTGAATCAAATAAGAAAACTAAATCTACTACAAGTAAGATCCCTGTCACAAAATGGATAATTAAAGAAAAGAAGAACTGTCTTGCTACTCACTCAAATCACTTAACAGGCAATGACACTAAGTGGTACCTTGACAGTGGTTGCTCAAGACATATAACAGATGACATTTCCCTTCTTTCTAAATATAAGAATCTTCATAATGGGATAGTCACCTACGGTGATGGAACCACTACTAAAGTAATTGGGCTGGGAATCATAAAACGGATACAGTTGCTTGAAAATGAAAAAGCTTTCTGCATAAAAGGTCTGACAGATAATCTCCTAAGCATATCTCAAATCTGTGATAATGGACATGTGGTCAAATTCAACAGACAAGAATGTGAAATCCTAAACCAATCAGGAAAATTAGTAATGAAGGGTCATCGCACAAGTAGCCACTGCTGCATTATCAGAGGCATAAAAAGGACTGATGCCTAGAAGTACTAAGCAGAGAAAGACAAGTCCAGATCATGCATCTAGATCTAGATATTTGCTGAAATGATGCAATTTTGTTGAGTGTCAAATGATATATCTGAGGTTCATCACCTCAATCTTTTGTATATAAACATTCAGATGTTTATAATTTTTTATGTGTACAGTAATTGTACATAATTTTGTTGAGTATGCTATTGATTCAAAGAAATACTAAAAAGGTATACTTGAAGGGTCGAAAAAGAAAAATATTCCTCTTCGATATGCCTATCAATTTGCCATCCCCGATTAATCGATCATAGGTCGATATCATCGACATCTCTTCAGAATGTGGAAAGTCACATGATCGGGACTACAATCGAAGCGATTACCGATAACATCAGATGTGGATCATCGATATAATCGAAAGTAAGTTTGATAAAATCGAAGACTCTTGCCCGATAAAAGACGATCGAGCAGAAAAATCATATTTCTCTGAAAATTTTTTTATTTTGCTCTCTGCTTAAATCCTCGGCCAGAAGACCATCAATGGGTCCTAGAAACTTCAAAAGAAACGGGTATTATCTTTTCATTTTTTCTACTCCAGAGTTTAACCTCACTTTTAGTTGGGTATTTTCCGTTCTTTTGGTTGACCTTCCTTACTATTGCCTGTCTTTTACACTGAAAAGTCATGAACAAAGGGAAAGGTAAGTCTCTCTCTCAGTCTTGAAAAGGGAAAGCGAAACAACCCAGTTTGCATCAACTCACTCCATCGGGGAGACATCCAGCCACTATTGTTGAACGTCTGGTTCTTAACAGTGCCATCGAGTCTTTTGGTGTAGACCTCCTTCTAGAAGTAATAGGATGGCAAAATATTCTAAATCTTGGTGGTACTTATCAAATTGGAGTGGTCCATGACTTCCTCAGTAAAAGTCATGTTATTTGTAATGATTCACCCTGTGTTCAAGTAGAATTATTGCATTACTCCAAGGACATCACTTTTTAGATCTTCAAGTCACTCGCATTCCTGTTACCAGTTGGAATCTAAATGGTCTTGGTGTTTGGGGCAAGATAACTCATGTACTATGTCAGGGAACTACTATTCTTGAAATGATGATAATTCCCTTCATATTAATCATCTTGGACCCACTTTTAAAATCCTTCATGACATTTTTGGGTCCAATGTGTATCCTTGTGATGTGAATGGTAATCATCTGTCTCACTTTTTGTTAAATGTGTTGTATGATGTGTATTAAGAAGTTCAGGTGTGCCTCCCAACACTTCTTCTTAAGCAGCTAATTCAGGTCATTCAATGCAATCATCGGGATACACTAGCTTTTCCTTTACTCCTCTGTAAATTAGCCCATCATGTTGGTATTCTTACCTCATCTGATGAAGTCTATCTAGAGAATTGGTTTGATAGTGTGATTCGGCTCATGTGGCACAACAGTTGTGTCTTCATTCAGCTCTTCCCGAGAACAGTGCTCCCCTGCAGTCGGCTGCTCCATATGATCATCCGTCATATCCATGGGGATCCAACCGAACGCCATTGCTGAGTCCGGAGTCTATCACAAATCGCCAAACTCATCACCTTGAACATCACCTACTGAACGGTATGGCGAGCATGGAGGATCGACTTCATAATTGTGAGAGACGTCTCACTGTGATTGAAGAAAAAGTCGATTCTTTCCAACAAACAAATTAGCAAGTAGTTGATTTACTCACACGTAGTGATTCACGAAGATGATAGAAGCTGATTGTGCTAGTTGTATATCATTTTTTTGGGTATCTGTGAGTGGGCTTGGTGTTTTTGCTCGGATAACTGTTAATTTGCTGCCAATCTTAGGCAGCCTATTTTGGATAGTTGGATAACCTTGGTTTCATTTTGAATATAACTTAATAGAATTCATATTTTTAATGTCATAATTAAGTTTTCTGTTCCCCTAGTTTATCTAGTTTCTGATTTGGAATGCATGCGATGCCTTTAATGAATATTTTAACTACTATACAATTGCTATATTTTATTTAATATGCATTCATGAATTCTAAAATTGATGTTTGATTGAATTGAGTTAACTATTATACATAAATGTTCTACTTCTACCTGTTTGGTTCTCCTAAGCAATTCACTCTTTAGTCAATATCACCTGAGATATCTTTGTCAATGACTAACAAAAAGGGGGAGAACATTTACAAACACCCTAAATGGAAATTGTGTATATGTTAGATGTTGTTGCAGGTCTTAGGGGGAGCAGCTGCATCAAGCAAGGAGGAGTTTACAAGAAAGGGGGAGCAACTACTGCTTGTGTACATGGGATAGAAATTGTAAAATTAGGTAAAAGCATGTACACACAATTTAGGGTGTGTTTGTCTAGAAAGTTCTAGGGTGTTTTGAGGATTTTGTCATGTAATTGACAAAGGGGGATATTGAAAGTGCCCTGGTTTGTCAAGTTATATGAGCATTGAATCAGATTGTCTACAGAGCTTGATAGGAAGATAAATTCAAGCATCTACCTCAACCGGATGTGTGCAAGCTCGCCACAGGTAAATCTAAAGCCTCACATCCCATAACCTAAAACACCAAGTGAATAAAACCCTTTAAAACAAGTTGGAAATCATTGGGTTTTAAGGTGAGAAAACTTTTTTCAAAATAGGAAAATCTCTAAGTTTTTCTCACCTTGTCGATTTTATCGGAACACCCTCGATATGATCGACCTGCTCTGTCGATGTCCTCGATACCTTAACGATATTATCGATGTGGGGACCAAAAGTGTCTAACAACTAAATATGCATCTGGACAGATTTATCGATGTATCAATACCCATATCGATATCATCGATATAAGAAACTGAAAATGTCCAGTAACTTCACAACATATCTGGATGAATTATCGATGTATCGATACACCTATCGATATCATCGATATTCAAATCTCAAGCCCCATCGAAAATGGCTCGATAAGATCGACAAGCTGATTTCCAGCGCCCCTATTTTTTAATGAAAATCTCAAATTCCTTCGATATATCAATGCTCTTCCGATATGATCTGAAATTAAATATCGATAACATCGGAAGTCCATCAATGATATCGATCGTGGGCGTGCATTTCTTACAGCAAATATTTCAGGATGTTTTTAACTATGATCGGGGGCCCTTCGATAGAATCGATATTCAAATATAGATGATATCGACACCATGTCGATTGTATCGAACAAGGTCATAAATTGTCTAACAAGCTTAAAGAAAAATCTATTGGAATTATCGATGCCTCGACTCTTATCTCGATATCATCGACATTCAAATTTCGATGATCTCGATGGTTCCCCGATCATTCATGAAATCCTGAAATATTTTACTGTCAAATCTCTCTCATTTTTTTCAAGTGTCGATGGATCGAACCTGTCATCGATGAAATCGGAGTTCGAAATCCAATGACATTGACGATAGTTTTGATTCATCGACCAATTGGCAAAAGTTTCAAAAGCGTATGACATTGAGTTCGAGTCATCGAGCAGACCATCGATGCTATCGAAAGTATATGCTCGATGATATCGAACCTGCTCGATAATATCGAACTCTGTCATAAATGTGACCGTTTTATATCCGTTGTAACTTTTTGCCTATATATAGAGGACTTATCTTTTGTTGTTGTGAGAGAAAGTAGAGAGAGCTTTTGTGTGTTTCAATTTATATCTTATATCTAAAGCCCTTTCTCTCAAGGGAGTTCATCCTCTAATCCACCCTCGTCATTGACATTTAATAGAGTGGATTGGGGAATGAACTTCGGCATTCAAGGATCCTCCAGCTACTACCTTAATGGCAAATCATTAAGTTGGGATGCCTTGAATGCATAAGATTGGAATCCCTCTATCCTCCTGATTGGAAAATATTTTAAGAGTAGGATTCCATCTTCACCTTAACCCAACCCGAAGCCGAGTATTAGTACATCATTTTATGTTGTGGATCAAGGGAGTAGAAGACTCTTCGTCAACAAGGAGGAGGAGATCTTCGGCATTGTACTAAACGGGACTCATCTCCTTATTTATAAGTATCCAGAGTCCAAGAGGACACTTGTGATAATTTCTTTCTAGGATTGAGTCTTAAGTGGTTCTTACCCTTTAAAGTCCTCAAGGAGGCCTTCGGTGGGAGTGTACGTGGTGGGTGCATTGTATGGACCCTTTCTCTATGGAGAGCATAAACATCTGGTTAGGAGTGAACCAGTAAAACTCTGAGTTTTAGGTGAACCGGGTAAAACCTTAGGGTTTGTGGTCAACCATGTAAAAACTTCCAGTAGGGTCTTATGGAAGATCCTTGGCCAGTGTGCCTAAAAGTGGGTGCGTTATGTTGACCCTTACTCGTGAGAGCATAAACAGTCAGCCTCAGTATAGGTTGTAAAGGTTGAAGGTGAACCTGATTTAAAACCTTAGGTTAGAGGTGAACCATTGTGAAACCTCCTTAATGAAATTCGGTACACTCAAGGGTTGAGTGCGGTTACCAGGAGTGGAGTAGACTCATCGTCGAACCACTATAAAAATGACTGTGTTTGAGGTTGATATTCTTATGATTGTGTAATTTGCTTTAATACTTCCATATCTGAACATTTAATCACACCACACACATCTACACAGTCATATCCATCATAAGTTAGCTTGCATACTATTTATCTTTAAAATAGTTTGTGATTGGATCCTCTACCAGGCTTGGAAGCCAGTAGAGTTATATTTGAGTAATCCTGATAATTGCATGATCACAAGATTAATGAAGTAGGATTTTGAAATAAATCATAAAAACTTTAAAAAGTCCTATTCACCCCCCTCTAGGACATATTGGCTTATTCCTTCTTCAACTAGTGCGGTCTTTGCCGCCATTTTAGTATTCTTTAGTCCGTTTCTCTCTAATTCTTTCCTTTATCATACAAATCTATAAAGTTGTTGATGCATGTAAGAATGTTCTAAGAGGTTTACATGACAGCAAGATTGCCCAAAGGGAGGTAGATTGGGTTAGTATTTTCCCTTTGCCCACCTCACCTTATCCCAATTTTTATGCAATACTACCACAATCTTTTGTTGAAGGGGCCCATTGGAGCCTTTTAAAATCAACTAGATTCCTTTTGAAGCATAGGTTTCCTCTAAGCATGGATCGGGTTAGTTGATTCGTTGTAGATACCTTACCACGAGAATTTCGACGACAGTGTAAATTTGTAAAAAAAAAAAAAAAAAAAAAAAAAAAAGACCTTTCATTTTGAATTTTTTGGTATTTAAGCCAACCTCTCAAAAGGACACTTGATTGTTCAAAGTCTAAACTATACACAGATCTTAAAAGTGGAAATGATTATATGCAAGTAGGAGATTATTATAAAAAAATTTTAAAAAAAAAACAAAAAAAAAAAAACAAAAAAAAACAATCCTCATAGGTTATTAACATGATTAATAGAACTAAGTAGGATTTATTTTATTTTATTTTTAAAATCCTCATAGGTTATTAACATGATTAACATAACTAAATAAATGGGTTCAAATCATTTATACAGGTTATGAGATTCAATAGCATTCTTGAGTTATTTATTATCACCATTATGTTAGCTCAACTTGCTTACTTTTTCTACCTCAGCGATCACAACAGCCGTCACAATTGCAGAGATTCTGAAGAAAAAAGGGCTGGCTATTGAGAAGAGTAAGCCCAACTTGGGTTGTTGCTTATCATGTTCCCTTGTCAACACTTGCGAATTACAAATAATTATAATCTGTTTTTCCATTATAAGCAGGGATTTTGATGTCTACAATTGACATGAAGGATGAATCTAAGGGCCGTCTCATTCCAAAAGCGAAGGTTGGCACTGTTAATGCTAGTTTTTAATATTTGTCATGTCAAATTAATCATCCTTACTACCTTCTTCTTCTTCTTCTTCTTCTTTTCTTATTTGAAGTGATCAAATTCAAATACCCATGCTTTTTTAACCAGCGTGGTTGATTATTTCTGCTGTTTTATCAAACCAACCCCCTCTGTTTCTTTTAGAAAGACACAAGCATATATAATTCTTCTCTTTGGCTACACTAATTACTTGATCTCAACAACCAGACTCCCATTTACTTTTTATTTTTGGGAGGTAGCTGTTTGCATACACTGATGTTTGCAATTATAATGTTTTTGTTCTTGTTATAGATTGAGGTATTACTGGGGAAGACTGAGAAACTTGATGATCTGATGGTTGTCGTTGCTGCCAAAGGGAGGCAGTTGGAGACAATAAAGCATGATGGAAAACCATAGCTCTGGAGTTCCATCATATTCTGATTTTCATTCTTTTTTTTTACTCCTAGTGTCCTGTTTAAGTGATAGAGGTTAGGGAATTTTCAAGTAGAGTTGCTACTGTCATTAACTGAAAAGAGCAGAGTTGAGAGAGGCACTGTCACGCCCCAGACTCAGTAATCGGACTCACAAGGATTCCGATGACCGGTTCTGAATGCAACAGCCTCCATAGTACCCCATTCTCGGCCCCTGAGGCAGGTTCCGATCCTGGGATCCTACAAGGAGGATTTTCATAACAGTATAATCATTCCAATACGAGCATACCCAAGATCATAGCAAGAACATCTGAGAATAACAAAGGCACACATCGCAAAATCCACTATAAATTTGAACTTTTACAATCATCCATAAGGCCCAAAGGACATACATGAGATAAAAGGAAAAGAGAGAAAGGTCAGCAACACTGGAGTCCTCAAATGCTCAGCTCTACTCCGTGCTCTACTGCTGTGTCGCCTGCCTAGAGTATCCTGCACGCATCAATCGTGCATAAGCTTATAGAAGCTTAGAGGGTGGTGTAGGTGTGTGATAATGGTGCACAGAAGGGTAGTAGGAGATACAAGGAGAGAAGCATGGTCAATGAGGATATCACTAGCCTTACCCAGGCTTATCATGAATAAGATGCAATGAGTACTGGGTGTCATGCCAAGGCAATGCATGAAGGGGCTTGTACAACCAATGCTAATGCAATGCAAGTAATGTCAGTACTCATATCCAAACCACAAGTCATGTACATTTCCAATCATAAGGAAATCACCGGGGTCTATTACACTGCTGAATGACTGCCGCTCTACAGACCCCGCACAGTCAAACGAGCGTAAGAGACCTCACTACCCGCCTGCGGACAGCCAATCACCAACAAGGCCTGAAGGTAGCGGACCCATTTACGAGCTGGTCGACTCAGCCCCAGCAATGCCTCCTCACATCAGGCGGTAAGGCCACACCCCTATCCAACCGACTACACGACAGTGGGAGACGCGGCCTAATGGTATAAGGCCCTCGTGCGCTCATATATTCCACCCGGTCACGGCGTTGGAGCAGATCCTTGGTACCATGGAAGTTTTGGGAATTTCACCCATGGGCATCCTATGCACCCGGTATGCTCAACTAATATTTTCGGTGTCCACACATACGACCATCCACGAATACCCCTAGGAGGCAAGGCCCCGATGAAGTAAGGGCGGATATCCATAAGCTATGCAATGCCAAATGCATGAATCACACAATCACCCATGCATCAATCCCAAGCATCTATCTCTCGGGGAGATACCAACATGTCCTACACAATGACATAACCATGGCCAATCATACCTCAACCAAGCATGCATATGATGCGTATGGGAGTGGGCCATAAAGATGAATAGGGGTGCCAATGAGGTGAAGATGAACTCTCTACCTAACCATGAAGGGTCTAGGTACTTAACCAATTCCTCATAAGGAATACAACCTCTAGTGGGGGCCCATATACAGGGTAGCCCATGAGACTAAGGAGAACAATGATATGGGCCCAAATAGATGAAACGAGCCTAGCAAGGGTCTATGGTGGGCCTTTAACCACCCATAGAAGCCCATGGGCCTACCTTAGGGCCACCAATGTGGACATCTAACCACAATTGGTCCCCAAGAGGTAGCCCATCTCTAATTGATTACGGATCAAGGCCCAAGGCCCACACAACATTAGAAATAAGAAATGGACAGCCATTACATACCACATACATTCATGTTGGGCTTCAGAAAGGCGGCCCAAGGCCTATCCAAAACATGGGTCCATGGGGAACACACATAGCCCAACCCATATATACCACTATGGGCCCACAGGGGAAAGGTTAGGGCCCAACATAAAGGCTACTAATCCCATATATTGTTGTGGCCTAGTGGGCAGCCCATTACTCAAATCACATAGGCAAATGTCATGTTCTTAGTCAAGTAAGTTGGGCCTACAACCCGGCCCAAGTATAAAGTTGATTTGGTGGGCAATCAAGGGCCCGTATACTTGTGTAACCTGGCCCACTAATCCAACACAATAGTATGGTAAAAATGGCCCAAGAGTTCAATGGGCCTACTAGGAAGTTCCAGCCCAATTGGGCTCAAAGAGTCCAACAACTAGCCACATTCATGGACCCAATTAAATTCAACTGTGGTGGGCCTCAAAAGTGTATTTATTAGGCCCAACATTTAAGGAACTAAATGTATAAATTATTACCTCTAAGATTCTTCACAATGTGTTGGGCCCCACTCCTCAAAATTTCAGCCCAAAGGCCAAACATAATTATAACATATTGCTGTCCTAAATTTGGGCACTCCATTGGAGTGGGCCCAGGGCCATTAAAACTCTAGAAATTGAGGGCCAAGGCCCCTCATTATGCATACAATGAGAGAAAACCCAAAAAGGTGGCCCACCATCAGAGGAAATATTTTTGAATTATGGTTTTTATCAAGGCACATTGCTGGACTGCACAGCAGAAAAATCTGGCAGTCCAACTATTTTGGCCCATTCTTTTGGATGCCCAAACAGGGTCAGTTGGGGCTGAAATTTTTCAGAGTGATACTTCAATAGGTAGGACATACCCCCACAAAATTTCAGAATTTTTGGATATCCCTAAGTATTTTAACTGATTTAAACAAGACAGTCTGTCCAGAAAATCGGACAGACCTGGACATCCCAATGTGGTGGGCCAGTCCGGCCCTCGCCACGATGTGCACAGGGGTCCATTGGCCCTGAAAGTTGGTAGGTAGGTTCCAACATGGGTGGACCACAACTTCACAAAATTTTAGAATTTATGGATACCTAAAAATATTTTAGTTTATTTAAAGAAATCAATCTGTCCTGAAAATCGGACTGATCTGGACACCATATTGTAATGGGCCAGTCCAGCCACCACCATGGTGTGTACAGGTTTCCATTGGCCCCAAAATTTTGTAGGTTGGTCCCACCATGAGTGGACCACCTTCCTGTAAATTTTTATAATTTTTAGACACCCAAAAATATTTTAATAATTTTTGGAATTCCAACCTGTCCAGGGTGGAATATTGCTGGAATAGTGCAGAAAATCCAGACTGTCCACCTCATTTGGACCACACCTTTGGGACCCCAATGAAGGTCAGATGGGGCTGAAATTTGGTATGGTTGTAGATGGGTCATAAGGCTACAAGAATCACATATTATTTTGTTTCATTATTCCCACCAAAGACCCATAAGTCAGGCCCCAAAGTGGCCCAAAAATCTGTCCAAGCAGATTTGGACAGCAATATGTAATAGAAATGATTAAAATATAAACATGGTTTTTCATGGGATTTAACCCTATGAATTTGTGTAGTGGACCATCCCAGTGGGCCCCACAAATGTCCAGACCTTCCCCATCATCAAATACCCCTTGCATGTGTCCCATTTAGGTAGATTTTAGGGCCACATGTCTAAGGATGGACTGCTATGGGTGTCTAAGCTCCATGGTTGGTCTGGATTTTTGTTGGCCTACAAGGTGGGCCACACATGCAAGATCAGAATTCTATCATAAAGAAAAAAATAAAATAAAATAAAATAAATGAAGAATCGGCCACAAGAGGAGGGGCTCCGCCACATTGAGGCCCTCCCCTTCATCAATCACACCATACATTCATTCTATTCATATGTTACAACATAGATCCACCACATGCATGTTCTAGATTCAAGATCAATGGTTGGGATGCCATCCCAACCATGATTCTAGGTCTAGATGACCCATCATACTATAAACTCTAAGTAATCCTCCATGATGGGGGCCTATAGAAGGGAAACCCCATGCATGGACATGCATGCATCAAAAAGGCCATTTGGCCACAACTAAGGGATGATGTAAGATCTCCACCATGGATTGGTGGGTCCTACACTTCCCACAAAAGAAATCTAAGTACATGAAAATAGAAATCCTAATTTCTAGGATTACACCCACCTTAGATTCTCCAAATTTGGACCTCCTAGCTCCTAGTGCACCAAGGGATCCATCTCAATGGGTGAGATTGGATTTAGATGGTTGGATTTGGAAGATTAAAGGGGAAATGGGGCTGGAGAAGAGAGGGAGATGGGAGAGAAGTTGCTGGAGAAGAAGAGAAGAGAGAGAGAGAAATGAGAGGGAAAGAGAGGGAAAATCTTTTTAAGGGAAGTAATAATAACCTATGGTGACAATAACAATGTTGCTAGGGTAGGTTAGGTATGGGTAGTGTTTAGGGTGGGTAGTGTTTATTCCATGCAATAGTGTAGTGTGTGTGTGTAGTGTGCATGGGAAATTGTGCCATGGAGGTGGTCCACATGCTTTTGTACAAAAGTGGGCCATATGATGAAATGCTCATAACTTTTGATCCATAGGTCGGATTGACGCACAAGATGCGTCGTTGGAACCGCAACGACGATACGAACGAGATGACATAGGTCTTGGGTCAATCCGAGTCGGGTCTACGTGACTGAACTCAAAGTGACCATAAACACAATTTGAAGGTCGCGGGTCGCCGGAATTCGACCGGTAAGACCGCGAGACCATGATGAACAAGATGCATACTCACACACATACATGTAAACATGGGAACTAGGGTCGGGTCTCACAGGCACTATGCGTGTAGACATCTTAGGATCATTTCATCTGTATGGCCTTTTTCTTTTCTCCTTTTATGAGAGTTCTTGATGATACAGACAATCTATTATTTGGTGGTCAAACTGTTGTTGTATTGTTTGAGTCCTGTTTGTGCATCTTCCTTTGACTGATGCTGACTGATTGACAGCAAACAGTAAAAGCTTTGGTGATCTTCCAACTTTGTTGTTTCTAAAGTTTATCGAGCAAACATTGCCTTAACTAATATTGTCCAGAATCTGAAAGTAGATCCTTCTTCTAAAGCCATTGATTCCAATGTGGTTTGATTTCTCTTTAGTGATATACTTTTACTTTATATGGTGAACTAGACTCGATCTTTATTGGCTTTTGCTTTGGGCGGAATGATGTTAAAAATTGAATTTAGCCTTAGTTGATGCCAATAAAAGCTAAATCTATCTTCAGTCTCAATTTTGCCTCAGTTACCTAAATTGAGACTACAACTCCCATGGCTAAAGGGTTTAGCGCCGGTTGTTGAGAACCAATGTTAAAAATAGATTTAACTTTAATTGGAAGCAACTGAGGCTTAAATTTGGATTTAGTCTCAGTTGGAAACAATGGAGGCTAAAATTTTGATTTAGCCTCATTTCGAGAAAATTGAAGCTAAAAAGGTTCTTTTAGCTTCACTTGAAGAACTGAGGCTATAAAAGTCATTTTAGCCTCGGTTGTTAAAATTGAGGCTAATGCCTTTAGCCACGGGGGTTTCAACCTCAGTTTGGATAACTGAGGAAAAACTGAGGCTAAAGGCTTTAGCCTCAGTTTTTAACCTTTTTAGCCACAGTTTTGAACTGAGACTAAAACCCCCTTTTCTTGTAGTGAATGGGAATTGAACACTTACGGTTGAAAATTACTATGGGCCCAACATGTAATTGTTTTATCTAGGCCATCCATCTGATTTTCCATATCATTCTAAGGGATGAACCCAAGTACGGAGCAGATACAAGTTTCAGTGGACCATGCCACACGAAATAGTAGTGATGAATAACCACTGTTTAACCTTCTTACGTGCCATAGTAATGATTATTTACAATCCAACCTATTGACCAGGTCATCCAAACCTGCTTTTGTTTTATATATATATATATATATATATATATATATATATATATATATATATATATATATATATATTGTTGCAGGCCTTGCACAAAACCTTAGGATCTAGCTCTCTAGAATAAACCAAAATTATGGATAATAAAGCAATGAAAATAATCAATGCATCAATCACACACCACACAAGAGATTTTTACGTGGAAAACCCTCAAAGAGGAAAAAACCACGGGACCTCGTCCAGATTAACAATCCACTATGAAGTAGAACGTTACAAACTTCTTCACTCATGTAAGAGTGGATAAACAATGAGAGAAACAAAGAAAAAGAAGAGATCTCACCGATTACGAGGACATAAAAGTGCTGAGATATAGATTGCACAGTAGATAACCTCCACGAGCATAATCTCCCTTCTATAAGCTTCTTCTCTTTCTTTTTCACACTCTCTCACTTTTGATAGCCCTAAACCCTTTAGCAAATTCCTTGTAAAGCTTTAGGAAACCCTCTTGTCATACCTAGAAAGCTCTAAGAACTCTTATTTAAAGTTTTAGAAAACTCCTTTCTGCATCCCAGTTGCAAAAGGACTTGCGACACGAAATCCGTACAAAATTGCGAAACGAATCTGTGTAACTTCGACTGGTCGAACTGAGTCTACGACCGGTCGAGAGCCACCTACAACCGGTCGAGCACCTCCTTCGACTGGTCTAGTACCCTAGAGAAAATTAGTCCACAGTCGCTGGACTTTGAGTCGTGCCACGAATTAAATTCAGGACTGGTCGATCACCAACCTTTGACCGGTCGAGCGAGATTCATGACCGGTCGACGATGGGTAAAAAAAAAACCCATCAAATCTCTCCCTTTTGACCCAGGAGGGATCCACCTTCTTCAAGCCAGTCAGGTTTCTACAAACCTCAAACTTGCCCTTAAGTAAAGCCTTGGTCATCATGTCTTACCCATTATCGTTCTTGTGGACCTTCTTAAGCTGTAACACCTTTTGTTCCAAAGTATCCCTGATCCAGTGATACCGAATCTCTATATGCTTCGACTTGGAATGCTAACTTGGATCTTGCTCAAGTGTATAGAACTTTGACTATTGCAATAGACCACATGCTCCTCCTGCTTTAGGCTAAGTTCTTGTAGGAACCTCTTCATCCAAAGCATCTCTTTACATGCTTCTGTGATTGCGATGTATTTGGCCTCTGTCGTCGACAATGCTATGACCTTCTATAGCTTGCTCTGCCAAGAAACTGCTCCCCCTGTAAACATGAACATGAACCCCGATATAGACTTCCTAGAGTCTATGTCACCCGCCATATTTACATCTATGTATCCCTCTAACACAGGTTTATCATCACCATAGCATAGACTCAACCTAGATGAGCCTCTTAGATACCGCAGTATCCATTTCACCGCTGCCTAATGTTCTTTATCAGGATTGACAAGATACCGACTAACAATACCAACCGCATATGCTATGTCTGGGCGTGTACACACCATAATATACATCAAACTTCCTATTGCTGACACGTAGGGTATCTTCTGCATCTCTTCTACCTCTGCCTTCGTCTTGGGACACTGTCTGTCACTCTATTTGAAGTGACCATCTAGTGGAGTACTGACCGACTTCGCTTCATTCATGTTGAACCACTCCAGGACTTTCTCAATATACCGCTCTTGTGACAACCAGATCTTCTTGCTGCTTCTGTCATGGGTTTTCTCCATTCCTAGGATTTGTCTAACCGGGCCCAAGTCTTTCATTACAAAAGACTTGCCCAACTCCTATTTTAGCCTGTCGATCTTCTTGATGTCTTTTCCCATGATGAGCATGTCATCAACGTATAAGAGTAAAACTAAGAAATCACCATCTGAGAACTTGCGCATGAACATATAGTGGTCCGACTCCGTTCTGTCATACCCATGTTTCAACATAAATGAGTCAAATTTCTTGTACCATTGCCGTGGAGCTTGTTTTAGCCTGTACAAGCTCTTCCTCAGCCTACACACCATATGCTCTTTGCCCTTGACTTCGAACCCCTCTAGTTGGTGCATGTAGATCTCTTCTTCTAGGTCACCATGTAGAAAGGCTGTTTTAACATCTAACTGCTCTATCTCCAGATCCATGCTGGCTGCTAACCCAAGTAACACCCATATGAATGTTATCTTCACCACTGGTGAGAATATCTCCTCGAAGTCTATACCTTTCCTCTGACCAAAACCTTTCACCACAAGTCTGGCCTTAAACCTCCTCTGTGAATTCTTCTGCTCGATCTTTTTTCTGAACACCCACTTATTGCTCAAAGCTTTCTTGCCCTTGGGTAATTTCACCATATCATAGGTGTGGTTCTTATGCAAGGAATTCATCTCTTCTTGCATAGCTTTCAACCACTACCCCTTATGCTCGTCAGCTAGGGCCTCAGAATAATCTTCTGGCTCTCTCCCATCAGTTAGCATAATGTACTCATGTGGTGAGTACCTCTTGGACGGCTGTCTATCCCTATATGACCTCCTCACCTGTAGCTCAACAGGTAGATCAAGTGGGGGCTGCTCCCCTGGTTCATCTTCTGAAGGAACTCCCTCGTCCTCTACACCTTGCTGTACTCCCCCGTCATCAGGCACCAAGGGAGGAGTAACCGGATCCATGTCCTCTACCTCACCTGAACTAGGTTGGTTCTTCTCTGGCTTACCAATGTCTTCTATACACTAATCTTCAAAAAAAACCACATCTCTTCTCCTGACGAGCTTTCTCTTGGTCGAATCCCACAATCTGTAACCGAATTTTTTATTACCGTACCCTAAGAACACACACTGTCTGATCTTCATATCGAGCTTAGACCTCTCGTCTTTTGTTACGTGAACAGATGCCCTGCATCCAAATACCCTGAGATGACTATATAATGGATCTTGTTCAGTCCACACCTTCTCAGGTACTTCTCCATTCAACGGGGATGATGGAGACCTGTTTATCAAATACACTGTCGTGTGCATTACTTCTCCCCAGAACGTCTTGGGCAATTTTGCATGGGATAATATGCATCTGATTCTCTCAACAATGGTGCGATTCATTTGCTCAGCTATACCATTATGCTGGGGGGTCTTGGGAACTGTCTGTTCATACTGTATACTCAAGGACTTGCAGTACTCATGAAAGTCACCAATGTATTCACCACCATTGTCAGTGCGGATGCACTTCAATGATCTACATGTCTCTCTCTCGACCATAGCATGAAACAATTTTAACATACCAAAGACCTCGTCCTTGGATTTCAAAGCATAAACCCAAACCCTCCTAGATGCATCATCTATAAAAGTATGAAAATACAATGCCCCACCCAAGGTTTTTGTCCTCATAGGACCACAAACATCAGAATAAACTAAATCTAATGCATGCACTTTATTAACATGATATGCAGATTGAATAAATGAAACTCTATATTATTTCCCTGATAAACAATCAAGACAGGTTTTGAGAGGTGTACCTGTCATATCTGGAAGGAGCCGCTTCCTCGCTATTAGCTGAAGCCCTTTTTCACTCATGTGGCCTAGACGCCTGTGCCACATGTCAATATCTGAATCTTCTGCTGCATTCAACCTACCCTTGTACATACTATCACTTACCTTGTAAAGGGTGCAACACTTCTTTCCTCTGGCCACGATCAATGAACCCTTGATGAGCTTTCATCGCCCAGCAGCAAACTGACTTTCATAGCCATCATCATCCAACCTTCCCGTCGACATGAAATTGAGGCGAAGGTCTGGGATATGCCTCACATCCCTGAGAACCAATGTGCAGTCCACATCGGTCTTCACACAAATATCACCGACTCCTACGATCATTGATATGCCAGAATTACCCATCTTTACAGTCCCATAGTCACCAGACTTGTAGCTTGTGAAGAAGTCCCTGCGTCGAGTCGCATGAAAAGAAGCTCCTGAGTCTATCACCCAGTCAGTGTCCTGACTAGTAGTCGTGAGACATACATCATGATCTGTAGAAAGAATAACTACAACGTCGCCATCTGAAGTGACCGCAGTGGAATCTGATTCATCTTCCTTCCCTTTTCCTTTCTTGTCATTCTTCTTACCACGACATTCATGCTTGTAGTGGCCCTTTTTACCACAATTCCAGCAATCAATATCATTTCTGTTACTCGACTTACCTCTTGATCTATCTCGGGCCTTCCCGCCCTTCCTGTTCTTTCCACTCCCTCGTTCCTATGTCATAAGAGTCTCTTATTGAGTAGACCCCTGAGACTTCCTCCTTGTCTCTTCATTAAAGAGACAACTAGTTACCTGTTCCATGGATATGTTTCTGTCTGTCGCAGAGTTACTTAGAGACACAACCAATGTCTCCCAACTGTCAGGCAATGAACTAAGCAAAAGTAAAGCCTGCAATTCATCATCCAAGACCATCTTCATATAGGAGAGTTGGTTCACTATATTACTGACCTCATTCATGTGCTCGGCCACAAAACCACCATCCTTGAACTTGAGATTCACAAGTCGTCTTATCAAAATTTTTTTATTACCGGCTGTCTTCCTCTCATACAGCCCTTGTAATTTCAACCATAGGCTAGTGGGTGAGGTTTCTGTAGACACATGGTGGAACACAAAATCATCCAATCATTGTGTAATAAACCCCATCGCCTTCCGGTCCATCTTCTTCCAATCATCATCAGTTGTATCCTTGGATTTTGCTGAAATGCCTAAAATTGGAGAATATAGGTCCTTGCAATAAAGCAAGTCCTCCATCTTAGCCTTCCATATGGTCCAGTTAGAACCATTGAGGCTGATCATCTTTGATGAGCCACCTGCCATAATTCAAAACCAATCCTACCCGTTCAATGAACTTAGCTCTGATACTACTTTGTTGGAGGCCTTGCACAAAACCTTAGGATCTAGCTCTCCATAACAAACCAGAATTATGGATAATAAAGCAATGAAAATAATCAATGCATCAATCACACACCACACAAGAGATTTTTACATGGAAAACCCTCAAAGAGGAAAAAACCACGGGACCTCGTCCAGATTAATAATCCACTATGAAGTAGAACGTTACAAACTTCTTCACTCACGTAAGAGTGGATAAACAATGAGAGAAACAAAAAAAAAGAAGAGATCTCACTGATTATGAGGACATAGAAGTGTTGAGATATAGATTGCACAGTAGATAACCTCCACGAGCATAATCTCCCTTCTATAAGCTTCTTCTCTTTCTTTTTCACACTCTCTCACTTTTAATAGCCCTAAAGCCTTTAGCAAATTCCTTTTAAAGCTTTAGGAAACCCTCTTGTCATACCTAGAAAGCTCTAAGAACTCTTATTTAAAGTTTTAGGAAACTCCTATCCTCATCCCAGTTGCGAAAGGACTTGCGACACGAAATCCGTGTAAAATCGCGGAACGAATCTGCATAACCTCGACTGGTCGAACAGAGTCTACGACCAGTCGAGAGCCACCTACAATAGGTCGAGCACCTCCTTCGACTTGTTGAGCACCCCAGAGAAAAATAGTCCACTGTCGCTGGACTTTGAGTCGTGTCATGACTCGACTCCATGACTGGTCAACCACCAGCCTTCGACCGGTCGAGCGAGGCTCACGACCAGTCGACTACGGGTCAAAAAACCCATCATATATAATAACAAAAGAAGTCCCAACTAGAGCTGTGAGCTGTACACGAGTCGAACAGAGCTGTGCTGGACTCGACTGGGCCACTAGCTGACCCAGCTCGACTCAGTCCTCGAGCTTGACTAGCCAGCTCGACTCGGTTTGGTCACAGCTTAGGCCAGTTCAAGCCGAGTTTAAGCTGAGATTGAGTTTGTGTGGTATTTTCTCAAACACATATGGTGCACTTTCAGTTTCTCACGGTATGTAAAACGGCAACAACAATTTACATGTATTTCATCGAACACTCATTAGGCAACATCAAAATAAAGATACAAGGGTATTTGTTACATATCCATACCCTCCTCACCACCAGCCGACACTTTGTTAAGTCATTAATTTCATCAAACACTTGGTGAGCCGACACTTTGTTGAGTTATTTCATCCAAAACTTGGTAAGCAACATACAGGATGCCTTCCATTATTATAAATTTAAAAAAAAAAAAAAAAAAAAAAAAAAGAGTCCTAGGGCTCACCGTAATGTTTATTTATCTCCTGACCAGCGGGTAGGGAGCCCGCCACCGATCCCACCTTAAGGTATATGTTATTTATATTCACGCCAACTATCCACGGACCCACCGTGAGATGCATGTTGGGTTGGGCTGCAGGCTCACCTTGATGTATGTATTCTATGTACAAGGTTGGGCACATCCCGTGACAATTGTTGGGTTGATTGATGAGCTTGTCTTATAAACAATTTAGGTCCCATTTGTGGGCCCCACCAATGCATCCACACGGGCATTAGAATAGTGGGCTGACTAGATTGAGGCCCACCTTGGGCAAATGCCTTGTGGTCCCATTAGGAACGGACTCTTTGGGCCAATAGTCCTTGTGACGTGTGTATAGGCGCTAAATGGGCCCAGTTCAGCTCCAATGAAACAGCGCTAGGTGCTATAAGACTCACAATGAAAGGGTAAAATGGTTATTTCATGTAGTGAATATTTACTATTTCACGGTATATCTACGCATGACATGGTCACGCGGTTCTTTTTTATTGATACTAGATCAAGCTCGTGCATCCAATGATATTCTAAATACATTCCATGTCCCCAGTAAACCTTCGTAGAAAAGCTTTTTCTACAACTCTCATTCACCATGTGGAGTAAAGGTTCCTCTGGGCAATGACCCATTGCGAAGGTAATGATGTGTAAGTTTCTTTATTTCATGATTATTCAAGCCGATGGCCCCATTGCATAGAAATTAATGATCCAAGTTTTCTATTTCATGATTACAACCACAATAGCTTTTTGAAGTCAAGTGAATTTTGAGTTTATGAATCTATGAGTTGACTAGATTTGTCCCCAAATGTCTCTTCAAGAGAAAAATGCATTCGCCGGATTGTCTGGATGCTTGTATTTGAAATGCACAAATATCCAAATCATAAATATGCTGAAATTCAAATTGATTTGGAATCCTTAAATATGCTTGGCAATAAGTAATTAAAATAGACTATAATTCAAAATTTGTGTTTGGCAACATAAATTCTAAAAACATTGGAATTCTATAATATATTTGCTAAAGCCTGAATTGATTTGCTAAGTGAACCACATATGTATATTGAATTTGAACAATTAGACTTTTAGGGGGTGTTTGGATCGACCCTAAGTTATTTTAGATAAGCTACTTATGCTATAAATAGCTTATCTTATTTCTATTTATATAACTGATAAATATGTTTGGTAACCAATATACTTTTCAATCAAAAAGTTGAAAAGCATGTCTGGTCTTCAAACAACATAAGCAATTATCCCTTAGTCTATTTGACCCCCCTTACATCCACTACCATCCATCATGTGGGGCTAACCTTTGATGTGGACCATTTATTGTGTGGGCCCTACCTTTGATGTGGGTCATCCATTATATAGGGCCCACCTTCAATGTGGGCCATTCATCACTATAGCTCGAGTTTTAATATTGTGCACCATGCATTATGTATGACCTACCTTTGATGTTGGTCATCCATCAAATGGGGTCCACCATCAATGTTATTGTCCATCATGTAGGGCCCACCTTCAATATCCACTACCCATCATGTGGAGCTCATCTTTGATGTGGACCGTACATCATATGAGTCTCACCTCTGATTGGGCCATCCACCATCCATGATTCAGGCCCGCCTTAGATATGAGCCACTCATCATTAGGGCCAACCTTTGATGTGGATCGCCCATCATGTGGGGCGAACCATTATTAGTTGTCCATCACGTTGTTCCCACTTTTGACGTGGACTATCCATCACGTGGGACTCACCTTCAATTTTGGTTGCCAGTCGTGCAGGGTTTGCCTTGGATATCAGTCCACGACACCAAATTTGCAAATTAAGAACGATAAAGTCTTAAGTTTAGGAATGGTTTTAGGCTGTTCATAATTTGGAACGGTTTTCAACTGCTTTAAAACCATGCGGCCCATAGAAGGCTTTAATGGCGGACATTGCTGTTCCCACTATTTTATTGGTGTCCCACCTGAGTTTTGGATTTTCCTGATTTTTAGAATCCCATCTTATTGTTGTCTTTAAAAATAGATGGATGGAGTGGAATTGTCAGTCATCTTTATGGACCCCACACAGCCTCGGGCACAGAGATATCTCTTTGCCCAGGGTCACAGACAATCCGCTTCCGTTTCAGTTCACATGCATAAAGATATCTCTTCGGCTCTCTCACTCTTCTTGAAATAAGCAAGAGAGGGAGAATATTGCCTTCAAGGGCCTTTTTTCCCTAATCTCCCTGTCTGTACAATATAATTTCTTGATTTCAGTTGAAAATGCTTGCACTTTCTTTCTTTTGTTCGTGTTTGCAGGCAATTTTTAGCTCGTTTTGATGTTCTGCTCAAACCCCTTTCGGAAATCGCAATTTCTAACGGCTTCTAGCTGCAAATGCTACTTGAATCTCATTCGGTTTTGAGGCTGAAAGATGATTTTTGGTTCTTTTCGAGGTTGCTGGTCGAAATCCCTTTTGGAAATCGCTTTTCCTGTATCCTGTGTGTTGAACAGGTTGAAATCAATTGCATGAGTGAAATGCTTGGTAAATCTCTTCCCTTTTTTGTTAGAAAGATGACTTTTCTGACTTAGTTTTTTCCTCATGTACCATATCTATGGATGACGGGTGGTGATCCTTCATCCATACATATGGTACATGAGAAAGACTATCAAACCGTCTGAATAATAGTAAAGAACATGGACATTTATCATGTGTCAAATATTAAATGATCTATTGATTCTATTTTTCTAATTATTGTCTATCAAATGGATGGTTGGAAGTAAAATAATGACCGGTCATATTCAATGGGTGAAGTAAGATGATTATTATTATTTGATCAATTTTATTTTTGTGAAATAAATGTAACTTCTTTTTATTTATAAAAGTGTGAAAAACTAATATTATAAGAAAATTAAATTTTGTGAAAAAGACAAAAGTTGAAAGTTAAAAATTAGAAAAAAAAAAAGAAAAAAAAAAAAAAAAAAGAGGTGCACTATAAGACTTATAAACTAAATTCGTATGAAAATATGTATAGGTGGTTGGGGTAAGTAGGAATTCATTAACTAGAAAGAAAGTGCCTATAAAGGCCCTTAAATGCTTATATATATATATATATATATATATATATATATATATATATATATATATAGAGAGAGAGAGAGAGAGAGAGAGAGAGAGAGAGAGAGAGAGAGAGAGAGAGAGAGAGAGAGAGAGAGAGAGAGAGAGAGACTTCATTATAATGCATCAAGTAATAAATATATGATAAAAGTGACATTCTACTATTTCCATTCTTAAAGTCCCCTTTCTTGTACCATGCATTTCTTGTTGGTGTGAGAGTATTTGAGAGTATAAAAGGCCTTTTTACATACAATATGGTACCAGAGCTATAGATTAATTATATCCTTCCTATGTATTTTGGTGTTATCTTCTAACCGTTTACTAGGCACCAAACAGCTAGTATCATCTAATATAGGATATGCCTTTTGCAACACACGTGCCTGCTGAGCTCTTCATGGTGCGAAGATTTAGGGTAGGGATTGGTGAAACTCGTGGATTTCAAATTTATCCAATCAGGTTTTTGTCCAGGATTTACCAAATCCACATCTTGACGAGGCAAACCCAAATCCCTCGATGGAAAGGTACTACTTCACATGATTTTTGAGACAATGAAGACAGAAAATAGTCTGCATTGGAGGATTGGACAGGATCCTACGTATGCAAGATTCAGTCTATTCTTCATAATGGCCTATTAAATCTGCCTTTTTGGCAAAATTACCATGGCCCACTTGGGCATGAGAAAGATGGATGGTTCATAAAATATTACAAATGGTCCATATTCAACATCGACATTGAGTCCAACAGATGGAAAGTCTTCAAATATGCCATGGATTTTTATTTTTTTTAATTTTTTTTAATTTTTTTTAAATAAAAAATAAATAAATTTTAAAAAGAAGGCAAACATCAGGTGAATATCAATTGTTGCTCGACTTTTTTAATTCTTCCCATACATGTGTAGCCCCATTGATGAGTTAACCAGCTTGATTTTATGGCCATAGCCTGTTCACTCAACACTTCTTTAACTTTATTGCTTCAATGAAATTGTTGAAATTCTTAAATGAAGATCCTCCTTCAGCAACATTCTCTTGGGCAGTTTGCTTGAGTTTTAAAGATCTTGCTCTTATATCCTCATCACCAAGTAATTCGTCAAGCTTTGCCTTAATCTCTTCTCTTGATATGATCCCACTGGAATCGGGTTTCAGTTGCAACCCAACCTTCCAAATATCGGAAATGTATGTTTGGTTATAGAACTGATCAGCAAAATAAGGCCAGCACAGGAAAGGAACTCCATTGATCAGCCCCTCGATGGTCGAGTTCCACCCGCAATGGGTCAGGAAGCAGGAAATCGAAGGGTGGGCCAGTACCTTTTGTTGAGGTGACCATCCAATAATTCGCCCACGACCTACTACTCTGGCTTCAAAGCCATCTGGGTAAGCATCTGATGATCCATCAGTGAGGTCTGGCCGCACTACCCATAGGAATGAATGGTTAGAAAGTTCAAGTCCAAGTGCTAGTTCGTGGAATTGACGATGGTCCAAGATAGTAATGCTGCCAAAGGCAATGTAGACTACTGAGCAGGCAGGCTTCTTGTCGAGCCAGCTTAGGCAAGTGGAATCTTCTGGCCAGAAGTTCCCTTCGAGCCGCCCATGCCGTGTTCCTGGAAGAAAGGGGCCGATGGGCAGAATATTTGGAACCAAGTCAAAGGCAGACGGTTCGATCTCGTAGAATGAGTTGCAAAGAACCCAGTCGGCCAATTTGGTTGCTTGGGTGCATTTGTTTAAGAATCGGAAGATGGACGGTTGAGAGTGGCGGTCGCCGAGCGTGAGCCACAGTAGGTGAGTGGTGTTGTATGCTGGCATGGTCGGAGAAAGCTTAATCATTTGCTGTTTCGTTGGAAATCCTGCAAAAATATGCAATCACTGTCAGGATCCATTACATGAGACTATATTTTCTAGGGTTTTGATGCAATTGGGCCCTCCATAGCTATACCATGTCCAGCCATAGTTGGAGTAATCTAAATCATACGTACATATTAGAAATTAGGGCAGTACTAAACTCATCAAAGTGTGCCACATGCACACGTATAGAGTTAAGTGATCCACATTCGGACTTTTAGAGGGACAGGAACTCATTAATAGACCTGATGTGATTTTATTACGTGTACTATTCTAATTTCTCCACCCATTTAGAAATTGAGTTAGGTTCAGGTCTGCTATTTTGAGGCTAGTTATAAAACTTGGTTGATCATTTTGGACATATTGTAACATCTATTATTAGTAATTATTCTGGAGTTTGCTAATTCTTATGCATGTAAGATAGCCTATTCACAACACAAATGAATCAAAGTTGCACATGGGTGTAATCCAATCCATCCATTCAAGTTGGCCCAATAATGTAAATGTCATTATTTGATGTGGACCTAACCTTTATAAAATAATAAAATTAAAATTTAAAAAAAAAAAAAAAAAACAAACAAACGAGTATCATTTCATTCCATGGGCGTGGGAACCAGGGGGTTCTGTACACTTCAGGACCTGCAGTTACCAAAAAAAAAAAAACCTGCCAAATCCTATCGTATGACTATCCACTGTACAATTGAAAGCCAAAAAATTCAGATCCAGACCGCCCTAATGTCTCAACCTGAACCTGATCATTCGAGACCAAGGTTCAAAGATATGATGGGTAGCTGACGGTTCAGATCAGTAAACAAAAAAATGACCTGGAAGTGAAAGGACCAAGACATAGCAAGACTCTAGGACTCCCAACTCTCTTGGAAACTCACTTCTGGGTCTAACTCATTTGACACTTGGGATGACTCATGGAGTGAACTCGATCACTTGAGTCAGCTGGATGAAACTCTTAGGGCCTAATTTGTTTACCAAATACTTCTTCTTTTTTGACACGCACCCAACACACCACCGAGGCACGCCGTAGTGGGATTTCACTACCTCTGGGTCTCGAACCCAAGACCTCATGTTGAACTCAGAGTCTACCACTAAGATAAGGACTCGAACCCAACAGTGGCTGTAGACATATGTTTGGATGTAGACCGTATACGTCATAATTAATCGTGTTTGGATGTCGAATACTAATTTCTACTCTCTTTCCCGTGCATTTTTATGTACATAAACAACTTTATATCCGTGTTTGGATATGGTCTGGACGTGAAGTAGATGAAGAGCTCGTTACAGCTACTGCCACTTTGGTGGGATCTTTCTCCTTCCGTCTTCTTCATCCATGGGTGAAAGGGTGAAAATGTAATTAAGAAAACTCTCTCCCTCTCCTAAGGATGGCGTTGGAGATATGATGCAAGAAAGGGAAGCATAGGGCTATTATTGTTTGGTAGCTAGATAAAAATACCCTTTGGTATTGAGGAATATAACAAGAATGTTGGTAGCCATTTGCGTTAACAATATAACGGGAAAAAAAATTTTACTTACTAATATTTGCAAAGCTAGGGATGTTACTTGGTGGAATGGATGGAGACACCCCTCATTTTTTTAGAAATATAACACAGAGAGAGGCTTCAGTGCTTCTCCCATAGAGAAGAGGCAGCTAGGTGTGACGAAGGTAGTTGCCAGTGCACGATCACCGACATGGAGGTGGAGGAGCTAAACCAGAATGGAACTCTCTCCATCTCTGTAGAAAATGGTCTGTGAGATTAAGACATAAAATATCACCAATTTAATAGGAAGAGCTTGATGGAGCATCTCTATTTCAATGCACATGAATGCACTAGACCCATTCAATGTTTACTTCTCTCGTAAGAGAGATACAATGGTAATTTGCGTTGGATTTAGCCAAGAGTTATTGATTTACATTGACGTGACTAGGCTATAAACGGGTGACTGAAATTCCTTGAAATTCGCATTCTATCCAAGCATGTTTAAAAAGTAATAATGACCCATTTTACTACACATTACAATGGTATTTGGTAATCCAAACATGCCCTTAGTGACTCGATAAAGTCACTTGCTGAGCCAGCATGAATAAAACCATAATAAATTATGGTCTTACCATCAATGTCGATGATTCTTTCCTCGATCAGCTTAGGAACATGCAACAATCAGGCACAAAGGCTCACTGGTACGGTCCAAACGGCAGCTCCTCGAATCCCCATCTTCACAGCAACTTCCACAACCCATCCCATTGTCCCATCCGCAATGATGCATGTGATCTTATCATGATCAGACTTATTGATCTTATGAATCAGTGCTTCCATTCCATGGGGCATGACTTGTAAAATGTTGTAATCGGATGTCTTAAATTTGTATTTTCTACGCTGCTCGACCAGTCGAGGGGACTGCTTGACCGGTCGAGGGGGTTGCTCAACCAGTCGAGGACAACTTGACTCGAAGTCCAAGGTGTTATCCTTTTAGGTGTCTGTAGTGCTCGACCAATCGAGGCCCAGGCTCGACCGGTCGAGGGTGCCCTTCGACCAGTCGAGGACCTGGCTCGACTAGTCGAGGATTACGCAGATTCTACACAGATTTTGTGCGGACTGCGTAAATTTGAGGCAGTTTCGTAGAGATGTGAAATGGGAGTTTCCTAAACTATAAATAGGGGTCCATAGGGTTATTCTTCTGCATGCTAAGGCTTTCTAAAGGGGTTCCAAGGGTTCCTAAAATGGTTTTAAGGTTTCTAAAGGGTGTAGCAAGGGTGAGATTTGAGGTTGTTCGAATCGGATAAGTCCATTCTCTTTATAATTTATGCTTTCATAGTGGAATTATGTCGCTTTGTGCCATGGTTTTTTCCCGAAAGAGTTTTCCATGTTAATTCTATGTGTTCTCTTGTGTTTGCTTGGTGCTATTGGATTGCTATCCTAGATCTTGATCTGTGTGATTCCGCAGCACAAATCCTCAACATAAAATACTTTCATAGAGCTTGCCCACCGCATTTCGGTCTTCATCTGGTCCCATCCCATCTGGGATCGCAACAAGACAGATCTTCCCGTGCACTGCGCCCATCTTCGGTGGCGCAACCACAACACAGGCATGATTAAACTCGGTGTTCACGAATGTGATCCTGAACCCACGGTCCATTAAGCAATGAGAGAGCTCCATGAAGCGTATGACATAACCTTGCCTTGGGTATGGTATGACTAGAGCATGTGGTTTTTCCATCACCAACAACCCTTTACAATTAAGTAGAACCTCTCATATTTCTCATGCTACTTATAGTGGGGGTTTGAGTTTGGTAGCTGATATCCAATGCAAAGAGTTAGTGTCTATAAGTCATAGTTGATAGAGACCAGATAACTCACAATGTGTGATTGGATCCAATACCATCTCCTCTCACTATCATCAACGTCCTTGAATTGTCAAGTCCTTTTGGTTTAAATTACTAAGGACAGACTGACGAGCCCAAAGATTACATGAATTTTTATCCATGGTTTCCATACATAGGCCCACGCCATCTTTATTTGGGAACACTGATGTAGAGCAAGTCACGGACAGTTTCATCACCGAGATGGATCAAAAAAGGCCCGATCAACAACAAAAGTGATCCGGACCGTCAAACCTTAAATTGGACATACCTCACAATTCAGAATGTGTTATTCAATGTACTATATATGATTTTGGGGTAGGACGAGCTACTTTAGCCACCAAACCCAGCTATGACAGGTTTCCCACACCGAATTTATGAAATACCATCAGATCGATGGTCGAAATCAAGTTTTATTTTTGTTTTTACTATTTAGTAAGTTTTAGTTTGAGTATAACTCTTCATCCATTGGGCTTTAGGAGTTATGCCCAGCATGAAAAGTCCTTAGAATAATTAGGAGAGCATTATGGTTTGGACAAATAGGAAACTTACTATTTTTGGCGGAAAACCATGCACACTAGTAGAGATCAAGACTGTTTAGTAAGTCGCGATTTCTAGGAGTTTTAGTTGTAGTTTGATTATGAAACTTCTCTCATGGCTTAGTATTCCTATTTAAAGTGTTATGAACTCGTTCATTTCATTCATCAATCAAATTACAAATTTTATAGAATTTATTTTCTATTTTCCTTGCTTTTCTTGGTGTATTCGAGAAGTCTCCGTGAGGAGTCTAGAGAAGCTTCGTGGTTTTAGAGTAGTTATCCTTGAGGAAGACAGTGATCAACCTCATCATGTTTATCCCTGCGTCAAACACTCATCCAGTGGGCCCTGTTAACGATGGTCCATGACCCAAGTGATCCGAATTTGGGTGCATCCAAAAATGGGAAATTAAGTACATGTGTTTTGCGTCAGCGGGTGCATTGTGCAATACAATTACTCTTCACAAGGCAATGAATTGAGGCTCTAACAAATTGCGAAAGTTTCAATAGTTGTGATGGATTGGAGTAATCTTGAAAAGGAAATCACAAAGGGTGCATACAAAAATGGGAAAAGACAATTTGCACCTCATGTGGTTTCGGTCGTTGGTGGACTCAACCCTTTTTTGGACGTTGTGAACTACATTTTCTCTCTAGTACAATGCAATGATTTGAGACCCTGGACAGGCTGGACTCATAGGGTCCATCGTGTTGTTTAGTGCCCACTATGTGGTGCACTTGAGCCTTGTATATGCCTTATTTTTGTGCTCACACATCTAAAATGATATGAAAGAAATGAACAGATAGTGTGGATAAAAGTCAGAAACCATTTCTACCCCTTAAGCCCCAGCCTGTCACCTGCTCGAAACAGGCAAGGGTGTATGTAATATTCATATTGTTATCGCTAGATTACAGTGAACAGATATGATTAGTTGGAGCACTCCCTAATGGATCTGCAAGGAAATTAGAATATGTGGACATGGAGAGGAGCCGATGACGTCCATGGAGCTTCTGATGCTTAAATTATGAGTCAAAGACTTGAGCTTGGGTTTATTTTCTTACATCATTTCATTTAAGGTGGCTATATTTATAGGGTAATGAGTGGTTCTGAAACTGACATGTCATAATAGTTTATGCTAGAGGGTCCTTATTTGGATGAGAAAATGCACCCGAAATTATCACCGAGCCCATCTTGGCCAGGATTAGGTCGGGCCTTGCTTTTCTAGGTATGGGGGCATAATCCCCTCTGGACTACTCGTATCGCCTCAGTAGTGGTCGGTCAGGTTAGCTAGAACGTGGGGGAAGCTTGGATCCCGAGCTGTTTTCCTTGACGATGCTTTGCTTGTGATTTAAACGTTCCTGATGAGATGACTCTTCCCTTACTAAGCTATGTCCTCAAACAGCTTGAGGACTCATCTCTTCATCCGGAGAGTTGCTCGCCTTGTCTCCAAGCTTTGTGCTCTGATAACTTAAGAAAAAAGCCTGCGCCATGGTGCTTTAGTCGCTTCAGCTTTGAGGTACTCCCCTCGTGGTTGGTCGTTCTTTCAGTATGGTAGACCAGTTCAGTTTTTTCCACTATAGTTGGCCCCTATTTCTGAGCCCGACTTGCACATGCTCGTGACGTAAGAGCTTAAACTGATCTGGAAGTGCAGGAATTGAAATTTAATTTTTAAATAGCTCGTTCTTTTTTTAATTTTAAATCAAGCCCAGATTTATCATCTGCTGGTGAAGGTGGGAGCTGAAAAGGCGGTGCTCAATGCAGAATTCGAAAAAACATTATTATTGTTGTAGGATATGATGGGACGTGCATTAATGGCAGATCGTGGCTCAAATTTTGGACTAATAACAAGTTGACAAACTGTCACTCAACTCGTCACATTTTTGCTCAGATGAATCCCATGTACGCGAGATCTCTATGTCATCCAGATGATCAACAATGTAAGAGTTGTCCTTGATCTTTTAGAGGATTAGTACAAGTCCGATTTTCTTGTTCCACAACTTATTGTAGGTCTCGGTCGAAAATATCTCCTTGTGTAGATGAACCATAACATTGTCGTAACCTCAAACGCCTTGTACCACCGATGCTTGTCGACTTGCTTCTTGTACTTGTTGTTCGAAGCTTACAACTTGGCTTGGGCATCTATATGAATTCCCACGATTCAGTCTGCCACATGTTCTGATTCAATGCTCATGCCTGGGATCTTGGGCAAAGGGATTAATTCAAGTGTGTGGTGGGGCACTCGATCATAAATAATACGGAATAGGGACTTCCCTATCAAGTGGTTCACCATATTGTTAAATGAAAACTTCACTTGAGATAAGGCCAAATCCCACTGCTTCATCTTGGTACTTGAAATACATCAGAGGGGTTTCTTAACGTGCGATTCGTAACTTCAATCTGCCAATCGGTATGCGGGTGGCAGGCACTACTAAACTGAAGTCGTGTATCAAACCAATTTCAAAAAGTTTGCCAAAAGTGGCTAATGAACTTTGTGTCACGATCTGAAGCAATGGTCTTGGGAACGCCATTTAGATGTACGACATCTCTAAAGAATAGATTCGCCACATTTATTGCATCAATGGTGTTCTTACATGGGATAAAGTGTGCCATATTTGAGAAATGATATACCACTACAAACACCAAATCTATGTCACGTTGTGTTCGTAAGAAACCAAGTACGAGTCCATAAATAAGTCCTACCAAGGGCTGTCAAGCACAAGTAACGGGGTGTAGAGGCTCGTATTCTGATAATGTCCCTTAGAGGTCTAACAAACATAACAACGCTGCACTTTTCACGTCACATACATTATGGCCAGTAATACCGTTTCTCAATAAGAGCTCGCGCTTAGTCTCTCCTAAGGTGTCCACCAAGGCCACCTCCATGTACTACTTGGATAATCTGCTCCCTCAGAGAACTTTGAGGGATGCATAATTGATTCTTGTTGAAGAAAAGACCATCTTGTATATGTAGGTCACTGGGATGACCATCTTGGTACCTTACCCATATATTCCTGAAGTCCTCATCCTTGGCATACAATGCCTTAAGATTATTAAAGCCAACCACCTCATCGTTCATCGTAACTAGTAGTGATGCACGATGGTTAAGTACATCAACTACCTTGTTCTGCTGCCCTGACTTGTGCTTCAAAACGAACATGAATTCTTGCAAAAATACAACCCATCTAGCATGCACATGGTCACATTAGCTTGGCTATTAATAAAGTTTAAAGCTTGATGATTACTATAAAGAACGAACACTCTCTTAATTAGAAATGTCGCCAATGTTGTAGTGCTTGAACCATTGCATATAGCTCAAGATGATATGTCAATCATTTCTTTTCGGCTTCGTTGAGCTTCTCGCTATAAAAGGCTATTAGCATGCCTTTCCGTGATAAGACTCTCCCAATTCCGACATATGAGGAGTAGCACTCAATCTCAAACAACTTCTCGAAATAGGGAAGAACGAAGATCAGTGTTCTGGACAATTGATGCTTAATTTTAGCAAAGATCTTGTTAACCTCATTGGTCCACTGAAATAACCATTTTTTCATACAATTTATAATGTGTGACACTATAGTGCTAAAATTTTGTACAAATCGATGATAAAATGTCGCTAACCCTTGGAAACTCCTCGCTTAATGAACGTTCATCGAAATCAACCATTCATTGATGGCTCACACCTTTTCATTGTTCACATGCATGGATGTCACAACAAATCCTAAGAAAAAGTTGTCTATTAGAAAACTATACTTCTTCAAGTTGATGTACAACTTATTAACTATGAGGACTTGTAGCACCTGCTTGAGATGTTCCAGGTGCTCCGTCTAACTATGACTATATATCTGGATATCATCAAAATAAACTATCACAAACTGGATAATAAACAACTTTAACACTTGATTTATCAGATGCATAAAAGTGCTCAGTGCGTTCACTAGACTGAAGGGTATAATCAACCACTCATACGACCCATCCTTGGTCTTGAATGCCGTTTTCCACTCATCACCAGGTTGGATACAGATTTGATGGTACCCGCTCCTCATATCTAGTTTAAAGAATACCTTGGCACCTTTTTGCATATCACGCATGTCATCCAACCGTAGTATCAGGAACCTATATTTAATGGTAATCTTATTAATTGCTCGGTTGTCTACACATATGTAAGCTCCAATTTTCTTCGGCATTAATAAAGCTGGCATGACACATGGGCTCATGCTCTCTCTCAGAAGACCCTTACAGATCAATTCATCCACCCGCCCCTCGAGTATCTCACACTCTTTCGAACTCATCTGATGATGAGGGCGATTAAGCAAGCTAGCCCTAGGGACAAGGTCTATGTGATGTTGGCGCATGTAGGGTAATCCATCGGGTAACTCTTTGCGTAAAATTTCTTTGAATTCGTTCAGCAATAACCTTAAATTTAGATGAATGTTCAAGGGCTTTAATTCCTTGCCCTTTATTACCACGACGTACACCTCACTAGTTTTCTTGCATTCCTTCACGAAATCCCAAATGGTCAGGAGGGAGGTCCCCTCCACTTTAGAAGCTTCAGAGTGGTTCTCTGGTGCCATAGGGGCAAGGATCATCATGCAACTATCCTTGATAAAGATATAAATATTGTCTCATCCTCGAATGGTCGTATTATTATCCAATTCGCATGGCCGACTGAGCAACATATGACATGCTTTCATGTCAACCACGTCACATAATACTTGATCTTTGTAATTCCTACTAATTGAAAATAAGACAGTGCATTGTTTAGTTACCTTAGTTTCATTCACCTTTTTTATCTAGCCAATCGAGTAAGGGGAATGATGCTTTTTCATAGGTATCCACAACTTGTCCACCATCACCTTCGAGACGATGTTCTCCCCACTACTACTGATATGATTACATTACAGACCTTGCCATTGATGGTACACCACGTGCTGAATATATTATGCTGTTATGGGTGCACCTCCTTTCATGGAGTGTACAATAATTGTCTCACGATAAATGATTTATCATGATCCTTGGCCAACTATTCTTTGTCACCAACTCCTTCAACAGCTTGTTCATTCGTATCAAATGCAGGGCCTTCTTCCTTTTCCGTACCTTCAGTGCCCCCTTCATTAATGGCCAATTAGGTTGTGGGGCATTGAGGGTAGTTGTTTGATAAGTGGCCCAGTTGGCCACAATGGTAACAATGGTCCAACCTTGGTTGACCATGAGGATTTGGATTCTTGTTTGAACCCATTGTTGTGGGGCATCGTATGTTGGGGCATAGATGGACTGCTCCCTTTGCCACGATTTGCAGTTGCAGGAAGTTGAGGATGACCTCCTACTTGTTTCTTTCATTTGACTAATACTGAATCTTACGTGGGACACGTCATAGGGGCTCGAGTCTATATTTCTGCCCCACCTGTCAACCGAACCATTTCATCCACAGTCATGACCGAGTGGATCTAAATTTGGTCCTAAATTGTCGGTTGTAAACCGCTTATAAACCATGCTACCCTCTGCGATTTGGTCTCTGACAAATCATTATGTGTTGCCAACCGTTGAAATTTTTTGGTGTAATCTGTTACAGTCCGAATCCCTTGCTAGAATTTTAGTATTGCTGGAATAACAACCGTTCATAATCACTACGAAAGAATAATGATTGAAGAAGGTGTCTCATCCGCGGCCTTGATCAGATGAGCACCTTGTTCTGTCGAGCACATGCAGCTATAATTGCTCTCACTATGCGGAAACACCAGATTTTATTTCAAACTCAATTAACTTCACTTTTTTTTGGCACGTCCATGTAATCAAAATACCTCTCTACTTCGGCTAATTAGTTAAGGAAGTCCTCTAGACGCAATAAGCCATTAAAACTAGAAAGTTCAGCCAAACCTAGATAGTCTCTTTCAGCACAATCTAGTCTATTGTCTCCATAGATCAGTTGTCGGGCAACGATGCACCGACATCTTTGTTGTTAGAGCTTGACTCATCTGAGATAGCTCTACGATTTGCCTTCGGAAACACTTTACAGAAAATGGGGTTGTGCCGTATAGCAATCACAGAAGGTTGAGCATCGCCTTGGGCTTGAGGTAGAATTAGCGTATCTACAAAAGAGTCGAGGGCGGTTGCAGCCTTTTTATGGTCAACTGACTCTCCCAGTGAAAAGCTTTCATTCTTTTTTATAGATGACGAATCACTGAATCACCATCCATAGAATTTTGGTCTATTCCGTCGTTAGTTTCCATCAGTCTGAAGGGAGTCCTCGCTTTAATACCACTTGATGCAGGGAGGGAAGTGATGAGGTCGATCATTGTCTTCCTTAGGGGATAACTATTTCGAATCTATAGAGCTCTCTGAACTCCTCCTCATAAAGCTTCCTTGAATCCAGAAGAGATAAAAGCATAAATAATTCCTAATAAATTCTAAATAACTTGACGGATGATAAAAGGAAAAAGAAAAAGAAATTACAACTCTTTAAACAAGGAACTTAGACCTAGGATGGAGTTTTAGACTTAGACTCCAACTTCACTATGAATAGTAAACTTAGTATTTACAGACAACCTTTATTCCTACTAGACTTCTTGGTTTTTGTCCAAAAATAGTAAGTATCTAATTTGGCCCAAACACGTTATTCTCCTAAGTTTTCTAAGCCCTTTTCATATTGGGCACGACTCCTACAACTCAAAGGATCAAAAGCTATACTCCAACTAAAACTTACTATTTATAGTAAAAATGAAAATAAATGGGACTTTTGATGGTGGATTCGATGGAATCTCACAAATCTGACACAGGCAACCTGGCGTAGCGGGGTTGGTTGGCTTATGTAGCTTCTCCTACCCAAAATCATATATAATATGTTGAAAAGTTCATCCTAGTTTGGGAGTAATATGTTGAAAAGTTCATCCTAGCTTGGGAGATAGGACTGATTAAGGCTCTGACCGTTCGGATTCGTTGCTGCCTATGATCGGCCCTTCTGTGGTCCATCTTTGCCATGAAAGTGTCAACGACCCACGCTTCATCAAAAGTGTGCCACATGCACACACATAGATTTAAGTGATCCACATTCGGACTTTTAGAGGCACAAGTACCCAATAGAGCTGATGTGATTTTATTATGTACTATTCTAATTTCTCTGCCCATTTAGAAATTGAGTTAGGTTCAGGCCTACTATTTTGAAGCCAGTTATAAAACTTACTGGGTCTACCATTTTGGAAAAATTGTAACATCTATTATAATAATTATTATGAAGTTTACTAATTCTTATGCATGTAAGATAGACTATTCACAACACATGTGTCAAAGTTCCACATAGAAGTAATCCAATCCATCCATTCAAGTAGGCCCAACCATGTAAATGTCATTATTTGATGTCAAAGTTCAGTTTTAGAATTTTATTTCCACCTACTTTGTCTCTATTACATATCACCCCTCATCAGGCCGTTTTGGGCCACTATGGGCTGATGGGACGCGGATTGCGGCCTTCCCCTCCAGCTGGGAATTGGCAGGAGCTTTGAGTGGCCACCGTGATGTATGGATATTAATATCTACACCGTTCATATAATTTTCCGTAAAATTTTACAGTGCTGGAACAAAATTTAGTCAGATCCAAGACTCAAGTGGATCACACCAAAGGAAACAACAGTAATAATTATTCTAGGGCCCACCATGATGTTTATTTGCCATCCAACCTATTCATAGAGTTAGGCACCCAAGAAGTTTTTGATGGTAAGAGTTTATAAATTCCGTATAGTCCACATCTGTTTTGGATATGCCTCAGTTTTGGGCTTATATTCTAAAATGATGGGAAAAAATGGATGTGGATAAGACCCATAAATCACGGATGCCACTCAAACCTCTTGTCCGTTCCCTGCTGGAGACGGGCGGGGGTAGGACAAAATCTAGGTGGGATTTCCTGCGAAAGCCTTTAGCAAGAAGTTACAGCGCTGAGAACTAGGGACCCGCTGGGATGTTTGTGAAAAATTCACCCCGTTCATCCGTTTTTTGAGCTCATTTTAGGACATGAATTAATAAATGAGCCGTATCCAATACTCAACTGAGCCAAAATAATGAGAATTGAACTTCTACAGTTGAAATATTGGTGGGGCCAAAAATGTTTTTAATTCAATTCATCCCAACAGGAATGACGATGTGAATGGTATGGATGACATGTAAACATCACTGTCTTGTGTATTTTAATGGTAGGAATTTCCCTACTCCCCTTTTCCTCTAGTGCGGCCCACTTGATTCTTGGATCCTGATTTCTTTTGGTCTCAAGTCCTAAAATAATCTTAACAAATGGATGAACGGTGTGGATTTCTCACAAACATCACAATGGCCCAACATAGTATTCCACCGCAGGAACTTCCTGCAGAAGGCTGCTTTCACAGGAAATCCGCCTCCCCGGGCGGATGAAGCTGTGTCATTTATGGACAAACCCAAATTTCTCTGGCGGCCAACAGTTTAAACCTTGTTATTGAAAAATTGATAAAACATGTAAATTCGATAAACTCAGGCTCGATCAAGATATCTTTTTACTTAACCAAACTTGAAAATCTTGAAGAAAAATGAACTTTGAATTGAATTACTACGGTCTTACCATCGGCATCAATGATTCCGTCCTCTATCAGCTTAGGAACGTGACACATTACGGCACAGAGGCCCATTGGTAGGGTCGAAACTGCAGCTCCTCGGATTCCCATCTTCACGGCAACTTCCACTGCCCATCCCATGCACCAGTCCGCAATGATGCATGTGATCGTATCGTGATCGGACTCATTCATCTTACGAATCAGCGCTTCTAAACCACAGGGCATGAAATGTAAAATACCGTAACATAGCTTGCCCACATCATTCGGTTCTTCGCCTGGTGCCATCCCATCTGGGATCGTGACCAGACGGATCTGCCCGTTCACACCACCCGTCTTGGGTAGTGCAGCCATAACGCGGGCATGATTGAACTCGGTGTTCACGAACGTGATTCTGAACCCACGGTCGATCAAGCAATGAGAGAGCTCCATGAAAGGTATGACATGGCCTTGCGCTGGGTACGGTATCACTAGAGCGTGTGGGTTTTCCATGGCCAATACCCCTTTGTACGTATGTTAGTAGAACGTGTGTTTGTGCTTTCCCTCCCATGCTCTACTTATATTAGGATTTTTGGGGGAAGCGGATTGGCTTGTGTACCTCACACCAGTTGTATAGCTGGTGTATCGACGTCAGCAAATTCTGTGGGTCCCATCATGAGGTATGTGTTATATCCAAACAGACCATCTATTTGGTGAGCTTGTCATAAGGCTTGAGCCAAAAAAATAAGATAGATCTAAAGATCAATTGGACCACATTGCAAAAAGTAGTGGGAGATTGAGATTGAACATCTACCATTGAAACCCTTTTGGGGTCATAGAAGTATCGGATCAATATGAAATTTGCTTTTCCTATTCATCCATGTATTTGTGACCTTATAAACAGATTGGATGGAAAATAGACGTTATGATAGGCCCTACAAATTTTTTAACGGTGAAAATCATTATCCTCGCTGCTATTTTTGTTGTGGTCATGAGATTTGGATATGATTCATTTTTTTGTTATGTTGTAAAATGATCTCAAAAAATGGATGAACAATGTGGATATAATAAATACATCATTGTGGGGCCATGTAACTTTGATCTCCTTTGAACCGTTAGTACAACTCGGAGCTCATGGAGCGCCGACGCTCATCTTCGCACGACACGTATCTACACGGCTATATATAAGGGGTATACATCTAGTTGAACCAAGTCGAGTTGGCCTCAACTCAACTTCCCTCAGCCACTAGCTGACCTCAACTCGAACTCGGCTCGACTCGGTCCTCGAGCCAGCTCGGCTCAGATCGGTCAGCAGCTCAGTCCAGTTTGAGCCAAGATCGAGCTGAGTTCGCCATTACAACATTTTCACAAACACCTGGATTGCACCTTCAAAATCTCACTGTATTTAAGACAACAACAATAGTTTTACAGGCATTTTATCAAATGCCTTCTAAGCAACATAAAAATTAAGAAAAAAAAGGGTGTTGGTTTCTAATACATACCTTCCTTGTCACCAACCACACTTCTTTGCGTCATTTCATCAAAGACTTGGTGAGCAACATCAATATCAAAGTAATCGAGTCACCGAACTGGTTTGATCCGAGTTCGATTCGAGTCGAGTCAAGATTCAGCTCGACTCAGCTCGAACTTAGCTTCGAACCAAGTCAAATCGAGCTTTTTCGGGTGGAGTCGAGTGAGCTAACCGGTGGAGTTGAGCGAGCTAACCGAGCTCGCTCGGTTCGTGTACACCTCTAGCTATATAGCTGATGTGTGGTACATCAGCCAATCCGCTTCCATTTTTGGGTTGGTTGGCGGAGTAAATGTGAAGATTTTGGAAACGGATCAGCTACTCCCCCTGCCACCAGCCCGGTGGCTAGTGGTCGGTGCTCTGTGGGCCCCACCATGATGTATGTGTTTCATCCATTCCATTCATCTAAATTTACAGATTATTTTAGTGTTTGATGCCAAAAATGAGAGGGATATAAATCTCAGTGGACCACACCATAAGAAAACAATGGTGATTGGATATCCACCATTAAAATCCTCTTAAGGCCCACTGTACTGTTTATTTAACATCCATTCCATTGATTAGGTCATACAGACTGTAGACACCCCACCTAAAACAAGGACACAACATTCTTTGAGCTTCGACTTGACTTCAATCAATTGTCTCCTAGTCTCTTACTGACTTGGAAATCATTGAAAACCCAAACGGATCATGCAGGCAGCATACTTGGTACGCACCAAAAACAACCAACAGACCGGATTGGCTAACACCAAATCCAGTAGCGATTCGGTCACGGCCGAGCGTCTAAACTCCAAAATCCATGAAACTCTCTGTATCACGCAACCAACATATAAAAATGGATAAAACAAATACTCTCTACCCATGGATCACTCTCTGTATCTTTTAGTCATTCCGGATAGCGTTGTGTTGAGGTTAAAATGTCATATCTTCAAAATCAAGGAAAAGTGCAGTCGTCCTGATATATAAAATGGTCATGGTATTATTGAAAGCGATAAGGAAGTATTATTGGAGGCAAATCCTTATTAATTAGGACGATTTATGATTCATTGGAAATGTAGTTAAATGATCTTCCTAACAAATTTAAGTTTCGTCTAATCCAAGTCATGATGAGGAAGATTCAACTTGTTTATCAAAACCATGCATTATCGATTAACTAAAATCGAAAAAACTTTGGCAGCGCTTTAAACTAGTCAAACCGGATCTAATTAAGATGATTTCAATTGCAATGAAAAGCTTATTAGACGACGTTTCCAATGATCATAATATCATCAAAGGCAGACCATTGGTCATATTACAAACAACCAATTTCATATATTGGACGAATGTATTGTCGACACATCAAACGAGGTCCAATTAAAGTGATTCTAGTCTTGTTAGAAAGCTTACCTGATTATCTTTGCAATAGGATAAACATTACTAAAAACGGACAAGTAACAAATAAGATATGAGCGTTTGAACATTTGTAAAAAAAAAAAAAAAAAGGAGAGACAAAAAGCAATAATTATTTTTCTATATATACATAATATATATATATATATATATATATATATATATATTGTATGTTTCCAATGATCATAATATCAACGGCCTTTGTAATAATGTATGTTTTTTTTATTACCTTATATATATATATATATAATATTATAACAAATATACATTCAAACGTCCTTGATGTGGCCCATAAGTCAGTGCGGGCACCCACAACATGACCCAAGACAATAGGTTGACCCAAGCCACACAGGAGGGACGGAGGCTAAATCAAAGATAGAGAGAGAAGCTAAGGTAGATAATTTAAACAAAAACAGGGACGAAGAGAAATGAGAGAAAAAAAAAGGTAGAAAAAAGAGATAGAAAATATAGAGAGGGTTTGAGGGTTGGAGTTCGTCTGGAGGTGCTACCCAAAGTGCCTAAAAGATTTTCAATGTGTCAATATGCTGCCCAACACAGGAGACAAAATGGCCATTGAAAGAATAAAAAAAAATCTAAGAATTTGTCCATTTCTATTTAATTTGAATTCCACTCCACACATTTCAATTGCATTAATTATTTCCACAATTTATTCTGCATTATTCTCCATCTTCCATTTTTCACATTATTTGCTTGCTCGGGATCTTAAATCTTGTGAAGTAAGGCTAATCAGCATTTTATCTTATTAATTGTTTTCACTTTATTTTCCTACCCAGGGTCACTTAGCTCTGTGATGTAAGGCTAGATAACTTTTTCTTCTTATCTCTGCTGCCCAGACCACCTGAGTTATGCGAAACATGGCCAAGCATAAAATCCCAAAATTCCATTAAATCCTCAAAAATTACAAATCTTGTGAAGTAGAGACCGCACATTGTGCAGGAGAAAAATGGTGTTTAAACCTTTCATTGTCTGTTACTGAGGCCCTTACTCAGAATCTACTGCCGCAGACCAACCATGGGAGTCACTTGAGTTGGAAAATCGTGAGATTCCCTAACTCCTAAGCGATTATATGGTTCCTAGCCGACTGTAGATTTTATTCTTCATTTGGCTAGTGGCGACTCCAAATTAAATGTAATTTTACACCTGAGTTAATAGTACACATCGTCCATAATAACAAAATCAATACAAAAGCCAACAAAGTGAGGGCACCGCCATGCCCGGGTGCGCGTGTGGGGGGAGGCATTCACAGAATGGCAACTCCACTGGGGATTGTGCTAGTTACTAGCCTAGGCCCAACTTGAAACACATGATTTTCAATTTATGGGGATTTTATAAATTCGGCATATTTACTTTTCTGTACTCCAATGAATACTGTTCTTATTTACTTTCCATATCATGCTTTCTAACATTCCAGTAAATACTAGTCTCCTACTAACACACTAATTCACTAATTATCCATTGTATATTGGTCCATTTATTTTCCTGCTAACATCCTACATTCCAGTCTGTAAGACCCGTATCCTAGATCGTACTATTCCGTAGGCTTCTGCGGTCCTCTCGGTCGAATTCCGGCAACCCTCGACCTGAAATAGATATTACACACAATCCTATGTCGCATCCAATGATTCTGAGTTAGCTCAACCTAAGACTTATACCTTAGCGACCGCACCGTCGCCATGGTTCCAATGTCGCATATTACGCGCTGAGGCGATACCCTGGTTAGGAGATGTAGGCCCGTGTTCAGTTTGAGAAAAACACCGCGCATTTGCAAACCCAAGACAATCTTTCAAATCAATCACATCATATCTCATCAATCAAGTACACATCAATCACTTCACATGTCAAGTATAAGCAACCTTAAGTCAACTCTCTCTCTCTCTCTCTCCACCCATACTTAGTTAAGTACACCCATCACTCCATCACTCACTCACACCCATCACACCCATCTCTCTCTCTCTCTCTCTCTCTCTCTCTCTCTCTCTCTCTCTTTCACCTCTCTCTCGCATCTCTCTCTCTCTCTCATTCTCCCAAGCAACCCCGTGAGAGTCCATCGTCCAAGCTCATTGAGAAAAGCTTGGCATGACTCACTCCTTACCACCCAATCCCACCCTCTAAAATCAATCTCGACCGTTGAATCACACCCTTTGGAGCTCTAAGGTATGTTGATGAAAGAAAAAGTCCAAGAAGAAGCATAAGTGGGTGATCGACAGTTGGATTTAAATTTTAAGGACCACTTATTGTGGGACCAATCATGATGCATGCATTGTATGGGGAGGGCCCATAGTGGCGGTGTCCCTCCCCTCCACCGATCTCTCTCTCTCTCTCTCTCTCTCTCTCTCTCTTCTCTATTTCTCTCCCTCCTTCTCTTTTAGTGTTGGAACGTGGCCCACCTTGTTGCTGGATTTTTGGCAGGCCTGGATGAAGGGAATCACAAATATCAGTTTGATCCAGTGGTGGGCTGTCACGCCCCAAAATTCGGCACCTAGGTATATCTGACCCAGATTCCGTACCCGCAGGCATGACTTATGTTTTGTATGTTTACATTTAATAATCCACACATATATTAACAAAATGATCTCATTCACAAAATATAACAATCTAAAAATTGAATAATTAAATATTTATTTAAAGAAGAAAAATGTCCATGTTCCGACTATTCAAGATTATCATCAAACATATGTCATCGTAATGTTGTCATACTAAATGTTCATTACACTTATTTTGAAAATGATAAAGAAACAAAAATAAATAAAAGAAATCTCTTCAAGCTCCTCCATGTGATCCCGATCCTGAAATTTTAAAATCCCAACAGGGTAAGCTGCGAAGCCTAGTGAGTAATCTCAACACAGGTTTCAAAATAACCTCATATAATATGAATAAAAATGTATTAAAAGATACAATATCTATTTAGGTAAAGCAACAGATGAGGAGATTAATAAACAAGAGTTTTTCAGTGTAAATTCAAAGAAAAATGAATGAATCAATCAACATATGCTATACTTTATAATAATAAGTGCGGTTTTATTCCTTTAAACACCAGGGCCAGTTTACACCGGTCGACCAAAACCCGCGCCAATACAACACCTAGCCTGGTAATGGGAACCTCTCGCATAACATGCTCACCCATCCAAAGGGCACTTGGTGAGGGACTCATTCGTACGTTAGCTAGTCAGACTACTACCCTACCGAACCTGACAGTGGGAACCTTTTGCAATCCTGACATGCTCACCCACTCAAAGGGTACGGTAGAGGTTCCAAAAGATACCAGTTGGGTTTCTGGGACTTTCAACCTAAGGGTCTTGATCGCCCCACCTATTTACGCTTTAGGGATTTTCAACACAGAGGACTTGATCGCCCCAGTTATTTTCTGGCGTTTCATAATAATTTCAATGATGCATAACTTTAATATTGGATGAATCAAGTATTTCTAAAAACATTTAACGACTGCTAGTGATCAATTCATAATACGTGATGTACACAATTTATTAAATTTAAAACAAAATTGTTAATCAATGTAAATTCCATATACATAATTTAAGTTCTACAAAAATAAAATAAAAACATGTAATATAATTTATTTGATTTAAGAATCTAAAATTTATAAACTCCAGATCATGTTAATTAAAATAAAGATAACCAAACGATAAAAATTAAAATGACATGTTTAAAACTATAGTAAGTAATTAAAACAAATAATAAAAATTTAAACAAACAACATAACATAAAAGATGGGCAAGTAAGATCTAATTAATTGAATAAATGAATAATTAAATAATTAAAGAAAACACACACACACACACACACACACACACACACACACATATATATATATATATATATATATATATATATATATATATATATATTTTCTCCTAAATATCAAGTGAGAGAAAAACTCACTTTTTTTTTTCTTAAAAAGTATTTTCTTTTCTTTCTCTTTTTTCTTTTCTTTTCTTCCTCTCTCTTCCTTTTTCTCTCTCTCTCTTCTCTTTCTTCCTTTTTCTCTCTCTTCTCTCTCCCTCTCTTTCCAACGTGAATGTCCAGCAATATATATATATATATATATATATATATATATATATATATATATATATATATATCTCTCCTCTCTCTCTCTCTCTCTTCTCACTCTTCTCACGTCACAGCACCTCACCTCACCTCACCTCACGTTTTCACCTCCTACCACCCCACTCCTATTTATAGTGATTCATTTCACTAGTTATTACACACGTGAGGAGAAGGCAACGGTTGCTTTGGTTTTCATCTCATTTGGTAACATTTTTTTTTTCTTTTCTTTTCTTTAGATTTAAACAACGTGAACCATTAATGTAGTGTAAGGTGCCATGCATTGCATGCATGTCACGTGTGTGGCACATGCATGTGTCACATGTATTTGGTCCATATATGATGAGTGTGCCTAGTGTATAGTTTATGATGCATGCATGGGCCACTTGTGTGTGCATGAGAATTATGTATGTGATGTGTTTGGTGCATGTGTATGGTTATGATGTACTCCATGGTGCATAATAGATGGATAGATGTATATGGACGGATCAATGTATAATAGATGGATAGATGTTTGTACGGATAGATGGATGGATGTGCATGATGTATGGTTAGATGAGTTCATGTGTGATCAGGGAAATGGACTATGTGATGTACTCATGGATTAGTGGTGAGATGGATGGTCAATTTAGATGGATGGACAAGTATTTTGATGATTTCAGCATGTGGACGGTTAGATGATTATATTGTTGGATGGATGGTTAAGTGTATGGTTGGATTTATTAGTTAACGAACAGTCGAATCAGATATGTCCAAATCAATGGTTGAGATTGAACCAGTTGATCTTGTAGATCGATGGTCACATCAGACTAATTGGGTACGTCGATTAATGATTAAAATTCGATGGTCAAGATTTATTTGGGTTATTACATTCTACCCTCCTTAAAAGAAATTTCGTCCTCGAAATTTACATATCTATAATGTGAACAGGTGAGGGTATTTCTCTTGGATCTCGACCTCTCGTTCCCAAGAAGCCTCTTCCTCGGTATGGTTACTCCACTGAACCTTGACTAATGGTATAACTCTCAATCGAAGCACTTGGTCTTTCCGGTCAAGAATACGTATTGGTTGTTCGATATATGAAGTGGCTTCCTGGATCTCTAATGGTTGCCAGTCTATAACATGAGAAATGTCCCGCTCATATTTCCTTAACATCGATACATGGAAAACATCATGAATACCAGACAACTGAGGCGATAAAGAAATTCTATATGCGACAACACCAACCCTCTCTAGAATCTCAAACGGACCTATATACCTTGGAGCCAATTTTCCCTTTTTACTGAACCTCATGACGCCCTTCATAGGAGAAATCTTCAAGAAGACATGATCTCCAACTGCAAACTCTAGATGTCTTCTGCGATTGTCTGTATAACTCTTCTGACGACTTTGGGCTACACGCAAACGGTTTCTAATGATAAAAATCTTCTCTGTTGTCTCTTACACAATCTCTGGTCAAGCAAACTACTTTCTCCAACTTCTATCCAACAATTTAGAGATCTACAAGGCCTCTCGTACAAAGCCTCATATGGCGTCATGCCGATACTCGTCTGGTAGCTATTATTATAAGCGAACTCGATCAATGGTAAATGATCATCCCAACTCCCTTTAAAATTAAGCACGCAAGCTCGGAGCATGTCTTCAAGGATCTGATTCACTCGTTCAGTCTGCCTGTCAATCTGAGGGTGAAAAGCGGTGCTAAAATTAAGAGTGGTTCCTAGTGCCTTCTGTAAACTTATCCAAAAATGAGACGTAAACCTGGAATCCCGATCAGATACGATAGATACAGTCACTCCATGTAATCTAATTATTTCTTTAATATATAGTTTACATAATTCCTCTAGGGGATAGGTAGCACGTATAGGAAGAAAATGTACAGACTTAGTTAATCGGTCAACAATGACCCAAACTGCATCATGATTATTACATGCCCGTGGCAATCCCATAATGAAATCCATGGATATGTGCTCCCACTTCCACTCAGAAATCGATAGTGGTTGTAAAATCCCTGATGGCTTCTAATGCTTTGCTTTCACCTGTTGACACGTGAGACATTTGGCCACAAAATCAGCGATCTCCCTCTTCATATTATTCCACCAATATTGCCTACACATATCATGATACATCTTCGTACCTCTAGGGTGGATTGTGAACTTTGTGCGGTGTGCCTCGTCCATAATTTCCTTCTTTAATTCAGCTACATTTGGTATACATAATCTTCCTTGGAATCTTAATCCACCATCGGTACTAACTTTCCATTCCGACTTACCATCTTTTTCAGCTTCTTTTACCTTAGCTTATAGCCATCAATCTTGTTGTTGAGCTTCTATAACCTTACTAATTAAGGAAGGTTGAACGGCTAGGTTAAAGAGACGAGCTACAGATGTTTGCGGATTCAAATGGATGTCAAAATCCTTCACCGTATCTAGCATTTTCCATCGCTGAATCATGAGGTGAGCGATTACTCCGTGGGGCTTACGACTTAAGGCATCTGCTACTACACTGGCTTTATCTGGATGATATTGGAGGGTGAAATCATAGTCCTTTAAGAATTCCATCCACCAACGTTGCCTCACATTTAATTCTTTCTGTGAGAAATGATACTTCAAACTCTTATGGTCTGAAAATAGCTTGAACTTCTCCCCATATAGATAATGCCTCCATACTTTAAGAGCGAAAACCACAGTTGCCAACTTTAAGTCATGAGTAGGGTAATTCTGCTCATGCACTTTCAGTTGCCTAGAGGCATAAGCTATAACCTTACCTTGCTATATAAGGACGCAACCTAAACCTCTATATGAAGCGTCACTGAAGATTACGAACCTTTCATCACTCGAAGGAATGGTGAGGACAGGCGCTGTCGTCAACCTAATCTTTAACTCTGAAAATGCTTGATCACAAGTATCATCCCAAATGAACTTTACACCCTTCTTGGTCAATCGAGTTAACGGTGCTGCAATTCGAGAGAAGTCTTTGATAAATCTTCGATAATACCCCGCTAAACCAAGAAAACTACGTATTTCGGTCACACTCGTGGGCTGTTCCCACTTCAGTACTGCTTCTACCTTTGATGGGTCTACTGACACGCCCTTCTTCGAAACTACATGGCCCAAAAATTTCACTTCCTCCTTCCAAAAGTCACACTTTTCAAATTTAGCATATAATCGATGTTCCTACAGTGTTTGAAGAGTAATTCTAAGATGTTGCTCATGTTCTTCCCGGGTCTTAGAATATATAAGAATATCGTCTATGAATATTATGACAAAACAATCTAGGTGTGGCTTAAATACTCTGTTCATCAAGTCCATAAATACTGATGGTGCATTTGTTAGCCCAAACGGCATCACGAGAAACTCGTAGTGGCCATAACGAGTCCTAAAGGCCATCTTTGGTATGTCCACTTCTTTAATTCTAAGCTGGTGGTACCTTGACCGCAAATCTATTTTGGAGAAAAACTTGGCTTCTTTCAATTGGTCGAAAAGGTCATCTATCCTAGGAAGTGGGTATTTATTTTTAATGGTGACCTTGTTTAGCTGGTGATAATCAATACATAATCTCATCGAGCCATCCTTCTTCTTTACAAATAAGACTGGCGCACCCCACGGTGACGTACTCGACCAAATGAAACCCTGCTCCAATAACTTTTGAATCTGCTCCTTCAGTTCCTTTAACTCTATTAGTGTCATACGGTACGGTGTCATGGAGATTGGTGAGACTCCGGGCATAAGATCTATACCAAATTCGATTTCTCTTTTTTGGGGCAACCCCGGTATGTCTTGAAATACGTCGGAAAACTCACATACGATTGGAATTTGATTGATACCTACTTCATATGGTTCTTCCTCCAAAAGTGCTAAGAAATCGCATAACAGTCCATTCTTTTGCTTTTCAAGAAACTGGAGTCTCGGTCTCCCAGGAATAGAGAATGTCATGGTCTTCTCAAAACAATCCAACTTTGCATGGAACGAAGCTATCCAATCCATTCCCAGAATAATATCGAACTCTTACATATCTAATACGATAAGGTCGGCTAATAATACAGAATCTCCAACCATGACAGGGCAAGATCTACATATCTGATTTAATACTGCGGAGCTTCCTATTGGTGTAGCAATTATTAAATTCTTATCTAGGAGTTTAGGAGATAGACCCAATGTATGCACGAAAAGAGTCGAAATAAAAGAATGCGTAGCTCCTGAATCAAATAAAACTTGAGCGGGTGAGGAATAGATAATTATGGTACCTTCCACCACTGCTCCATTAGCATTTGCGTCTGATGGTACTATAGTAAACACATGACCCTAGGCCGGTTGTCGAGAAGCCTGACCTTCCTGCCTCGGCTAGTAGTGTTGTTGTTGTGGGCGTTGTTGCTGCTGAGGGGGTCTTTGTTGTGGATGTCTCTGATACTGTTCTGGTACTTGATGATGTAGAGGTCTTTAGTACTGTGGCTAAGGTGCTTGATACTGTAGCTGAGGTCTCGAGTGCATCTGCGGTGGCGCCTAATAATGTGGTTGCTGAGGCGGTTGTTTACAAAAACGAGCAGAGTGACCTTCCATTCCACAGTTATAACATTTACCCGTAAATCGGTTCATTGGCTGAGCAGGAGTTGAGGTGTTTGTTATCGTCACCTTTTGTTTCTTAGAAGCATCGCCCTGTGCTTGATATGTATTCGATGTAGCCCTACCATTGCTCTTCACTTCTCTCTTCTAGTTACGACTTTTCCAGAATTCTTCGTTGTCTCGTTCTATCATTAGAGCACATTCTACTACATTGGCATACAATCTAAGCTTAAGTGGAGTTAACTTGTAACAAATTGACCCTCTCAGACCTCATTCAAACTTCTTAGCTTTGTGAGCTTCATCCTGAATCATAAATGGGGCAAAACGGGATAATTCAATAAATTTAGACTCATACTAGCCTACAGTCATCTCCCCCTGTTCTAAGCTTATGAATTCCTCTACTTTCTGCTCTCGTACACACTCAGGAAAGTATTTTTCATTGAACTTCTCACAGAATATATCCCATGTCCATACGGTATTTTCATCAATTGTTCTAGCAATTGTCTCCCACCAGTGGTCAGCCTCTCCCTCGAACATAAAAACTGCAAGTGTAACCTTCTGCTCCTCATCACATCTTAAAACAGTGAATATCTTTTCTATTTGCTTTTTTCACTTTTCTGCCTCCATAGGGCCCGACAAACCCTCAAAAGCAGGTGGTTTCAATCTCTTAAATTTATCTATTAAGCCCCCAACGCCATCCTGCACAACTTGGGCGACTCCTCTATTATCATGACGAATGTGTTGTCCAAGAATGACTGCCATGTCACCTAAAGCACGAAAGACGCCATCAAGTGATTGGCCACTTTCGGTGTTCCCCGGTGTGGCCGCCACAGGACTGGCTCTACCTCTACTTCTATCTCCACGCTGGCTCCCGGACATGTTCTAAATGAAACAATAAGCTTTAGATGTCACATAAGGATGGGTCGCTAAAAGACAATAGTACAAGTTAAGTTTTGATCACAACAATACTCGCAGGGGATATATTCTAATTTTCAAAGTGACTACATTTTCAAGTAAAACCCTAGGTCCTCGATGATTCTAAACTTAGCTCTAATACCAATCTGTCACGCCCCGAAATCTGGCACCTGGGTATATCCGACCCGAATTTCGTACCCGCAGGTATGACTTATGTTTTGTATGTTTACATTTAATAATCTACACGTATATTGACAAAATGATCTCATTCACAAAATATAACAATCCAAAAATTGAATAATTAAACATTTATTTAAAGAAGAAAAATGTCCATGTTCCGACTATTCAAGATTATCATCAAACATATGTCATCGTAATGTTGTCATACTAAATGTTCATTACACTTATTTTGAAAATGATAAAGAAACAAAAATAAATAAAAGAAATCTCTTCAAGCTCCTCCATGTAATCCCTATCTTGAAATTTTAAAATTCCAACAGGGTAAGTTGCGAAGCCTAGTGAGTAATCTCAACACAGGTTTCAAAATAACCTCATATAACATGAATAAAAATGTATTAAAAGATACAATATCTATTTAGGTAAAGCAACAGATGAGGAGATTAATAAACAAGAGTTTTTCAGTGTAAATTCAAAGAAAAATGAATCAATCAATCAACATATGTTATACTCTATAATAACAAGTGCGGTTTTATTCCTTTTAACACTAGGGCCAGTTTACACCGGTCGGCCAAAACCCGCACCAATACAACACCTAGCTTGGCAATGGGAACCTCTCGCATAACATGCTCACCCATCCAAAGGGCACTTAGTGAGGGACTCATTTGTACGTTAGCTGGTCAGACTACTACCCAACCGAACCTGACAGTGGGAACCTTTTACAATCTTGACATGCTCACCCACTCAAAGGGTACGGTAGAGGTTCCAAAACATACCAGTTGGGTTTTTGGGACTTTCAACCCAAGGGTCTTGATCGCCCCGCCTATTTACGCTTTAGGGATTTTCAACCCAGATGACTTGATCACCCCACTTATTTTCTGGCGTTTCATAACAAGTTCAATGATGCATGACTTTATTATTGGATGAATCAAATATTTCTAAAAACATTTAACGACTGCTAGTGATCAATTCATAATACGTGATGTACACAATTTATTAAATTTAAAACAAAATTGTTAATTAATGTAAATTGCATATACATAATTTAAGTTCTACAAAAATAAAATAAAAACATGTAATATAATTTATTTGATTTAAGAATCTAAAATTTATAAACTCCAGATCATGTTAATTAAAATAAAGATAACCAAACGACAAAAATTAAAATGACATGTTTAAAACTATAGTAAGCAATTAAAACAAATAATAAAAATTTAAACAAACAACATAACATAAAAGATGGGCAAGTAAGATCCAATTAATTGAATAAATGAATAATTAAATAATTAAAGAAAACACACACACACACACACACACACACACACACACACACACACACACACACATATATATATATATATATATATATATATATATATTCTCCTAAATATCAAGTGAGAGAAAAACTCACTTTCTTTTTTCTTAAAAAGTATTTTCTTTTCTTCATCTTTTTCTTTTCTTTTCTTCCTCTCTCTTCCTTTTTCTCTCTCCTCTTCTCTTTCTTCCTTTTTCTCTCTCTTCTCTCTCCCTCTCTTTCCAACGTGAATGTCCAGCTATATATATATATATATATATATATATATATATATATATATATATATATATATATATATATCTCTCTCTCTCTCTCTTCTCACTCTTCTCACGTCACAGCACCTCACCTCACCTCACGTTTTCACCTCCTACCACCCCACTCCTATTTATAGTGATTCATTTCACTAGTTATTACACACGTGGGGAGAAGGCGACGGTTGTTGCTTCGGTTTTCATCTCATTTGGTAACGTTTTTCTTTTCTTTTCTTTTCTTTTCTTTAGATTTAAACAACATGCACCATTAATGTAGTGTAAGGTGCCATGCATTGCATGCATGTCACGTGTGTGGCACATGCATGTGTCACATGTATTTGGTCCATATATGTGAGGTGTGGTTATGATGAGTGTGTCTAGTGTATAGTTTATGATGCATGCATGGGCCACTTGTGTGTGCATGAGAATTATGTATGTGATGTGGTTGGTGCATGTGTATGGTTATGATGTACTCCATGGTGCATAAATGGTTTATGTATATAGACGGATCAATGTATAATAGATGGATAGATGTATGTATGGATGGATGGATGGATGTGCATGATGTATGGTTGGATGAGTTCATGTGTGATCGGGGAAATGGACTATGTGATGTACTCGTGGATTAGTAGTGAGATGGATGGTCAATTTAGATGGATGGATAAGTATTTTGATGATTTTAGCACGTGGACGGTTAGATGATTGTATCGTTGGATGGATGGTTAAGTGTATGGCTAGATTTATTAGTTAACAAACAATCAGATCAGATATGTCCAAATCAATGGTTGAGATTGAACCAGTTGATCTTGTAGATCGATGGTCACATCGGACTAATTGGGTACGTTGATTAATGATTAAAATTCGACGGTCAAGATTTATTTGGGTTATTACATGGGCCACGCTGATGTGTGCTCACCATGATGTATTTATTATATCTACATCGTCCATCAGATTTAGACGGTTGAGATCCACCCACGCCATGATGTGTATGTTTCATCCACACCGCCGATCAGATTTGGACGGTGGGCCACACCTTGATGTTTGTGTTGCATACCCAACACCGTCCGCCCGTTTTGGCAGATTAGGGGACCCACCTCGATGTATTTCTCATCCAGGTCGTTGTCCAGGGCCTTGATGATATTCTTTTTTTTTTTTTAATTATAAAATATATATTATATATAATAAAACTTATATTAATATAATATTATGGTGGGCTCCACGTCGGACCCACCTTATTGGATGCAAATTGGCTGGTCTACCACATACCAGCTGTGGTATTTACGTCAACAGTACTGTGGGTTTCATCCACACCGTCCATATGGCTGGACGGTGGGACCCACCTTTTTTGTATGTGTTATACCCACCGTCCATTAGATCTGGACGGTGGGGACCCACCATGAAAATGTGTTTTAATCCCAGCCGTCCACTGTCTGGACGATGGGCTAGTAGGCAGCAGCAGCAGTTGCTACATCGATGTTAGCAAGTTCTGTGGGTCCCATCTGGACCGTGGAGCCCATCGTGATGTGTCTATTTATCTAGACTGCCTAGTCATGGCGTGATCATGGGTCCCACTTATGATCCATGTGTTTCATCCGTCTGTCTAGCGTCCAGAGTCTGGACGCTGGACCCCTTTTAAAATAAATAAATAAATAATATTATAATATATATATATATATATGTGTGTGTGTGTGTATGTGGTGGGCCCCATGTGGGACCCACCTGCTGTACGGATTGGCTGAGGCACTTCACACGTGTCATAGTTGATGTATTGATGTCAATGAACTTCGTGGGACCCACCTTGAAGGCATGTGTTTTTGCACCATCCAGTAGCTGCTGGACGGTGGGACCCACATTGATATGTGTTTTATCCATGCTGTCCAAACCCATGGACACTTCCTTGATGTATTTCTTTCATCCACACTATCCAGATTGCGCTGGACGGTGCTGGACAATGTTTAGATGGCGCCGATTTACACAGATAATGTTTGGACGGTACTGGTTTGCCTGGACAATATTTGGACAGTGCTAATCATCATACGTGGGCCATATATGCAGTGATACACATGTTAAACCTACAACTATTGAAATGATTTTTGGTGCTGCCCATATGATGAGGCCCACCTTGATATAATTTGTAGCCCGTCCATGAGGCCCGACGTGTTGTATATGAAGCCCATGTAATGCGGCCCACTCGATGCTTATATGGCCCATGTGGTGTATTTGTGGGCCCATGACCAGGGCCCACCTATATTTGTGGCCTTTGTTGAGGCCCAATATGATATTTTTATAGCCTACCTTGATATATTAGTGCGACCCATTTGATGCAGCCCACTTGACCATATATGAGGCCCATTGGTGTGGCCCGTTAATGCAGCCCACTTGGCATATTTGAGGCCCATATGATGAGGCCCGACTTGATGTACATGAGGCCCATTATGATGTGTATTAGGCCCGTATCATGCGGCCCATGTGACATGTATTAGGCCTATGACGCGTGGCCCATTTGATGTATTCGAGACCCAGATACGTGGTCTATTTGATGCATACGAGACCCATGTGTAGGGCCCACATGTTATGTATTTAAGGCCCATGAGTAGGGCCCACCTGTTGTGTATATGAGGTCCATTAGTGCCGCCCTTTGATGCGGCCCACTTGTTGTATTAAGGCTCATGGGTTGTGGCCCTTTATGATGCGTATTAGGCCCATATGATGTGGTCTACTGTGACATGTGTTAGGACCATGTGATGCAATAGACTTGATGTAAGAGACCCTTGTGCGAGGCTATGGGCCCACTATACGTTAGGCTTTATGTGAGCCACTTCTTGGGAGCAATGTTGATTAAACGTCCACATTGTTAGGCAATGATGGTTAAATGTCCACATTGATGGGCGATGATGGTTGAATATCCACATTATGACCTTCCCTTAGGCCTTGATCGATCGAATGTTGAGGCCGAGTATTGAGGTCGATTTCGATTTGTCAAGGCCGATAGTATAAGCCAATTCCGATTTGTGGAGGCCATTTGTATAGGCTGATTCCAATTGTCAAGGCCGATTTTTATTATATAGGCTGATTCCGATTGTCGAAGCCAAGTATCGAGGCCGATTCTAATTCGAGACCGATTGTATAGGCCGATTTCGATTGTTGAGGTCGAGTATCGAGGTCAATTTTGATTTGTCGAGGCTGATTGTATAGGCCAAATTCGATTGTCGAGGCCGATTCCAATTGTCGAGGCCGAGTATCAAGGTCGATCTGATTTGTCGAGGTCAATTATATAGGCCGATTCCGATTGTCGAGGTCGAGTATCGAGGCCGATGCTAATTTATCGAAGGCGATTGTCAATATCGATTCCGATTGTTGAGGCTGATTCTGATTCCGATTGTCGAGGCCAATTGTTGAGGCTGATTCCGATTCCGATTGTCGAGGCCAATTGTCAAGGCCGATTCCGATTCCGATTGTTGACGTCAATTTCGATTCCGATTGTCAATACCGATTCCGATTGTCGATTCTGATTCCGATTCGTTGAGGCCGATTGTATAAGCCAATTCTGATTTATCGAGGCTGATTGTCGAGGCCGATTCTGATTGTCGAGGTTGATTGTCAAGGCCGATTCTGATTGTTGAGGCTGATTCCGATTATTGAGGTCGATTCCGATTATCGAGGCTGATTTTGATTGTCGAGGCCGATTCTGATTATCGAGGTCGATTATGATTATTGATACCGATTTTGATTGTATAGGCCGATTGTTGAGGCCGATTACTAATGCCAATTTTTTATACCGATTATGAGTATGTGATAGCATAGCATCATGTACATGCCCATACACATCATCTGCATGTTTGTTCTGAGATGTGGTTGACCATTGCATATGTCATTAGGTAAGTTGTTATAAGACTCCCTGATAGGCGGAGGTTTTCTTACATGAGCTCACGGTATACTCATGATTGATGTATGACTGGATTGTATAACTCATGTATCTTGCATTGCGTGTTATGATTACTATAAGCCCTAACGACATCAAGGTTGTAGCCTCCACATGCATATCGTAGATGACCGGATAGGACACCGGAAATCTGTTCTAGCATCGGGCTGCCATAGATGGCCCTGGGTGAAAATCTCTAAACCCTCTTGATACCAGAGGACACCCCAACGTCGAGACCGAGTGGATATATATGTGCGCATGAGGGTCGTATACCAGTAGGCCACGTCTCCCACTATGTCGTGGTCGGTTGGGAGAGGGTGTGACCTTACCTGCCTGAGTGAGGGGAAATATATAGGTTGAGTTTGACCAGCTTGAGGAGTGGGTCCGTTATCGACGAGTCAGATAGTGAGGTCCACTTACCCAGTTATCCGCTCGGATAGGGGTGGCAAGCTAGCGTAAAGTGTAATAGACCTCGGTGATTATCCTAGAGAAGAACCGTACTGATATGTGGACTTACTGAGCAGGAGTTACATACTTATTCATTCATTCATTCACTATCCAATCGGGCTGGTGGTGCACAACTATTTGTTACATGTACCTTCGCAATGGCCAGGATTTCGATTGAGGCATGTGATTAACCTGAGATCAGGAGTTTACCACATTGAGTCTAACTATCTAAATTTAAGTATGGGACTAGTTTGGATAGAAGTCGCTTGTGGTGGACCCCGTAGCCTGCGATACTACGTACTATCATCCTAACTTTACACTCCAGCTTGGTCATTTCATTCCATCGCATATTGCATTACATCCTCAGCACATAACATTTGGCTTACTATGTCTTCGCATTGCATAACTAATCTATATTGCTTCCTCAGTATATGATATTGGTTTATTATATTTTTACATCATATAGCCTTGGTATGACTGATGACACTCATGAACTTGCCTATATATTTTCACGTATATACTTTGATATTGTACGATTCATGATCTTGCCAATATTTTAGATATTGGATAATTTACGGCATTGTATTGCATACTTAACACTTATCTTGTACACACACTTACATCACCCTCTAAGCTTTTTATAAGCTTATGCACGATACATGCGTGTAGGTGGCGTTAAGTTGCAGCAGCGTTGAGCTTAGAGTGTGCAGCAGACTTCTGAAGCGTTGGTTTTGACATATGTATTTTCTTTTCAGTATTGTATTCAAGTGATTATATTAGTGGATATGCGATGATGATATCTTTGTGATTTGGGTAAACTTGTGGTTATGCTTCTAATGAGACAAATGTACGTTGGAAAATCCTTAGGATCCCAGGATCAGAATCTGGCGTATAGGCGCTGGGAGCCGAGAATGGGGTACTATAGAGGCTGTCGGCACCAGATTCAGCGATCGAGAATTTTGTGAGCCCGATTTTCGGGTTTGGGGCGTGACACAGTCTATACTAGTCCACTTTACTTTTCTGCCTACATCCTGGATTCCAATATATTTTGGTCCACTTTACTTTCTTGCCTTCATCCTATATTCTAATCTATACTGGTCTCTTTTACTTTCTTGCAAGCATACTGCATTCTAGTCTACACTTGGGGTGTGTTCCGCTTTCACTTACTGACATGTAAGACATTGTGACAGATATATTGTGATGCCCTTCATCATATTTCTCAACCAATATTGCCCGTAAAAATCATGGTACATATTTATTTCACCTAGATGTATCATATACTTCAACTTGTAAGCTTTATTAAGAATATCTCTTCTCAACTCTTCATCTTCCATGATGTAAAGTTTATATAGGAACCTATACCCTCCAGCTGACTCAATCTTAATTCCACTCAAAGTTCGGTATCTTCATCCTTTCTGCCATATGGTTTTGAATCCATGGGTCTGATTTATGAGCATCCATGGTTCCATTGACAAGAGTCGGATGAATAGTTAGATTTGAGAGCCTAGCCATTGTATCTGGCATATCAACTTGAACATCAAAGTCTTATAAGGTCTTTAAGGCTTCTCACTCGTGCATTTCCATCTTAACCACTAAAGCAGATGGTTTACGCATTAAGGCATCAGCAACTACGTTGGCCTTTTCGGGATGATATCGTAGATAGATATCGTAGGCTTTACGGAATTCCATCCATCGTCTACGTCTAACATTCAACTGCTCATGCTAAAAACACCGTACAACCTCTTCGTGAGATCGCAGTTACTTGGACGAAGGGATAAAACAAATATCAGGTTGATCACACTACTTAAGCTTTGGATGTGTCTATTTTTTAGATCACGCTGTAAAACGATCTCGCTAAATGTACGGATGATTTGGTGGGGCCAGTGATCTTCGTTTCGTCATGTAATCGGCTTCCACCCGTGGGGACGCGGATTGGCTACTCCCCCTGACACCAGCCCCGGAGCTGGTGGTCGGTGCTCTGTGGGCCCACCATGATGTATGTGTTTCATCCATTCCGTTCATCCATTTTTAAAGATCATTTTAGGGCTTGATACCAAAAATGAGGTATATCCCAGTCTCAAGTGGACCACATTACAGGAAACAGTGTTTAATGAACTTCGACCATTAAAAACTTTTTGGGGCCATAAGAGTATTGGATGAAGTTGATATTTGTTTTATCCCTTCATCTGGGTTTTTATAACCTAATCAACGGATTGGATGTCAAATAAACAGTACATCGGGCCTTAGGAGGATTTAAATGATGGATATCCACTCACTATTTTTTTTCCTATGGTGTGATCCACTTGAGATTTATGTCCCTCCCATTTTTGGTATCAAGCCCTAAAATGATCTTTAAAAATGGATGAACGGAATGGATGAAACACGTACATCATGGTGGGGCCCACAGAGCATCGACCACCAGCTCCGGGGCTGGTGTCAGGGGGAGTAGCCAATCCGCGTCCCACCCGTGGACCCTTGCAGCCGCCGAAAGAGGAAGTAAACAAGTCAAATATAACACTGGTCAAGCTAGTCAAACACGCGTCTTAAATTTGGAATGATGGTATTTTTTTTTGCAATAAGTGGCTGGCCGCCTTGCTTGACTTCAGCTACACGTGCTTGACTCTTACTCTCCAAGAGACACATGACACATGGTTGGCATAGTCGTCTCGGAGAAGCTGACAGCAATCGGCTTGATGCATTTGCCAGGAAACTGGTACAACAAAATGCTCTATGATCAGACAAGGACTGGTATGATGTATATGTGACGTCCAACCTAATATAATTGAAATTTTTTTTTTTTTTTTTAAGAAAGATAAAATAGAAAAATCACTTGCATATGTTAGACTTGAGCCATGAAATAAAACTGATGAAAAGAAGTATAGGCTGCATTGGGGAATTTGACCGTACCAACCTCGAAGTTTGGTTAAATTATTTTGGGAGGCATCGCGTTCCAGATATCTCAGGAGTAGCCTTCTGACAACTTTGGATATTTTTTTGGACGAAAATGTCCTTATCATTGGTTTAGAAGTCGTACGGCCCTGGAGTGACTTCTTCCTTCTATTTCAACCCTCGAGAAAGTGACAAATTAGCTACTCCCCCTACCACCAGCCAATGGCTAGTGCTCAGTGGTCTGTGGGCCCCACCACCATGTATGTGTTTGATCCGTGCCATCCATATATTTTTCTACATCATTTTATGGTATTAGACCAAAAATGAGGTATATCCCGATCTCAAGTGGACCACATTACAGGAAACAGTGTTGAATGAGCATCGTAGACCATTAAAAACTTTTTAGGGGCCATAAAAGTTTTGGATCAAGCCGATCTTTGTTTTTTTTCCCTTCACCAGTGTCTGTACGACCTAATCAACAAATTGGATGTCAAATAAACAATACAATGAGCCTTAGGAGGATTTTAATGGTGGATATCCAATTAATATTGTTTTCTTGTGCTGTGGTCCACCTTAGATTTATATCCCTCTCATTTTTCGGATCAAGTCCTAAAATGATCTGTAAAAATGGATGAATGGAATGGATGAAACACATACATGGTGGTGGGGCCCATGGCTGGTGACGAGGAAAGTAGCCAATTCGTTTTCCTCCAAGAATACGAAAGCATTTATGAGCTTGGGAAGGGCCGAATGTCGCCTTTCACATGCACGTTGGATCGTGGTTGTCATGTTATAAGGATCGTAACGATCACAGGACATGAGTTGTGGTTATCATGTTACATGGGTCATGGCTGGCAGATGTTACGGGTCGTGGTTGGCAGATGTTATGGGCCATTGTTGTCATTCTAGATGGGTCGTGGTCATCATGTTATGAGGATCGTGCTTTTCACTGCCCTGTGCAAGGGCCAACTCGTTTGGCCTATAACCTTGTATCGTGGTTGGCAGGTCATATGGGCTGTTGTTGTGACGGTGTATGGATCATGGCTAGCACTTGTTATGGATTGTGGTTGATATGTTATATTGGTCATAGTTTTCATGTTACACAGGTCGTGATTATTAGATGTTATAGGTCGTTGTTGTCATGTTATATGGGTTGTGGTTGTCACGGAATATGGATTGTGTTTGGAAACCCCGACCATCACCGTGACAACAACGACCCATGTACAACAATGATCTATTGTTAATCATAACCACGAACCCACATGGATGACAACCACGATCCATTTTGCATTTGAACCACGACCCATTGTTTATGACAACCAGGGCCATTTGCTCGTCATAACCACGACTCTTTGTACTGACCTCGATGCATGGTACTACCTCTCACTTATTCCAAGGGTGGCTTACTGACAACCTCTATAAAATGTTTCAGATAAAAATGTCCCTTGTCCTTGGATCAGTAGTTATACGATTTCAGAGTGCAGAAGAAGTTACCTGTTTCGAACAATCCCGAGAATGTGACGTCGATCGAAGCTTTTTTGAGCAATGGATCGTGGTTTCATCTAGAGTGGGTCATGGTCGACAACCACGATCCAATGCGGATGACAACCACGATATAATGTGCATGTGAATCACAATCACACAACAGGGTCGTGGTTGTCAAACACACTAGGTGGTGGTTCCCAGCCACGATCCATTGTGGATGATAACCACGACCCATTGTTCGTCATATCCACGACCCTTCGGTAATAGCGCCACATTCTTTTTTTAGGAAATCGCATTCATTTTGCTACTTCCTCGTAATCCCAAGAAACGATATTCCTAAAATTAAAAAACCAATAATGCCACCAACCAATGGCTGGTGCTCGGTGGTTTGTGGGCCCCGCCACCATGTATGTGTTTCATCCATGCCATCCATATATTTTTATAGATCATTTCATGGTATGAAACTAAAAACAAGCTATATCCCAATCTCAAGTGGACCACATTACTAGAAATAGTGTTGAATGAGCGTAGACCATTAAAAAGTTTTTGGGGGCCATAAAAGTTTTGGATCAAGCTGATCTTTGTTTTTTCCCTTCACCTGTGTCTGTACAACCTAATCAACAGATTGGATGTCAAATAAACAGTACAGTGGGCCTTAGGAGGATTTTTATAGTGGATATCCAATCACTATTATTTTCCTGTGTTGGTCCACCTTAGATTTATATCCCTCTCATTTTTGGGATCAAGCCCTAAAATGATGTGTAAAAATGGATGAATGGAATGGATGAAAAACATACATGGTGGTGGGGCCCATGGCTAGTGACAGGGGAAGTAGCCAATCCATTTTCCCTTGATCTACGATCCAATGTTGGATGACAACCACAATCCGACGTGGATGACAACCATGATCTAATATACATGTGAACCACGATCACACGATAAGGTCGTGGTTGTCATACACACTGGGTGGTGGTTCCCAACCACAATCCATTGTGGATGACAACCATGACCCATTGTTCGTTAGTACCACGACCCTTTGGTAATAACGCCACATTCTTTTTCGAGAAATCACATTCATTTTACTACTTCCCTGTAATCACGAAAAATCAATAGTCGCGCTGCATCCTAATAACATTAACCATTGGTTAACCAACCTATAAAAGTGGTACTTGGGTTTCAAATTACTTTCGCAAGCCAATTCGAACCAGAATCCTTATTGCAACACTTTAAGCATTCATGGATTTCTTTGTTCTTTCAATCAAAATAATGGAGGAGATATTTGAAGAAGGCATCGAGTCCTTCTCGCGTTCTTCCTTTATGAGTTATCCCTTTCCTTTCCACAAGGATGTTGTCGAACTTCCTGAAGATCAATGGCCTCCACAGGAAATTCTGAAGACAATTTCAGAATTTCAGTAGCTCGGAGATAATTTCGGAGATGGACAAAGAAATCAAGTTGTGTTCTTCTACTCTATCTAGCCTGTCGGCCCTTAGTGACGAGTACGAGGCTCTTCCAGCACGCTCTAAACCAGCCGGGAAGAACTGGCTACACTGTACTCGCGAATAGGACTTTAACAAGAAAAGGTTACATTAGATTGAGAGGTGCAACGCCGCAAAGGAAGCAAAAGCTGAGGCCGCTAAAAGATTTGAAGACCTCAAATCGGCCCACCTATAGCTCTCATCCAGCCACTCTTCTTCTTCCTTGTCCTGTTCTTCTTGTAATTAAACAAAAGTTTACTTGTTGATTTTATAGTCATCTTGCGGAGTTCACGTATAATGTAATTTCTGGGTATAATAGAATGTCATATATGGTGGTTGTGAGAGTCGTGATTGTCGCGTAGTAAGGGTCATGGTTATAAGGGCTGCGTTAAAGTCCTAACTCGTTGGCCCACCATGTTGTATCGTGGTTGACATGTTGTATGGGTCGTGGTTGACATGTTAGATGGGTTGTGGTTCATAGTTATATAGGTGTTGTGGTTGTCATGCTATATGGGTCGTGGTTGTGATGTTATATGGGTCGTGGTTGTCAGTTCTTATGGTTCGTGGTTGTTATGTCATATGGGTCGTGGTTGTCATGTTATATGGGTCGTGGTTGTTGTAAGTGCTATGCTATCTAGCTCCTATAATTGTTAAATTTTGTAGTGCCAAAACCTCTTGGAATCTGTGTCTTATGTAGCACTTCTTGGAATCTGTGTCTTGTGTAGTGCTTCTACAAGTTCAAGACAGTGCATCTCATGTACAAGAACAAAGTTCTTTACTTCAAGAACATCAAATGCAAGATTACATGTTCTTGTTCAAGTACAACAACAAAGTGTGAATTCAAACTTTCAAGCTTCAAACCCAAGGCTTCAAGATCAAGCTGAAACTCAAGCTTCGAACTCAAGTCTTTAAGCTCAAGCTCAAGCTTCAGGTCAAGCTTCAGAAGTCTCGAGTTCAAGCTTCTACATATGACAAGATCTCAAGCTTTGTGAACTTCAAAGATCTTCTATCAACCAAAGGAAAAGAAGAACTCAATGTTCATATTTCACTAAAAAGGTTTGGATGACCCTAGATTGACCTTATAGTAGGTCATTTTGAATACATAAGTCAAATGACTCATTTTATAAGTGCATAGTTTGTTTTTAGACTAGTTTTAGGCTGTGTTCGACTAGTATTAGCACTGGCTCGACCAGTCCAAGAATTCCTCGACGAGTCCTAAGTTTGTTACTGATTTTTGAGAATTTTTGTTAAAGCCTCAACCAGTCCTGGACACTGCTCAACCAGTCGTGTGAACAGTGCTCGACTCGTTCTCGACCAGTCATACAGGCTCGACTCAAAGTCCAGCAACTAAATTGGGTCGCGCACGACTAGTCGTAGACAGGACTCGATTGGTCGTGGAGGCTGCTCGACTGGTCGAGCAGGTCCTTCGACCAGTCATGAAACGGTCTTATCTTATCGTGCTCGAAATTTTAAAAATTTGTTGGTCTTACGACCAGTCGAGCTGACCGCAGGACCAGTCGAGCAAGCGATTTCTGTTATTATAAATAGACTACGAATTTCAAAGTTTCATATCCAATTCAAGCTAAATCAATACGCTACTCTAAGAGATAAGTTAGTCATATTTTAAAGCTATATTGTGCTCATCTAATATTCTCTTTATTTACCTTTATTATATTTGATTTTGTATTTTATATTCCAATCATATTTCAAGAAGGGATTGAGACTTGCCCTTTTCTTGGAATCAAAATCAAATAGAGCTAGCCTAACTTGATTTAATCTAAAATCAATTTAAAACCTAGAACCATATCATAAGTGAGTGTGGATATTGAACTTCTACATTGGACTTCTACTCCGATTTAGTTCTTCTGGGCTGCTTCAAAGGAGAATATCTAGGTATTTTACGTTATCGTAAATTCTGTTTTTTTTTTCTTTGAGATTGTGCCAAAAAATTCTCTCTATTTTGGTTTGTTTGAGGTGATCCAGAAAACTCAGAGTGTAGGGTTTTTTGAATTGTGTAAGCCCACTTAAAAGACACAATTGTGAGGGTTTTAGGTGAACCTTGAAAAACCTATTTTCATAGTGAACACTAATATCCACCGTGTGAGGATATTAGTGAAATAGCGGTGAAGACCGCTTGAGTTGAAGAATGAATATGCCAATATGTCCTAGAGGGGGGTGAATAGGACTTTTTAAAGTTTTTATGTTTTATTTAAAACTCCTACTCCACTAATCCTGTGATCATGTAAATATCAGGATTACTCAAATGTAACTCTACTGGCTTCCAAGCCTAGTAGAGGATCTAATCACAAATTATCTTAGAAGTAAGCAGTATGCAAGCTAGCTTATGATGGATATGACTGTGTAGGTGTGATCAAATATTCAGATGAGGAAGTATTAAAGAAAATTACACAATCATAAAAATAACAATCTCGAACACAGTCATTTTATAGTGGTTCAATGATAAGTCTACCCCACTCCTGGCTGTCGCACTCAACCCTTGAGTGTACCGGATTCACTAAGGAGGTTTCTCAGGGTTTACCTCAAACCTAAGGTTTTAAATCAGGTTCACCTTCAACCTTTACACAAAGGTTTTTACTCGGTTCACCTCTAACCCTGGAGTTTTACTGGTTCACTCCTAACCAGATGTTTATGCTCTCCATAGAGCAAGGGTCCACACAATGCACTCGAATGTTTGTGCTCTCCATAGAGCAAGGGTCCACACAATGCACTTGAATGTTTATGCTCTCCATAGAGCAAGGGTCCACACAATGCATCCACTACGTACACTCCCATCGGAGGCCTCCTACAAGGACATCAAAGGGCGAGAACCACTTAAGACCCAATCCTAGGAAGGAATGATTACAAGTGTCCTCTTGGACTCTGGATACTTATAAATAAGTCGATGAGTCCCATTCAGCGCAATGACGAAGATCTCCTCCTTGTTGTTGAAGAGTCTTTGGCTCCCTTGATCCGCAACACAAAAGATGTACCAGTACTTGACTTCGGGTTGGGTCAAGCTTATGATGGAATCCTACTCTCTAAAGATTTTCCTATAAGGAAGATAGAGTAGTTCCAATCATCAAAGCATTCAAGGCATCCCAGCTTAATGATTTGTCATTAAGATAATAGTTGGAGGATCCTTGAATGCGGAAGTTCATTCCCCAATCCACTCTATTGAATGTCAATGGTGAGGGTGGATTGAAGGATGAACTCCCTTCAGAGAAAGGGCTTTAGATATAAGATATAAGTTGAAACACATAAAAGCTCTCTTTGCTTTCTCCCATAACAACAAAAGGCAAGTCCTCTATATATAGGCAAAAAGTTCCAACGGATATAAAACAGTCACATTTATGACAGAGTTCGATATCATCGAGGTTATACTCTCGATAACATCGATGGTCTGCTCGATGACTCAGACTCAATGTCATATGCTTTTGAAACTCTTTGCCAATTGGTTGATGAATCGAAACAATTGTCGATGTCATCGGATTTCGAACTTCGATTCCATTGATGACATGTTCGATCCATTGACACTTGAAAAATGAGAGAGACTTGACTTTGAAATATTTCAGGTTTTGATGAATGATCGGGGGAACTGTCAAGATCATCGGAATTTGAAAATTGATAATATCGAGATCAGAATCGATGCATCGATAAATCAGTGGATTTGTCTTTAAGCTTGCTGGACGATTTATGTCCTTGTTCGATGCAATCGACCTGCTGCTGATATCATCGATATTTGAATATCAATTCTATCGAAGGGCCCCCGATCGTAGTTAAAAATAACCTGAAATATCTGTTGTAAGAAAATGCACGCCCTCGATCGATATCATCGATGGACTTCTGATGTAATCGATATTTGATTTCAGATCATATCGGAAAAAAATCGATATATCGAAGGAATTTATGATTTTCATTTAAAAACAGGGGCACCGGAAATCTGCCTGTTAATCTTATCGAGCAATTCTTCAATGGGCTCGAGATTTGAATATCGATGATATCGATATGTGTATCGATACATCGATAATTCATCCAGATATGTTGTGAAGTTGCTGGACATATTTAGTGCTTATATCGATGATATCGATAGGTGTATCGATACATCAATAAATCCGTCCAGATGAATATTTAGTTGCTGGACATTTTGATCCTCATATCGATAATATCGTTAAGGTCTCGACGACATCGATAGAGCAGGTCGATCATATCGAGGGTGTTCCGATAAGATCGACAGGGTGAGAAAAACTTAGAAATTTTCTTATTTTGGAAAAAGTTTTCTCTCCCTAAAAACCTTAAGATGTTTATCTATTTCAAGGGTTTTAATCACTGGTGTTTTGGGACATGGGATGTGAGGCTTTAGTTTTACCTGTGATGAGCTCGCACACATTCGATTGAGGCAGACACTTGAATTGATCTTCTTATCAGGCTTTGTAGGCACATTGACTCAATGCACACGTAACTTGACAAACTAGGGCACTTTCAATCTTCTCCTTTGTCAATTACGTGACAAAATCCCCAAAACACCCTAGGATAATATCTAGACAGACATATCCTAAATTGTGTGTACATGCCTTTTACACAATTTTATAAATTCTAGGAAACCCATGTACACATCATATTATTTGTTCCCCCTTACTTCAAAACTCCCCTTTGGTTGTTACGGCTGCTCCCCCTAACACCTACAACACCATTAGATATACAATTTTCCACTTGGGGTGTTTTGAATTGTTCTCCTCCTTTTTATCAGTCATTAGAAAAGGTATAGCAAGTGAGATTGACTGAAGAGTAAATTACGTGGGAGAAGCCTATGGGAGCAATAACAGATATCGATGTATAAAGATGAAATCATTTTAAAACATACATCATTTTCAGAAGATATGAATGCATATTAGATAAGATAGAGCAGTTGTATAGCAGTTTGCAATTCATAACTTGATAAACCGGGGGAACTCAACACAGAAATATGGTATTAATGATATGCATTCTATTCATCCATAATCCAAAATGAAAATCAAAGTATCCAACTATATACTGCCACAGACAGCAGTAAATCCCAAGAAAAAAAAACTGTTCAGTCCAACCAAAAATATATATATATATATACTGTTCCACATAGCAGTAACCCAAAATATCAAGCCCATATATGGGCACCCAACAACATCCATAAACACTAGACCAACAGTAGGCATATACAACCCAAAAAAAATTGTGCACATTTAGACGACTGTCATACACACCAATGATAGCGAAGAACAACAAAAAAGATATTGTTGTTCAAACGCGAGTTAAGAGTAAAGTGTGCATGATAGCATGCATGAACTGGCCTCACGGGGCATAATGAGATGGCATCGTGTCATCTTGTCGACACGTCATCAAATCCACCAAATGTTGAACCGTGTTCTGTACTCCTTGAACCATTCTTTCTAGGACTGTAAGCTTTTCTTTAACTGAGTGCATGTCTTTCTGAATTGCTCCAATCTTGTCTAGCTTAAACCTTTTGCCATACCTGGCTATTGATGTGGACACAGCTGGATCGGGTCCTGGAGGTGCCCCTTCAACTGTCGCAGTCCCTTCCATGGGATCACCACCTTCTCCTTCAACTTCTTCCACCTGAATTTATTCCTCAAGGTTTTCCTTGTACTCGTGAAACTCCAAATCCATTCTCTAGATATTTCTTTTGTTGAAAACTTGGAGCGGGAGTACCGGATCTGTAGTTGATGAAAACCTGATTTTGTTGCATATCATGCTGATAATCCAGGGGTATGGCAGATGGAGGTCCCTAGATGTGTGGATGGCATTTACTAGCTGAGAAACGATTAGAGATGGAAGGCAAATCTTTGCTCCTTTGGCAACTGAGTATACAATCATGGTCATGAGGCCGGTGAGATCGGACCTGTTGGTACTTCTAGGATAGATGTTTGTAGTGAAGATACCATGTAAGATCCAAAATTTGGGATCCACATACCTGGCTTTTAATGCATTTCCTTAATGCCAGGGAATGTCCCTACCATTACATAGATACTTATGACTCTAGATCGAATGTCCATGTTCTCAAGATCCAACTCTGGGATACCTTCCAGGACCATGTTGAGTCTAATAGTTTCAGCTATTGTAGCCGGCGTGATAAACGCATCATCACTACCTAAAGATACCATGAACGAAGGAGGGTCAGCCACTGGTGAATGACACACAGCAAAGAAGTTGCGTGTTCTCTCAAGTTGGCATGGCCCACCAAAGTTCAGAACAGGCTGTCAATCTATTGCGGCAAACAGGGGTTCCAATTTGTATGGTTTGAGGCTCTTCCTGTCTACCCTCCTCTCTTGTATAAGCTTTCGGCTCATGTATTTGGGTAGCCGTGAACTTGCTCCAGTTGGAGGAAGTGGTGCCTGAGATTCTGTCTAGGACCCGCCATGTGGGGTCAGTCTCGTTCTCTGCCGTGTGGGGATCCCACTTGCCTTGACTCTCGAGGTGAGTACCTTTTGTCGGGTGGCTATTGAAGATTCCACAGGCCCGGACGCTACCCCTTTGTCCTTTCTCATATGACGGATAGAAAGATGAACGATTTGGGAAAGACGACAAAAAAAAAAAACTGACAAAAATGACAAATACCCAATAGAGAAAGAACTCTTGACGTGTTAGAAGGGTATTACCGGATTTGTAAAATGCTTTGGGTCGTCCGACATGGCTCCAACTGATTTGGTTGAGAGAATCAAGCAGAGAGGGTGACAGTGAAACCCTTGAGAAAATTACCCCCTTTTTCGTTTCGCTAGCTTTTTATCAGGCGACATCTGTCAGTATGATCGACAATTGTATTGATAATATCGAGAGGTTACTTATCGATTCTATCGAGTCTATCTTTGATATCATTCTTGGCCACCCGACGATCCATATCCTCAGGAACCATCGATAATTTCGACCTTCTATCGATAAGTCAAGAATGTCATATCGATAGTCATATCGAAGATGAAGATTTTTAGTTTTCAGCATTCAGATAGATCTTTAAGTATACTTTTTATATTTCTATCAATAATATACTCAGCAAAATTATGTACACACACTGTACTCAACAAAATTATAAACATTTGAATGTTTATACAAAAATAATGGAGGTGAAGTACCTCAGATGTATCATTTGAAGCTCAGCAAAAAAAAATTCTTCATTTTAGCACTGGCTCAGATTCTGATACATGATCTGAACTAATTCTTCCTTACCCATTTTACCTTGTTAATTGATTTGGGTGGTGAGGTAAGGACATTGCTTCTATCCGTATTCTTAAGAGGACTCTTGAAGTTTTGTATTTCTCTGGCTGTCAATTTGTTCTGGACAGAGTTAAATTGTGTCCTCCTAGGAGTTATGCATTCAAAATTATAATGTCCTAGATCACCACACAAATAACATGCCGGAGTTGTTCTAGTTTTGCTTCCAGAAGCAGCAGATTTTTTAGCTCTGGGAGTTACATTTCCAGTCTTTGATTTGTGTTTTTTATATCCAAGGCCGCTTTTATCCTTTCCAGGTCTTCCCATTCCTAATAGTTTTTCTAGCTTTTCGCTACTCTGAGAAAACTTGTAATTTATCTTAGCTATCTTCTTGGATTCTTCGAGATCAAACAGGAGTGTATGATTTCGTTTTGAATAAGCATATTTTCATCTTCTAATTGCTCAACCTGTTTGTTCAGTTTTTCAGACTCGTTTTTAAGAAGAGTATTAACTTGTTCAAGCCTATCATTATCCATATGATATTGCTGCAGATCATTTATCGAATGTGTGTTGATTTCCAATGCTTTATCCAAGTCTTTCTACATCAACTTGCTTTTGTTCTTCGTTATTCCGAGTCTGTTGAGGATATTGATGCTATGAATATAAAGTTGATTATAGGCATCTTACAGTTTATCCTCTTCGATTTCTTCTTCTTCTTCTTCTTTAGTTTCTTCATTGTCAGATGAAAATGATTCAGTGGCTAGCTGTTCTTTCTCATTCTTAGATTCAGTAGGGATGATTGAAGTAGTGGAGACCATGAGTATTTTCAATGATTTCTGATCTCTGTCGCTTTCTGAGTCACTAGATTCTGAATTTGACTCCTCAGTATTATCCCACATTGCAGCCATAGCCTTACCCTTAGTTTTTCTGTTTGGGCATTCGGTTGATAGGTGTCCATACTCATGATAGGCATAACATTGTGGTTCTTTGGTTCTTCTACTAAATTTACCTGCAAAAGGTTTGTTGTTCACTTTTCTACCTTTGGGAGGCCGACCATGATTCTTTTGAAAGAATCTCTTGAATTTTTGTGCCAGGAAAGCCACTTCTTCATCTTCATCTTCTTTTTCACTCTCATTGTCCTCATGTCTTGTTTTCTTAGAAGTTTTTAGGACAATGTTTTTGGATTTTTGGGATTGTGTGAAGTGTAGTTTAAAAGTTTGTAGGGAACCTACCAGTTCTTCTACTTTCATTTCATCAATGTTTCTACACTCCTCAATTATTGTAACCTTGGGATTAAATCGTTCTGGCAGGGATCTTAGAATTTTCCTACAAATTTTCAGTACCGGAACTTTCTCTCCCAATCCACCCATAGAGTTGCAAATAATATTCAACTTGGTGAAAAACTCCATAAACGTCTCATGCTCTTCCATTCTGAGACTTTCAAACTGTGAAGTCAAGAGTTACAGTTTGGATCACTTCATAGTGCTTGTGCCTTCATGGGTTGTTTCCAATAAATCTCATGCTTCCTTAGATGTCCCACACATACTTATCTGATTAAAAATATCCTGGGACACGACACAGTAGATAGCATTCATAGCCTTAGCTTCAGATGTTTGCCTTTCTTTGTCGAATGTTGTCCACTTTTCTTTGGATTTCGGCTTTGTGATTGTTGTGCCACTATCAAGTACGATTTATTCAGTTGGTGGCACATATCCACTTTCAACTATATCCCAAACATTATGATCCAAGGATCTCAGAAAGTAGTGCATCCTATCCTTCCAGTGTGCATAGTTTGAGCCGTCAAATATTGTAGGTCTAGTGACTGATGAGCCCTCTCCTTTGGCCATATTCCCAACTTCAGTCAAGATTACAATCTAGGCGGTGAAGCCCTTAAAGAAAAACCCACTTTGATACCAATTGAAATAGCGGTGAAGACCGCTTGAGTTGAAGAAGGAATATGCCAATATGTCCTAGAGGGGGGTGAATAGGACTTTTTAAAGTTTTTACGTTTTATTTAAAACTCCTACTCCACTAATCTTGTGATAATGCAAATATCAGGATTACTCAAATGTAACTCTACTAGCTTCCAAGCCTAGTAGAGGATCCAATCACAAATTATGACTGTGTATGTGCGTGTGGTGTGATCAAATATTCAGATGAGGAAGTATTAAAGCAAATTACACAATCATAAAGAAACAATCTCAAACACAGTCATTTTATAGTGGTTCGACGATAAGTCAGACTCCACTCCCAGTTGCCACACTTAACCCTTGAGTGTACCTGATTTCACTAAGGAGGTTTCCCAGGGTTCACCTCAAACCTAAGGTTTTAAATCAGGTTCACCTTCAACCTTTACATAAAGGTTTCTACTCGGTTCACCTCTAACCCTGGAGTTTTACTGGTTCACTCCTAATCAGACGTTTATGCTCTCCATAGAGCAAGGGTCCACACAACGCACCCGGATGTTTATGCTCTGCACAGAGCAAGGGTCCACATAACGCATCCACTACCAACACTCCCGCCAGAAGCCTCCTACGAGGACTTCAAAGGGTGAGAACCACTTAAGACCCAATCCTAGAATGGAATGATTACAAGTATTCTCTTGGACTCTGGATACTTACAAATAAGTTGATGAGTCCCATTCAGCGCAATGACGAAGATCTCCTCCTTGTTGTTGAAGAGTCTTCGGCTCCCTTGATCCGTAACACAAAAGATGTACCAGTACTTGGCTTTGGGTTGAGTCAAGGTTATAATGGAATCCGACTCTCTAAAGATTTTCCTATAATGAAGATAGAGTAGTTCCAATCATCAAAGCATTCAAGGCATCCCAGCTTAATGATTTATCATTAAGATAGTAGCTGGAGGATCCTTGAATGCAGAAGTTAATTCCCCAATCCACTCTATTGAATGTTAATAGTGAGGGTGGATTGGAGGATGAACTCCCTTGAGACAAAGGGCTTTAGATATAAGATATAAGTTGAAACACATAAAAGATCTCTCTGCTTTCTCTCATAGCAACAAAAGACAAGTCCTCTATATATAGGCAAAAAGTTCCAACGGATATAAAACGGTCACATTTATGACAGAGTTCGATATCATCGAGCAGGTTCAATATCATCGAGTATATACTCTCGATAGCATCGATGGTCTACTCAATGACTTGGACTCAATGTCATACGCTTTTGAAACTCTTTGCCAATTGGTCGATGAATCGAAACAATTGTCGATGTTATAAGATTTCGAACTCCAATTCCATCGATGACATGTTCGATCCATTGAAACTTGAAAAATGAGAGAGACTTGACTTTGAAATATTTCAGGTATTCATGAATGATCGGGGGAATCGTCGAGATCATCAGAATTTGAATGTTGATAATATCGAGATCAGAATCGATGCATCGATAAATCCAGCGGATTTGTCTTTAAGCTTGCTGGACGATTTATGTCCTTGTTTGATGCAATCGACCTGGTGCCGATATCATCGATATTTGAATATCGATTCTACCAAAGGGCCCCTGATCATAGTTAAAAACAACCTGAAATATCTGCTGTAAGAAAATGCGTGCCCTGATCGATATTATCGATGGACTTTTGATGTAATCGATATTTGATTTCAGATCATATCGGAAGAGCATCGATATATCAAAGGAATATGAGATTTTCATTTAAAAATAGGGGCGCCGAAAATCTGCCTGTCGATCTTATCTAGCCATTCTTCGATGGGCTCGAGATTTGAATATCGATGATATCAATATATGTATCGATACATCGATAATTCATCCATATATGTTGTGAAGTTGTTGGACATATTTAGTGCTTATATCGATGATATCGATGGTGTATCGATACATCGATAAATCCGTCCAGATGAATATTTAATTGCTGGACATTTTGGTCCTCATATCGATAATATCATTAAGGTATCGACGACATCAACAGAGCAGGTCGATCATATCAAGGGTGTTCCGATAAGATCGACAGGACGAGAAAAACTTAGAAATTTTCTTATTTTGAAAAAGGTTTTCTCTCCCTAAAAATCCTAAGATGTCTATCTTATTTTAAGCGTTTTAATCACCTGATGTTTTGGGACATGGGATGTGAGGCTTTAATTTTACCTATGGGCGAGCTTGCACACATCCGGTTGAGGCAGTCGCTTGAATTGATCTTCTTATCAGACTCTGTAGGTACACTGACTCAACGCACACATAACTTGACAAACCAGGACACTTTCAATTAGGAGTGGAGTAGTTGTGTGGCTGTTGTTTAACAGTTGGTGTACACACAAGTGAACTACTATAATTTATGGTCTTGTGGTTGATTGTTTATTTTATTTTGTGGATGTTGAAATTTCCCTTTACGCACTTGTGGAGAATATTGTAATTTCTTTTATGTTTGTGTGGGAATGTTGTAATAGCTTAGATTTCCTTCCTTTGCTATTTATTTCTTTATTCCTCTGTATCAGTTTGAGTTTTTGATACACAAACCATTCTAGTAAGGTTGTCCTACCATAAACCCTTGGTTTTTATGGTGTAAGGTTGTCCTTAGAACAACATCTGTATCAACCTCTCAATACTCATTCATTTGAGGTTGTCTTTAATTTCAGCATTGTGAGATTGTTTAGCGCTTTTAGTATTTAATTTATTTAAATTCTGTTCTTAATTTTTTAATTTAACACTGTCCTATTCAACCCCCCCCCCCCCCTCTAGGAATTATTAGCTCGACCTTTTTAAGTGGTATCAAGCCCTAATATCTTGTTTTTAAAATATTATTTCATTTGGATTAAATTCCTGAGCTATTTGAGATGTTAAATTTTGATAGCCTCTCAGTCACTAGGCCTCCACCATTTGATGGCTCCAATTATGCCTATTGGAAATCCAGGATGAGAATTTTCTTAAAATCCATGGATGAGAGCGTGTGGCAAGCCACAGTAACTGATTGGACCCCTCACTGAAGTGGCTGGTATTGATGGATCCAAAACTATGAGAGTCACACCTTTTTTCTCTTGGACCACTCTTAAAAAAAGTGAGAGTAGTGCCAATGCAAAAGCACTAGATGTAATCACTTGCGCACTATCACCGGATGAATTTAAAAGAATTATATCATGTGATACTGCAAAGAAAGCTTGGGATATTTTAGAAATGACACACGAGGGAACAACAATTGTCAAAAAATCTAAAGTTCAAATCCTCACAATTAAATTTGAGGAAATACGTATGGAAAAAAGTGAAACTTTCATGGACTTTTATACTAGATTGAATGACATTGTCAACTCTAGGTAGGGTCTCAGTGATAAAATCTCAGAAAGTAAAGTGTGTACAAAGATACTATGCTCACTACATGAACGGTTCAATTCAAAGGTGACTGCGATTCAGGAACTTCGTGATATGGATAATATGAGGGTAGAGGAATTAGTTGGCTCATTACAAACCTATGAGTTAAACTTTAAAGCTCCTAAAGGTAAATACATCGCCCTTAAATCTTCTAAAAGTATTTCACAAGAAAATTGTTGTAATTCTGATTTTAAAAATTCTGAAAATGATATGGCCCCTTTAGCTAAAAAGTTTTATAAGATTTTTAAAAGTAAAAAGAGAGTTAATTTTTAAAAATCAAATGATAAGAAAAGATCTAAATCTAAAACTTGGAAATCTTTAAAAGACAGTCAATGTTACAACTACTATGAATATGGGCATTTAGCAAACAAGTGTCCTAAAAAGGACAAACTTAAAAGAAAAGGAATGTTGGCTACTTGGGATGAATCTTCCTGCTCTGAAGCCTCTTTTGAGTCAGAAGATTTTGAAACCGAGTCAGGTAACGAAGTCAAACGTAAGACTTGTATCCTAGTCCGTACTATTTCGTTCACTCCTGTGATCCTTCCGACGAATTTTGTCAACCTACGACATATAATCAATGTTTGCATGTGATCCTAAGTTATATTATGTAGATTCAAGTCAGCTTAATCCGAGACTTGTACTATTGCGACCGCACTGTCGCTGCGGTTCCAACGTCGCATCTTGCATCCCGATCTAATACCCAGGTCAAAAGATTTGGGCCCGCATTCAGTTCGAGGAAAAAACACTGCGCGTTTATAATTCCAAGAGCATCTCTACAACATGTCCCATCAATCAATCACTCAAATCAATTAATCAATCATGTCAAGTATACAACCCATGCTTTTTTTCTCCCCAAGTCAAGCAATCGACTCCAAAAGTTAACTAATTTCTCACACCCATCACTCACCTCACATCCATCACTCACACCCATCACTTCTCTTACAACCACCCTCTCTCTCTCTCTCTCTCTCATTTCTCAAACACAAATTCCAAGCAAGCGAAGTGGTGGACATCCATGGTTTTCCAAGAGAGAAAGTGAGATGTGTGTGGCCCACTTCCTACCCCAAAATCCTTCATCCTAGCCATTCATCTTTCATCATCTTCCATCAAAGTGAGACATAAGGAGATCGGTGTTCCATCGGACCAAGAAGATTGAACAGTGGGTATTTCATAGGCCTAGATTTTTATGTTTTTATGATGGGCCAAGTGAGGCCTACTGATTGACGGTATGAATTTCACTTTGGACCCTAGGTGTGGCCGATGGCCCATCTTGATTTTTATGATCATTCTATGATGGGGCTATTCTCCATGGACCCTATCATGATGTTTATTTTCCTTGCATGGATAGGGTCATCTAGACCTTGCATTTCAGTGGAGAAAGGATCTCCACTATTGATTTTGATCAGTGGGCCCACATGTAATGGGACCCACTTGATGTATGTTGTAAATCATGAAAGGGAGGGCCCATAGTGTCGGGGTCCCTCCATCACTCGATCTCTCTCCTTCTCTCTCACTCTTTTTCCCTTGTTCATGGCCCCATGATGTATGCAATTCATCTTAGTCGTCCACCTTCATGGGACCCACTTGATGGACGTGTTGGATCCATCCGTCCACGCCATGTGGGCCTTACCTTGGAGTGATGGGAAAACACAATTATTAGATTGATCCAAGTGGGGCCACATCCATGTGGGACCCACCTTGAAGACATTCAAACCGTCCAGCATCCAGGGACGCTGGACGTGTTTAGTGTAGCGTGAGTAGGTAGTCGATGTACTGAGAGCAACAAAGACAAAAAAAATATACAAATATTAGCTTGGTTATGCTTTTTGGGTGGGCCACTCATACAGGCCCCACATTGATGTATATATTCAATCCACGCCATCCATCCTATTTCCCAACTCATTTTAGGCGTTGAGCCGAAAAATGAAACTGATCTGATTTTCTAGCGGGCCATAGCATAGAAAACAGTGATTTCCACTGTTAAAATGCACTCTGATCTTTCTACACACTGAAACATGCCAAATATTGGGCTTGTTTAGCTTGTCTCGAGCCATAGGAGCCAGTGGAAGGGGTCGATTTTGCTGATGCATGCCCCACCTAGGAAAAGCTTAGAAAAATGAAAAAAAATATGCAACAAGCGCTGTTGACGCTGCAGCAGTGTCCTGCTGCTGCGTAGGTGTTAAGGAGCCAGGGACGTGGGTCCCATGCATGGCCCCCACCGTGATGTGCGTTGAACATCAACGCCATACATTTGAAGGGCCCTTTAGGGCAGCGGGCCCCCTCCCAATATTAACTGTATGTGGTAGTCAGGTGGCCCACACGATAGCAAACAGTGAGGGATTAAACGTCTACCATTGGAACCCTTTATGGGTCACAGAAGTTTTGGATCATTATGAAATTTGTTTTTTCTTCATACGGGTCTGTGTGACCGTCTCAACAGATTGGGTGGGAAATAAACGTTATGGTGTGCCCCACGTGGGACCCACTGATGTATGTATTGTATCCACCGCTTCCATTAGTGTGGCCCCCACCATGAGACATGTGCTTTATCTATGTTGCCCATCCTTATGGGACCCACCATGATGCGTGTGTTGCATCCAAGCCGTCCAACCATTTTGAAAGCCCATTTTAAGGCTTTAGACTAAAAATAAGATAGATCTAGGATCAGGTGAACCCACCATTAATGTGGACAGTGACGTCCACTGTTCAAACTTTTAAGGGTCATACCAGTTTCCACTCAAGCTTATATTTTTGTTTTCACTTCATCTATCACTATGTTAACTTATGAATAGGTTGGATTTCAAATACATCATGGTGGGCCACACCGTGATGTGGCTAGCCCTTTGATCAGGTGGACCACACCACAAAGAAATAGTGGGATTTGAATGCCTACCATTGAAACCCTTTGGGGCCATGGAAGTTTTAGATCAATATGGGATTTGTTTCCCTCTTAATCCAGGTCTTTATGACCTTATGATTAGGTTGGTTGGCAAATAAACTTTATAGTGGGCCTTGTGGTTTATTTAACCATGAAAATTATTATCTCCATTGTTATTTGTGGTATGGTTCAAATGATCCTACTATATGACTCATTTTTCTGTAATTTACGAGGCCCATGTGATTAGGCCCATCTTAATGTATTTGTGGCCCATCCACTGAGGCCCACCTTGATATATATGAGGCCCATGTTATGCAGCCCATTTGATGTATCTAAGGCCTATGGGTTGAGGCCTAATGGGATGTACACAAGTCCATTGCAATGTGTGATTCTATCATAGTTTATGTAACGATGTTTATGGCGGGCTATGCCTTAGGAGCAATGATGGTTTGACGCCCACATTGTAAGTACAATGTTGGTTAAATATCCGCATTGTAACTCTCCTTAGGGCCCATTAGTAGGCCCATACTAGTTGTGTGTAGGCTGTCTAAGCCCATCTTCATTTTAAGGATAGTTCATCACTTTATAACATGCTTAGTATATTTTCATGAGTCATGCCCATTCGCATCATATGTATGCTTGGCATGAAGAGTGACTGATCACAACATATGCCATTGGGCAGACTATTTATGGGGCTCACTGATAGGAGTTACCCACATGAGCGCGTGGTATGCGCAGGATTGTTGCATGACTAGACAGTGTGATTCATGCATCTCGATTTGTGTGTTATGATCATTATACGCCCTAGCGACATCAGGGCCGTGGCTCCACAAGCACATCATGGATGGCCATATTGGATACCCAAAATACTTGGTTCTAGCACTGTGGGCACTTAGAATATCCTTGGGTGAGAGTCCATAACCTTTTTGGTACCACGAGATGCTCCAATGTCTAGATCGAGTAGATACACGAGTGCAGGAGTGCCGAATACCAGTAGGCCACGTCTCCCACAGTGTCGTGATCGGTTGGAAAGGGGTGTGGCCTTATTCGCCTGAGTGAGGGGATTGTAAGCTAGGCTGAGTTTGACCAGCTTGCAAATGAGTCCGCTATCGATGAGCTGGGTAGGTATTAGTAGACTACTGCTCAGGCAAATAGTGTGGTCTCTTCCACTTATTGGGCTGTGCGGCTAAGGAGGCGACAGTTAGTGTGAAGTGTATTAGACCCCGGTGATATCCCAGAGAGGAATGTACTGATATGTGTACTTGATAAGGACTGGCATGCTTGCTTTGCATCTCACATATGACATTTGGTTACATAGGCCTCACATCGCATGGCTTTGGTATTCCGATAGCATTCATGCCTTGCATCACATAGCTTTGGTACAGTTGATAGCATTTATAGACTTACACATATACTTCTGCATTACTCTGATATTGTATACTTGGTACTTGTCATGCGCACACACTTACACCACCCTTTAAGCTTTTATAAGCTTATGCACGACCGTTGCGTGCAGGTGTTGTTGGATCGCAACAGTGCTGAGGCTGGAGCGCGTACCAAGCTATTTTGGAGCTTTTTTTATCACCTTGTATTTCCCTTTCCGCATTTTACTTAAAGTTTTTGATATAGTGGATATGTGGTGATGTTGTTTTGTGACTTGGTTATGCTTGTGGTTATGCTCCATTACAAAAAAAAAAATTATACTGAAAATCCTCCTTGTAGGATCCCAGATCGGAGCTAGGCATATGAATGTCGGGAGCCAAGAATGGGCAGTACAAAGTCTGTCAGGGCCGGATTCGGCGATCAGAAATTTTGTGAGCCCGTTTTTCGAGTTTGGGGCGTGACATCAAAGCCCTTATGACTCTAGCCAAGTTCACTTTTTCAGGTAATAATGATTCAACTAGTGAAGAAAATATGAATAGTGATCATGAAAATGAAGATGATCTTCAAGATGCTTATAATGCCTTATACAAGGAAAGTTGTAAAATTGCGGTAAAATTAAAACTTCAAAAAGAAAAGTTTTCAAAACTTAAAGAAAATTTTAATAATCTTGTTTTAGAAAAATCTCACATTTTAGATTGTTTTGAAAAAACTAAATGACTTGGATTCAAAAACTCCCAAGTTGAAAACTTAAAATCTGAAAATGAAAAACTAAAACTTGAAGTCTCTTCACTTTTGAGTTTAAAAGACACTTGGAGGTATACCCAAGGTGATCTTAAGTTAGAAAAATTTTTATCCGGATCCAGAAAATGTGGCAACCAATTTGGATTGGGCTACAACAAAAGTATTCTTCCTAAACATAAGAATACTCCACCCAAATTTGTGAAAGGGGAGTCTTCAAACTCAAAAGGGAAAAGCCTGAATCAAAATCATTTTAAAAATGCTAAGTCTTTTCAAACTTTAAAACCTAGAAGTAACCATATCAACTACAAAAATCATAATCATAATCCTTTAGCTGAAAAAATTGTTGATTTACTTAAGGGGCTCTTAAAATCTAACTCATTGGGTCGGTCTTATAACAACTACAATCATAAGAAGACCAACTATACTCCTAAACCCAAGACTGTAATGAAATAGGTTCCTAAGGTTACGTGCTTGATTGCCCACACTGCTTTTAAAGCTACAAGTCATTCTAAATGTGTAACGCCTTGAAAAATCGAGGGTCGAGTAGTAACTCGACTCTCGAGTTCCAGAACATCACTTATGCAACATAGATAATGATGATTAAATGTTGTCTGTGTTAGTACAATAAACATGAGTGAGATTCTACCAAAACAGTAATTCATACTCCAGACCCATGTGTTAAACGTAAGCGGAAGACTGAAAGGTGTATATAAATATATATAAAACAAAACATTCTCGATCTCCAGAGTATGAACACTAATTGAGTCATCGTATATATACATGTTGATTCTAAATTAAAATGTCAAAATAGTACAACTGAAATTATCAACCCTGTAGCCTCGTAGCACTGGACAGCCTGTGCGAAGCCTCCAGGGAACTGCATGTAGGAGAACTCCTTCTGATCGTCATAGAAGTCAGGCTCAGTCTCCTGTGCTCTAGTGATACCTACATCTGATACAGGGTCTGGTGGGTGTTTTAAAACACCCCCCCGTAACGTGGGAATGATTGGCCAACTCAGTGGAACAATAAAGTATAGGTTAACATGTTATCAATTCAGTCAAGCAGTAATGATAAAGCAGTACAATCAAACAATTCTAACTACTCTTATTTAATGCAAGTATGAAATGACATGATGTATGCCCTTACCAAACCACCCTCATGCGATACCATCTTACGTTTGCGGCATGCGTTCATCCCTCAGTGCTCCACATCTTCCAGGCACATGCAATGCTATGATGAGCATGATTACCGAGTTATTATTAGTCCATTTCAAACAGCAGGATTGGGAAAATAAGGTACCTCCCTTGTATCATTCCCAAACATGATTCATTCTAGGGTCGTCAAACCTAGATAATCTCATACGATATCATGGTTCGAGAGGCATCGCAAATGGCTCAACACCCATCAGTACGGATACAAATCTCACCGTATGCGGCTCAATTGCTGGCCGTCAGCTCGAATACAGGTCTCACCGTACTTGGCTCAATCGCTGACCGTCAACTCGAATACCGGTCTCACCGTACTCGGCTCAACTCAGACTCTAGTTATAACGAAGGGCTCATTGCCAATCACAGATTTTAGAGTATGCTCGAGGTCACTCTACTAACGTCCTACCAACTGGTAATCTATTTTCAAAGCCCGACCAAACCACTTATTGACAATGGGACTCGGATGCAACCCGACTGAGGACCACAGCCAGACTACGCCAGTGTAGGCCGACAACTCAAATATAGTGTCCCATACCACCATAATCGGCTCACGAGTCTGGTTGCTCAATGGTCACTACAGGGAGGCACATGGCCCCAGCGTAGGCCGACAGCTCGACCACGGTGTCCCATACCACCATGCCCAACTCATGAGTCTTAGCGGATCAAGGTACCAAGGTTAACGGAATTCCACTGGTAAGTTTGGTACCCTAGGTTCAAGCAGAGCCGTCTAAACATGGTGAACATATATTAGACAGATCGGGTTACTTGACGAGCTTGACTTGCACAAGCGCCCGTTGAGTTGTACGACATGAAGTGCATAAGCAATTCATGTGGCCTGACCATTGCCGACAAGCAACGCACAACTTGGGTTTGTCAAACACGTCTTGTGTGGCGAATAGAAGCCCACCACGAGCTCAAATATGTTACCGATTGCCTGGACTATACAATAGCCCCAATCACATTCAATTGCAGATAGTTGAAGCAGTAATGGATCCAGATTCAAATCATACAATCAAAGTCTGATACGGTCCGTTTAGGGCTGTTAGGGCTGTTGCTCGCACTCGTTACACCACTCCCCCATCACCCTTTACGGCCTTAACATGAATTTAAACATATGTATAACACAGATAAAATCATAGGTCAGTTGAGCATGTTATGAAGTACAACATAAGCATGAGTTTATACATATTCAATTTCTAATCACATAGATATCTAAAGAAATCATACACATAGTTAAAGGGATTGAGAATCATATCTCAACACCCTTATACATTACAATTTACTAACCACTACTCATTCAGACATTTCAACAAACACTTTAAACTACATACATCAACATACCTCACATATGTTGATCACATAGGTATTAGGCCAAATCCTTTCACTAGGGAGTTGCCCCAATTAGAACACGCATGCACCCATGACGGATAGTCATGGCAGGCAGGAATCCAAGTTCCATAATCATTCAGTCATTTCCATAAACACTTTGACTACACATTTTAACGTATGTAGCTTATAGTGGTCGTGGCATGATTTAGGGCAAATTCTTTCGTCAAAGGGAGATCGCCAATACAACAATCATATATCCATGACAATTAGTCACAGCGAGCACGAATGAGAATTCTATACTCATTCAGTCATTTTCACAAACACTTAGAATACACTATTTTAACATACATAGTGTATATTAGCAAAAGCATGTATTGGGGCGAATCCTTTCACCAAACAAGTATTTTATCCATATATAATATATCAATACAGCAAATAATCACGGCAAACACATTTTCAAAATTTATACGTATACGGTACTTACTACAAATACCAAGAGTATGTAAAATTCCATATTCTTCATCTTTAATCGAAACGAAAAACAGACAATACTTTGTACATGTGCAATTGCATGCAGATCATGAATCTATCATTATCTGACATTGAAAGCATTGAAAACCATAACCTATACACCTAAAGTCCTTTTATCGTAGAATCGTAACAAATCAGGTAGGTTTGTTAAGCTTCCGTATTTGGCAATTTGGTAATCTATATAATGAAATAGGTTAGCTATTTCATAACTTACAACTATCAAAACCCCAAAATAGATTAGGGTTAGGGTTTCTTACCTAGAAACGAAGTCGGAATCGTCGGGAAAGTGATTAGATCATAGTGGTTGAACACGTATAGCAGTAGGGAAGACTAGCAGGGAGATTCTCCCACTGCTCCCACACATTCTCTCTCTTTTCTCTCTTCTCTCTCTAGGGTTTCTCTGAAATTCGTATGGCTGTGAGAGAGAGGGTTCTAAGGTCCTTATATAGCCTAAAAATGCACTAAACTAGACTTAAGGTCAAGGTATACTTAGGTTATAACCAAAACGACACTTTTTCAGCTCAACGGAGGACTTCTGGCGAGCCTCCTTGAGCCAAAGGTCGGACTTAAGCTCACGGACAGGATCTAGGTGGAGTTAAGTTTTTGTTTCGGTCGGATTCCCAGATCACGTATGGTAGACCAGTTTCAGTTCAACGGTCAGCGGGTTTCGATCTGAAATTCCAAGTTCATGGATATGTTTATGAAATTTTTCCTGATCCGAGGGTGTATTTGGGTTAGATTCTGACGGTCTGGTTACTTACAAAATGTCTGCAAGTAACAAGTCTCAGATTACTATTTGAGATATTTATTTTTAAAGAAAATCAAGTGTTTTCACACTCCTCGTTCCGGACTCAAGCGAATAGCCGTGGGACACTGTCTAAATTTGATTTCTGAGATGGTTGTCATGCCCAGCGAGGCGGTCCTAATTCCTTAACTTCGTGTTATTCGGACTTTCGACGTGCGGTCCCGATCTGATACGGAGTTTCGAGATGCTCCCGAGAGCAACTGTGTAATGAGATTGATATGAGATTTTAGAGTAACCTAGCGTCAATGATTCTACAAGTTTTGGATCTTGCAGATCGTATTTAAAGTGATTAAAATAGATTTCATGGATAATCTAGTTTAACACGTAGTTAACTTTGTCAAATTTCTAAAGGATTTAGTCCTGAGTGATTTCGGTCTAAGGTGGTACTTAGACCTTTGTAGCAATGTTTAGTTTAAGTATTGTTCTTCATCACCTAAACTTTAAGATAGTTTTTAATGTGAAAGTACTTAGAAGGATTTAAAGAACGAGGTAGTGAAAGGTGAGATTTGTGAAGAAAATGGTTTGAAAAGGGATTTGAGGCTTTAATTGAGTGTTTGAGAAGTTAAATTGGTGTTAGAATTGACCCATCGCCTAAGGACGTCTAATTCCAGGTTAGAAAAAATCTGGGCTGTTACAAAATGGTACCTAGACAGTGGATGCTCCAGACACATGATAGGTGACAAAGGTCTGTTCACTAATCTAAATGATATGACCGATGGTTCAGTCACATTTGGTGATGGTAGCAACTGCAGGATTGTTGGCTAAGGTACGGTTCAACTTTTTAACCTTCCTTTATTTGAGAATATTTTATATGTCGAAGGGTTAAAATATAATTTATTAAGCGTTTCTCAAATATACGATAATAATCATAGCGTAAAATTTACTAACCTAGGGTGCGAAATTTTAAATAAAAATGGTTCAGTAATATTAACTGGTCGTAAAACTTCTGAAAACTACTACATTGTGAGTGATTCTAGCTCATATAATTTATCGTGCTACATGATCCATACTGATGAAACCGAGTTATGGCATAAACACCTTAGACATGTATACTACCGCAACTTATATAGATTGAGCAAAAGAGTGTTAGTAAGAGGTTTACCCAAAATACAAAAATTGATAAAATATGTGGCGAATGCTAGATTGGCAAGCAAACAAGGAGTTCTCACAAAAAGGTGGACTCCAATGCCACATCTAAATGGCTCGAACTCCTCCATATGGATCTTATTGAACCAACTAGAATGGAGAGTCGAGGTGGTAAGAAGTATATACTGGTAATTGTAGATGACTTTACCAGATATACTTGGGTAGTCTTCTTAAAAGACAAATCAGAAACTCTCGGTGAAGTAAAAAAGGATACTTAGACGTATTCAAACGGAAAAAGAGTCTCAAGTTAGTAAGATCCGTAGCGATTATGGATCAGAATTTAAGAACAACAGTTTTGAGAAGTTTTGTAGTGATCAAGGAATATCACATGAATTCTCTGTGCCCAAAACACCTCAACAAAATGGTATATTAGAAAGAAAAAATAGAGTACTTCATGAAATGACAAATGTAATGTTAAATAGTATAAAGCTCTCTAAAAATCCTTGGGCCGAAGCCGTAAATACTGTGTGTTATATAATTAACCGTGTTTACACTAGAAAATTAAATAGTAAAACGGCTTATGAAATGTGGTTTGATAAGAAGCCTACTGTCAAATACTTTCAAGTTTTTGGCAGCAAGTGCTACATTTTACGTGACCATGAAAATCTGGTTAAGTTTGACACCAAAAGTGATGAAGGGTATTTTTAGGGTATGCTTTGAATAGTCGAGCATATTAGGTTCTTAATAAAAGAACTGGTGTGATTCAAGAGTCCATTAATGTGGTTATTAACGATCACCTGAATACACCTGTCTCAAGTTCAAAAAATGATGAAATCCTTCTAATTGATAAACCAGGTACTTCATAAAGTCAACAGAACACTGAACTGAGGACTGTAAAGATCATCCAATTAATCAAAGATCATCCAACTAATGAGATTCTTCGAAACCCTCTCATTGGTGTGCGCACTCGTAGACAACTAGAAGATATGTGTAATTACGTGCGCTTTACATCTCAGATAGAACCAGTTAACGTAAAAGAAGCTCTTACTGACGAAAACTGAATAGTTGCGATGTAAGAAGAGCTTAATCGATTTGTTAGAAATGATGTTTAGTACTTAGTTCCTTGACCTAAAGATAAACACATAATCAAAACTAAATGGATTTTCAAAAATAAGTCTGATGAACTTGGTAATATTATTAGAAACAAGGCTAGGCTGGTTATACAGGGGTACACTCAAATTGAAGGCATCGATTATGATGAAACCTTTGCCACAGTAGCTCTTGAATCAATCAGACTATTTATATCCATTGCATGTTTTAGAAAGTTCAAAATTTATCAAATGATGTAAAGAGTGCTTTCTTAAATGACGATTTGCATGAAGAAGTGTATGTTGAACAACCAACGGGTTTTGAAGACCCCAAGAATACTTATCATGTCTATTGCCTAAAAAAGGATCTCTACGGTTTGAAACAAGCTCCCAGGGCATGGTATGAAAAGTTGACTAAGTTCTTACTAAGTCATAACTTTATAATGGAAAGTGTTGATAAGACATTATTTGTAAAGAAACATAAAGATCACATTTTAATAGTGTAAATTTAGTTTGATGATATAATTTATGGATCTACCTGTGATAACATGACTATTGAGCTTGCAGATCTTATGAAATCTAAGTTCGAAATGAGCATGGTTAGAGAATTGAATTATTTCCTTGGGTTGTAAGTTAAACAGCAACCTTATGGTTTCTTTACTATGAATTTAGTTAAAAAGTTTGAATTTGAGAATGAGAAAAGTTTTGATACTCATATGAGTACTACCTTAAAACTCTTAAAGGACTCTACAGCTAAGAGTGTGGATCCTAAATTGTATCATAGTATGATAGGTAGTTTACTGTATTTAACTGTGAGTCGACCTGATATTGTATTTAGCGTAGAGATTTGTGCTAGATATCAATCTGACCCTAAAGAGTCACATTTAACTGTTGTTAAGCGGATTATGTGATATGTCGCAAGTTCAGTGATGTTTTATTTAAACCAACATGATTTAAATGATATTTAAACTCGTAAGTATACGAATCAGATGTAGATACGATACGTATTACGAGATCGTTCCCACGAGGACTGGACGTCACAATTCAAATCTATGATTCTCCTTAACTAATCCAACAAATAATGGAACTAATTACTAAGCACAATTCTAGGAAAAAAAAACAATTAAGAACGGGGGAAGAAAATTCAATCAGAGAGAGAGCACTAGGACTTTCGAATCCACCCCTAATTATCCTAACCCTTGTTTTGTCAGTTGATTCACCTTGATCTAGATTGATACCACTTATTAGAGAAAGCACAATCTGTGTCCTTAATCGGGCATACAGAATGTCTAATTCCTTTAAGCAATGCCATGAATAACAAATCTCATGTCCTTGGTCGGGTACATGGAATGTACATTCATTAAAGCATCCTGTTTCTTCCTCTATAGGGAACCTGTTCTTGATCAGACACAAGCACCTGTAATAAGCATCCAAACAACATCCATGTATATACTTTGGTCAAGTTCATAGATGGAGAAGTATGGAATTTAAACTCATAAAGCCCACTTAGAGAAAGAAACAAATTAATTAATATTCAAAGTAAATCAACCAATAAAAGAGCTAATCAAATTAGGGGCTTCATCTCAGCCCTAGCTGAGAGATTAGTGACCCATAAAATCCATAAAAAATATTAAATAAAATTCATAAAAATTCAACACCAAACCAATCGATCTCTCTCTCCTCCTCCTTCTCTTTCTTCTCTCCCTGGCTCTAGATCTCGAATTCCCTGGATATGAATGCCCTTCCCACGTCCAAAACTCGCCTTTTATAGCTGCTGGATGGTTGGAATCGGTGGCAGAGTCGTAGAAGGACTCGGAGTATAAATTTTCGCAACCGTGATCGGTGGGCCCCACAGAGGTGTTTTCTGGAAAATTCACCCCGTCCATTGGATTCAGGACGAAATTTCAGTCAAGAATGAGTGGTTTTGAAGGTCCATTAGCGTGGCCCACAGAAGAAATCTCAAAAAGATCAGATTTGAACGTCGCCGGGTAGCCCTTTTATGGCCTCTGTATCACGCACGTGTGTACGCATGGGAGTGAACTATCATCATGGTTTTGTAGTATTCATGGCCCTCTACATGATGGACGGATCAGATCTTCCGGAAGGTTGACCAGCGGGGCCCACTGTCCTTCGCAAAAAGGGCCAGCGGAAGACGCTACGCGGACGCGAACGACGGCTGCGATGATGGTGGGTCCCATTCCCTTGATTAAACTGCAAATCCACTCCGTCTATTGCATAGAGGAGGAAAAACCGGTGGGGAATGCAGAGTTTCGCCTTTTGTTGATGAGGTCCGCCTGACTTTCTGCCCGACCGTTCGTGTGGTGTTTGAACGGTTGGAACACCATCTTCTGCTATAGTCTAAGATTCTGCCATCTAGGCAGTGGTAATGCACGCCCCAGAAAACGGATGGACGGTTTGGATTGTCCATTTGGACAATAGGTGGGGCCCACAGCATCGACCGACGATCGGCAGCGGAAGACGCTGCCGCTTTTTTCCGGATTTTTGAATATTTGAGAGAGGAGTCGGTCAGCGCACGCGCTGACCGACTCGGCCGTCCGGTGCAAGTCAGGTAGGCGTGCACTATATGCACATCCACCCTCATGTGGGGTCCACTGTCATGTTCGTGAGAAATCCATTCCATCCATTTATAGTGTCTCCCCATTTAAGGCGTTGATTCCAAAGTTGAAGCATATCCAGATCGTAGGTAGGCCCAGAATCAACAGTTTGTGGGCTGATTTGTCAGTTGGGGCACTTCCGTAATGATCCAATGGGTGAAATTTAATATGTACGGTTTATTTATGGTCCCCAGGTTATGTATGAAGTTTCGAGTTGATCGGATGGCGGGAAATACGTGATCTTGCATTTTTCACCAGTTTCGGGCCTCTTTGGCTTGCTTTCCTCATATCCCAGGCATGTAAAATCTTCACTATTGGTTTTCTGGAGTCCATCCCGTGCTCTGGTAATTTCAGAGCATCAAATCCATACTTTTAACATCATTTTGCTATACACGCTCCTAATTTCCTCCTGTAACACAAATACAATTAAAATCCGGCATTAAACATTATCATGTATGTAAAATCAAGTAATTACTGGGGTCCGATATGCAATATTCGACCCTGATCACAACCCCCAACCAGCATTTTGCTAGTCCCGAGCAAAACATGCGAAAAATAATTTCAGAAATAAAAGACAATTCCTGTAAATTCAAGTGACTTGTGAACAGATAGCTGAGATGTGAAAATTCTAAGATTCATGATTGGTGTGTGGAATTTTTCTCTTGGAATCAAGCTTACAGTAAACTTCATAATCAAGTTCAAACTATTAATCCATCAATTAGAACAATTTAAAACATTGAGTTCCACGAGTGTAAAGTATAATCTCGACTTACAATCAGTAAGAGATCCAATTGTCAATTTCATGATATCATTAGTAATTCGTGACAATCAAAACTTGAAACCAACACTTATCTCTCAGATTAACTTTTCATTTTACCAGCCTTTGGTTTCCTTTATGAGCAGAAACACAAGTGAGGGGAATCAAATTCTCACCTATAGGGAGCAAACCTATAGCGAAGAACTTGTCACCTAACTTTTTTTTTTTTTTCAACTATGAAGAATCGAATCTACACCTATAGGGAGCAAACCTATGGTGAAGATTATGTGACTTAGCCTTTTAATTCTTCTTTTACCAAGTTAATCATTCAGTTATCGAACCGAAAACTTAATGTGTAAGCGAAATGTAATATGAGAAATCATGGCTCAATCAATGTTTACAACTTCTAATCATGGATTAACAATTCAAAATTGACCGTGAAATCAAGCAGATGGCCTAATCCAAGAGTCATAAGTTACTAACATCACAACTCTTATAATGTTAAATCATAACTTCCCTTCAAAATCACTTGAATTCAATAGAAATTCTAGAAAAAATTTAAAAATTTTCACAAATTTTGCTCAAGACCAAGAAAATACTGATTAGGTAACCTAATCTCCCACCCCCAACCTAAAATCTACATTATCCTCAATGTAAAAGAAATAAGCAAGCAATGCACAGGGGACAACGAAAATAAAAGAGTGATGGAAGGATAGTACCTGGATGGAGAATCAAGAAGCTTTCTTAAAAAAAAAAATTTCAATGTAAAAGTGAGTTAGCACAAGAGAGAAATCAACAGAAGCAAAAATAACAAAAAGAAAAAAAAAAATCCTACCTATACCACTTTCGCAGGTGCTCTCAATTGCATTTAGCGCATGCAACAAGCTTTTAAACCCCTAGGTTACCCCTAGTGGACGAGTTGTAGTCTCGTGAGGGTTTGCAGTAATGTTACCCACAAACATTGAAATAACTAAGAAAAAGTAATATAATAAAGCAAAAGGCTGGGTTGCCTCCCAAGAGCGCTAAGTTTAACGTCTTCAGCCAGACCAGAACGGACCATGAATGAAATAATCGTTATAACCAAGGTTCGCCAAAGAAATTACCTTACCACCTTAATTAACCAATCCCAGATAAGTGATGTGAGTTCCCATGAGCTGTGCTATCTAAGCGAGGTAATCGACACTGTCGTCAAATAATTTAATGACTTCTGCTCGAACGACTTCTTCCATGTTGGGATCACGCTTCCTTTGCATTTCACACGACATTTCCACAGCATGATTCGTACATACAGTGGGGCATACTCCCTGTATTTCCACTATCTTCCTTTCAATTGCTGCCTTATATGCTTTAAGAACATTAAGCAGCCTGCTCGCCTTTGTCTTCTCAGAGTTCGAAACTGTGCTGTCAGGAGGCGTCTCAGAGGGATGAAGAGGTTCCACTTTCGCTCTCCATTTTTCAGTCTCCAATATAGGAGTAGAGTCGAGCAGTGCATTGACTTCGTGGATGGGACTATTGATGTCAAAGTCCATGCCAGATTGTGCTAAGCAGGTCTCCAGAGGATCTTCAAAAGATGTACAGAAGGAGTCCTGTACTAGACTATCGATCATGTCCACTTCAGATATGTCATCCAAATCGGCGGATTGTTGTCCTGCATTAAAAACATTGAGTTTAATATTCATATTACCAAAGGATAATTTCATAACTCCATTCCGGCAATTGATAATAGCATTAGATGTGGCCAAAAATGGACGACCCAAAATGACTGGGATCTGACTATGAAGATTCTGGACAGGCTGAGTATCTATAACTATGAAATCCACTGGAAAATAGAATTTATCAACCTGGATTAACACATCTTCAATAACACCCCGGGGCACCTTGACAGATCTATCAGCTAGTTGTAATGTTACTTTAGTCGGTTTGTCGGTTTCAACTCACCAAGTCCTAACTGCTCATAAACCGAATATGGTAACAAATTGACGCTCGCCCCTAAATCAAGTAATGCCTTCCCGATCTTATGATCTCCTATGCCGCAAGAAATGGTGGGAGCTCCTGGATCCCTAAATTTAGGAGGAGTGTTATGTTGAATCATGGAGCTGAGCTGCTCTGCAATGAAGACCTTCTTATGAACATTCTGCTTACGCTTTTGAGTGTATAAATCTTTCAGAAACTTAGCGTAAGCAGGGACTTGTTTGATAGCGTCAAGCAACGGGATGTTGACTTGCACTTTTTAAAACACGTCCAAGATTTCATCTAAGTTATTTCTTTTCTTTATTGGTGCCAAACGTTGAGGAAAGGGTGCTTTGGGCACGTAAGATGGCACATTAATGGCTCTTGGAGAGTCAGAGAGCTTTTGGACTTTGGATGCATTGGTATGACTCTCTGCTTCATCTTGATCTTCTGTTTTAGAATTTGATTCATCCCCAGGCATCTCTATTCTGTTGTCAATCTGCTTGCCTGACCTAAGGGTAGTGATCGATTTGGCCTGTTCATGATATTGCCCTTGGTTGGAATTATAGCCAATCTCATACTGTCCCTTTGGGTTAGCTTCAGGTTGGCTAGGGAACTTGCCCTTCTCTCTCTCACTTAATGTGGCAGCTAGTTGACCCATTTGTACTTCCAGCTTGACAATGGATTGCGCATTTGCATGTAAGTTTTGTTAGTTGGCAAGTAAGGTTTGTTGGGTGTCTTTTTGGAATTGGAGAGAACTCTGCATAAAAAGATGGAGTGTATCCTCAAGAGATGGTTTCCTTGATTGTGTAGGCAGTTATTGATATTGCAGAAACTGTTGACTACCAACTTGGAGATGCGGTTGCATGGGAGGATTTCCAGATGGTCCTCCTTGATGTGGTCCTTTTGCCCAAGAAAAATTTGGATGCCTAGCCCACCCTGGGTTGTATGTGTTCGAGTAAGGATCATTCCCAAGTTTTTGAAAAGTGTTCATAGCATGAACTTGTTCAGAGAGAAGTTCTGGGGATGCTACACTAGATGGACAAGACTGCATAAGATGGGCAAGACTAGAACATGTGGCACATGCTTCCACTTGAGCTGTTTGTGGAGGTCCATTATTTAATACCAGAGCATCAACTTTCTTTGTCAGGTTATCAAGTTTGGCGCACAGCTCTGACACGACTCCTATCTCATATATACCACCTCTCTTTTGTGGTTGGGGACTTCTGTCACCTCTATTTGAATAGTCTCATTGCTGGGAATTTTCGCACAAGGTTTCAAAGAAGTTCCACGCTTCGACTTCACTTTTGGTCATGAATGACCCTCCACTGGTGGCATCAACCGTGCGACGGTTCTGGGGTGTCAGACCATCATAAAAGTATTGAACTTGTTGCCACTTCTCAAAACCATGGTGAGGACATTTAAGAAGCAAATCCTTCCATCTTTCCCAACATTCATGAAAGTGTTCGCCCTCTTTTTGTGTGAAGTTAGTAATTTCTCTACGAAGGGCATTGGTTTTGTGAACGGGGAAGAACTTGTTTAAGAACTTCTTAGACAGTTGGTCCCATGTAGTGATAGATCCGACTTCTAGAGAATTCAACCATGCTTTCGCCTTATCCTTCAAAGAAAAAGGAAACAGACGTAGGTGGATCGAATCGTCTGAGAAGTTTTGGAACTTAAAAGTGGAGCAAATGTCTAGGAATTCTTTCACATGATGATATGGGTCCTCCTTGTCCAATCCATAAAAAGATGGCAACAATTGTATGACTCTAGGTTTCAGTTCAAAGTGTGCTGCCGTAGTGGTTGGCAACACTATGCATGAAGGCGCATTAAATTGGATAGGAGTTGAATAATCTTTGAGAGCCTTAACTTCAGTCTCGTTCGCCATTTCAACAGAATTGTTTCTCAATCTTTCACGAAGTGTTCTTTCTATTTCAGGATCAAACGGCGCTAGTTCTATATTCAGAGATCTACGTCCTAGCATAAACTATGTTATTGCAATGGAAGAAAAAAAAAACCAAACTAAGAAGCAACCTAAGAGAAATAAAACTAGACTTAGAACTATGAGATTTTAAAACAAGTTAAAACTATGTAAGTAAGAATGGGAAGAAAGAACCCGGAAAAGGAGATGAATGATGTCAGAAAATTTAAGATGTTCCTCCTTCACTTAGTAGCTTCATTCCTCAATTCCTGTAACAAAAAAAAAACCAAATTAGGTTTCCTAAAATAATGATAGAAAAATCCTAAGCAACGGTTAATTTCTAAAAATAAAATAAAAATAAAATAAAAATAAAATAAAATAAAAACTTTAACCTAAGTTAGTAAAATCCTAAGACTATGAATTATGATAAGAGAGAATCCTAAATTCAATTTGGAACGAAACAGTCCCCGGCAACGGCGCCAAAAACTTAATGTTTTATTTAAACCAACATGATTTAAATGATATTTAAACTCGCAAGTATACGAATCAGATGTAGATATGGTACGTATTACGAGATCGTTCCCACGAGGACTGGACGTCACAATTCAAATATATGATTCTCCTTAACTAATCCAACAAATAATGGAACTAATTACTAAGCACAATTCTAGGAAAAAAAATAATTAAGAACAGGGAAGAAAATTCAATCAGAGAGAGAGCACTAGGACTTTCGAATCCACCCCTAATTATCCTAACCCTTGTTTTGTCAGTTGATTCACCTTGATCTAGATTGATACCACTTATTAGAGAAAGCACAATCTGTGTCCTTAATTGGGCATATAGATGTCTAATTCCTTTAAGCAATGCCATGAATAACAAATCCCATGTCCTTGGTCGGGTACATGGAATGTACATTCATTAAAGCATCCTGTTTCTTCTTCTATAGGGAACCTGTTCTTGATCAGACACAAGCACCTGTAATAAGCATCCAAACAACATCCATGTATATACTGTGGTCAAGTTCATAGATGGAGAAGTATGGAATTTAAACTCATAAAGCCCACTTAGAGAAAGAAATAAATTAATTAATATTCAAAGTAAATCAACCAATAGAAGAGCTAATCAAATTAGGGGCTTTATCTCAGCCCTAGCTGAGAGATTAGTGACCCATAAAATCCATAAAAAATATTAAATAAAATTCATAAAAATTCAACACCAAACCAATCGATCTCTCTCTCCTCCTCCTTCTCTTTCTTCTCTTTCTTCTCTCCCTGGCTCTAGATCTCGAATTCCCTGGATATGAATGCCCTTCCCACGTCCAAAACTCCCCTTTTATAGCTGCTGGATGGCTGGAATCGGTGGCAGAGTCATAGAAGGACTCGGAGTATAAATTTTTGCAACCGTGATCGGTGGGCCCCACAGAGGTGTTTTCTGGAAAATCCACCCCGTCCATTGGATTCAAGACGAAATTTCAGTAAAGAATGAATGGTTTTGAAGGTCCATTAGCGTGGCCCACAGAAGAAATCTCAAAAAGATCAGATTTGAACGTCGCCGGGTTGCCCTTTTGTGGCCTCTATATCACGCACGTGTGTACGCATGGGAGTGAACTATCAACATGGTTTTATAGTATTCATGGCTCTCTACACGATGGACGAATCAGATCTTCCGGAAGGTTGACCAGCGGGGCCCACTGTCCTTCGCAAAAACGGCCAGCGGAAGACGCTACGCGGACGTGAACGACGGCTGCGATGATGGTGGGTCCCATTCCCTTGATTAAACTGCAAATCCACTCCGTCTATTGCATAGAGGAGGAAAAACCGGTGGGGAATGCAGAGTTTCGCCTTTTGTTGATGAGGTCCGCCTGACTTTCTGCCCGACCGTTCGTGTGGTGTTTGAACGGTTGGAACACCATCTTCTGCTATAGTCTAAGATTCTGCCATCTAGGCAGTGGTAATGCACGCCCCAAAAAACGGATGGACGGTTTGGATTGTCCATTTGGACAATAGGTGGGGCCCACAGCATCGACCGACGATCGGCAGCGGAAGACGCTGCCGCTTTTTTCCGGATTTTTGAATATTTGAGAGAGGAGTCGGTCAGCGCACGCGCTGACCGACTCGGCCGTCCGGTGCAAGTCAGGTAGGCGTGCACTATATGCACATCCACCCTCATGTGGGGTCCACTGTCATGTTCGTGAGAAATCCATTCCATCCATTTATATTGTCTCCCCATTTAAGGCGTTGATTCCAAAGTTGAAGCATATCCAGATCGTAGGTGGGCCCAGAATCAACAGTTTGTGGGCTGATTTGTCAGTTGGGGCACTTCCGTAATGATCCAATGGGTGAAATTTAATATGTACGGTTTATTTATGGTCCATAGGTTATGTATGAAGTTTCGAGTTGATCGCATGGCGGGAAATACGTGATCTTGCATTTTTCACCAGTTTTGGGCCTCTTTGGCTTGCTTTCCTCAGATCTCAGGCGTGTAAAATCTTCACTATTGGTTTTCTGGAGTCCATCCCGTGCTCTGGTAATTTCGGAGCGTCAAATCCATACTTTTAACATCATTTTGCTATACACGCTCCTAATTTCCTCCTGTAACACAAATACAATTAAAATCCGGCATTAAACATTATCATGTATGTAAAATCAAGTAATTACTGGGGTCCGATATGTAATATTCGACCCTGATCATTCAGCTAATCTGGGTCTTTGGTATCCTCATGATACTAGTGTTCAATTAGCTGGTTACACTGATGCTGATTGGGCAGTAACATTGATGATAGGAAATCAACCAGTGCTGCTTGTTTCTATATTGGGAACTGTTTAGTTTCTTGGCAAAGTAAGAAACAAAGTTCCGTATCGCTTTCAACTGCTGAGGCTGAATACATTGCAATAGGTAATACATGTACTCAGTTGGTATGGATGAAAAGAATGTTAAGTGATTATGAAATTACACAAGACTTTATGGTTTTATATTATGATAATTTCAGTGCAATTAATATATCTAAAAATTCAATCCAGCATTCACGAACTAAGCACATTGACAATAGATATCACTACATCCGTGAATTAGTGGAAGAAAAAACAATTTCTTTGGAATACATTCCAACCGAGAGTCAACTTGCTGATATTTTCACTAAACCGCTCGACAAAAGCAGGTTTTCTAAATTGAAATTTGATCTTGGTATGTGCAATTTGAATTGATTATTCATGCATATTTGTATAATTTGTATATAGATTTTCTATTTTATCTGTTTAAAATTTCAAATTTCAAGAAAATTACATATTTTTGGCTGTGCATGACCAGTCAAGTACATACTTGACCAGTCGTGGCACGGCTAGTCATGTAGCACGGGTTGGTGCTTTATTTGGGGGAAAAATCTTTTTTTTTTCAAAGTGGGTTTCTTCTCCAATGAGTCCTAGGTCGACCGGTCGAACCCATCTTGTAGTTCTTCAAGGTTAGTGCATTATTTTCATATTTCTTGTAGATTCAAGTTCTTATCACTCCTTTTTCATCATTGGTATGATTTATTTCTTGATTTGTAGTGGTTTTTTAGGTTTTCTTCTTCAAAATCTGATCTTGTGAAAACTTATTCTACTTCCTTTGCATCTACTTGGTTCCTTGATTTCTTAGATACACGTGGAAGGAAGAGCTAGAAACAAAACTTCCTGTGGTCCTTTAAGATCAAGATCGACACCTATCACACGGTGCCACCTTCGGTCATCCGAAGATGATCCCTCTTATGTGCGGGATACTAGTGTAACACCCTGGTTCTCAAAACCCAAGGATACTTGCTCCTCATTGAGAACCCGAGTATTACATTATAAAATGGACCATCGTACATCCAATTAATAGTAAATTTCAAAGCATGAAGTAAAGCAATCACTACATAAGCCAGGGATATTAAGAGTAACAACAAGGAAGCTTAATACATGTAAATGGGAGAAAAATGAAATCCCACAACATGGGAAATATTTTTATTACAATTCAAACAAACACGAAAGCAAGTAAATCTTAAAATAACAGTTGAGCTCCAACAGCTCAACTACATCGGCATAGAGGCCCTCCCTGCTGAACTCCACCTCAGTCATCCCTAATGGCTCGTCATAGGGGTTACCACCTGTCATCAAACTAACATCTATTTGGTGCAACCACACTATTGGGTGAGTGAAAACTCAGTGAGAACTTCCTGTAAGGATTCATGCATATCATATCATTCCAAAACAGTTTAAATCAACATATTCAAATTACAAGGAGACTAATCATGAAATTATAAATGAATGTATGGGTGTATGAATGTATGTACAAGTCATAGATTTGGGGATGCACATCCAGCTGTCAAAATAAAGGGTCGCCCAAAGCGAACTAGTCACCCGAAAAAATACTCATAGATATGCCCAAGGAGAACTACCTGCCCGGAAAAGACCATGCAGACCGACCGCGGTAGATTATTTACTTGGAAAAATCTATGTAAGTGAGTGCGACTAAGGATATCTCCTGGAAAAATATACGGGGTACGCCCGAGGAGTGTCTAATCCCGGAAAAGCCTCATGAAAAGAAAGAGCTCTCAAAGTGACCCAAATGTACAGGTTCTGTGAGTTAAACTAAAGTGTTGGAACTTTCAGTAAATCGAACAGAATGTGGCTTACATTGAGCACCTAGAAAAGCTCATATGTCATGCATGAATGTCATGTACCATGATGCTCATGCACATTCCATAGAATTAACAAGATTACTCTCACAAGCATGATCAAGACATGTAGTCCTTTAATAGGATATACAACATTCAAATATGAACTTAGTATAAAATCATTTACTTTCCCAAGGTCCAAAGGAGGGCCCAAATATGACATTTCAAACACATTTAGATAGTAGGATGATTTAAGGCAGTCCCACATGTTTATTCATTAAAATTAAAGCTTAAAGGAATACATCTACTATTTACACAATTATAATATTTTTCTACAACTATTTAGAATTCCAGGAAATGATGAAGCCATGTGGGATATCCCTCACCCTGATGTGGACGTACATCATACTTCTCATCAAAGATCGATTCTGAATTTAAGACGCTTTGGATCTAATCCAACCTCGGTTGATCTTTAATCAATTTCTCACAAAAGGTCTATACCTGACCCAACTGACTTGACTACGCTAGCTTGAAATGTTTCAACCCAACTTGATCTTAGTGCGGTCCATATGAAGGAAACACAAGGTTTCATGAATCAACTAGATTACAGTGAGTCGACTCAACTTGACTCGACAGCGAGTCAAGTTCCAAACTCCGCTTCTTCTCTTATTCTCCTTCTTCTTTCTTCCTTTCTGCTGGTGGTCTTGAGACACAGGACCCAACATGGCGCTGACTCGCAAGACTCGAACCGAGTTGACTTAGTGCGGCATGGATGACCAGTAGCCTCGACTCGGTCCCCCCCCCCCCCCTCTCTCTTATCTTCTTCCCCATTCTCCCTTTTCTGTTATAATGTTAGCTGGACCGTGTTAAACTCGAACCAGTTCAGACCAGTCCCTGACTGCAAGATGATTCACTGAGTCAAATCACAACGACTTGGTATTAGGAAAATCAAAGTCCCTCTTCTTCTCTTCCTTCTCCTCCTATCTTCCTTTCTTTTCTTTCTTTCCTTTTCTTCTTTCTTCTCTCTTATTTCTTCTTTTTCTGTTTTAGCTGGAAAACTCCAGCAATACTCGAACCGAACTGAGCTAACTCAGTGCAGAAGACGGCTGGATGGTGCTCACTCTCTCTTTCCATCTTCTTCTCTCCTTCTTCTTCTCAGTCTTCCTTACTTCTTTATTTGTCTTCCATCTACGTCCATTACAGACGCCAACATAGTAGGACTTGACTCAGTTCATGTGGGTTGAGTCGACTCGACAGCAGGCTATGCACACAGCTCATTTTTTAATCCACTTACTATCTTGGATCAGAAAGCGTCGATTATGCTCGCAATCTATTTTTGGGGCTACCATTGTTGATCGAACGTAGCATAAATGAGCTACCTGATGGATGAAACGGATCTGCAATCGATGGTAGAAAGGAGATCAACGGCTAATGTTGCCTGACGAGGAAGATGACGGAGCTTTCATGGCGGAACTTCGGCCGACCCTTCTTTCTTCGATTTGAGTCTTGTGGCTTATGTGGAGGAGCTCAAAGGAGCTTGGGGAATGGAATAAACAAAGCTCCATGTGCATTTGATTGGTGGGTTCAAGCGAAAAATAGCTCAGTCGATTTTCAAGTGTGGCTGCAAGAAATGGAAAGGGCAACGTTTCTCATCTGATTTTTGTTTTGTTTTTAGGGTTTCCATCATATAAGGACGTTGGAATGGATAGTCTAAATTCATTTGGGTCTTTCTTTAAAGGCCACTCAACAGCTGAGATTCATCTAGGGCGAAAACAGAAGAGATTCCTTTCAAATCTTCCTTAGGCGGAGTGGGATAGCGATGCTCGCCCTAAAATGGATGGTTGGGATGATTTTCATCCACCGGCCGAAGTTACAAGAGTCTCGGATTGCCAGCGAAGTAAACAGAAAGGAGTAACAGAGCTTTTCGTTATCAAAATGTGTCACACACAACCAGTTCACGCCTGAGATCGCATGCATAGACGAGTGTTTCAACTTGTGGAAAAGGTCAGGGTTTGGATGAAATGGGCCTGTCTACACGATGGACGGTCCGGATCTTCGCAATGGCCAGTGATGGTGGGCCAACATTCAAAGTCACAGATGGTCGTCCGTTTGAATTAGTTTCAGTGGGATGAAACGAGAGAAATTCTCTTCTTTTTCTTGTCATAGCCGGGTCAGCGCTGGTTTTGACCCAGCAAGAGTTCCATGCATAATATCCGTGTACCCGCATGGTTTGAAAGTGGGGTCCACATGGTGCTCAGTGTGATCCATGTTGTTCATTCACTTTGAAAGTGTCATTTGAGGCCTTTGACCAAAGTTACGGCAAATCCAAGGTTCAGGTGGGCCCTAACGTTTGATTTATGTGCCTAACTGGTACTAGTCGATGACCCTTGATGATCGGATGATTAGATCATGCTCATGCTTGATCATTTGTGATCCTTGGAGCTCCCCACCTAGTCTAGAGGAAATGTGATGGTTTACTCACGTGTTTAGCTTATAATTAACGCATATTATAAATCCTTGGCCTCGCGGCCAGATGAACAATAGATTTGACGTTCCAGTGTCTAATATTTACCATGTATAGCTTGATCTATCTATCAAGGTGAAAAATAGATTTCTCTAATAGAGTGATGGTCTATCCAGCCAGTCATATGAGGGATGACTTGATTTAGTTTACTTCAAATGGTCAGATTTATTCCAAATCTGACCTAAACTGAAATAAAAGGCCTCTTGTCTTGTTTAAAGGACAATGATGGTATTTTTAGGTGGTCAGGTAATTTAATCATTGTAAACAATGATGGATTGTCTATTAGTAGTTGTAAATCAACTTAATTGTGAACCCAAGATACAACAATTAATCTGTGGTTACCAAAGGAGTCCTATTATTATGATCGAGTGACGTGTCAAGTACGAGACGTCGTAGCCCTGATTATTCAGGCTTCAAAACCTAAAATGTATGGTTACGTTTATGCTAACATAGAGGTGAACGTACAATAAACTAAGTTTATATTACAAAATTAGATCTTTACAATAACACTCGAGCATAGAAAATACGGGGTGTTACAATTAGGTTACGCAATGTGATAGTTGAATAACCTGTTCATGTTAAACATTTTGCTCCTTTTGAAATCCTTCCTCTCCTCCAATCTGTAGGTTGGGATAACATTCTACATTGGGGTGGGCTAGCATACCGGTCCATTGCACAACCTATATATGCATGTATTTCTAATTTTTCAATAGAAAATCTGACATTTATTATTGACACTAGAGAAGGTCCAGTTGAAGTAGACCAACATCTAATTTCTAGTCTAATGGACATACCTGTCAATGATGAAGGTATTCCCATTAGCACTCCAGTGGATAAACCATCTTAATTAGAAAAATGAATGCTTACTAGAGTATTGTGCAATATAGATGCGCAATGGAATCCTTCTGAAAATGTGCTTGCTTCAAAGTACTTGTCACCTAGATACAGAGTCATTCACAGGATTTTTATTTCAAATGTTTATCCCCGTTCTAGTAACAAAACCGAACTCACCACTTTCATGGTTCAGATTCTTCATTTTATTGTTTCTGGAACCAGGGTATACCTTCCTTCTTTAATCTGTCATTGTATCATTCAATTTTGACAACATTCAGGACATAGTGATATACCTTTCGCATATCTCATCACTATGTTGGCCTCCCATATCTTAGTGCCTATTCCTGTTGGGGAAGCTCCCATTCAACACCTTATCTTCAACAACTCCAATATAAACAAAATGAATCTGAGGTTAGCTGCAGGCCAAGTCAATGTGGGTGTTGATGGAGCTAATGCTATGAATGAAGAAGAAGGTGATTTACCACCAGATGACATTAACATGGATGATATATTTGATGAGATCGAATCCGACTCTACTGATGATCTTGACTATCAGCCTTCTAATTTTGCTGAGAGGTTGCATACTCTTGAGGAACAGGTGGCTCAGATCCATGTAACCCAGGATTCTCAATTTGCGTATATGCGTAAATATATGAGGCGCATTAATAAGGGTTTACATCAAATTGATCCATCTATTCCTGCTCCCTCTTTAGGATCTGATTAGTATTTTCTCATGTAGTTTGTAATAACTCTTATGATATTTCTCTTTCTTTTGGTTTGCGAGATTGACTTTGGTTGAACTTTGTTGATGTTGGTTGATTGTGCTTAAACATTACTTACTTATGAATTTAATATCTTAACTATTCTTAATCAATTATTCGTCATTGCTTTTCTTATTCTTCCTTGTTTTTCTATGTCCTGGTCCATGTATTGGTTTCTTCCTTTGTCATATTGTGACAAAAAGGGGGAGAATTTTATCATGCTTGATATGTTGATATATGGATATGGCATGTGAATTGTGGATATGTAGTCTTCTTTGTGTAAGGGGGAGGAGTAAGTAAGGGGGAGTATTGTTGGAGTATTTGATGCGAATTGATTCTTAACTGGTTTATATTAATAACGGGTGCATGATTCTTTGTGCATATAATGCTTATGTTATTATGCTATATTGATAACTGGTGCATGATTCTTTATGCGTATAATGCTTATGTTATTATGAAGTGTGTTTTGTCACAGTTTTGTCATAAATTGCTATGGTTTCTGCCTCCTATATTGTCAAATTTTGTAGTGCCAAAACCTCTTGTAATCTATGTCTTATCCAGCTCCTCTACATAATGAAGAATGCGCATCTCTCAAGGACAATAGTCTTTAGTCTTAAGTTCAAGAACTTCAAAGGCAAGTGTACTTGTTCATGTTCAAGTACAACATCAAGTGTGAATTCAAGCTTCAAGATTCAAGAGTTTTAAAGCTTCGTATAAGTCAAGACAACGTTCCTAGACTTTGAATCTCAAGTTCAAGCTTCAATGTTAGTCAATTTCAAGATTCAGAAGTCTCGAGTTCAAGCTTCATCATATGACAAGATCTCAAGCTTCGTGAACTTCAAAGAACAACTATCAACTGAAGAAAAAGAAGATTCAATGTTCATACATCACTAACAAGGTATAAATGACCTTAGATTGACCTTAGGGTAGGTAATTTTGAATACATAATTCAATTAGGTCATTTTATAAGTGAATAGACTGTTTCTCGACTAGTCCTAGGCTATGTTTGATTAGTCTTAGCACTGGCTCGACTAGTCCAAGAAATTCCTCGACCAGTCCTAAGTTTGTTATAGATTTTCTGAATTTTTTTAAAGCCTCGACTAGTCCTGAAGACTGATCAACCGGTCGTATGAACAGTGCTCGACTCGTGCTGGACCAGTCCTGCAGCCTTGACTCAAAGTCCAGCAACTTAATCAGGTTCCACATGACCAGTCGTGGACAGGTCATGAGCAGTTGTAGAGGTCCCTCGACCGGTCGTGCAGGGCCTATAACCACTGGTGGAGTGGCTTTATCTTACCGCGCCCAAATTTCAAAAATCTGTTGGTCCTACGACTAGTCGTGGAGACCTCAAGACCAGTCGAAGACGCGATTTCTTCATTTATAAATAGAGCACGAATTTCAGAGTTTCATATTCAATTCAAGCTAAATCAGTACGCCACTCTGAGAGATAAGTTAGTGATCTTTTTAAGCTATAATGTGCTCATTTAATATTCTCTTTTATTAGATTTCTTTGCATTTGATTTGAATTTTCGCATTCTAATTTTATTTAAAAGAGGGATTGTTATATTCTCATTTCTTGGAATTAAAATAAAACCAAGCTAGCCCAAGGTGATTTAATTTAAAATCAATTTAGAACCTATAACCATTTCACAAGTGAGTGTGTACATTGAACTTCTACGTTGAACTTCTACTCCGATTTGGTTATTCCGGGCTGCATCTAAGGGAGACTATCTAGGTATTTTACATTATTGTAAATTTCTATTTTTGGTTTCATTGAGATTGTGCCAAAAAATATCTCTGTTTTGGTTTGTCTAAGGTGATCTAGAAAACTTAGAGTGTGGGGTTTTTGAATTGTGTAAGCCCACTTGAAAGATAAAATTGTGAAGGTTTTAGGTGAACCTTTAAAAACCTATTTTCATAGTGAACGCTAATATCCATTGTGTGAGGATATTAGGAGTGGAGTAGTTGTGTGACTATTGTTTAACAGTTGGTGTACACACAAGCGAACCACTATAATTTCTGGTCTTGTGGTTTGAATGTTTACTTTATTTTGTGGATGCCGAAATTTCCCTTTACACACTTGTGGAGAATGTTGTAATTTCTTTTATGTTTGTGTGGGAATGTTGTAATAACTTAAATTTTCTTCCTTTGCTATTTATTTCTTTATTCCTCTGTATCAATTTGAGTTTTTGATATATAAACCGTTCTAGTAAGGTTGTCCTGCCATAAACCCTTGGTTTTACGGTGTAAGGTTGTCCTTAGAACAACATCTATATCAACCGTTCAATACTCGTACATTTGAGGTTAACTTTAATTTCAGCATTGTGGGTTTGTCTATTGCTATCTGTATTTAATTTATTTAAATTTAGCTGTTATTTTTTAATTTGGCATAGTCCTATTCACGCTCCCCCCCCCCCCCCATCTAGGACTTAATAGCTCGGCCTTCTCTTGGAATCTGTATCTTATCTAGCTCCTCTACATAATGAAGAATGTGCATCTCTCAAGGACAATAGTCTTTAATCTTTAGTCTAAGAACTTCGAAGGTAAGTGTACTTGTTCATGTTCAAGCACAACATACAACATCAAGTGTGAATTCAAGCTTTCAAGTTTCAAGGTTCAAGAGTTTCAAAGCTTCGTACAAGTCAAGACAATGTTCCTAGACTTTGAATATCAAGTTCAAGCTTCAATGTTAGTCAATTTCAAGCTTCAGAAGTCTCAAGTTCAAACTTCATCATATGATAACATCTCAAGCTTCGTGAACTTCAGAGAACGACTATCAACTGAAGAAAAAGAAGATTCAACATTTATACATCACTAACAAGGTATAAATGACCCCAAATTGACCTTAGGGTAGGTCATTTTGAATACATAATTCAATTATGTCATTTTATAAGTGAATAGACTGTTTCTCGACTATTCTTAGGCTATGTTCGACTGGTCTTATCACTGGCTCGACCAGTCCAAGAAATTCCTCAACCAGTCTTAAGTTTGTTACAGATTTTTGAAATTTTTTGTTAAGCCACGACCAGTCCTAGAGACTGCTTGACCGGTCGTATGAACAGTGCTCGACTTGTGCTCGACTAGTCCTGCAGCTTCGACTCAAAGTCCAGCAACTAAATCAGGTTCTACACGACCAGTCGTGGACAGGTCATGACCATTCATGGAGGTCCCTCAACCGGTCGTACAAAGCCTACAACTAGTCGTGGAACGGTTTTATCTTATCGCGCCCAAATTTTAAAAATCTGTTGGTCCTATGACCAGTCGTGGAGACCTCAGGACCAGTCGAAGATGTGATTTCTTCACTTATAAATAGAACACAAATTTCAGAGTTTCATATTCAATTTAAGCTAAATCAATATGCTACTCTAAGAAATAAGTCAGTGATCTTTTTAAGCTATATTGTGCTCATTTAATATTCTCTTTTATTAGCTTTCTTTGCATTTGATTTTGAATTTTCACATTCTAATTTTATTATTATATTCCCATTTCTTGAAATCAAAATCAAATCAAGCTAGCCCAAGGTGATTTAATTTAAAATCAATTTAGAACCTAGAACCATTTCACAAGTGAGTGTGTACATTGAACTTCTACTCGGATTTGGTTCTTCGGGCTGCATCTAAAGGAGAATATCTAGGTATTTTACATTATTGTAAATTTCTATTTTTTGTTTCATTGAGATTGTGCCAGAAAAATCTCTCTATTTTGGTTTGTCTGAGGTGATCCAAAAAACTCAGAGTGTGAGATTTTTAAATTGTGTAAGCCCACTTGAAAGACACAATTGTGAGTGTTTTAGGTGTACCTTGAAAAACCTATTTTCATAGTGAACACTAATATCCACTGTGTGAAGATATTAGGAGTGGTGTAGTTGTGTGGCTGTTGTTTAACAGTTGGTGTACACATAAGCGAACCACTATAATTTATGGTCTTGTGGATTGAATGTTTATTTTATTTTGTGGATGTTGAAATTTCCCTTTACGCATTTGTGGAGAATGTTGTAATTTCTTTTATGTTTGTGTGGGAATGTCGTAATAGCTTAAATTTCCTTCATTTGCTATTTATTTCTTTATTCCTTTGTATCAATTTGAGTTTTTGATAAATAGACCGTTCTAGTAAGGTTGGCTTTAATTTCAGCATTGTGGGATTGTCTATTGCTATATATATTTAATTTATTTAAACTCCGCTGTTATTTTTTAATTTGGCATAGTCCTATTCACCCCCCCCCCCCATCTAGGACTTAATAGCTCGGCCTTCTCTTGGAATCTGTATCTTATCTAGCTCCTCTACATAATGAAGAATGTGCATCTCTCAAGGACAATAGTCTTTAATCTTTAGTCTAAGAACTTCGAAGGTAAGTGTACTTGTTCATGTTCAAGCACAACATACAACATCAAGTGTGAATTCAAGCTTTCAAGTTTCAAGGTTCAAGAGTTTCAAAGCTTCGTACAAGTCAAGACAATGTTCCTAGACTTTGAATATCAAGTTCAAGCTTCAATGTTAGTCAATTTCAAGCTTCAGAAGTCTCAAGTTCAAACTTCATCATATGATAACATCTCAAGCTTCGTGAACTTTAGAGAACGACTATCAACTGAAGAAAAAGAAGATTCAACATTTATACATCACTAACAAGGTATAAATGACCCCAAATTGACCTTAGGGTAGGTCATTTTGAATACATAATTCAATTATGTCATTTTATAAGTGAATAGACTGTTTCTTGACTAGTCTTAGGCTATGTTCAACTAGTCTTATCACTGGCTCGACCAGTCCAAGAAATTCCTCGACCAGTCTTAAGTTTATTACAGATTTTTGAAATTTTTTGTTAAGCCACGACCAGTCCTAGAGACTGCTTGACCGGTCGTATAAACAGTGCTCGACTTGTGCTCGACCAGTCCTGCAGCTTCGACTCAAAGTCCAGCAACTAAATCAGGTTCTACACGACCAGTCGTGGACAGGTCATGACCATTCATGGAGGTCCCTCAACTGGTCGTACAGGGCCTACAACTAGTCGTGGAACGGTTTTATCTTATCGCGCCCAAATTTCAAAAATCTGTTGGTCCTATGACCAGTCGTGGAGACCTCAGGACCAGTCGAAGATGCGATTTCTTCACTTATAAATAGAGCACAAATTTTAGAGTTTCATATTCAATTTAAGCTAAATCAATATGCTACTCTAAGAGATAAGTCAGTGATCTTTTTAAGTTATATTGTGCTCATTTAATATTCTCTTTTATTAGCTTTCTTTGCATTTGATTTTGAATTTTCACATTCCAATTTTATTTGAAATAGGGATTGTTATATTCCCATTTCTTGGAATCAAAATCAAATTAAGTTAGCCCAAGGTGATTTAATTTAAAATCAATTTAGAACCTAGAACCATTTCACAAGTGAGTGTGTACATTGAACTTCTACGTTGAACTTCTACTCCGATTTGGTTCTTCGGGCTGCATCTAAAGGAGAATATCTAGGTATTTTACATTATTGTAAATTTCTATTTTTTGTTTCATTGAGATTGTGCCAGAAAAATCTCTCTATTTTGGTTTGTCTAAGGTGATCCAGAAAACTCAGAGTGTGAGATTTTTGAATTGTGTAAGCCCACTTGAAAGACACAATTGTGAGTGTTTTAGGTGTACCTTGAAAAACCTATTTTCATAGTGAACGCTAATATCCACTGTGTGAAGATATTAGGAGTGGTGTAGTTGTGTGGCTGTTGTTTAACAGTTAGTATACACACAAGCAAACCACTATAATTTATGGTCTTGTGGATTGAATGTTTATTTTATTTTGTGGATGTTGAAATTTCCCTTTACGCATTTGTGGAGAATGTTGTAATTTCTTTTATGTTTGTGTGGGAATGTTGTAATAGCTTAAATTTCCTTCATTTGCTATTTATTTCTTTATTCCTCTGTATCAATTTGAGTTTTTAATAAACAGACCGTTCTAGTAAGGTTGGCTTTAATTTCAGCATTGTGAGATTGTCTATTGCTATATGTATTTAATTTATTTAATCTCCGCTGTTATTTTTTAATTTGGCATAGTCCTGTTCACCCCCCCCCCCATCTAAGACTTAATAGCTCGGCCTTTTCAGAACTTTAGTCCCCTTATAAACTACAACATAATGGTTTGAACTTAGAAATTAACTATGCAAATACCCATTATGATGTACGTAAGGCTATATAAGGACATTCCTTATACTTGACTCTAGATGAAAATTTTCTAGAAATCTAGAAGATGAACTTCCCTGAAAGTTTATAGTTAGGGAAAACATTGTCACTTAGACTTCGTAAGAAATTCCGCTCCCACCACACTGTACACTAGACCGAACATAGGCACTCCCTAAACTTAAGGAATCATATCGAGAAGTGTAGTTTAAACTCCCTAATACATCTTTTCAGTTAAAGACAATATTCCTCACATATTCCATCACTTAGAATTAGCTAGAAGTGAAGTCGCAGAATTTTGGGCAAATTCTCACCTTTAGATTGAACATAGGGATCGTATTTAAGAATCTAGATAAACTTAACAAGTTTCGGACTCAAATTCCTATGTAGGAACTCTAGTCCTGAAATTTTCAGGTAGTGCATTTAGATAATCAGAGTGCGCAGTGAAAGCATAATGGGTCAGGTAGACTTGTCATTTATGAGGATATAAGATTACATGACATTTCCAAGGAGTCTAGAATAATCGGGATCACGGACTGATGGAATCATGTTTAAGCGAAATTTACGTTGTTTGACTCAAATTCTAAGTCTTAGCAAATCTCGATGATTCCAATGCCCTGATCAAGTAAAGTACCGAGATCTAATATGATTATGAATTGATACCAAAATCCTTTGTTCTATAGGCAGATGATCGATGTATCGAGCTTGAACCCACTACGACCATCTATTCATGCTATCTGGAACATAGAAACTAAGAAATTATATTGTACTTTGGATAACAGGGAACTATCATTAGAAGTAAAATAAAATAAAGAGAAAGATAAGATATTATTATTAGTGGTCGCCTAAATGAACTTGTAATCTTAGTAAATGTGATAGGACATTTGATGAGGATAAACATTTAAATAAATCCTTATCATTAGTTAATAATGGAATGGTTCCAAATATTTAGTGGAAATTGATTTGCTAGAGAAGAAACTTAAGGGTGGTGACAAATTTAGATAAGCTCTTTAGAAATACAGGTATGAAATAGGGTACATCTCTTAGGGCAATTAAACCACTCGTAATATTAATAACTGGGATGTACATCATTAAATCTCAAAGGAGAACTTTATTTATTTTTCTCTAAGGGGGGTAGATTGTAATGACACTTGTTCTAGTAGCAAGTCATGAGCGCTTGCATATACAAATAAACTTAGTGTGGAGAATTAGCAGATGCATACGGACACCGTAAGATAGATTTTGTCTACATTCATAGGGGAAGTGCTGAATTTCGGGGGCGAAATTCTCTTTAAGGAGGGTAGTTTGTAACACCCCGTACTTTTCAGTACTCAACTATTACCAGGTAACCTAACTTGGTATAAATACCAACCTAGCTTAAGAAAACATTCACGTGCATTTCAGTCTATCTCCGATCATTGAAATTAATCCCCATTTGTATATCAAGTTATCCACCATCCATTAGACATGTAGTACTTAATTCAACTTTCAATTAGTCATTGACAATAATTGAACCATCATAGTTTGAAAACAATCATTGAAATTCCTCTAGAGTGAATCAGGGACCCTTGAAAACTCTGATGTTCGGGTTAGGAGCCAATCCAACCATCGAAGTTGAAAAATAATCGTTGGAGTCAAAATTAGTCATTAGACTAAGACCTCACATCATCCGATGAGGAGTCTGATCATCGAAACCATCCATTGGGATTAGACTTAGATATTTTATGGGCAGAAATATGGTAATAGCAAATTTAATAATAATAATAACAAGGTTATTAAAATATTATCATAATATTTAATGTTATAAATGCATAGTAGGTCATCCAATCACTAATCAGATAATTGATTTCTATCTAAGGGACCCTAGAAAGCTTTTGACCATTAATGTGCAATTTCAGAATGATCCAACCGTCAGATCGATGTAAATCCATAACTAGACTCTCCAATCAAGTAGTATGGCCCACCAAAGCTTTGGATCCACCCCCATTTAGGGTCAAATGGTCCTACTTGGGCCACTGAAAATCGGATGGATGGAGTAGATTTGTCAAAAACATCATGGTGGACCCCACATAAGGTGCGAGTGCACCGAAATGCATGGGACGATGCTCGCTGGTTTGACCAACGCTGACCCGACACTTAAAAAAAAGGAAAAATCTCCCGCCTACGTTTGTATTTGAAACTGACGGTCACTAGCTCCCATGGTGGCCCACCTCGGCCACTATCCAGCCGATCCAAACCGTCCATCGGACGTGCGGGCCCCGGATGACCAAACCCTAGTGGTCTGTCTGGGCCCATGTAGCAACGTATCGATTCAGGATCAATGATGATCAGAGCCACTTGACTGGCTGGGACCAAGGATGGTGGGCCAACTAAGTGCCAAGTGGTCGATCCACGATCGCCCTAATCATGCAATCCCAGCCATTCGTTCACCCATTCGAAAACGCGCTATCCCGTTGCCAAAAATGGCCGGGTAGCCGTTTGCACAAAGAAAAGAGCAAGGGAACATTTCCTTTTCGAGAAATAAGTGCTGGCGTGATCCGGACCGCTCCCTGGGCCATGTGGATCGATCCCAGCCACTCCCTCTAGGGCGACACAAGCTGGAATTGTGAGACATCTCGTCTCACGAGATTGTTGTAAGAAATGGATCATCTTATGAGAAAATCCAAAACGCGTGTGAATGGCCCAAAAGGTGGGTCCCACGGTGATCAGAAGCTCCATCTAGTCCATTCAAATAGACCAGATCTTAGTGAAATATCATGGAGGGAGGTTCGTCATTAGCGGCCCTCTCATCTTCCCCATTGGAGCATTCGACTTACAATAACAAGATGGGCCCCACCATGGATGAAAGATTACTTTTTTGGTAGGCCATTGCAGTGGGAATCCATCCCTAGGGTCGGATGGACCCCATGCACGATGCCTTTTAAGAAGGACTATGACAAGGGACGTTTCTATCTCAACCATTGGTTGAATCATGCAAGGAGCTCCCTCGGCTATAAGAACCGTTAGGTCACCTTGGTATCCTCACCAAAGAAAGGAAAGGAGGGAAAATAGGAGAGGCAAGGAGAGAAAATAGGAGAGAGTGAGACAGAGGCGGTTGGGGTGTTGCACTAAGCTCTGAGTTAGCTCAACTCGGTCCATTCTCAGCCATTCAGGCAGGGTGAGTCACTACCCCACCAAATCCTGAGATCAGGATCTTTCATCAGGTATGGCCCCTAGTTGTCTCGATTAGCTCCAACGACCATGAAATCTTTCTAACTTGGAAGGAATATCCACAGGTGTGGTGCCATCCAGCCCGTTGCATTGACTGTGCAAGGCACTGAGTCAACTCAGCAAGCACTTGGTGCGACCTAGGTAATGCTCAAACACCCCATCTCTATGTTAGCTAAGTGAGTCAGCCCATTACCTTCACCCCATAACCTGTGTTGATGAGAGTTAGCAGCCATGAAACATCTGCAGAGCAAACTCTCCAACCCATCGGGTCGTGGTAACAGGTGTGACCCTGGGATGCCTTTGAAACACAGTTGGGAGTCTAACCATCATAGTGTAAGATGACTCGAGATGGTGCAACTGAGTTTGGACGAAGAACCCTCTTATTAGGTGCAGGCCAAACCCAGCCATTCCAACGAGTTCTAGACTGAGTCGAGTCCGAACCCAATCCCAAATCCTACCACCAAATCTTTGTTGAATCCTTAGCTGAGGGATGAAGATTCTCACACTGCAGGTGGGCTTTGCAAGGGGAGATCCCTGCCTTGAAATCTGAAGCTGGAGACACCGTGGGCCTCAATTGGGTTTGGGTATAACGCAGGTTTCAGCTGGGCCTCACTGAGTCGAAATCTCAGTGGACCACGCCACAAACTACGGTGGGCCACATCTAAGAAAAGCTCAGTGGGCCACACCACATATCCTATATGATAGGCCACACCACACATCACAGTGGGCTGCACCTGGGGTAGATCTCAGTGGACCACACCATAAATCACGGTGGGCCTCACCAAGTTGCACGCTCAGTGGGCCACACCTAGCAGTGTTGTGGGCCACCTTTGGACTGCAGGCCTGAACTGAGTCCAGCTTAACTGTTGGGCAGTCATGGTCCTGCTACTACGTACTGGGCCCACTACGGAGCACAAGAAGCCTAGTCCGGTCGATTAGGGGTCTGCAGTTGCTGGGCCAGCATTTGCACAACCAACCCACTTCGGTTGTGAAGTATTAGTGGGCCAGCAAATCCAGCACCTTTAAAATAGTCTAGCTGGCTAGGGTGCAGCCCCCCGTAGAGCTTTCATGTTTGGACGATTCCATGCGCAATCTGGGCTACTTGTTGGGACAAAATCTGGTGAGCCTAGTCACTCTGATGCAGGCCTAAATGACCTTGTTCATGGGTCCTTCAAACCGCCATACAACTTCAATATGTTAGTTAGCTAAAACCATGGGAACACTAACTAATACAAAATATGACTTTAGGAAACTACTTGTGTGATTTTGGGCCGCAAGGTACTCACGGGAACTTGGATCGAGGATAGGAATATGACCCTTCAGGTGATGACTTCTCCCCTTGGGATTTTCATCTCTAAATTAGACCAGGGATAACTTTTACATTAACTATGAATGATGTCTTAGAGTTCGATTAGTCGTTTGATTAGCTTACCTGAATACATGTTTTAGAATCGATAATCCATGATCATACATATCCAATACAAATGTTAGAACTGATTCTTTAAGTGACTTTTGAATTATATTTACCTAAATACTTAAGTTTTACTTTGATTATTGAATTATGCCTTAGTCATTTAAAATAGTTTGTTACTTGATCTTTATACTATTGTATTATTTGCAAGACACGTATGAATCGAAATCTCTCTAGTCAAGAAGGGAAACCTCTATTTAAGAAAGAGAATCCATGCCTAGGGTGTAACGAAATTGATTATGCTAAAAATAGACCCTCAACATAGAATTATGTTTATGGCAATTTAATACATGGGATTTACCATTTATGGGGTGATTCCACCTACTTAACTATGGAATGAACCATCAACGTTTTTATCGCCGTTGTTTATTCATATTTGAATCATACATACCGACTCATTTTAATCGTTGCATTTAGTATCTTCAACATTTCATTCCTATTCAACATATGATGTTAGTCTTCTATACATTGAGAATTAATTGGCCACGTGTTGATATGTTCTATCCACATCCTAAGGCGGTAGACTCATGGGCAGGAAATAGTGGAAATGGAACACTATGCCTGAGCCGTCAACCTATGCTGGGTGACAAGCCCCCCGTAGTGACTGTGAGCTTTATTAAATCTGCTGATTTTAATTAGATTAATAATGACTTGGCTAATCATGCATACATGGCATACTGACGATGATAGGTGGATATTTCTGGATGTTGTAGCACGTTCCCTTCGGGTTATTGGGGGTATCGTTTCGCTAGCTGACAGACCATTAACTATCGATTTACATACGTGATGTACGATGGGCAGTCGTTATATGATACGTGATGTATGCAGTTGATGTACTTCACTAATGGTTAGCCTTTGTATGGGTGACGAGCCCAACTGCCAACTGGATGAGCATCCCTAGGTCGATGATGCATTCACGTATCCATGCATATAATCAAACTACATTTTGTCATGTTTTATTTTCCTTGTTACTTTCATGCTATACTTATCTAAGGCGATGGTGTGTAATCTTGAGGGGAATTCACACTGAGTTGGCCACTCATTCATCAAAAATATAACCATACAGGTAGCACAGGTGGCTTAAGTGATATTCAGGTTCAGACTGATGAGGAGCCAGGTATAATTATCAAGGATGCATGGTTGTACCTGTCAAGAGAAGTTGCGTGATCTTGCGGCTTACGTTTGAATGTATTTTAATATTTCTCATGTATTATATAAATCTTGTACTTGTTAGTATCGAGACATTGGTTTGTATAAGTCATTATGGGCAGCCTCTCGTATATTCTGAATGTAATGCAAATTTCCCTTTATGTTGATTTGTTCGTCCTACGCTAAACTGCTAACTCTGAAATATATATATATACACACATATATATATATATATATGAAATTTGGCTCTCTATAGGTTAACACTCAGGTTTTTGGGAAACGAGTCATATACTCGAGTCCTGAAAACACGGGGCATTACATCATTGGCTTGTTTCGACCTGCATTCCAATATGGTCATGGATTGTTAATAAATAATAAGATGGTCTTCCAAATTTTGGACTCGAAATTTAGTATGAGTCATAATTGTAGTACATAGTAGATCGTGGTTGTAATCCACGAAGGGTCATGGTTATCACGAGTTATAAAGGATCATGGTTGTCATGTTATACAGTTCGTTGTTGTTATCTATGTTGGGTCGTGGTTGACAGTCACAACCACATAACATATGATCCATGATCCACTGTGCCTACCAACCACGATCTATTGGGCATACCAACCACGATCGTGGTTGTCATGTTATACATATTGTGCTTGAGATCACCGTTGGGTCGTGGTTGACAGTCACGATCCACATAACATGTGATCCACGATCCACTGTGCCTGTCAACCATGATCCACTAGGCGTATCAACCACAATCATAACCACGATCATGGTTGTCATGTTATATATATCTTTGTTGTCATGTATGTTGGGTCGTGGTTAATAGCCACGACCCACATAAGATGTGATCTACGATCCACTGTGCCTGTCAACCACGATCCACTGGGCAAATTAACCACGATCACGATCAAGATCCATTGTACATGTGAACCGCGATCCACATTGGGTTGTGGTTGACAACCATGATCCATTGAACGCGTGAACCATTGTGCCTATCAATCACGACCCATTATTAGTGTAAACCACGACCTTATTTATTGTTAACCACGACCCCTATTAATAAGCCATCAAACATAATCCATTGTGCCTGTCAACCATAACCATTTTTTGATAACCAAGATCCATTGTATGTGTTAACCGCGTTCCTTTGTGCATATCAACAATGGACTATTGTGAATGTAAACCTCGATCATACTTTCATACAAACCATGTCCCCTCTTTAAACACTGAGAATAGAGTTTGGCAAAACACAACCTTGCTTTGCCATTTATATGGACTGCTAGACTGAACTTGTAGACGTACTCGTTAAGTGCGATGGAGGGGCCCAGTGAAGAAGATTCAAAACCAGAAAAAAGTAAAGGGAAGGGTGTCCAGAGAAGAAGCTCTAAATAAGTTCGGTGTTTCGTATGGGGACAAGCACTTGCTTTACATTATATATATATATATATGTATATATATATTCCAACTCAGATGTTTCTTAGTCACATCGATTTACATTTTGTCTGATCTTCTCTGTCCATTCTATTTGTAAAATCAAGGAACACAATTGCCCAAAGAATGATCAAAATATTCAAATCCAATGGACCACAATAGTTCAAACTAATAAGTTCCATAAAAGCAAATAATTTGTTCTTTTTACTTAGTGTGGGCCACTGATGGCTTGATACAGTGTCAGTATTAAACATTTCTAAGGAATCCATCAACCCTAAACAATTCTAACGGATTAGATCCAATTTATGATGGGCCCATAGACTAGAACAATATGATCGACGATTGGTATTATGCGTTGGGAATCGTACGCGAACTTTTTCGCCTTTTCTCGCCATTTTTAATGTACGTACATGCGACATATTAATTTAATACAAACTAAGATATGTGGGGTCTAGAGTGATCTGTAAATGTCATTTAACCTGATCATCATATGTAATGTACGTATATAAAGGCATAACATAAAAATAATGTTTATCAAAAGGGTGTACGGCCCACGTAGTTCTCAACACTTTATAACTATTTAGTTCGGTGTGGTCAACTTCATTTGTTAGTAACGTTCATATTTTTAGATAAAGATTAAGACATACTCAAACAACTAATAATCAGTGTAGATTAGAAAATTACATCACATTTGTTCCACAACCGATAGATAACCACAACCATAAGAGACATACTAACACAACACAAGAAATCCTGCGCCGACCTTAACTTTCAATCATTACCTCTTTTTACGTGTCAAGGGCATATTGGTCCGTAAATTTTGAATACCACGATCCATATATCATGACTACAACGATCCATATACCATGAAAACTACGATCCATAATAACTGACAACTAGGACCCATCGCACATTAAAATCACGACCCATATAATATAACAATCACGATACAAAGTTGTGGGCTAAAGAGTTGGGCCTTGAACACGGCCCGTTGAACTTGGGTCATGGTTATCACGTTCGTGGCTGTCACGGAATATGGTTTGTGGGTTCCAATGGTTATGGGTCATGGTTTTCATGTTAGAAGGCTCATGATTGTTAGATGTCATGGGTCGTGGTTGTCATTTTACATGGGTCGTGGTTGTCACGGCATATAGACTGTGGTTGTCATTTTACAACAACGATCCACTGCTCCTCATAACCATGACCCAACGTGGATGACAACCACGATCCATATTCATGTGAACGACGATCCATTGTCCATGATAACCAAGACTAATTGTTCTCCATAACCATGACTCTTAGTACTGGCCTCAATGCATGGTCCTACCTCTTAAATATTCCCATGATGGCCACCTTCTGACAAGTTTTATAAAATGTTTCAGATGAAAATGTCCCTTGGATCATGGTTAACAACCATGATCCAATGTCTATGAAAACCATGATCCAATGTGCACGTAAACCATGACCTGACATCCTGATCATGGTTGTCATACACAATGGGTGGTGGTTCCCAACCACGATCCAGTGTGGATGATAACCATGACCCATTCTTCGTCATTACAACATAAATTTTGAGTGGATTGTGGTTGTCGTCCATAGTGGGTCATCTTTGTCAACCACGACCTGATGTGGATGACAACCACGACCCACTGTTGATGATAATCATGATCCTTTACTATCATGTTATATGGGTCATCCATCATAAATCGGATCTAATTCGTTAATACTATTCAGGGCTAATGAATTCCCTACAATTGTGTAATCTTGGCACCGTATCAAGCCATCAGTGTCCCACACTGAGGAAAAAAGGACAAATGCGAAGATGATACTGAACCTACTATTTTAAACCATTGTGGTCCATCAGATTTTAATATTTTGATCATTCTTTGGACATTTGACTTCCTTAATGTTACTAAGAGAATGGATGGATCGGATTAGACAAAATGCAATTCAAGTAGGTGAGGGTTTCTCAATGGAAAACGACCATTTCCCCATACGGGGAATGTATTGGGAAATGGAAAATGTCTGTTTCCATATAGGAGAAATGTAATATAATGGATTTCCCAATGGAAAACGACCATTTCCCCATAGGGGGTTGTATCTATTTATCGAACCTTCTTCTAGACATTTGTTACAGATAGGGAACATCAAAATGGAGAACGTGAGGGTTTTCGTTGTAAAGGGAAGGGGGGTTTACCGTAAGGCGCACCTTAATCAAACCTCCACCATTGATAGTTGAAAACTATGACTTCACGTTTTCAAACCTCTCACCCTCCAAGAAATCAAATCTCGACCATTTACAGTGACAACCACAACCCATTGTAGTTAACAACTACGAACCTTCAAGTTGTCAAAACACGACCCAGACGAAGGTTTGTGGTTGATAGTTTTTATGGATCGTGGATTTCATGTAACATGGATCATGGTTGTCATGTTATATGGATCATGGTTGTCAAAGTTACATGGGTCATTGTGTCCGTTGCTATGGGTTGTGGTTGTCATGTTATATGGATTGTGGTTGTCATGTTACAAAATCTCAAGTTCTTTTGTAGAGCTTTCATGTCAGCCTGGAACGCAGAAGAAGTCATTACACCCTTGTCCACCGACTCGAGTAGGTGCTCATCAACAACATGGCTAAACTGTCAAAGGAAGGACTCAGATTATAAGGTCGGCTCGGACAGAGATAAGCCCTATAATCGCACTCGAGACTTGACTCCATTAACGCATGCATGAAGCGATATCCGGCACATGATCTCATCATAATCGCTAACTTCAGTGCATGGGTCATAGTTGACATGTTACATGGGTCTTGATTATCATTATATATGGGTCATGGTTGTAATGTTGTATGAGTCGTGACTGTCATGATACATGGTCCCTGAATGTAATGATGGTCGTGGTTGTCGTGTTATATGGGTTGTGGTTGTCGTGAAGCATTGATTGTGGTTGTCAGTTGATATGGTTCATGGTTGTCATGTTATATGGGTCATGGTTTTCGTGTCGCATGGGTCGTGATTGACATGTTACATCGGTCATGATTGTCATTATATGTGGGTTGTGGTTATAATGTTGTATGGGTCATGGTTATCATGATACATAGACCTTGAATGTAATGATATATGGTTGTGGTTGTTACGAACCATTGATCGTAGTTGTCATGTTATACGGGTCGTGGTTGTCATGTTACATAGGTCATGGTTGACATGTTACATGGGTTGTGGTTCACATTTGTAATGGATCGTGGTTATTAACCACATTGGATTGTTGTTGACAACTACGACCCTATGTGAAAGTACGACCCATATAACATGACAACCACGATCCATATGTCATGACAACCATGACCCGTTGTTAAGTACACGATTTCCTCATCGGGTCATGGTTCAAATGCACAACGGTTCGTGATTATTATCCATATTGGGTCGTGGTTAACATGCACAACAGTTCATGAATCAATAAGTATATTACAGTTCACAAGGCCAAAATGCTCATTGGTGTGATTACATTACTGTAAGTTCTATGGTTTCATTCCTCTTTGATTGTCAAATTTTGTGTGTCAAAACCTCTATATGTCTCTTGTGTTTATATCTTTATAATTTTTTTCGAGACACCATGTCAACAATTGAAGTCAAGAAGATGAATCCTTCAAGCTAGTTCAAGCTACAATATAGAAGATATTAACGAAGAGTTCAAGTTCAAGACTAAAGCTCAAGTTCACGTGTATTCAAGTTCAAGACTCGAGCATAGTTTGGAACTCAAGTACAACTCATGATGAAATTTAATTTCAAGCCTTCGAACATCTCATGATCAAGCTACATCAAGTTCAAGTTCTCATGCTTGACAAGGTTCAAAGGTCTACCTACGCTGAATGAATGAAGTTCAATGTCCATACGACATGTTCCAAGTTTGATAGACCATTAGATCGACCTAAGGGTAGGTCATTTCAGATACATAATTCAACTGTATGTTTATATATGATTTTAGTCTATTCTAAGACTAGTCCTAGACCTTGTTCGACCAGTCCTAGCACTGGCTCGACTTGTCTAAGAAATTTCAGGACCAGTCCTAGAATTGTTGTAATTTATCAGATTTTTTGGTTCAGCTAAGACTAGTCCTGGGGTCTGCTCGACTGGTCGTGGGATGGTCTCGACTCGACCTTCAACTAGTCGTAGAGTTACGACTCAAACTCTAGCGACTAAATCAAGTGTCACACGACTAGTCGTAGAAGGGTCTCGACCGGTCGTGGACTGCCTTCGACCAGTCGTGGACTGCCTACGACCGGTCGTACAACGGTTTGATCTGATTGTGTTCAAAAATTCAAATATCAGTTTATCCTTCGACCAGTCATGGTGACCCTAAGACCAGTCGAAGACAAATTTTTTCAGCTATAAATAGCACACGAATTTTAGAGTTTTTCATTGAAAATTAAGTGAATTCAAGGCTCCACTCTGAGATAAGTTTGTATTTTTTTTAAAGCTATATTGTGCATAATTCTATTTCATTTTGTTAACTTATTGTTATTTGATTTTGATTTATATTCCAATCTGATTAGAAAAGGGGAAATTCTTAATTCCTTCTTCTTGGAATCAAAATGAAATACAGCTAGCCCTAAATTGATTTAACATAAAATCAATTAGAACTTAGAACCATTGTAAAGTGAGTATTGGACATTGAACTTCCATATTCATACTTCTACTCCGATTGGTTCTTCCAAGCTGCTACAAGAGGAGAAATCCAGGTATTTTACAATTCTGTAAAATTTTCATTCTTTTGGTTTTTTTTGGGATTTGCCAAAAAAATTCCATTTGTGTGGTTATCTGAGGAGAGCCAGAAAACTCAGAAAGAGGGGTTTTTGGATTGTGTAAGCCTAAGTTAAAAAGACACAATTGTGAAGGTTTTAAGTGAACTTGTGAAACCTATTTTGATAGTGAACGCTAATATCCCTTGTGTGAGGATATTAGGAGTGGAGTAGCATTCTGTGTGGCTGTTGTTTAACAGTTGGTGAACATACAGACGAACCACTATAATTCTTTGTCTTGTGGATTGAATGCTTGCTTAAATTTTTATCTTTTATCATTCAAAGCTGTGGAATGTATGTGTGGTTGTGAATGTTGTAATCATTTTATTTCAAGCTCAGTGGTGAATGTCGTAATAATTTAGATTTATATTTCTGCAATCTATTCCTTTATTTGTTTGAGCTTTATATTCTCTAATTATTCTAGTAAGGTTGCCCTACCATTTTTATGGTGCATGGTTGTCCCTTGAACAATCAATATTTGAGATTGCATTCTTTTCCTCAGTATAGTTTCAATTTGTTTATTCTTCTAAAAGTCTGAGTTCTTGATACAAAAACTTTTCTAGAAATCAGGTTGTCCTACATAAACTTTGGTTTTTGGTGTAAGGTTATCCTTAGAACAACTTTTGTATCAATCTCTCGATACTTGTTTATTGAGGTTGCTATTCATTTCAGAATTGTGAATTGATTTACTTTATTTGGCTATCTAATTATTTAAATTCCGCTGTAATTATTTTAAATTTGGCATAGTCCTATTCACCCCCCTCCCTCTCTAGGACATATAGCTTGGCTATTACAATTACATTATTATAAACAAAAAAAAAAACAAATTAATAAGTCATCATCAGCCTCAACCTGCAACGATGAAAGTGCATCGATGCCGATCGTGACCTATTCGATTGCATCTAGAGCATCTGGTGTTGACCTATCTTCTCCCCGGGATGTAATTCGAATATTTTTCGGTATTCCAGTAAATCTTCTTGTTTATGGAGGCTTCATATTCTCACATAAAACCTTCACTTCATCTATAATGTTCTATTGTGTCTTGTCAAGAACCAGGTAAACTGACTCTTAGTATGTTTTCCAATATATTTCTTTGGAGTAGAATGCTTATCAACATATCAAATCGATACTTATCGCATGCCTCTATCACATGAACACAAGGCAACAACATTGAACCAAACTCACCGCATGTACACTTCATTCCTCTTAGCTTCACTACAACGATCATTCTCCGTGCTGTCACCTGGAACTCATCCGATAAAATTGCGATACATTGTGTCTTTCACACTTCCAAGTGATAAAGTTCGATCAATCTTTTTGCTACCTAAGGAGTCAAAATTCCCTTGCAAGTCAAGGCCTCGTCTCATTGGCGGAGGAAAAAGTCTTTGATTTTACTCCTTATTAATTCAAGAAGTTTTGTGACGGGGTACTCTCGTGCATCTACTAACAATGCATTCATACTTGTTATGATGTTGGTAGTTACAATAGTATACCTTATGTCAGGAAAGAAAATGGATGCCCATTGTTCCTTTTCTATATCATTAAGGAATTGATATGCTGTTGGATTTAACATTTGAATGTATCACATCATCTCCCAAAACGTGGATGTCTGATATGTCTTAACAGCACCCCAAAATTATTCCCTCACAGAATCATCCGAACACGCCTTCTTTATGTTTCCAAGAATATGATGAGCACAATATCCATAGATTACATAGGGGAAAGTGTTAGGGACTTTACTGACCAACCCTTTGTGATGATCTGACACTATAACTAGTCCTGAAAGAATCCTGATTGCTTTGGATAAAGTCTAAGAGAACCACCTCCAGCTACTGTTGTTCTCGGATTCTCCGATCCCATATGCCACAGGGAGGATGTGATTATTTCCACGAATGTAGTAACCATGAAAAGAACACCCTTATACCTTCCTGTTAAATGTATTGCATCAACACACATGACCATCCGAATATGTAAATGTAGGCTTCTGATGCACTTTCCAATTGCAATAAAGCATCTTACAAAGCTATTTGTTTCTTCATTCGCCTATAACTCTGTCACAGTCCCTAAATTAGCATTTCTCAACTCGTGAAGATAGGTCGGAAGCTCATTATAAGAATCCTCATAAGATCCCAAGACTTGTTTCATTGCAATCTCTTTACCTCTCCATGCTTTCTTGTAGTTGATCTCAACCCCGTACATCTCACTTATTCGATATTGAATTACTTTTGGCGTGCAAGTCAGTCCTGAACTCATACGACCAACGCCAAATTCACTACTTATCAAACTGGTGGCTTGGTGATGATCATTTCCCTTCCTCTTATAATTTTCTATATCATATTCGTCATCCACGATCGTTGAATCAGAGCGGCATATCGCCTTAAACAACATGCTACATGTATGCTTCGAGTTATAAGTCTCTATCTTGAACATCCCCGTGCTGTCCAACTTTGAAGATGCATCCTCCAACTATAATTTTCTATAACGCACCCAATCATATATCTCAGCTTGTTAGACTTCAAGACTTTATACTGGAAGTTATGGTGTATCGCATATTTACACAGAAAATGTTGTAATCGGCCTTTGTCCTTGAACACTTGCCCGACAGATATTTCGATTGGATCTTTCACAAATTCCAAATATCCTTAATAATCTGAATTGAGAAAAGCTTCATCAGATGGAGCGAAGATAATATACAATAATCTAGGACTATCTCTATTTTCTTCATACACCGATATGGGTAAATTTAAGTTTATAGGTTGTGGATTCACCTGCACAGATGGATCAAAAGATGCATCATTGACGGATGAGATTTGGAGATTACGGTGGTTAGCGGTTCCTTGAAATTGATCGTTACTTGAAGTGCCACATATATCGCAATTGTCGAGTCCTCGATCATGATATCTATCATTACATGATGGGCCAGGTATATCACAATCATCATTCCCTAGATCATGACGTGTATCGTTACATGAAGGGCCGCGTGTATCGCAATCGTCGAGTCCTCAATCGTGATATCTATCATTACTTGAAGGGCCAGGTATGTCGGAATCATCGACTATTGTAAGTGTTATGGTCTCATGCTTCTTTGGTTGTCAAATTTTGATGTGTCAAAACATCTATCTGTGTCCTGTGCTTGTATGATGATTTATATGAATTCAAGACACTGCATAAATACTTCAAGAAGCTACAAGTTGAACTTTTCAAGAAGCTACATATTGAAGTTCAAGAAGCTACATGTTGAAGTCTCAAGAAGCTACAATGTTGATATTCAAGAAACAACTCATGACTTCAAGACTAATAAGCAATGCATGAAGTAGTTGTTATGTTGATGAAGATCTCAAGTTTGAAGCTATAACAAGTTCAAGATCTCAAGCCTGATATGGTTCAAACAATCTACATTCATTGAATGGTTGAAGTTCAATGTCCATACGACATGATTCAGGTTTGAATGACCTTAGGTTGACCCTTTAAGTAGGTCACTTTGGATACATAAATCAAATATTTATTTTACATAAGTTTGGTCTATTCTACGACCAGTCCTAGCTCTTGTTCGACCAGTCTTGACATTGGTTCGACTAGTCCAAGAAATTCCACGACCAGTCCTAAGTAGTTGAAGATTTTTCAGAATTTTTGGTACGCCCACGACCAGTCCTGGAGGTCCTTCGACCGGTCGTAGGTGTGGTTTCGATTCGTCCACGACCAGTCGTGGAGCTACGACTCAAAGTCCAGCAACGTAATCTATGGTCCTACGACCAGTCGTAAGGATCTACGACCAGTCGTAGGTGACCCACGACCAGTCGTAGGCTACTCACGACCAGTCGTGGAACGACTTTCAAAGATCGCGCTTAATTTTTCAAAAATCTGTTAGAGCTACGACCAGTCGAAGGTTTCTAAGACCAGTCGTAGGAACGATTTTTGCTTCTATAAATTGAACACGAAATTTAGAGTTTTCACACTTCAACTCTATTCTATTCAAGAATTTTCAAGTGATCACTCTGAGATAAGTCTGTGTTTATTTTAAGCTACATTGTGCTTATTTAATATTCCTTTTTGCTAGCTTATTTAATTTGATTTTGTTTCTATATTCCAATCTTATTTGAAAAGAGGAATTATCTTATTCCTTCTTCTTGGAATCAAAATCAAATATAGCTACGCCCAACAAGTTAAATCTAAAATCTATTAGAATTTAGAACCTTATGAATGTGAGTATTAGAAATTGAACTTTGACATTCAATCATCTACTCCGATTGGTTCTACCGGGCTGATAAGAAAAGGAGAAATCCAGGTATTTTACAATTACAGTAAAATTTATTTACTTTTGGTTTTGTTTGAGGTTAAGCGAGAAAAATCTCATTGTCTTGGTTTTGTTTGAGGTTGAGCGAGAAAAATCTCATTGTATTGGTTGTCGAGGAAAACCAAAAAACTTCGAAAAGAGGGTTTTTGAATTGTGTAAGCCCAAGTGAAAAAGACACAATTGTAAAGGTTTTGGTGAACTGTGAAAACCTATTTCATAGTGAACGCTAATATCCCCTGTGTGAGGATATTAGGAGTGGAGTAGCTTTCTGTGTGGCTGTTGAAAGACAGTTGGTGTACACACAGGCGAACCACTATAACTCTTTGCCTTGTGGATTGAATGCTTGCTTAATTTTCATATATTTTATCATTCGATTGTGTGGAATGTACAAGTGGATGTGAATGTTGTAACTATTTACATTTCAAGCAAGTGTGGGGATTGTTGTAATAATTTAGATCTATACTTCTGCATTTCAATTCCTAGCTATTTCATTTACTTATATTAAAATTGAATCCTTGATCCAAAAGATGTTCTAGAAATAAGGTTGTCCTACCATAAGCCCTTGTTTATTATGGTGTAAGGTTGTCCTTAGAACTGAATTTGTATCAATCTCTCAATACTTATTTATCAAGGTGATTTAAAATTTAGCATTGTGAATTGATTCATATTGTAAGGATATTGGTTTACTTTATTTCTGCTGATTTTATTTTAAATTTGGCATAGTCCTATTCACCCCCCCCCCCCTCTAGGACATATAGCTTGGCCTTTTTCAACTATCCGATCATTGCTTAAAGGCTGTAAATGAAGGGACGATAAGTTCAAATGTAAAGTATAATCTATGTTATTATCCTCAACAAGAGGACAACGCCTCACGTTCTCTACATACAATGGTATTTGTGTTGGAGGAGTCTATTAAAAAAATAATATATATGCTTCGAGATCTTCATCGTCTTTGATTATATGTGGACGGAGGAATCCATGTAGTGCATCACCGTACACAACATTAAATATCAAATCGAATTCATCTAATGCAGTCTTCGTAATCTGATGCATTTTATCTAAGAGCTGTCGATATGTAATATCATCACTCACAACAAATCCTTTTGAGTCTCCACCATCGTATGTAAACATTCCCTTGTCATATACACTCTCTTCATTATAATAGCATAATATAGGCCTACGACCCATACTCTTCTAATATTGGTTAATCTGCAAAAAAATTGAATGGGCACAAGTTGTCAGAAATGAAGGATATAGGTTGTCATCTGTAAAGGGTCGTGGTTATCATCCACATTGGGTCGTGGTTGTCATCCACATTGGACATCAATCATGAACCACTCGACGGGTCGTGGTTATGAGGAAGAATGGGTCGTGGTTTTCAACCAAAATGGGTGGTGGTTGGTGAACCACAACCCATTATGGATGACAACAAGGAAACAAGGAGCAATTGTTTGTCATAACCAAGACCACAGTGGATGACAACCACGATCCACTAGAAGGGTCATGGTTGTCTTCCACAATGGGTCGTTGTACCCGTGTGAATGACAACCACGATCCACTCGAAGGGTCATGGATATGAAGAACAATAGGTCATGTTTGTCATCCACAATGGTTCGTGGTTGGGTACCACCACCTAGTGTATATGACAACCACGACCCTGTCGTGTGAACATGGTTCACATGCACATTAGATCTTGGTTGTCATCCATGTTAGATCGTGGCTATCTACCATGACCCACTCTAGATGAAACCACGATCCATTGCTCTGGAAGGCTTCGGTCCATATCACATTCTCGGGATTATTCAAAACAGGTAACTTCTTCTACACTCTGAAACTGTACAACTACTGATCCAAGGACAAGGGACATTTTTGTCTGAAACATTTTAAAAAGACTGTCAGAACGTCACCCTCAAAATATTTAAGAGATAGGACCATGAATCGAAGCCAGTACGAAGGGACGTGGTTATGAAGCGCAAATGGTCCTGGTTGTCATGGACAATGGGGTGTGATTCAAATGCACAATGGATCGTGGTTGTCATAAACGTTGGGTCGAGGTTATGATGAAACATGGATCTTTGTTGTATCCAGTGTGGATCGTGGTTGCTAACCACGATCCATATTCCGTGACAACCACAACCCATATAACATGATAACCACGACCGATATCAGCTAACAACCACAACCCATATAACATGACAACCACGATCCATATACCGTGACAACAACGACCTATATAACCTGACGACCATGATACAAGGTTATGGGTCAAACGAGTTGGGCCTTGCACAGGGTAGTGAAAGGCACGATCCTTATAACATGACGACCATGACTCATCTGGCATGACAATCACGACCCATAACATCTACCAACCATGACTCGTGTAACATGATAACCATGACTCATGTGAATGTGAAAAGTACGATCCTTATAACATGACAACTATGATCCAATGTGCATGTGAACCACGACCCTTCAATTAGGTCATGGTTTTGACAACGTGAAGGGTTGTGGTTGTCACTGTCTATGGTAGAGGTTTGATTTCTTTAAGGGTGGAAGGTTTGAAAACATGAAGTTGTGATTTTCTACTATCAATGGTGGAGGTTTGATCAAGGTGTGCCCCATGGTAAGCTCCCTTCACGTGACAACCAGAACCCTCACCTTCACCACTCTGATCTTCCTTTATCTTAGCAAATGCATACAATAAAATAAAATACCAACCTCGTAGTGGAAGCAGATTTCAGACGAGAGCAATGATAGGAGAAACAACGTCTCTCTCTGGTAGTTGGTCCCTGAATCTTCACTTTTCTTAGAAAACGAATGGAGAAGAAGAAGGTCTGTAAAAGGTGAATAAAGGCAACATTTGACCCTTCCCAAGCTCAAAAATGCTTCCGTATTCTTAGGGGAAAACGGATTGGCTACTCCCCTATCACCAGCCAAGGGCCCAACCATGATGTATGTGTTTCATCCATTCTGTTCATCCATTTTTATAGATCATTTTAAGGCTAGATCTCAAAAACAAGAGGAATATAAATCTCAAGTGGACCACAACACAGGAAAATAATAGTTAATGGACATTCAACAATGTTTCCTGTAATGTGGTCCACTTGAGATTGGGATATACCTCATTTTTGGTATCATACCATTAAATGATCTATACAAATATATGGATGACATGGATGAAACACATACTGGTGGTGGGACCCACGGACCACTGAGCACCAGCCATTGCCTGGTGGCAGGGGGAGTAGCCAATCTATCACTTTCTCGGGGGTTGAAAGAGAAGGTAACTTCTTATTCACTCTAGGACCGTACGACTTCTGATGAAAGGACATGGGCATTTTCATTCGAAACAATATCCAAAAGTTGTCAAAAGGTCACTCTTGGGATATCTGGAACATAGTACTTCCCAAGGTAATTTGACCAAACTTCGAGGTTAGTACGGTCAAATTCCTTGCTAAATAATAAGAAAATAATATGTGCTTGCTTGTTTGACTTTTTCAATTACAATAAGATAATAAGATAATGTGGGCTAAATCAACTATTGAAGGACTGGCAGCAGGTTGGATGGTTTGGCGTCTAAGGAACTCTAAAGGAATTCTTGGAGTGTATCCTTGGACTAATACGGTTGCCTGTGCACGAATTCGAATAATGCTTTGGTATGTGCACTTTAACTTTGTGAGGTAATGAACTCACAACTGATTTTTGAACGGAATGGTTGTGGAACGGCCTACTACTAATTATTGGTTCATTGGTTCTCTCTCACTTCCTTTTGTTAGATGTTTTCTTTTTTTATTTTCTGTTATTTTTGTCTCTTTTTTTTTTCCTTTTTTCTTTTGTTTTTACTCAAGGAAAGCATATATGATGAATCATAAATGTCAAGATGTACAAGAGAAAAAGTAAATGGACCGCTATATACTGGAATGTGGTAAGTAAATGGACCAATGGACACTGAAATGTAGGATGCTCATAAGAAAGTAAGGGCATTAGTTTGTACTGGAATGCATGATGCAGATAGGAAAGTAAAATGGAGTAGTACATACTGAAAAGTTAGCTGATTAATTCTTAGTCAGTTAGAAGGTTCGTAGATTAGTAAGTTAGCATAGGACCGGTAAAGATTGAAATTTTAACATACCAGTGTTATATTGGAATGGATGAAGTTATAAAATCCCACAAAAAGTGTATAAAGTCCCATGTTTTGAATTGGGCCTTTGTCTAGTGGTTACCATCTAAAATCCCCAGTCGAGTTGTCATTCTGTGAAAGACCTCCCATCCTCGAATGTGAGAAACGACCTCCACTCCCTTTGCCTTTACACTCTTTATTGCTTTGGCATTTGGTTTGATTAAGGTATGTGGTGTTGACTCAGATGAAAAGGTACATTTAACTTGGAGTCACCACTAGCTCAAATTAGCTTTTAATCTATAGCTAGCTAAAAACCATAGAATCACTTAAAGGTCAAGGAATCCTAAGATTTCTCAATTGAAGTGCGTCTGGAGTTTGGTCTACGCCGTAGATTTTCGATAAGGGCCTCGGTTAAGGAAAAGAAAGGGGTTAAGCACCCTTTTTCATTTATGCAATTGCGGTCTCTACGTTACGGGGTTTTACAATTTTCTTGGGAATTTAAACAAAGTTCAATGTCACTAAGTGACGCTATTCTGTGTAAGGTTTTAGGGCCCCTAGTAGGAAAAGTGAAAAATAAAAGGAACACGAGAGGAGTAAAGTGTGTGTGTGTGTGTGTGTGTGTGTGTGTGTGTGTGACATTGTATATGTTCATGGAATGTGTAGAGTGTGGTATGGAATGATTTTGAGATGTGAGAAGGAAGAGAGAAAGTAAGGCACCCTTTTTTAAAAAAAATTTATAAAACAGAATAACTAGGTGTCCTCCATTTTAACCCTACTATTTGACTTCTGTATATTCCTCTGCTTTAGATGGCTCACACTTTTAGCTAGACAGGGTGACAATAGAACCATGTTTCTCTTTAAAAGGGCAGAAGACCTAGACAACTTTAGTAAGGTGTAACGCCCTGAAATTCGAGGGACGAGTAGCAACTTAACTCTTGAGTTCCAAAACATCACTTATGCAACATAGATAATGATGATTAAATGTTGTCTATGTTAGAGCAATATACATGAGTGAGATTATACCAAAACAATAATTCATACTCCAGATCAATTGTATAAAGGCAAGTGGAAGACTGAAACTATATATATATATATGGATGTAAAAGAAACAAAACTATCTCAATCTCCAGAGTATGAATCCATCTGAGCCACCATATACATATATCTATTTTATGAACAAAATGTCAAAAGTACAACTAAGGAGTAATCCCTGCAAGTCTCATCGATCCTGACAGTCTAGTCGAAGCCACCAGAATACTGCATAGATTAGAACTCATTCTGGTCCTTGTCATAGTCCGGCTCAGCCTCCCGAGTCGTCATCTCATCTACATCTGAGACAGAGTCTGGTTGGTGTGTACAACACCGTCCCGTAACGTGAGAGTGAGTAGTTAACTCAGTGGAACAATAAAGCATAGGTTAACATATTATCGATGCAATCAAGTAGTAATGATAAATCAGTAAAATCAAACACTCCTAACTACTCTTATTAATGCAAGTATGAATGCAGTCATGATATATGCCCTCACCACACACTCCCTCGTACGACACCATCTTACGTTCGCGGCATGCTTGCATTCCTCAGTGCTCCACATCTTCCAGGCACATGCAATACATGATGAGCATGATTACCGAGTTGTTATTAATCCATTTCAAACAGCAAGATTGGGAAACTAAGGTACCTCCCTTGTATCATTCCCAAACATGATCCATTCTAAGGTCGTCAGTCCTAGTTAATCTCATATGATAATGTGTTTCTAGGTCGCTGCAGAGGCTGCCAAGGCTGTTACGCACAATGGTTATACCTCTCCCTCATCACCTCTTTAACGATTCATCACTATACAGATACAGGCCTAGTTCATACTCTATACACCGCGACAAAACTCGTCGCCTCACAGCAAATTCAGAGTATGCTCGAGGTCACTACAAAGGGCTGTCAGGGCTGTTACGCACAATGGTTACACCACTCTCCCATCACCTTATCAATGTAGGCCGACAGCACAAATTAGTGTCCCATACCACCATAATCAGCTCACGAGTTAAGGTTGCTCACTGGTCACTATGGGGAGGCACATGGCCCCAGCGTAGGCTGACAGCTTGACCACGGTGTCCCATACCACCATGCCCGGCTCATGAGTCTTAGCGGATCGAGGTACCATGGTTAACGGGATTCCACTGGTAAGTTTGGTACCCTAGGTTCTAGCAGTAGCGACCAAACATGGTGAACATACATTAGACATATCGGGTTACTTGACGAGCCTAACAAGCTCGAGCGCACAACTAACTAAACGACATGAAGTGCATAAGCACTTCACGTGGCCTAACCACTATCGCCAACTGAAGTACGACTCGGGTTCATCAAACACATCCTACGTGGCGAAATGAATCTCAACCGCGATCTCAAGTCTGGTACCGATTGTCTAGACTATAAACATAGTCCCAAGCAAAATCAATCCTTATTTAGAGCATGTAGAGTAAAGCATATTAAACAAAGTAATTCAAGTAAGTTAACAAACATGTCATAAAGCATATTATAAAGCATGTTATAAAGCATGTTATAAAGCACTATATAAACAGGAAACACAAACACATATATTTCATAAGTAAGCGGTTAAAGTAATCAACCACATGGAGGAAATCATACAGGTCTTTAAGGTAGTTGAGAATCCCATCTCAACACTTACCTAAGGCACCATCATCCAAATACTTACTCTCACAAGCATTTTCACAAACACTTAGAATACACTATTACAACATACATAGTGTATATTAGCAAAACATGTATTAGGGCAAGTACGTATATATAATATATTCATACAGCAACTAATCATGGCAAACACATCTCCAAAATTTATACGTATACGGTACTTTCGAGAATACACTATTTCTATATACATAGTGTATATTAGCAAATCATGTATTATGGCGAGTCCTTTCACCAACTAAGTATTTTATCCATATATATTATATTCATACAACAAATAATCATGGCAAACATATTTTCAAAATTTATACGTATATGGTATTTTCTACGAATACCTAAAATATGTAAAATTCCATATTCTTCGTCTTTAATCGAAATGGAAAACAAACAGTACTTTGTACATCTGCAATTGCATGCCGATCATGAATCTATCATTATCTGACATTGAAAGCGTTGAAACCATAACCTATACACCTAAAGTTCGCACCTTTTACCATAGATTCGCAACGAATACGATAGGTTTGCCAAGCTTCTGTATTCGGCACTTTGGTAACCTATAGAATGAAATAGGTTAGCTATTTCATAACCTACAACCCTTACAACTCCAAAACAGATTAGGGTTAGGGTTTCTTACTTAGAAATGAAGTTGGAATTGCTAGGAAAGCGATGAGAATTTGGTGGTGCAGCTTGTGTAGCGGCAGGGGATAGTATAAGGGAGCTTCTCCCACTTCTCTCACTCTTTCTCTCTCTTTTCTCTCTTCTCTCTCTAGGGTTTCTCTCAAATTCGTATGGCTGTGAGAGAGAGAGGGTTCTAAGGTCCTTATATAGCCTAAAAATACTCTGAAATAGACTTGTGGACAGGGTATACTTAGGTTATAACCAAAGTGACCCAGTTTCAGCTCAACAGAGGACTCTGGCGAGCCTCCTTGAGCCAAAGGTCGGACTTAAGCTCACAAACACTAGATCAAGGTAGAGTTAAGTTTTCGTTTCAGTTGGATTCCCAGATCACACGTGGCGGACCAGTTTCAGTTCAACGGTCGGCGGATCTTGATCTGAAATTCCAAGTACATGGATATGTTTATGAAATTTTTCCTAATCCGAGGGTGTATTTGGGTCAGATTCTGATGGTCTGGTTGCTTACAAAATGTTCGCAAGTAACAAGTCTCAGATTACTATTTGAGATATTTATTTTGTAAAGAAAACAAGTGTTCTCACACTCTCTCGCTCCGGACTCAAGCGAACAGCCGTGTGACACTGTCTGGATTTGATTTTCGAGATGGTTGTCAAGCCCAATGAGGCAGTCCTAAGTCTTAACTTCGTATTATTCGGGCTCCCGATGTGCGCCCAGACCTGATACGGAGTTTCAATGTGCTCTCGAGAGCAGTCAGGTAATGAGTTTGATCCTAGATTTTAAGGTAACCTAGCGTCAATGATTCTACAAGTTTTGGGTCTTGCAGATTGTATTTAAAGAGATTCAAATGGATTTCATGGCTAATCTAGTTTAACACTTAGTTAACTTTGTCAAATTTCTAAAGGATTTAATCCTAAGTGATTTTTGGTCGAAGTGGTACTCAGGCCATTGTACGAAATTTTTCGAGTCGTTACAATCTACCCCCCTTAAATAAAAATTTCATCCTCGAAATTTGTACCTTTTCGTACTCCTCGAGAATCTGAGGGTAGTTCTTTCTAACCTCGGCCTCTGTCTCCCACGTAGCTTCCTCCTCTATATGATGTGTCCACAGTACCTTCACGAGTGCAATCACCTTGCTACGCAGTACCTGCTCCTTCCTGTCAAGGATACTCATCGGACGCAGTTCATACGTAGCATCCTCGCTCAGCTGTACCTGCTCCCATCTGATGATATGTGAAGGATTAGGAACATACTTCTTCAGCATAGATACATAAAATACGTTGTGCACAGCTGCAAGTGGTGTGGGCAAAGCGAGACGATATGCCACAGCACCCACTCGATCCAGTATCTGAAACGGACCGATAAACCTCGGTGTGAGCTTCCCCTTCTTCCCGAACCGAAGGATTCCCTTCACAGGGGAAACTCTGAGGAACACATGGTCCAACCTCAAACTCAAGCGGTCACCGCCTCGTATCGGCGTAGCTCTTCTGCCTGCTCTGTGCTGTAAGAAGTTGACACCTGATAATGTCGATCTTCTCTGAGGTTGCCTGAACCAACTCTGGGCCAATCAAGCTACGCTCGCCAACCTCAGCCTAACAATGCAGTGTTCTGTAAGGGCGACCATACAGGGCCTCATATGGAGCCATACCAATACTCGCCTGAAAGATGTTGTTGTAAGTAAACTCTGCGTAAGGAAGACAGTCATCCCAACTGTCCTTGAAGTCCAACACACATGCTCGTAACATATCCTCTAGAATCTGATTCACCTGCTCTGTCTGCTCGTTAGTTTGAGGATGAAACGCCGTATTGAACTTCAACTTCACACCCATCGCTTCCTGGATACGAGTCCAGAAGATGGATTGAACCGAGTGTCTCTATCCGACATGATCTCCAAAGGAACTCCATGTAGACGGACGATATCTCTGATGTACAATCTGGCCAAATCATCTGCAGAGTTCACAACTTTGATAGGGAGAAAATGGGCCGATTTGGTCAATCGGTCCACAATCACCCAAATGGAATCGTGTCCCTTCCCCATCTTCAGCAACCCCGATATGAAATCCATGGAAATGAAGTCCCACTTCCATTCCGCTATGGGCATTGGCTTAAGCAGTCCAGGAGGTCAGCGATGTTCTACCTTGACCTGCTGGCACGTCAGACAATGAAAAACGAACTCAACGATGTGGGCCTTCATGTTATCCCACCAATACGACTGTCTCACATCCCGGTACATCTTCGTACTACCAGGATGCATCACAAGCTTCGAGTTATGGGCAGACTCGAGAAGCTCATGTCTCAAGTCAGGTATGTCAGGAACGCATAGGTGGCCACGGAATCGTAGACCCCTATCTAAACCAACTCTCCACTCGGAGTCCTCGGCATCGCTAGCTTGCTCTTGAAGCTCAGACAACCGCTCATCGCCCTTCTGGGCCTCATGATCCTGTCATCAATAAGTGGTCACACCCGAATGTGCGCAACACACTCAAATGACTCCTCCACGGTGAGTCTCTACTCGAAGTCCCGCATGAATTCAACCATGTCCCACTCTGCTATCATCAACGGAGCCGCAAATACTATAGTCTTCTTATGGCTCAAAGCGTCTGCCACAAGGTTTGCCTTGCCAGGATGTTAAGAAATCTCGCCCTGAAATTTGAGGGTCAAGTAGCAACTCAACCCTCGAGTTTCAAAACATCACTTATGCAACATAGATAATGATGATTAAATGTTGTCTATGTTAGAGCAATATACATGAGTGAGATTATACCAAAACAGTAATTCATACTCCAGATCAATTGTATAAAGGCAAACGGAAGACTGAAACTATATACATATGGATGTAAAAGAAAAAAACTATCTCAATCTCCAGAGTATGAACCCATCTGAGTCACCATATACATATATTTGTTTTATGAACAAAATGTCAAAAGTACAACTAAGGAGTAATCCCTACAAGTCTCGTCGATCCTGGCAGTCTAGTCGAAGCCACCAGAATACTGCATAAATGAGAACTCATCCTGATCCTCGTCATAATCCAGCTCAGCCTCCTGAGTTGTCATCTCATCTACATCTGAGACAGAGTCTGGTTAGTGTGTACAACACCATCCCGTAACGTGGGAGTTAGTATTTAACTCAGTGGAATAATAAAGCATAGGTTAACATGTTATCAATGCAATCAAGCAGTAATGATAAAGCAGTAAAATCAAACACTCCTAACTACTCTTATTAAAACATGTGTGAATGCAGTCATGATGTATGCCCTCACCACACACTCCCTCATGCGACACCATCTTATGTTCGTGGCATGCTTGCATTCCTCAGTGCTCCACATCTTCCAGGCACATGCAATACATGATGAGCATGATTATCGAGTTGTTATTAGTCCATTTCAAATAGCATGATTGGGAAACTAAGGTACCTCTCTTGTATCATTCCCAAACATGATCCATTCTAGGGTCGTCAGTCCTAGTTAATCTCATACGATAATGTGTTTCTAAGTCGCTGCAGAGGCTGTCAGGGCTGTTACACACAATGGTTACACCACTCACACATCACCTCTTTAACGATTCATCACTATACAGATACAGGCCTAGTTCATACTCTATACACCTCGACAAAACTCGTCGCCTCACCGCAAATTCAGAGTATGCTCGAGGTCACTACAAAGGGCTGTCAGGGCTGTTACGCACAATGGTTACACCATTCCCCCATTACCTTATCAATGTAAGCCGACATCACGAATATAGTGTCCCATACCACCATAATAGGCTCACGAGTCAAGGTTGCTCACTGATCACTACGAGGAGGCACGTGGCCCCAGTGTAAGTCGACAGGCCCCAGCGTAGGCCGACAGCTCGACCACGCTGTCCCATACCACCATGCCCAGCTCATGAGTCTTAGCGGATCGAGGTACCATGGTTAATGGGATTCCACTAGTAAGTTTAGTACCCTAGGTTTAAGCAGTAGCGACCAAACATAGTGAACATATATTAGACATATTGGGTTACTTGACGAGCTTGACTAGCTCGAGCACACAACTAACTGAACGACATGAAGTGCATAAGCACTTCGCGTGGCCTAACCACTATCGCCAACTGCAGTATGACTTGGGTTCGTCAAACACATCCTACGTGGCGAAATAAATCCCAACCACGATCTCAAGTCTGGTACCGATTGTCAGGACTATAAACATAGTCCCAAGCAAAATCAATCCTTATTTAAAGCATGTAGAGTAAAGCATATTAAACAAAGTAATTCAAGTTAACAAACATGTCATAAAGCATATTATAAAGCATGTTATAAAGCACTATATAAACAGAAAACACAAACACATATATTTCATAAGTAAGTGGTTAAAGTAATCAACCACGTGGAGGAGATCATACAGGTCTCTAAGGTAGTTGAGAATCCCATCTCAACACTTACCTAAGGCACCATCATCCAAATACTTACTCTCACAAGCATTTTCACAAACACTTAGAATACACTATTACAACATACATAGTGTATATTAGCAAAACATGTATTAGGGCGAGCCCTTTCGCCAAGCAAGTATTTTACGCATATATAATATATTCATACAGCAATTAATCATGGCAAACACATCTCCAAAATTTATACGTATACGGTACTTTCGAGAATACACTATTTCTACATACATAGTGTATATTAGCAAATCATGTATTATGGCAAGTCCTTTCGCCAACTAAGTATTCTATCCATATATATTATATTCATACAACAAATAATCATGGCAAACACATTTCCAAAATTTATACATATACGGTATTTTCTACGAATACCTAGAATATGTAAAATTCCATATTCTTCGTCTTTAATTGAAATGGAAAACAGACAGCACTTTGTACATGTGCAATTGCATGAAGATCATGAATCTATCATTATCTGACATTGAAAGCATTGAAAACCATAACCTATACACCTAAAGTTTGCACCTTTTACCGTAGATTCGCAACGAATACGATAGGTTTGCCAAGCTTCCATATTCGGCAGTTTGGTAACTTATAGAATGGAATAGGTTAGCTATTTCATAACCTACAACCCTTACAACTCCAAAACAGATTAGGGTTAGGGTTTCTTACCTAGAAATGAAGTCGGAATCGCCGGAAAAGCGATGAGAATGGGGTGGTGCAGCTTGTGTAGCGGCAGGGGATAGTAGTAGGGAGCTTCTCCCACTTCTCTCACTCTTTCTCTCTCTTTTCTCTCTTCTCTCTCTAGGGTTTCTCTCAAATTCGTATGGCTGTGAGAGAGAGGGTTCTAAGGTCCTTATATAGCCTAAAAATACTCTGAAATAGACTTGTGGACAAGGTATACTTAGGTTATAACCAAAGCGACCCAGTTTCAGCACAACGGAGGACTTCTGGCGGGCCTCCTTAAGCCAAAGGTTGGACTTAAGCTCACAAACACTAGATCAAGGTGGAGTTAAGTTTTCGTTTCAGTCGGATTCCCAGATCACGCATGGCAGACCAGTTTCAGTTCAATGGTCAGCGGATCTCAATATGAAATTCCAAGTACATGGATATGTTTATAAAATTTTTCCTGATCCGAGGGTGTATTTGGGTCAGATTCTGATGGTCTGGTTGCTTACAAAATGTCCACAACTAACAAGTCTCAGATTACTATTTGAGATATTTATTTTGTAAAGAAAATAAGTGTTCTCACACTCTCTCGCTCCAGACTCAAGCGAACAGCCGTGGGACACTGTCTGGATTTGATTTCTGAGATGGTTGTCAAGCCCAGTGAGGCGGTCCTAAGTCCTTAACTTCGTATTATTCGGACTCCCGATGTGCGGTCCAAACCTGATACGGAGTTTCAATTTATTCCCGAGAGCAGTCGGGTAATGAGTTTGATCCTAGATTTTAAGGTAACCTAGCGTCAATAATTCTACAAGTTTTGGGTCTTGCAGATTATATTTAAAGTGATTCAAATGGATTTCATGACTAATCTAGTTTAGCACTTAGTTAACTTTGTCAAATTTCTAAAGGATTTAATCCTAAGTGATTTTTGGTCGAGGTGGTACTCGGGCCATTGTACGGAATTTTTTAAGTGTTGGTGCGTCGAAGCTTCGGCTAGGCTTGAGAACCATTTTTGGAGAAAGACTCTAGAACAACATTCCCATAGCCTTTATCTATCTCAATTCTCTCTTAGTCTCCTCCCCCATTCATTCACGGTTATGGCCAATAAATAGATCATATTTTGCCAGATAATGGCCCTTCATGAACCTCTTTTTACCCTTCTTTGCTATACATGCTAGCCTATCTCATAGGCTTTTACAAAAGAATAAATTCCATATGCCATCAGCCCACTAAGGGCCTTTTTTATAAGTGCCTTTTTCACAACAACCATTTACAAGTTTAGTGCTCATGTGGTTTTTCGGGGTTGTAATGTTCCTTTTGGCCCTACCTCCACTTGTTCCAATACTGGCCATACAGGTCTGGTGGTTATCTCCAAGAGGTATCAGGGACCTTTCTATCTAGGTTTTTAGGTGTTGTCAGTGTCATTAGAGTCGAAGAAATGCATTTTAGATCAATTTGTGACCTACTGATACCCTTCACGAATGGTCACGATCCTGTTGATCTATCCTCTTAATTATTTCCAGGTCATGTTGATAGTTTCCCAGGCTTTTCTTTTTGGACTTTCCAAGGCCTTACGAGTAGCCTGAGAGCAACCGTTAGTAGTATGATGTATGTTGGACTGCTCTAGTGACCTTGTAGATTGTGAAAGGAATCAAATTATTGGGCCCTTTGATCGGCTAATCCAGCCTATTGGCTATCTCTAATATCTCTTCTGAGCCATGCCCTGTCAAACTTGTGCAGTCATATTGTGAAGCTTGATTCATAAAACACCTTTTTATTAAAGTTAAAATTGAAGTTGAAGAGTAGTTTTGATCTCATTTAGGGTGGAGTGTATACAGATGCCCCTCTTTAGCAAATGTTGCGGGTGCAACCAATTGTACAGTCATAACATACTTTAATGCCATCGAAAGTTGTTATGCTCGATGCCACAAATTTTTAAGAAAATCCATGTTTAGTCACTAGAATGTTTTGGTGTTATACTTGATGACATCGAAGACCTTCAATGCCATTGACGATTTGTCGATGCCATCGAAGTTCATGTAGGGTTACGTAGAGTTGCATAAGTGTGGGTTTGTTTCCTATTTTGATTGTGATTCTGATAGAGTATATATATATATGGGTGTAATCGGGAATATGGAGTAGCTTAGGCTTTCTAATTTGTTCTAAAGGGTTTCAAGGGCCTGTAAGGGAGATTCGAGGCTTGTTCGAATCGGGTAAACTCTATCTCTTGTGATTTCTGCTTTCATAGTGCGTTATTGTCGCTTGGTGTCGTGGTTTTTCTCCCCAAGGGTTTTTCCACATTAAATTTAGATTGTTTTTGTTTGAAATTGATTGTGTGATTCAAGTACTTTTCTTGATTCATCTTTGTGTGCTTCCATGGTCCCCTAACAAGTGGTATTAGAAACAGGTTTGGGGCAGAGGTTGAATTTGAAACCATAATATCAGTGGCTTCTAATCGTAAATTCGATGTTGAGAAATATTTTGAAAAAAATAAATTTGAATTATGGAATGTCAAGATGACTAGTCTCCTATTCAGCAAGGATTAGATGATGCACTCCTTGAGAAGTGTACGGAATCTGTGACAGATGTTGATTGGAACAAGATGGATAAAAAAAAGTGAGAACCTCTGTCCAATTATGCCAAACGGATGAGGTCCTCTATAATGTCATGAGAGAGAAAACTACAGAAAGTACATGGGCGAAATTAGAGTACATGTACATGAAGAAATCTCTTAAGAATCGCTTGTACTTGAAGCTTCAGTTGTTCAATCTAACGATGGCAGAGGGGGCTGATGTTGAGGCCTACATTACAAACTTTAACAAGATAATTTATAAATTATTGGATGTGGAGAAAATGATGAAAGATGAGGATCAGGCATGCATCCTGTTGAATTCTCTCTCATCTTCGTATGCGTCATTGAAGAACTCGTTGTGCACTGGTAGATCGATATTAACGTCGATATTGTTATCTCAACTCTTCAAGGAAAGGTGATAAGAAAGAAAAATGGTGATGTGGGCAGCTCTATTACTGCATTGGTTATGAGGGGACAAAATTTTGATCGGGACAATGGATCTTCTCGATCAAGGTCTAAATCAAAGGGAAAGAGCAAAAGGAGGTTGAAGTGCTGGAACTATGGGATATCTGAGCACATGAAAAAGGATTGTTAGAATCCTAAGGTAAGAAAAGATAACTCGAAGGCTTCTTTCAGGAAGGCCAACACTGTAGAGTCTGATGAGGGTACGAGTGGATGCGATGTATTGTCCGTGTCCATGGTCGGACACTTATACGATGTACAAGTTATATAGAGTGCAATGGTGGCCAGGTATTTGTGGGCAATGAAAATGCCTATAATGTTGTAGGTGTTGGATCGGTGTACATCAATATGTTTAATGACATGGAGCTTACCTTGACTGAGGTAAGACACGTTCCTGATATGTGGAAGAGCTTGGTATCTCTTGGAGCACTCAAGACTCTTGGGTTCAAGTTCACCAGTTTTAATCGTGTACTTAAAGTTTCAAAGGAGGTACTTATAGTCATGATGGCATAGCAGAACGAAAATCTTTATAGGTTGATAAGGAGTACTTCATCGGGTGGAGTTGTAACATATGCAGAGGATTCCATGTTTGCACATATGTGGCATGTACACTTGGGCCACACGAGCAATCGGGGCATGAAGATACTTTCTGACTGTTGTTTAATTCTAGCTTCTAAAAGTTTCGATTTAAATATATGCGAGAATTATATATATGGTAAACATTTAATGTTATCTTTTAAATATAGAAAACATGTAAGGGTGTTCTTGATTATATGCACTCTGATATATGGGGGCCGTCGCCCATGGTTTCTAGTGGAGGGTCGTCATGATTTGTCATGTTCATTGACGACTATTCAAGGAAGGTATGGGTGTATTTTAGAAAAAATAAATCTGATGTTGTCACCAACTTCAAGCAATGGAAGGCAATGGTGAAAAAATTGTCAGGGTAAAAGGGGAAGGTAGTAAGGACATATAATGGTGAGGAATTCACTTATAGGGAATTCAATCAATATTGAAAAGATGAAGGGATTGTGAGGCACAACACGGTACGCCACACACCAAAGCAGAACAGTGTGGCTGAGCGAATGAATCAGACTTTCTTAGAGAGGGCTTGATGCATAATCAATAATAATGGGTTGGGCAAGGACCTGTAGACTGAGGCCATTAACACGACTGTTACTTAGTGAATCATTCCTCTTCTATGACCAATGATTATAAGATTCCAGAGGAAGTGTGGAGTGGTCATGTAATGCCCCGACTTTTCAAGACCCAAGTATATAACCCGTTTTCCAAAAACCCAAGTGTTAACTTATAAAGAGCCAAAGTCCATATATATATATATATATATACATATATATATATATATATATATATTTCACCAGAGTTAGCAGTTAGCGTAGTATGGACAAATCAAATGTAAAAGGAAAGTTACATTTTCATTTAGATACATAAGAAGCTACTCCTAATGACTTATACAAGTCATTGTCTCAACTTTTACAATTACAAGATGTACATACATGAGAAATAACAAAAGTATATAAATGTAAGCCACAAGACCGCACAGCTCCTCTTAGTAATACATTCATGCATCCATAGCACCTGTGCACTGTTCCTCATCAAGTCTGAACATATACATCATTTGGGCTACCTGTCCACTGTTCCTCATCAAGTCTGAACATATACATCATTTGGGCCACCTGTGCTACCTGTACGGTTATATAATTGATGGATGAGTGGCCAATTCAGTATGAATTCCCTTCAAGATCACACATTGCTGCATTAGGTAAGCATAGTTATAAAACAAAGCATACAAAACAATATATGATGCAGGTCTTATTAGATGTATGGATGTGTAAACACAGTCATCGCCCCAGGGATGCACATCGGTACGGAAGTTGGGCTCGTCACCCATGTAATCATCGAACTTGGGAAAATCATTCAGTCGGGCAAAGGCTAGTCGTCAACGAAAGTATACTACCTGTGGCATAATGACTGCCTATCGTACATCACGTACATTAGCGATAGACGCTGGTCTGTGCCATGTATACATGATTAGCCAAACCATTATTAGTCCAATTACAATTAGCCAGTTTTAAATCAGCTCAAGATCACTAAGGGGGCTCGTCACTAATGTAGGTCGACAGTTCGGGCATAGGTCCCATACCACCATCCCCAGCTCATAAGATTACCATCTTAGGATGTTTAATGGAAGCCCGTCGACTAGTGGCCAATCATATTACAGCATATGGGGCTTACCATCGCATAGTTGCACAATATAAAACATCAAACCCATATAGGACAAATACCAAAACAAAGCCACATAAGGCAATATTGAAACAAGCCACATAGGGCAGATATCAAAATAAGCCACATAGGGCAAGTATCAAAACCATGCGATAAAAGACCATCCTAAAAAACTACTTGGACACAACAACCCTGGAGGTATGCCCACATCAATGGTCATTTTAAACCACCATTCAATAACCTCTAAGTCAAAGGTCCATTATAATCATAACCCGTCAAGTTACATCCTAAGTATGGGTGTACATTTATAAGCAGGGGTTTCCCACTGATGTACCAATTTAAGTTCTATAAGCAATCCACAAGCATGAGATAATATGTAGGATAAATATTAAGCACGTCATATAGCAATTCAATTTCCACCAACTAACACATGTGATTATAAAAGGAAGATATCAATTATAAATTAAAATATAAACTATAACTTAAGCTAATGGGAAGATGGAAAGCTCAAGGGGAAGAATCATCACCTTACACTTTGAATCGCCAACTGATGTTGCTGTGAGAGCGTGCACCCTTAGAACTGAATCCTACCATGAACGGTGAAGTTGTACGTGAGATCAATATTCTACCAAGTATCTATGGTCAAGACCAATACAACCAAGGGCTTGGATTACTTATTTTTAGGGTTTTACCCTAGAGTCTAGGTCTAGGCTTAGATTTTAGGGTTTAGTCTTTAAACTTAAATTCTAGGATCTGAATCCTAAATTAGTATTAATATTAATAATATTGTTATTATTGTACGATGGATTGAGTAATATTCACAATAGGAGTATTAATCCATTAATATTGATAATGATGGTTCGATCGTTCATATTTAAATGTACCAACATTATCTAATATTCTTATAACGACTAATAATCTCTTATGTAATGCAAGTAATAATGATAGAATAGTTACAATTGATAATATGATGATGTCTAATAATGATATTCATATTGACAATACTTATACTCATCTCATAATGAAAGTAATAGCATTTTCTAGTGATGATAATAATAGTTACTAATACTGGACCTATTCATAATAATACTTAAGGATAGTAGATAAAATATAAATGTCTAATAATCGTAGACTTGTTTATAACATCTAATATTAGTATGAAGAATCAGCCCATGGTCAATCATGCCTAATAATCACAATGATCATGGTTACGGTCTTGCCCTAGTTTTAGGGTTTTATCTTAGAGTTTAGTTGTAGCTAATGTTAGGATTTGAATTGTAGTTGATGTATAATAAATTACAATGTTGACTTAAATAGTTAGAAAATAGTTATTAACCTTGGTTTATAATCAATATTAGTTAAAATAGTAATAACCATTGTTATGATGATGATGATAAATACCATGATCCATTACTAAGGATAATATTTAAGAGAGTCAATTAAAATACTACTATTCGATTAATGAAATCTTTGTTTATAATAGATAGTTATAGCACAAATAATCCACTAATGTTCTATTTAGAGTCCCAATGCAATGTATGGGAGGAAACGCACCTATAGTTGGTTCGACTTGAACCGACTCGGCTCAACGTCCAAGTTGACTCGACATAACTCTTCCCTCCTCTTCTTTCTTCCTCTTTCCTTCTGACTCCCTTTAGTTCCTCTTTTCTTCATTTCCCTTTTCTTCCTTCTTCTCCTACTGCTGGAAAATCCAAGCAAGAAGACTAACCGGTTTGAATTGTGATTCAAAACGGGTTGAGTCCGGTTGACTCGCCAGTAAACCCGACTGAACCCTCTGTTTTCCATCTTCTTCTTCTCTCTCTATCTCTTTCTTTTCTCTTACTCTCCCTCTTTCCCTGCTCTCTATCTACTGAAAATTGTCCAGCAATGGACTTAGGAGAATCTGATCGGACTCGAGCTCGCAACTCGGCAGAGATCCAGACTCGGCCCGGTTCGAGTTAAGTCAGTGCAGCATTGCACTCTCTCCCGCTCTATCTTCTTTGCTCCTCATTTATTTCTTCCTCTCTTTCTTCTTCTTCTCTCTTCTACTTCTGGTCCTACACAAGCCCATACGTCCAGCAAGGTTACTGGAGTGAACTAGCCCAACTCGCTCATCAAAAGCCCCGACTCACACGCCTGTGACTCCTCTCTCTCTCTCTCCTCTCTCTCTCTCTCTCTCTCTCTCTCCCTCTCTCCCTCTTTCCTCCTCTTCACTCTTTCCTTTCCTCTTTTATTTCCTTCTCCTTCCCTCTCTGCCGACTTTCTTCTTTCTTTCAAAGTGTAACATCCAAACGCAGCCAGCAATCTGCTGGACTCACAGTAATGGCTGCCACAAGTAGGAACAAAGGAGACAGCGGCCCGATCTCCTCACTAACTACTTCCTTCCCTCTCTTCTGGAACTCTGGAGCAACTTGGGTTCATCCATGACCAACTTTGTGGTCTGGACAAACTCAGACTCGGCTTAGAATCGGACCAAACCAGTGTAGCTTGGTGGAGAAGATGGTTTTGCCGTCAATGGCGGATTACCAATAAATGGTTCTTTCTCCATTCCATTTTTGTTAGACATTTGGTATTGGTCCACAGGAGCTTGTGGAGGCTGGAGAACGAAGTTTCAATGGAGTTTGGGTAGTGGGTTCAAGGGAAGGAGGAAACGGCTGCTCTCTCTCTTTCATTCTTTTTCTCTCCTAAAAGCTAGCTTTGAAGGGTTAGGATTGCCTGATATGGGCTGCTCGGATTGGAGGAGAGACCCTCACATGGATCGTGCCAGCTGGCTTGACAGATGCTTTTCATTTTTAGAAGCTTTGGGTTTGTAGGGCCGATTTTCACCCAGAATCATGGGCACGTGTGGCTGAGTGGCTGCGCATGGAAAGCATGGTTTTGGTTAGAGCCATGCTGTGTATAGGATGGACGGTTCAGATCGTGCTCGTGGGTATGAGGGTGGGCCACATTCGTAGCAACGGATGCCCTCTGTTTTTTTTTTAATGCCCACAGGCGAGAGCAAAAAAGAGAGAATGCTCTCTTTTTTTTTGGAAAGTTTCGGTCAACACGGTCTAACCGTGTTGACAGATCTGGTGCACCTCGAGTGCACGTTTCCTACGCACGCACACCACCCTGGAATAGGTCTCACAGGGGTGGTGGGGCTAATCAGCACCGTCCATTCCATTTGGAAGTTCCCAAGTAGGGTCCGGGATCAAAGATCAAGCCGATGAAATGCCTAGGTGGGGACCAGGACTTGATTCGGGCCCTATTTATGGATTTCCTGCCGATCTAGTGGTCGGATCTTCCCGAGATTGAACGTCAACGGTCAAAAAGTCTTAGTGGATCATTTGTACAACTCCAAACTCGTTTATACCTAAATGATTATATTAGTTTCAATTCCATTTTATATCTTTATTATTATATGCATATACATACATATGTATACTTCATGTTGTGGGCCTGTAGGTCATTAAGACCTTTATCTCATGATTTTATATTATTAAGTATTTTAACTAATGATAATATTACTATTATCTTCTTTTTAAGGCCAAATTTTACTTTATTTTATTTTATTTCCTCTCAGAGACATCTGTTAAGCTTATAAGTTCTTACTTATAATTTTTATTATAGTTTCTTAAGGCTAAGTTATAGATTTTCCAAAAATAAAGATTAAATTGATTTTGATTGGCTTCATGGGTGAATAGCCTCTTACTTGACCTAGAATGGTTTTAGGAATCATGAACTAGTATAGGTGCATTTGAATAGTCGTCCTCACATGATTCTTAAGCCATTAGACTTGTAGGCTATAGTACATCTCTCCATCCAACCATTTGATTAAGTAATCTTAAGCAACCACACATCTTCGTGTTGTACATCAACTGTAACGCTTGCTCATAATTCAATGGTCGGTTTGCCTCAAAACCATTTATCAATGGTCCTAGGATCTTAATGGGTGTTTAGGCCTGATACAGGGATTGAACATGGACTAGGATAACCTTATTACATTTAAGAATGACAGGCCTTACAATGGTAACCCTAATAGTCGGTTTTTTACTAGAATGCACATGAACGTTCACTTAAGCTAGGTTCGTACTTACACTAAGTAGGGTTACTTGGTAGCACCCGAGTACCGAAAGTAAGGGGTGTTACAAGTCAGCAGGTAGACAAATCAGGATTGGGTGTATTTGGTTGTGATGATTACTCTCATGTATCATCAGTTGAAAGAGATAAGTTAGACTAAAGGGCCAAGAAGTATATCTTTGTTGGATATGGTGGTGGTGTGAATGGGTATAGGCATTATGACCGGGTCATATGGAAAATCATCATTAGTATAACAAATTCCAGCCCCAATTAACCTCATTTGGATTCCCAAAAGAGTAGGCCAATATGGGTACTTGCTAAAATTTCTATTGTAATTCAAGCAAGGTTGCAATTTGGAAATATAAAATTATAAAATAGTTTCTGATCAGTTAGGCCACTTTGGTGGACCCTACCTTTTAAGGTTACTTGGTAGCACCTGAGTACCAAAAGTACGGGGTGTTACAAGTCAGCAGGTAGACAAATCAGGATTGGGTGTATTTGGCTGTGATGATTACTCTCATGTATCATCAGTTGAAAGAGATAAGATAGACTAAAGGGCCAAGAAGTATATCTTTGTTGCATATAGTGGTGGTGTGAATGGGTATAGGCATTATGACCGGGTCATATGGAAAATCATCATTAGCATGACAAATTTCAGCCCCAATTGACCTCATTTGGGTTCCCAAAAGGGTAGGCCAATATAGGTATTTGCTGAAATTTCTGCTGTAATTCAAGCAAGGTTGCAATTTAGAAATGTAAAATTATAAAATAGTTTCTGATCAGGTAGGCCACTTTGGTGGACCCCACCTTTTAATGTTACTTGGTAGCACCTGAGTACCGAAAGTACGGGGTGTTACAAGTCTGCAGGTAGACAAATCAGGATTGGGTGTATTTGGTTGTGATGATTACTCTCATGTATCATCAGTTGAAAGAGATAAGATAGACTAAAGGGACAAGAAGTATATCTTTGTTGGATATGGTGGTGGTGTGAATAAGTATAGGCTGTATGACCGGGTCATATGGAAAATCATCATTAGCACGCCAAATTCTAGCCTCAATTGACCTCATTTGGGTCCCCAAAAGGGTGGGCCAATATAGGTACTTGCTGAAATTTCTGTAATTCCATCAAGGTTGTAATTTGGAAATGTAAAATAATAAAATAGTTTCTGATCAGGTGGGCCACTTTAGTGGATCCCACCTTTTATTACATATAAGAGAGAAGGTTTAAATTTAATTTCCCCAATTTTTGGACATCTCGGGCCCACCCCATTGGGTGCTCAATCATGGTCTATCCAAAATTATGCACTTAGGAGAATTTCTGGATAGTCTGTAATTCCGAATTTAATTTAAACATTTTTGGGTATCCAAAAATTATGAAAATTTACAGGGAGGTGGTCCACCCATGGTAGGACCCTACCAAATTTTAAGGCCAATAGACCCCTGTGCACACTGTGACAAGGTCCGGACTGGCCCACCACGTTGGGATATCCAGGTCAGCCTGATTTTTTGGTCAGACTGATTTCTTTTGGAGCTGTTGTGGCCCACCAAATTTAAGGAAGTGTTGCACACACTCTTGCCTTCTTTCCTTAGACATTTTTGGGATTAATTAGTACCCCTTAAGGCCCACCTTTGTGGTGATATTGTAAGCTAACCTTAACCATATTTTTAAGTAGTTTTATAGGCCTAATGGATTGTAAACCTCTTCCTTGAGCCCAACATTGTGCAAGGGGTGACCTTATTGAATTGTGAGCCCAATGGGCTGTCTATAAGCTAATCATGTGTATTATGGACCTTGATGCCCTCATGAAGTACTTATGGGCTGACTTGCAAGGCCCACATTGATGCATATTGTGGAGGGTCTTGCTAAATCTTTGGGCTGATATGACAAGGCCCACACTGTCAGTTTAGGTCCTGCCCATGTGTATTTTTGGGTTTGCGGGCTGCCCTCTAAGTCCACCATAATGCATAAATTGAATGGCTTTTATTTTTGAGATATTTCTCAAGGCCCATTATGTGATATTATATATATGCATGGCCGCCCTTTTGTGTTGGTAATTAGGCCTTGTGAACTAAGTCCTTTTGGATAAGCCCATTGATCTTGGACCTATAATCTCCCATCTATTGTGATGGGCTTAGGGGCAAGAATATGCAAGAAGTTGGTCCCTTAGCCGCCCATTAAAATTGACCCTATACTTGGGCTAAAAAGTGAGGGCCAACTCACTTGTGTTAAATGTGAGAATTGCTCATGTAAATGAGCTACCGGACTGCCCATGAAGCCCACCACAACATATGGGTTTATGACCCTTATGGTTGGGCCCACACCTTACTTGAGGGCCCACTATATGGTCTACGAGATTGGGCTTGGAGTATGGCCCATTAGACCATACATTACTTAGGCCTTAGACCGTACATTATATGCGTAGTGGGCTACCTTTTGGGACCCAGTTGAGGTTGGATGTCCTCCTTGGTGGCCCTAAGGTAGGCCCATGGAGGCTCTTATAGGTGGTTGAAGGTCCACCTTAGGCCTGGTTAGGACCGTTCCTTTTAAGATCATGATTCTCTCTTAACTTGTGGATCATCCCAAAGTACCGGACCCCCACTAGAGGATTTTCCTTCTCTTAGGATGCTTGTCTATGTGCTTAGACCTTACCCCTCCTTAGGATGGAGGATTCCATATTCCACAGGAAGCACACTTACATTCTTATTGTCACGCCCCAGACTGAGTAACCGGACTCACAAGGATTCCGATGACCGGTTCTGAACGCAACAGCCTCCATAGTACCCCATTCTCGGCTCCTGAGGCAGGTTCCGATCCTGGGATCCTACAAGGAGGATTTTTTCATAACAATATAATCATTACTAATATGAGCATACCCAAGATCATAGCAAGAACATCTGAGAATAACAAAGGCACACATCACAAAATTCACTATAAATTTGAACTTTTACAATCATCCATAAGGTCCAAAGGACATACATGAGATAAAAGGAAAAGAGAGAAAGGTCAGCAACACTGGAGTCCTCAAATGCTCAGCTCTACTCCATGCTCTACTATCTTGTGTCGCTGCTTTAGAGTATCCTGCACGCATCAATCGTGCATAAGCTTATAGAAGCTTAGAGGGTGGTGTAGGTGTGTGATAATGGTGTACAGAAGAGTAGTAGGAGATACAAGGAGAGAAGCATGATCAATGAGGATATCACTAGCCTTACCCAGGCTTATCATGAATAAGATGCAATGAGTACTGGGTGCCATGCCAAGGCAATGCATGAAGGGGCTTGTACAACCAATGCTAATGCAATGCAAGTAATGTCAGTGCTCATATCCAAACCACAAGTCATGTACATTTCCAATCATAAGGAAATCACCGGGGTCTATTACACTGCTGAATGACTGCAGCTCTACAGACCCCGCACAGTCAAACGAGCGTAAGAGACCTCACTACCCGCCTGCGGACAGCCAATCACCAACAAGGCCTGAAGGTAGCGGACCCATTTACGAGCTGGTCAGACTCAGCCTAGCAATGCCTCCTCACATCAGGCAGGTAAGGCCACACCCCTATCCAACCGACTACACGACAGTGGGAGACGCGACCTAATGGTATAAGGCCCTCGTGCGCTCATATATTCCACCCGGTCACGGCGTTGGAGCAGATCCTTAGTACCATGGAAGTTTTGGGAATTTCACCCATGGGCATCCTATGCACCCGGTATGCTCAACTAATATTTCCGGTGTCCACACATACGACCATCCACGAATACCCCGTGGAGGCAAGGCCCGATGAAGTAAGGGCAGATATCCATAAGCTATGCAATGCTAGATGCATGAATCACACAATCAACCATGCATCAATCCCAAGCATCTATCTCTCGGGGAGATACCAACATGTCCTACTCAATGACACAACCATGGCCAATCATACCTCAACCAATCATGCATATGATGCGTATGGGAGTGGGCCATGAAGATGAATAGGGGTGCTAATGAGGTGAAGATGAACTCTCTACCTAACCATGAAGGGTCTAGGTACTTAACCAATTCCTCATAAGGAATACAACCTCTAGTGGGGGCCCATATACCTAGGGTAGCCCATGAGACTAAGGAGAACAATGATATGGGCCTAAATAGATGAAACGAGCCTAGCAAGGGTCTATGGTGGGCCTTTAACCACCCATAGAAGCCCATGGGCCTACCTTAGGGCCACCAATGTGGACATCTAACCACAATTGGTCCCCAAGAGGTAGCCTATCTCTAATTGATTACGGATCAAGGCCCAAGGCCCTCACAACATTAGAAATAAGAAATGGACAGCCATTACATACCACATACATTCATGTTGGGCTTCAGAAAGGCGGCCCAAGGCCTATCCAAAACATGGATCCATGGGGAACACACATAGCTCAACCCATATATACCACTATGGGCCCACAAGGGAAAGGTTAGGGCCCAACATAAAGGCTACTAATCCCATATATTGTTGTGGCCTAGTGGGCAGCCCATTGCTCAAATCACATGGGCAATGTCATGTTCTTAGTCAAGTAAGTTGGGCCTACAACCCGGCCCAAGTATAAAGTTGATTTGGTGGGCAATCAAGGGCCCATATACTTGTGTAATCTGGCCCACTAATCCAACACAATAGTATGGTAAAAATGGCCCAAGAGTTCAATGGGCCCATCAAGAAAGTTCTAGCCCAATTGGGCTCAAAGAGTTCAACAACTAGCCACATCCATGAACCCAATTAAATTCAACTGTGGTGGGCCTCAAAAGTATATTTATTAGGCCCAACATTTAAGGAACTAAATGTATAAATTATTCCCTCTAAAATTCTTCACAATGTGTTGGGCCCCACTCCTCAAAATTTCAGCCCAAAGGCCAAACATAGTTATAACATGTTGCTGTCCTAAATTTGGGCACTCCATTAGAGTGGGCCCAGGGCCTCTAAAACTCTGGAAATTGAGGGCCAAGGTCCCTCATTATGCATACAATGAGAGAAAACCCAAAAAGGTGGCCCACCATCAGAGGAAATATTTTTGAATTATGGTTTTGATCAAGGCACATTGCTGGACTGCACAGCAGAAAAATCTGGTAGTCCAACTATTTTGGCCCATTCTTTTGGATGCCCAAACAGGGTCAGTTGGGGTTGAAATTTTTCAGAGTGATACTTCAATAGGTAGGAAATACCCCCACAAAATTTCAGAATTTCTGGATATCCCTAAGTATTTTAATTAATTTTAAAAAGACAATCTGTCCAGAAAATCGGACAGACCTGGACATCCCAATGTGGTGGGCCAGTCCGGCCCTCGCCACGATGTGCACAGGGGTCCATTGGCCCTGAAAGTTGGTAGGTAGGTCCCACCATGGGTGGACCACAACTTCACAAAATTTCAGAATTTATGGACACCTAAAAATATTTTATTTTATTTAAAGAAATCAATCTGTCCTGAAAATCGGACTGGTCTGGACACCATATTGTAATGGGCCAATTCAGCCACCACCATGGTATGTACAGGTTTCCATTGGCCCCAAAATTTTGTAGGTTGGTCCCACCATGAGTGGAACACCTTCCTATAAATTCTCATAATTTTTAGACACCTAAAAGTATTTTAATATCTTTTGAAATTCCAACCTGTCCAGGGTGGAATATTGTTGGAATAGTGCAGAAAATCCAGACTGTCCACCTCATTTGGACCACACCTTTGGGACCCCAATGAAGGTCAGATGGGGCTGAAATTTGGTATGGTTGTAGATGGGTCATAAGGCTACAAGAATCACATATTATTTTGTTTCATTATTCCCACCAAAGACCCATAAATCAGGCCCCAAAGTGGCCCAAAAATCTGTCCAGGCAGATTTGGACAGCAATATGTAATAGAAATGATTAAAATATAAACATGGTTTTTCATGGGATTTAACCCTAGGAATTTGTGTGGTGGACCACCCCAGTGGGCTCCATAAATGTCCAGACCTTCCCCATCATCAAATACCCCTTGCATGTGTCCCATTTGGATAGATTTTGGGGCCACATGTCTAAGGATGGACTGCTATGGGTGTCCAAGCTCCATGGTTGGTCTGGATTTTTGTTGGCCTACAAGGTGGGCCACACATGCAAGATCAGAATTCTATCATAAAGAAAAATAAAATAAAATAAAATAAATGAAGAATCGGCCACAAGAGGAGGGGCTCCGCCACATTGAGGCCCTCCCCTTCATCAATCACACCATACATTCCTTTTATTCATAGGTTACAACAAAGATCCACCACATGCATGTTCTAGATTCAAGATCAATGGTTGGGATGACATCCCAACCATGATTCTAGGGTCTAGATGACCTATCATACTATGAAATCTAAGTAATCCTCCATGATGGGGGCCTATAGAGGGGAAACCCCATGCATGGACATGCATGCATCAAATAGGTCATTTGGCCACAACTAAGGGATGATGTAGGATCTCCACCATGGATTGGTGGGTCCCAAACTTCCCACAAAAGAGATCTAAGTACATAAAAATATAAATCCTAATTTATAGGATTACACCCACCTTAGATTCTCCAAATTTGGACCTCCTAGCTCCTAGTGCACCAAGGGATCCATCTCAATGGGTGAGATTGGATTTAGATGGTTAGATTTGGAATATTAAAGGGGAAATGGGGCTGGAGAAGAGAGGGAGATGGGAGAGAAGTTGCTGGAGAAGAAGAGAAGAGAGAGAGAGAAATGAGAGGGAAAGAGAGGGAAAATCTTTTTAAGGGAAGTAATAATAACCTATGGTGACAATAAAAATGTTGCTAGGGTAGGTTAGGTATGGGTAGTGTTTAGGGTGGGTAGTGTTTATTCCATGCAATAGTGTAGTGTGTGTGTGTGGTGTGCATGGAAAATTGTGCCATGGAGGTGGTCCACATGCTTTTGTACAAAAGTGGGCCACATGATGAAATGCCCATAACTTTTGATCCATAGGTCGGATTGACGCACAAGACGCGTCGTTGGAACCGCAACGATGATACGAACGAGATGACATAGGTCTTGGGTCGATCCGAGTCGGGTCTATGTGACTGAACTCAAAGTGACCATAAACACAATTTGAAGGTCGCGGGTCACCGGAATTCGACCGGTAGGACCGCGAGACCATGATGAATAAGATGCATACTCACACACATACATGTAAACATGGGAACTAGGGTCGGGTCTTACACTTATGACCCATATGCATCATTTGTATGAAGTGATTGCATTGTGTGGTGGTCATTGAGGGATGAAGTTTCTCCCCTTATGCACATTGTGTGCCTGCAGCTAGTGCATGATCTATGTGTATGACTCATGTATTGGCATAGCATTTCATAATGATACCGCCCCTGCTTCATCAGGGCCTCGCCTCCATAGGGATATTCATGGATGACCGTATAAATGGACACCAGAAATATTACTTGAGCATACTGAGTGCATAGGATGCCCATGGGTGAAATTCCTAAAACTTACATGGTACTAAGGATCTGCTCTAACTCCGTGACCAAGTAGAAACTATGAGCGCATGAGGGCCTTATACCGTTAGGCCGCGACTCCCACTATCGTGTAGTCGGTTAGATAGGGGTGTGGCCTTACCTGCTTGGTGTGAGGAGGCGTTGCTAGGCTGAGTCTGACCAGCTCGTAAATGGGTCCACTACCTTTAGGCCTGGTTAGTGATTGGCTGTCCACAGGCGAGTAGTGAGGTCTCTTACGCTCGTTGACTGTGTGGGGTCTGTAGAGCGGCAATCATTCAACGGTGTAGTGGACCCCAGTGATTTCCTTGTGATTGGAAATGTACTTAATATGTGGTTTAGATATGAGCACTAGCATTACTTGTATCGCATTAGCATTACCTGTGTAAGCCCCTTCATGGATTGCCTTGGTATGGCGTCTAGTACTCAGTGCATCGTATTTATGATAAGCCTTAGTAAGGCTAGTGATATTCTCATTGAGCATGTTTCTTTTCTTGTATCTCCTGCTATTCTTCTATGCACCTTTGTCACACACTTTCACTACCCTCTAAGCTTCTATAAGCTTATACACGATTGATGCGTGCAGAAGACTCTAAGCAGGCGTCATAGCAGCAGAGCATGGAGTAGAGTTGAGTTTGAGGACTCCAGTGTTGTTGACCTTTCTCTCCTTTTCCATTATCTTATGTAAGTCCTTTCGGACCTGATGTAAGCTTGTAAAAGTTCAAATTCTTAGTGGATTTTGTAAGGTGTGCCCCTTGTTATTCTCAAATGTACTTGATGTAATCTTGGGTATGCTCATATTGAAATGATTATACTGTTATGGAAATCCTCCTTGTAGGATCCCAGGATCGGAACCTATCTCAAGAGCCGAGAATGGGGTACTATGGAGGCTGTTACAGCCAGAACCAGCCATCGGGTTCCTTGTGAGTCCAGTTACCAGTCTGGGGCGTGACAGGAATTGGTATCAAAGTATAACAAGTAATTCTAGAATAACTCGGGATGACATTGCATGTCTGCTCAGAGCATAGTACAAGTAGTGTCCCTAGACCTTTCCTTTTGCTCTGTATTAAGCCTGGAATTGTCCTGATACTTCGTGTCATTGTTGTTTTGTAGACGATGCCTCCTAGACGTGGCACCCGTGGTCGCGGCACCCGTGGTCATGGTGCCTGTGGATGAGGCACCCGAGATACCCATTCTACTCGAGCACATCCTGCTCCTGTTGTTGATGATTCGATTCTAGAGGTCCCGATCGAGCCTATTCCTCCAGTTGAGCCTGTAGTCTCGCTTCTTTAGTTATTCCGGTTTCCCCGCCGGTTCCCCTCCTCAGCCTATTGTTCCAATTACTGAGGCTCTTACCCTGTTGGCCTCACTCGTACCTCCGCCTGAGGCGAGTGCCGCCCCTGTCGTTCCGATAGTACCTATAAAAACCGAGCATTTTCAGCAGCTGATGCAGCTTGTTGCCACTGCATTGTAGACCCGTCAGCCTGCTACCACCGAGGTTTCTGGGTAGTCTGATTTACCACGTACTAGAGCGATAGCTCGAGAGTTTCAGCAGCATGATCCCCTGAGGTTTAGTGGTGACCCTAACCCTTCTGCCGCCAAGGCTCGGTGCACTGAGGTTACGAGGATTTTTTACATTATACAGTGTCCTGCGGATCAGAGAATATCCCTTGCAACCTATCTTCTTCAAGGTGAGGCCCGTCACTGGTGGTCATTCGTATCTAGGATGGTCGGGCTTTAGTTCGTTTGGACATGGGAGGAGTTCGTGGTCTGTTTCGACTAGAAGTTCTTCCTTGAGTACGTTCAGATCCAGTGGGCGATCGAGTTTGAGACACTGGTTTAGAGAGATTTGACCGTATCTCAGTATGAGGCTTGTTTCTTGGCCTTGTCTAGATTTTTTCCTCATCTTACCAGCGATGAGAAGATGAGGGCCTGTCATTTTGTGACTGGTTTGCGTCCTGCCCTTCGCAGCCGTGTGGTAGGGCATTGTTTAGAGACGTTCGACCAGGTCATACATTGGGCACTAGTTTATGAGGAGGACTGGGCTATATGACCTAGAGATCGAGAGAGCAGAGTTCCAGTGGAGACCGGAAGAGGAGAGCACCAGCCGGCAGTTTCAGGCAACACCATCAGCAGAGACGGAGGGGGTCGATCAGGGTTTCGGCAGCCTGCGGTTCAGACAGTAGCTTCATCGTCATCATCAGCACCGCCAGCGGCTTCATCTTCTGACCTCTTTTCCGGTGTATGCTTCGGTTGTGGACAGGCCGGGCATCGGAGGCGTTAGTGCCCTCTCCCCATTCAGCAGCAAAGGCCACCGCAGTTGCCTCCTCCTCGTCCTCCTCAGCAGCAACAGAGAGCACAGCTTCCACCCGCCGCTCTTAGGGCTCCTCTTCAACAGTAGAGGCAGCCAGGTAGACCTCCTCAGCAAAGACAACAGTAACAGAGCCAGCAAAGGGGATATCCGTATGTTGTCCGGTCCTTAGGTTTAGTGTGTATAGCAACCCAGCAGGCCCAGACTCAGGACCCTCAGTCTTCCGGGTTGCTTCCCCTACTAGCTTAGGGCCGCTTTTATTCTACACAGTAGGCACCATGTCAGGACCCGCAGTCATCTACCAGTGGAGTCATTGAGGGTATTCTTCCTATTTCTGCTTATGTTGCTCATGTTTTGTTTGATTCTAGCGATTCCCATTCTTTTGTCACCGAGCAGTTTTACCGATCGACAGGTATTCCATCAGAGTCTGTGTCTGAGGCCTTGGCCATTTCGACTTCCATGGGGAAGTCTATTGCGCTAACCTGTCGCTGTCCTTCTTGCCTGGTGTTAGTGGGCGAGGTGTTTCTCCCCGACGATCTATTCGTGATGCCGATGTCGGGATTTAATGTTATTCTTAAAATAGCGGTGAAGACCACTTTAGTTGAAGTAAGATACGCCAATATGTCCTAGAGGGGGATGAATAGGACTTTTTAAAGGTTTTATAGTTTATTTAAAATTCTATTCTACTAATCCTAACAACAAGCACATATTAGGATTACTCAATAGTAACTCTACTAGCTTCCAAGCCCGGTAGAGGATCCAATCACAAACTTTTTGAGAGATGAATCATATGCAAACTTGTTTATGATGGATATAACTGTGTGTGTGATCTTTGATAATCAGATATAAAAATATAGAAGAAAATCACACAAACAAATAAGTAACAATCTCAAACACAGTTATTTTTATAGTGGTTCGACTACTTGTCTACTCCACTCCCGGTAACTGCACTTAACCCATGAGTGTACCGGATTTCACTAAGGAGGTTTCATAGCGGTTCACCTCAATCCTAAGGTTTTAAATCAGATTCACCTTCAATTTTTACAACCTACACCTAGGCTGACTGTTTATGCTCCCTGAGCAAGGGTCAACACATAGCATTCAGTTTTAGGCACACTGTCCAATGATCCACATGAAGAACCTCTGTTTATGCTCCCTGAGCAAGGATCAACACATAGCACCCAGTTTTAGGCATACTGGCCAAGGATCCATACAAGGAACTTAACTATTTATGATTTCTACAGAGCAAGGGTCAACACAATGCACCCACCATGTACACTCCCGCAGAAGGCCACTTACGAGGGCTTACGAGAGTGAGAAACACCTTAGACCCAATCCTAAAATGGAATGATCACAAGTGTCCTTTGGACTCTAATAACTTACAAATAAGTGGATGAGTCCCATTCAGCACGTTGACGAAGATCTCCTCCTTGTTGATGAAGAATCTTCGGCTTCCTTGATCCGCAACTCAGATGATGTACCAATATGAGGCTTCGGGTTGGGTCAAGGTTAAGTCAGAATCCTACTCTATAAAATGTTTTCCTATAATGAAGATAGAGTGATTCTGATTATGTATTTAAAGCATCCCAGCTTAATGATTTGCCAATAAGGTAGTAGTTGGAGGATCCTTGAATGCGAAAGTTCATTCCCCAATCTACTCTATTGAATAACAATGATGATGGTAGATTGGAGGATGAACTTCACTGAGAGAAAGGGCTTTGGGTATATGATATAAGGTAAAACACTCAAAAATACTCTTTTCTTTCTCTATCAGCAACAATAGACAAGTCCTCTTTATATAGGCAAAATGTTCCAACGGATATAAAACGGTCACATTTATGACAGAGTTCGATATCATCGAGCGGGTTTGATATCATCGAGCGTATACTCTCGATAGCATCAATGGTCCGCTTGATGACACAAACTCAAATGTCATACGCTTTTGAAACCTCTTGCCAGCTGATCGATGAAATCAAAACAAGTGTCGATGTCATCGAATTTCGAACTCTGATTCTATTGATTCTTGTGTCGATTCATTGACATTTGAAAATGAGAGAGACTTGACTTAAAATATTTCAGCTTTACAAGAATGATCAAGGTACCTTCGAGATCATCGAAATTTGAATGTCGATTATATCGATAACTGTGTCAAGGCATCGATAAAACCTACAAATTTCTCATTAAGCTTGCTGGACAATCTATGTCCTTGTTTGATGCCATCGAAACAGTATCTATAGTATCAATATTTGAATATCAATTCTATTGAGTGACCCTCGATCATAGGTAAACTATTCTGAAATATTTTACTGGAAAACTTGGTGCCCATGACCGATATCATCAAGATTTGAATTTCGATAGTATCGAGGGGGCTTCGATATATCGATGCACATATGATATTCTTAAGTTAAAACATGGGCACCGGAGATCTGCCTGTCGATATTATCAAGTCACCCTCGATGGACTCGAGATTAAAATATCGATGATATCGATAGGTATATCAATACATTGATAAATCCGTCTAGGTGTTCGTGTGGTTGCTAGACACTTTTGTCCTCATTCTGATGGAATCGATTTATCATCGAGGGCATCGACAGCGTAGGTCGATCATATCGAGATGTGTTTCGATAAAATCGACAAAGCAAGAAAACCTAGAGATTTTCTGATTTTGAAAAAGTTTTCTTAACTTAAAAACCCTATGATATTCTAACTTATTTTAAGGGTTTTATTTACCTGGTATTTGGGGACATGGGATGTGAGGCTTAGATTTACCTGTGGTAAGCTTGCACACATCTGGTTGAGGCAGACGCTTTGAATTGATCTGCCTATGAGGCTCTGCAGTCTAGCAGACTTAACACTCACGCTAATTAACAAACCAGGGTACTTTCAATCTCCCCCTTTGTCAATTACTTGACAAAATACCAAAACATCATAGACTAGTATCTAGACAAATACATCCTAAATTGTGTGTACATGCATTTTACACAATTTTACAATTTCTAGTGAAACCATGTACACAACCAGTAGCTACTCCCCCTTACAATATTCTCCCCCTATCTTGAGGCAACTGTTCCCCCTAACACCTGCAACCCTATTCAAGCAGATATACAATTTTCCATTTGGGGTGTTTGAACTCTTCTCTTCCTTTTTGTCAATCATTGACAAAGATGAATATAGTAGTTGATATTAACTAAAGTTTAAAACAATGTGGGAGAACTATCATTCAGAGGAATATGCATATAACAGAGAGATGTAGAATGGTCAAACAGTTGATTAATCAGACATCATTTGCAGTAAGTATGTATGCATAGCAGATTGGATAGAGCAGTGATATAGCAGATAGGATAACTATTATAAGAACATCATATGCATGCCATATGTCAGAAACTGAATAAACCAGGGGACCTATGAGACATAGTCATGGCAGTAAAAATGGTGAATTATAACACCCATATCCAAATATCTAAAACACATACTGCCACAGACAGCAGTAGATTAACAGTTATCCCAACAAAAATCACCAAGCCCATTTAAGGGTATCTAGAAATAACCATCAGTATTTTGCCCAACCGTAGGCATATACAACCAAAAAAAAAAAATGGTCAGCCTATGCAAGTTAGAGAGCTGTCACATGCACCCATGAGAACGTAGAACATCCAAAAAGATACTAATGTTCATACGTGAAAATAAGAGTGAAGTGTATGTGATAGCATCCAGAAACCAGTGCTTATGGAGCCGAGGAAGATGGTGTCATGTCATCCCGCTGGCAAGTGAGCAGATCAACCAACTGTTGTACTGTCTGCTGCACTCCTTGGACTAGCTGTTCCAACATGATAAGCGTCTCATGCATCGAGTGGACATCCCTCTGAATTGCCCCAATCCTGTCCAGCTTGTAGCGTTTAGCATTCCTGGGTGTTGACGTTACACTGCTGGATTAGGTCCAGGAGGTTCATCTTCGGCCATTTTAGTCCCTTCAGTGGGAGCGACACCTGCACCTCCTTCTTCTGCATGAATACCTTCCTCTGGGTCCTCAGGGTACTTGTGAAACTTTAAGTCCATTTTGCGAATGTTGCTTTTATTGAAGCTTTGGAGAGGAAGAACCGGATCAGTGGTCGTTGGGTAGCCGATGGCATTGCAAACCATGTTTATGATCCAAGGATAGGGCGAATGAAGGTCCCTGGATTTATGAACGGCGTATACCAACTGATGGACAAGCAGAGTCGAAAGATAGATCTTTATCCCTCTGGCGATTGAGTATACTAGCATGGTCATGAAACCTGTGAGATCGGACCGGTTGGTACTTCTGGGGTATATATTTGTAGTGAAGATACCGTACAGAACCCGAAATCTTGGTTCCATGTACCTAGATTTCAACGCATTCCCTTAATACCAAGGGATGTCGCTACCATGACAGAGATACTTAGTCACCATAGAGCGAATTTCAACATTTTCGAGGTCCATTTCAAGGAGACCCTCTTGTGCCATTGTCGGTCCAAGGATATTTGTCATTGTAGCAAGCGTGATCAACACATCATTACCATCCAGAGAGACCATGATAGAAAGAGGATCAAACACGGGTGAGTGACATGTGGCAAGGAAGTTGCGTGTTCATTCGAGTTGGCATGGCCTACCGAAATCTAGAACAAGCAACCAATCGATTGCAGTAAATAGGGATTCAAGATTGTATGTTTTAGACAATCCCTGTCTACTTTCCTCTCGTGAATGAGCTTCCTACCCATATATTTTGCTGGACGTAGATTTAAGCTAGCCGGAGGAGGCGCCTGTGTTTTAGACTGGGACCCACCACGTGAAGTTTGTCGAGATCTCTGATGAGTGGGGATCCCTCGTTCAGGAGCTCTTGCCTTTTCTTTTGAGGCAAGGGTCTTTCGTTGAGAAGCTCTGGACAACTCCCCAGGTTCCAACATCGTTTCTTTGTCCTTACCCATAAACACAGATTTGGGAAGAACAGACAAAATTCCTCTTTTAAAGAAACTGACAATACCCGACCAAAAAGCAAGATAGACTCTAGAATGGAGGGAATGGAAAGATAATACCATTTCTCAAGGAGCTTCTGGGACCCACGATGTACCTCCGGCTGAGGGGATGAACAAAAAAAATTGGAATGCCCTTTTTCGAAAATAAAATAAAATTTTTCCGCTCAACCTCCTTTTATCAGGCGGCAGTCTTCGCTATCATCAACCAGTGTTTCGATGATATCGATGTACCTCCCCCGATGTTATCGAGACCATCTTCGATATCATTCTCGATCATATGAGTTTTTACATTCCCAAGAGACATCGATTATATCGACCCTGGATCAATTAATCAAGAATGACTTATCGATAGATATATCGAGGATGAATGTTTTCAATTTTCAGCATTCAGACAACCCTTTATGTATACTTTTAGTATATTTATGAGTCAACAGTATACACAGCAAAATTATGAACAGACATTATACATTCCAAAATTATAAACATTTAAAATGTTTATATACAAAAAAAAAATGAGGTGAGAGACCTCAGATATATTATTAAAAGCTCAGCCAAATTTTGCATCATTTCAGTAAATATCCAGATTTAGATGCATGACCTGGACTTGTCTTTTCATGCTTGATATTTCAGGGTATTGAGTTTATACAATTCAATTTTTCTTTTACTATCCATTTTGAGATAGAATTCTTTATTGTGGTAGATTTAGTTTTCATGGTTATATTACCCACTTGATCCAATGATCCTTTCATCCTGTCTTTCATTTTGGGTGGTGATGGATGAGTGTTTCTCCTAGGTGGACTTTTGACATTCTGTATTTTTCTAATTGGTTTGAATTTACCGATATGATTTTGACTAGAGTTATGTGAAGTCCTTCTAGGTGTCAAGCATTCAAACTTATAATGACACAAATCACCATATAAATGACAAACTGGAGTAGTTTTTATATTACTACTTAAAGAAGCCGATTTTTCAGTTTTTGATGCTGCATTTCCCGTTATTGTTTTAGTTTTATCATACCATAGGCCACTCTTGTCTCTTCCTTGTCTTCCCATCCCTAACAATTTTTTGAGCTTTTCACCACTCTGGGAGAATTTATAGTTTATTTCAGCAAATTTTCTGGATTTTTCTAAGTCAAACCGAAGTGTGTGATTCTCATTCTGGAGATGCCTATTTTTATCTTCTAATAATTCAATATGTTTGATAAGCTTTGATGACACTACAAGAAATATGGTTTTTACCTACGAAACTTTTACCTACGAAAATATTTTTCATAGGAAAAGATTACTTTTACCGACGAAAATTACTTTCATAGGTAAAAGCATACGTTTACCAACGAAATTAAATTTCGTAGGTAAAAGTCATCTTTACCTACGAAAATTTTCGTAGGTAAAGGGTGTTTTGCCTTTTTCAACATCGAAACTCTATTTTTACCTACGAAATTGTATGTCGCAAGTGAAACCCATCTTTACCAACGAAAATATTCGTAGCTATAGGGTCTTTTCTATTTTTCAACAAAAAAAAAAATAGAAAACTTTACTTTTACCTACGAAATTAAATTTCGTAGGTAAAACCCATATTTACCTACGAAAATATTCGAAGCTAAAGGGTCTTTTAAAATTTTCAAACCAACCAAAAATCGAAAACTTTCCTGTTACCTATGAAATTTAATTTCGTAGGGAAAACCCATATTTATCTACGAAAATATTCGTAGCTAAAGGGTCTGTTAAATCGGAAACCATTCTTTTCCTTACGAATTATAATTTCGTAGGGAAAACCCATATTTTCCCATGAAAATATTCTTAGCTGAATGGTCTGTCAAAGTTTTCAAAAAATAGAAAATCTAAAACCTTTCTTTTACCTACGAAATTTAATTTCGTAGGGAAAACCCATATTTACCTATGAAAATATTCGTAACTAAAGGGTCTTTTGAACATTTAAAAAAACAAAAAATTGAAAACGTTACTTTTACCTACGAAATCAAATTTCGTAGGGAAAACCCATCTTTGCCTACGAAACTATTCGTAGCTGAAGGGTCTGTGAAATTTTTCAAAAAAATAGAAAAGCCAAAACCTTCCTTTTACCTACGAAATAAAATTTTGTAGGTAAAACCTATCTTTCCCTATGAAAATATTCGTAGCTAAAGGGTCTGTTAAATTTTTAAAATTTATCAAGAAAACAAAAAATCCAAAACCTTGCTTTTACTTTTCTAAAACCTTCCTTTTACCTACGAAATAAAATTTCGTAGGTAAAACCTATCTTTCCCTACGAAAATATTCATAGCTAAAGGGTCTGCTAAATTTTTAAAATTTTTCAGGAAAACAGAAAATCCAAAACCTTGCTTTTACCTACGAATATTAGGTTCATAGGTAAAACCCATCTTTACCTACGAAATTATTCGTGGCTGAAGGGTCTTTTAAATTTCAAAAATCAAAAACCTTACTTTTACCTACGAATTCTAATTTCGTAGGTAAAACCCATCTTTCCCTACAAAAATATCCGTAGCTAAAGGATCTGTTATTAGGGAAAACCCATCTTTGCCTATGAAACTATTCATAGCTGAAGGGTCTGTGAAATTTAGAAAATCCAAAAGCTTACTTTGACCTACGAATTGTACGTTCGTAAGTAAAACCCATCTTTACCTACGAAATTATTCGTAGCTAAAGGGTCTTTTAAATTTCAAAAATCGAAAACCTTACTTTTACCTACGAATTCTAATTTTGTAGGTAAAACACGTCTTTACCTATGAAAATATTCGTAGCTAAAGGTTCTTTTGAATATTCCAAAACCTTACTTTTACCTACGAATTATAATTTCGTACGGAAAACCCATATTTGCCTATGAAAATATTCGTAGCTGAAGGGTCCGTGAAATTAGAAAATCAAAACCCATATTTGCCTATGAAAATATTTGTAGTTGAAGGGTCTGTGAACTTAGAAAATCCCAAACCTTACTTTTACCTATGAATTCTAAGTTTGTAGGCAAAACCCATCTTTACCTATGAAATTATTCGTAGCTGAAGGGTCTTTTGAATTTCAAAAATCGAAAACCTTACTTTTACCTATGAATTCAAATTTCTTAGGTCAAACCCGTCTTTACCTACGAAAATATTCGTAGCTAAAGTGTCCAAAAGCTTACTTTTTCCTACGAATTATAATTTCGTAGATAAAACCCATATTTACCTACGAAAATATTCGTAGCTGAAGTGTCTTTTGAATTTTTGCAAATTTCGCGGGGTGTTGGAAATCTTGGCAGTAAGACTTTTACTGACAAAAATGTGCATCGGTAAAAGTGTTTTTCCTAAATATTTTTTCCGACGGCTAAAAATTGTTGGTAATAATGTAAAAATGTTTTAATTTTTAAATTTTTTTGTCTATAACCTAAATGTGTGTGTGTGTGTGTATAATTTTTATATCATATGAATGGAAATATATATATATATATATATATATATAATTAAAAGGTATTATTTAAATAATTTGTAATATCACATGAAAAAGAATATTGAAAAGTTACGAAATTTTAAATATGTTTAAGAAAAATTTTGAGAACAAAATAATGCTTTTGAAGAGAAAAATTGGCATTTTGAAATTTTTGAGAAAAAAATTAAAATATGATATAATTTTTGAGATTTTGCAAATAAAAATTCAAAATTTGTATTTTAAATATTTTTGAAATATTTTATAATAAAAATGATATTTGTTTAAAAGAGTAAAAAAAATATATATACCTTTTGAAAAAAAAAATGTTAAATTTATTTGTGAAAAATAAAATTACTAAATTATTAGGCACACCCACTAATTGAACCTTTAATCATTTTTAGACAATCTAATCAGTTTAAATTAAAGAGTAAATAACTTCAGATGTTTAAATCAAATTTCACTGAAATTGTTGATCAATCTTGTATGCCCAATATCTTTCTCATATGTAGCCTGATTGAGGCGAGTAACTAGTCAAATTGAGAGTATTGATCCGTAAAATAGAGTGAATGCATCAGACATGCAAAATGGGCCAAATATTCTGGTTAAAATTGTGACCCAACTTACTGACCTCGTGAGAACCTAAAAATTGATGTTAGTAAGTTTTGTGGGCCCCATCATGATTTCTGTCGAACATCAACACCGTGGAATTGATTTGTCCCCTTTAGGTTATTAGATATCTCAAAAATCATCGATAAACGAAACTTAAGTGGGTCATACCATTTAAAACTATGTGAAGACATCCTAAAAAATATAAAAGCACTTGGTGGGGCCGACATGAGTTTTAGATGCAGTTGAAACTTGGTCTGACCCCTCATCCAAGTGGGACACATAATGAGTGGGTTGGATATGTGAATCACAATTAGGCAGGCCCAATATATGATTATGAATGTTTTAAGGAAACCCTTCTCCACTACATTTAAGTGAGTTACTCGTTACCCTTACCAGAGTAAACTTTGTGGGGTCCACCGTTATTTATTTATTTTATCCACTCCATTCATCCATGTTAACAGATAATTTGAGGTCTAAAGAACAAAAAGGAAGTATATCCAAAGCTCAAGTGGACCACACCACAAGAAATAGTGTGATTGAACCTCTACCATTTAAAATTTCTTGGAGGTCATAGAAGTTTTGGATCAAGCTGATATTTGTGTTTTCTATTCATTCATATATTTTTGATATTATGAACAACCTTTAACTGTTTTTGGACAATCAAATCAGTCCAGATTGAAGAGTAAATAACTTCAGATGTTTAAATCAAAATTCACTCAAATTGTTGATCAATCTTGTTTGCCCAATATCTCTCTCTCATATGTAGCATAATCGGGGCGAGTAACTAGTCAATTTGAGGGTAATGATCAGTAAAATAGAGTGAATGGACTAGACATGTAAAATGGGCCAAACATTCTGGTCAAAATTGTGACCTAACTTATTGACCTTATGAGAACCTAAGAATTGATGTTAGTAACTTTTGTGGGCCCCATCATGATGTGTGTCGAACATCAACATCGTGGATTTGATGTGTCCCATTTAGGTTATGAGATATCTCAAAAATTATCGGTAAACGAAAGTCAAGTGGGCCATACCATCTAAAACTAATTGAAGACATCATAAAAATATATAAAAGCACTTGGTGGGGCCCAATGAGTTTTGGATGCAATTGAAACTTAGTCTGACCCCTCATCCAAGTGAGACACACATAATAAGTGGGTTGGATATGTGAATCACATTTAGGCAGGCCCAATATATGATTATGAATGTTTTAAGAAAACCTTTCTCCACTACATTTAAGTGAGTTACTCATTACCTTTACCAGAGTAAACTTTGTGGGGTCCACCGTTATTTATTTATTTTATCCACTCTGTTCATCCATGTTATGAGATAATTTGAGGTCTAAAGAAAAAAAGCGAAGCATATCTAAAGCTCAAGTGGACCACACCACAAGAAATAGTGTGATTGAACCTCTACCATTGAAAAATTCTTGGAGGCCATAGAAGTTTTGGATCAAGCTGATGTTTACGTTTTCTCTTCATTCATATCTTTTTAATACTATGAACAGGTTGAATGGCAAAATAAACATTACCATGGGCCCAAGGAAGGTATCAATGGTGGAAATCATTATTCCACACTGTTTCATGTGGCATGGTCCACTTGAGCTTTGGATTTATCGAAAATTTGGGATCAACCTACACCATTCATCCATTTTTCGAGATCGTTTTAGAGAATTATCCAAAAAATGAATCATCCATTTTTCGAGATCGTTTTAGAGAATTATCCAAAAAATGAATCATATCCAAATGTTAAATGGACCACACCACAAATACCAGCAGGGGTGATGATTTTCACCGTTAAAAAATTCGTAGGGCCCACCATAACATTTTTTTTCGTCCAATCTGTTCATGAGGTCACAAAGACCTGGATGAAAAGGAAAAACAAATTTCTTATTGATCCAAAACTTCTGTCACCCCCAAAAAGGTTTCAATGGTAGACATTCAATCCCTCACTGCTTTTGATCGTGTGGTCCACTTAATAGTTAGATTTGTCTTATTTTTTGTCTCAAGCGTTACGACGAGCTCGCCATATGGACGGACGGTTTGGATATAACACATACCTCATGATGGGACCCACATAACTTGCTGATGTCACCCACCCCATTCCCATCAGGACGTGGATTAGCTACTGACAGGTTGAGTATAGAGACTTGCTACTGAAGTGATGTCACTAAGTTCTGTGGGCCCAACCATGTTGTATGTTTTGTATCCACACTGTCCATCTAGTTGGAGAGATCATATTAGGGGATGATCCAAAGAATGAGTCAGATTAAAATCTCGAGTGGACCCCACTGTAGAAAACAATGGGGAGAGTGATGCCCACCATTAAAAAGTTCTAAGGTCCACAAAAGTTTCAGATCAAGCTAATATTTGTGTTTTCCCTTCTTCCATGTCTTCACTAACACATGAACAAGTTAGACATTTGGAAGGTTTCAACGGTAGGCACCACTCTCCCCACTATTTTTTGTGGTGGGGTCCACTCCAGCCTTGGATCTGCATCATTCGTTAGTTCATGCTCTAAAATGATCTCTAAAAATGTATGAACGGTGTGGATACAAAACATACATCATGGTGGGGCCCACACAACTTGGTGACGTCACTTTAGTAGTGAATCTCACTACTCAACCTGTCGATAGCTAATCTGCATCCAATATCAATAGTGGGGAGCGCCTTAACTCCTCCCTCTCCCTCCATCTCTCCTCTCTCCCTTTGTGCCTCTCCCTCTCTTCTCTCTCTCTCTCTCTCTCTCTCTCTCTCTCTCTCTCTCTCTCTCTCTCTCTCTCTCTCTCTCTCTCTCTCTCTCGCCAAAACCGGGCGTAAGCATAGGGCCCTCGCCACCCCCGACTCTCTCTCTCTCTCCTTCTCCCTGCCTCTCCCTATCCACGATCTCTCTCTGCCTCTCCTTCTCCCTCTCTACTCGCTCTCCCTCCACCTCTCCCTCTCTCTCTCCCTCCACCTCTCCCTCTTTCTCTCTCTCAAACCTTAGCCCTCTGTCTTTATCTCCTCAACTCTCTACTGCAGTTCGGCCTTCTGCTGCTCGTAAATCTTGGCCCTCCATTTCACTAATGTAAGGTTTTTCCCTTCTCGTTGTTGCTTTCTACAATTTATAATACCTTATTAGGGATATGCATTGTCGAATCCCTAATTAGGGATGTGTATTGTTGAATCCCTAGTTGAGGATTTGCATTGTTGAAACCCTTTTTAGGGATTTGTATTGTCGAATTCTTCATTAAGGATTTGTCTTGTTTAATCCCTAACTAGTTGGGGATTTCTTTATTATTATTATTTTTTTCTCATTACTATCTGTGATGTGGCCCACTAAGGCAGATTTTTAAATTTTTTTTTGCTTCAGCCACCTATATTAGGACTATTTTTGTTCTTAATAGTCCACTTGGAAAGAATCAGTGCAAACTGAGACATGTTACTTTCCTCAACTCTATAAGTTAAATGAGTAACTGTGTTTTGGGAAGTTTATTGGTTAAACTAATATTAAAGCTCAAGAAAATGAGATTCCCTTTGTTATGACTGGCTAATTTTCTAGTTGCTAGCCTTGTAGATTCTTTCTTTTTTTCATGAATCCTAACTATTAACTATTATTTCTCTATTATGGAGTGGAGAAGGCACAATCGCTTGAATGGTTGTATCCACTTTGAAAATCCACCTTTGAGAACATGTGCCTTGTTAAGATTGCGTTTGGATACCATGAAATAGAGTTTTATTTTTTGTTAGAAAATGATGACCAATAATCCATGTTCGTTGTACAAGCATTTTTTGTTGAATGTCATATTATCTCTTTTATTAGATTGGTTTGAAAATAACACAAAACTTAGAATGTATACATATTCACAAAAGGGTGCGATATGTATACATAAACACACCTTACACGTGCATGTGAGATTAGCTATTTCAGATATGCACAACTGACATGTGGAAGCACTCTGTGTTATATAGTATCAGGTAAAGGCCTGAAAAGAGCATTTGAAAAAAGATGGTTGGTGCTCGATTTGATGTTGCAAATGCTCTACTCAAGCCTTTACCTAAAGTTGCAGTAGAAAGTATTCAATTCACATAAGAACTTTAAAAATCTGGATTCAGTAAAGAAGCAAATGAGCTAGACTGAAAGTGGGCCAATTTGGAAATTCATCCTGATGATGTTATAACCAACTTGTTGTTGCATTTGAAGACAACAATGACTGTTGGTATGGGCCATATGGCCCACAAAGCCAATACTATAAAACCATTGTACAAAAGCCACTGTAGAAAAGGGGAAACTGATGAAAATTCCTTTCAAAATCTCTCTGATCTATTTCACCTTCTCTAGCAACTCGTGCACATTCAACTTGAGCTGAAATGAACAATGCCTCAAATTGCTGCAAATTCTTGTGAAAAGTAAAAAACCCCACCTCATCGTCACTTCCAAATCCAATTTTCAAAGCAAAGAAAATGGGAAGATGGCATGCATGAACATGTGAGATTAAGATTATAGAGGAATTATGATTACCCTGCAAAATCCATTTATTTTTCTTTTTCCTATGCGAATGAATTACAATCAGTGCACTCACAGCCTGAAATTTCAAGAAAGGTATTAGAATTGCTCCTACCACATGGTACTTCACTCATCCATGGTATGTTTGCAATCAAATGTGAAGAAGGATGCCATTCAAATTTGGATATTCTCGTCTTGCCAAAAGTACATGGTGTTTGTGCTAGTAATGCATTTCCATATTGTACTTGTGTAGATATCTAACCTTTTCTTGGTCCTTGATTACAGGTTCCTTTGAGTGATATACTTGGCAGCTTGCTTTTGCAATCTACATTTGTGGACGACTTTGATCAAAGAGAATATTTTGCCTCTATCTTTTTCCTAGAAACACCAAGAATAGAAAGGTATGTTCACATCGGTCCACTGCCCTTTTTCAATTCATTTTTTCAATGTTCTATTTTATCCAATTATTTGTCTAATTGTGTATTTGTGATGGTTTCTACTAAACTAGTCAATGCATGACTTCTTACTTTATTGTGGTTGTATTTTGTTGGGTCACAATTTATGGATTCTGTTCATATTAACTTGTATAAGACTATGCATGCCACTGTCTTACATGAAAGTATTATAAAGACTGTCTATACCTTGTATAAAAATAAGAGAGACGCAACTGAAATGAGTTGGGCTTGATAAATATAAATTAAATTTACCTATGATGATTTCTTTAGCTTCCTCCAATGTCTTAGTTATGATTTCTTTAGCTTGATAAATATACCAATGCTATACACAGTATCTATACTGAAAAAGCCTTAACAAATAATATTGTAAAGGCTTAGCAAACTAATGAAGTCAGTCTGCTTAAATCAGTTTACTCTACTTGGACATGTGTTTATGATGCTTAAATCAATCCACTTGGATGTGTGGTAATGATGCAATGATCAGCACACTAGAACATGTGTTTGTTTAAAAACCTTAAATAAGTCCACTTGGACATGTGTTTACAATGCTTGAATCAGTCCACTTGACAAGTAGATGGAAACCATCCATTTATTTCACACATTGTAGCTCACCTAATGAGTGGATGGCCTCATTTCCGAGCTAGGGTCCAGAAAAATCGACATTGCGGCCAAACACATCATTTCTAGCAAGCTATGATGATGGTGATACAACTATATATATATATATATATATATATATATATATATATATATATGTATATGGCAGCCATTGCGGCCAATAAGTGGATATTAGACAAAACTATAGTGATCTATGCACTCCAAATATAGTCGTATCAGCATCATAATAGCTTGCTAGAAATGATGTGTTTGACTAAATAGTGATTTATAGTGATCTATGCACTCCCCCAAATTGAATTCTTTTATTTGACTTTAAGATATTACATCCATTGCCTTCTGTTCCCTAAAATTGTCCTTGCAAACTTTTATGAGCTTGTATATTACATTTTTTTGTCTTAAATTATTATTGTGATTAGTTAGTTTATAATTGTGACATGTAATTTATAGATTTGTAAGTTAGATAATTAGTTACTCGTTTAAGGATTTCTATGGGGCCATACATAGATATGGTGTGTTTTTGGTGGCATAGAAATCGATCAAATTTTGGACAGTTCAAGGTTAGATGGAAAGTATGCTTTCATACAATCTATTTAAATGTTCATGCCTGATCCGTGGTCCATCTTCTCGTTTCTCTTTGGATATGTTTCTTCCGTTCCGTATCCAATGCCAAATATCTTTACATTGCTTTAGATATTTGGTATTAGAATGTAATATAAGATCAACTTATCTGGAAAGGCATGGGGAGATGCTGCCGGATTTTCGGCGTGGATGTTTTAATGGGAATATGAAAGTATTACAATATATCCATCCTTGGATGAGTAACTAATTTATGATTTAATTGTATTAACTTAGAAAATGTTAGAGCAGACCTAGATGTGCGTCGGAGCTATCCGGATGTTAAGCTTAGAAAATGTTGGAGCAGACCCAGATGCATGACTTTCCTTTTCAACTGTTAGTCATAGAGTGACAGTACTTGTTTCAATTTTCTTGGATGGATGATGAATGTATTTGTGAATGTAAATGAAAACAAACAACTTATAAACTAAACCTAAACCTAAACTTATAACCTTAACCTAAACCTATTCTCAAATCCCAAAACCTATACTTATAACTTTAACCTAAACCTAAACATAAACCTATAACCTAAACCCAATCCCGAACCCGAACCTTAACCTATAACCTATAACCTAAACCTTATCCTATAACCTATAACATATTCTCAATTCCCTAAAGCTATAACCTATAACCTAAACCTAAACCTTAACCTATAACCTAAACCTTAACTTATATCCTTAACCTAAACCTATTCGCAAATCCAAAAACTTATAAACTAAACTTAAACCTAAAGTTATAACCTTAACCTAAACCTATTCACAAATCCCTAAACCTATGCTTATAACCTAAACCTATGCTTATAACCTTAACTTAAACCTAAACCTAACTTAAACCTAAACCTAACTTATACTTATAACCTAAACCTATTCTCAAATCCCAAAACCTATACTTATAACCTAAACCTAAACCTTAACCTAAACCTAAACCTAAGCTTTAAAACCGTAAACCTAAACTTATAACTTGAATCTAAACCTACTGTCAAATTCCAAAACCTATACTTATAACCTTAACTTAAACCTAAACCTAAACCTAAACTTAAACCCGATCCCAAACCCGAACCTTAACCTAAACCTTATCTCATAACCTATAACCTATTCTCAAATCCCAAAACCTATACTTATAACCTACACCTAAACTTATAACCTTAACCTAAACTCATAACCTTAACCTAAACCTAAACCTAAACATATAACCTAAACCTATAACCTAGCCTAATCTTAAAGCTATTTCCGTAAACTGACTCTAGTTTTTTCATTTTAGAGATGGATAAGAGTTGGATGCGAGCTAAGAACAGGTTTCGCCTAGAGTATAAACAAGGGGTTCAAGAGTTCATGGAATTTGCGCGAAATCTGGCAGATTCGGAGAATAAGATTAGGTGTCCATGTCAAAAATGCAAGAACATCATATATAAGACTTTAGACAAAGTAGAGGACAATTTGTTCATAGTTGGGATTGACCAGGGTTACACTTGGTGGATCTATCATGGTGAAGATATGACCCATAGAGTTGAAGCCACTGAAGTCAACGAAGACCCAATTGTGCCGGATGATGAGGATGAAGACGTTGACGAAATGCAAGATATCATAGGTGATGTGTTCAGGGGAATAGTTGCGAATACTGATTTTGCAGCGACAAGCAGTAGCCAAGATATTCCTCCAATGGGTGATGTCGAATCAGAAAAGTTGAGTAGGTTGTTGAGGGATGTGCAACGTCCACTTTATCTGGGGTGTGAGAACTTCTCCAAGTTGAATTTTCTTACAAAGTTACTTCATTTGAAGATAATAAATCGTTGGAGTAACAAATCGTTCGACATGTTGCTTGAGTTGTTGAAAGAAGCATCACCGGACGGTGAGACATTGCCTAAGTCTCATTACGAGGCAAAATCCTTGATGCGAGACTTAAGCCTTAGTTACACCATCATACATGCATGTATAAATGATTGTTTATTGTATCGGGAAGAGTATGATAAGGTTGATCAGTGTAAAGAATGTGGAGAGTCTAGGTGGAAGAATGACAAAGGCAGGAGTAAGAAAATCCCACGAAAAGTGTTAAGGTACTTCCCATTAAAACCTAGATTGCAAAGATTATTTATGTCTCGTAAGACAGCACGCGTTCATGATGATAGTATACTGAGGCACCCTGCGGACTCTGAAGCCTGGTAAAATTTTGACAAGCAACATGACTGGTTTGCGGAGGATTCTCGGAATGTTCAACTAAGTCTTACAAGTGATGTTTTTAATCCATTTGGTAATATGAGTAGCTCGTACAGTATGTGGCCAGTGGTACTTATGCCCTACAATTTACCACATTGGTTGTGTATGAAGAAGTCATTTTTCATGATGTCATTGCTTATTCCTGGACCCAGGTCACCTGGGAATGACATTAATGTGTATTTGCGACCGTTAGTAGATGAGTTAAACCAGTTGTGGAGTGAAGGTGTAGAAACGTATGACACATTTGCAGGACAGTCATTTTGATTGCATGCAACGGTCTTGTAGATAATAAATGACTTTCCCAAGTATGGAAGTTTGTTGGGTGGAGCACGAAGAGCAAGTTGGCTTGACCTACATGTGGTATTGAGACTTGTTCATTATCATTGAAGCATAGTAGAAAAATGTGTTAAATGGACCATCGTCGCTTCCTTCCAAGCGATCATATTTGGCGCAGGCAGACGATGATCTTTGATGGCAAACAAGATCATAGGCCACCCCCGAAAGAGCTATCTGGAGAAGATGTGATACAACAATTGAGTAACATTGGAGAAGTAAGATTTGGTAAGGCTTCGCACTTGAAAAAGAGGAAACGTACAGTATTGGACTATAACTGGAGGAAGAAGAGCATCTTTTTTTAGTTGCCCTATTGGAGTGATTTGAAATTGCGACATAACTTGGATGTCATGCATATTGAGAAAAATATATGTGACAATGTCTTCGGAACATTGATGAACATAGAGAAGAAAATAAAAGACAGTTTCAAGGCTCGATTGGATCTATAAGAAATGGGTTTAAGGAAAAAGTTACACTTGCAACTACATGGAAATTCGTATACTATACCAGCAGCCTACTACACGTTGACAAAACTAGAGAGAAAGCATTTATGTGAATGGTTGAGATCGGTAAAGTTTTCCGATGGGTATGCATCAAACATATCTCGGCGCGTAAACGTTACGGACTGTAAGGTAACAGGAATGAAAAGTCATGATTGTCACGTCCTTCTGCAATGCCTACTGCCGGTTACGATTTGTGGATGCCTAAGCAAGGATATTAGTGCGGCGCTGATTGAGTTGGGGATATTCTTTAAGGATTTGTGTTCGAAATCGTTAAATGTAGATGTTATTAAATGACTGGAGAGGGACATTGTCGTAATCCTTTGCAAACTTGAAAGAATATTTTTACCTACATTTTTCGATATCATGGTACACCTAGCGATACAATTATCACACGAGGCGAAGCTTGCAGGCCCAGTACAATATCGTTGGATGTATCCGATCGAAAGGTGGTAGAACCTATTAAAATTTTTATTCATTTCGTAAACTACATATATCCATGTTTTTATACTCTTAACATAGTGGTTTTGTGTACAAATACCTTCACACACTCAAACGATTTGTAAGGAACAAGGCGTGTCTGGAGGGATCCATAACTGAGGCGTACATTGATAATGAATGTCTTACATTTTGCTCCATGTATCTTCGTGGCATAGAGACTAGATTCAACCGAGAAGATCGGAATGTCGATGAAGGGCAGGAGCATGAACAAGGACTCATATCTGTGTTTGCACATAACGTTCGTTCTTTAGGATCCTCGACGTTTCAGGATATGGACCTTGAGGATCTAGCAAAGGCGAGGTGGTATGTGTTATATAATTATGAAGAAATACAGTCATACTTGGAGTAAGTCTTCCCTGGATCATTGTTTTCTCTACATACGATGATCTTAATGTTTCTTGCTGCTGACGTGCCATTTATGTGTAGCGAACACAGACGAGATGAAGTCTAAATTCCCCACAAGTTATGATCGAATGCATCAAGATCAGTTTCCACAATGGTTCGAAAAATGTGTAAGATTTCACACTGTATCTCACCACACTTAGAATTTTCGTTGTAATATACATTATTTGAACTTAAGAAAATCCCTAAACAATTACATTCTGTACATGATAATTGATGAAGACGTCGCGCACAAGAAATTTTACGGATGCATCTGATGCACTATAGTTGTTGGCGTGTGGCCCTGATAGACGTGTATCTAGATATACAGGTTGTATTGTAAACGAAATTCGGTTCCACACCGAAGAACGTAATAAGTACAGGACCACACAAAATAGTGGGGTGGTTGTGAAGGGAACGAATGATGATGATGAAATTGACTTTTATGGCATTTTGATAGATATTATTGAGCTGAATTATTGTATGAGAAAGCGGGTGTACTTATTTAGATGTGATTGGTGGGACATTGAAAATAAGAAGTTGGGAATACAGACTGACAACTACTTTACGAGCGTAAATTTATCTCGGAAGTGGTTTAAGGACGACCCATTTGTCTTTGTCAGCCAAGCCGAACAAGTATTTTACCTCGCTGACACCAAGTTAGGCAGATCTTGGCATGTGGTGCAAAAAATAAAGCCCAGGAATGTATTTGACGTTCCAGTACCAGAAGTTGAAGATAGGGAGGATGAGGAAAATGACACGGCTAGGGTTGAACACGCATATCAAGAAGACATGACGTCACATGTTGATATAGAGATTGATTTAGGGTTGATATTGATGTGGTGCAATTGGACAGAGATGATGTGCCACCTGATCGTGTTGATGCCTCAATAATAGATGACATTGTTAGAGATGATAGCGGTTTCATTGATGATAATGTTACAGACAATGAAGAGGAAATACTGATCAGCGATAGTGATGGTGAAGAAGAAATAGTCCTAAGCGATAGTGATACAGACGACGATTATTAATGTACACATGATTTACATTTCATTTTTCAATTCAAATAATTTATGTATTCCATGTATACATGAAAATTACAAGTCTTGATTTATTCCTCTTATTGACTTGTTTATAATCCGCATTTGCAGTTAAGTCAATTTTTTATAATGTCCTCCTCAAACCAGAGCGTATCAGAAGTACGCAACATACTTCATCAGCTGTTGCAGATGGACTTTCCGGTCCTATCTTCTTCTGGTAGGGCCACAGAGATACCCGGTCTGGTCGATGAGTGTAGAGTGAAATATATCGACGACGACTCAGACGAAAGATTATACTCTCTCAAAGAAATTCCGGAGCTAATGGAGGTATATAACCATGGGAAATGAGATATGGAAGATGCGACTCTGTAACTTGCACATCTGAATGGAGTCCCGAGAGATCAGATTTCTCCTATTATGACTGACATGTTGGCTATAAAAATGTCCAATGCTTCACACAGGATGACATACACTTCTGAAGCATACGATAACTTATGCAGGGAATACTTCAGATAGTTTATCTCAAAGGTGTTTCGTATTACAATGAAATATGTGTATTTAATATAGAATGACAATGTGTAATGAAATTTCCAAGCATTATAGATTAAAGTTTACGGTTTATTATATTCTGCTTACATTATAGTGTAATAGTCTAATCATATTTTAATCATCTCTAAGCAGAAGCACAAATGCATTGTACCGTATAACCTTACTTGTATAATGTTTTAGTATATTCCACTTGTATTGAAATTATTTAAATTTATAAGTTCGTAGCTCGCACATATTCAGTGATGGCACCAGGTGGGAGACCACGTCGTTTGGGCACTAGATCTACCCCTTCTACCCATGATGCGATGGAGCCAGCATCGCCATCACATATTGCATCGCAGGCGTCTGATCCCTTGGTCGCGCATACACCGGGCACAACATGTAAGTCTAGACATATATTTTTTTAATGACTTTTGTTTATGTTTAGACTTACATATTTCTTTTGCAGCAGTGTCGTTGACCAGCCGACGAGGACGTGGACCCACGCGTGGGTTGCTTTTAGAGTGACTTACGTATGAGGGTAGGGTGACAGTAGAGTTCCCACAGGACTGTATTAGACCTGTTGGGAACAATGCCAGCTTGTTTACGTTGAAGGTCAGTGTCTTATGCCGATCTCTGATCCCCGCCACTACCCCACGTTGGGCAGACGTGACAGATGATGTGCGATAGATCATCCGTCAGCGCCTTCAGGTAAATTTTAGTAAATTAAAATTTATTTTATAAAAGTTCATTTACGATTAATTTATTTTCTATGGACAGCATTGGAGGGACCTGGCCATTTGGACAGGTCGTGTTTATGTATTTGTTCAAAATTAATAGAGCAGACCCGGATGTGCGTCGGATCTATCCGGATGTTAAGCGGGGGTCCGTGGAAGTTGGGAACCACTGTTATGACCATGATGAAGCAGTCCAATTCCTATGGACAGCATTGAAGTGGCCTGGCCATTTGGACAGGCCGTGTTTATGTATTTGCTTGAAATTAATAGAGCAGACCCAAATGTGTGTCGGAGCTATCCGGATGTTGAGCGGGGGTCCCTGGAAGGTAGGAACCACTGTCATGACCATGATGAAGCTGTCCATTTCTTATGGACAGCATTGGAGGGGCCTAGCCATTTCGACAGGCCGTGTTTATATCTATATTTGCAGGGACCACACCCTTAATATAAACCACATACTAAACCTATAACCTGAACCTATAACATAAACCTATAACCCAAACCTAAAACCTATACCTAAACCTAAGCCTAAAACCTAAATGTGTTCTCAAATCCCTAAACCTAAACCTAAACCTACACCTAATCCTATTCTTAACTCCCTAATCTAAACCTAAACCTAAACTTGAAAACCCAAACCAAAACCCGATCCCAAACCCAAACCCGATTTCCTAAACCTAAACCATAACCGTTTCTCAATTCCCTATAGCTATAACCTACAACCTACCTAAACCTAAACCTAAAACCTAAACCTAAACGTAAACCTAAAACCTAAATGTGTTCTCCAATCCCTAATCCTAAACCTACACCTAATGTTAATCTCAACTCCCTAACTTAAACCTAAACCTAAACTTGAAAACCCAAACTAAAACCCGATCCTGAACCCAAACTCGATTTCCTAAACCTAAACCATAACTGATTCTTAATTCCCTATAGCTATAACCTATAACCTACCTATAACCTAAACCTAAAACCTAAACTGAAACCTAAAACCTAAACCTAAACCTAAACCTAAAACCTAAATGTGTTCTCAAATCCCTAAACCTAAACCTACACATAATCCTATTCTCAACTCCCTAACCTAAACCTAAACCTAGACTTGAAAACCCAAACTAAAACCCAATCCCAAACCGGAACCCGATTTCCTAAACCAAAACCATAACTGATTCTCAATTCCCTATAGCTATAACCTATAACCTACCTATAACCTAAACCTATAACCGTAAGTACTATGGTTTGATTTCTCTTTGACGCAGGGGAGGACGTGAGGTCGAGCACCGTCTTCCTCAAGAGGATAATTATTCCGAATCCACGGAACTTCTCTGGACTCCTCACAGAGACTTTCTCGAATCCACGAGAAAAGAGAGCAGAAAATAGAAATAAATTCTAAATAAATTCGAAATAGATTAATGAATCAATAAAAACGAGTTCACAACCCTTTAAATAAGGGTACTAAGCAATGGGAAAGAAATCAGAATCAAACTACAACTAGGACTCCTAGAATTTGCGACTTACTATAAATAGTAAACTTACTATTTATAGACGGTCGTGATGTCTACTAGTGCTTGTGAGGTTTTCGGCCAAAAATAGTAAGTGTCCTATTTGGCTTCACCAAACCGTTCCCTAATTATTCTAAGCTCTTTTCACGTTGGACGCAACTCCTAAAGCCCGACGGATGAAGAGTTATAAACAAACTAAAACTTACTATTTATAGTAAAAACGAAATTGAAACAGGGAAACGACCATCAAATCAGGGGTTTCTCGCAATTCCGAGCGTCGCAACCCGGCGTAGCTGGGTTGGTTGGCTAAAGTAGCTCGTTCTACCCCAAAATCATATATTTTTCGTCGGCTAACTCATCCCGGATTGTGAGATACGCCTGATTTAAGGTCTGATGGTCCAGATCACTTCTTTCGCCGACCGGGCCTTTTCTGATCCATCTTTGCCATGTAATTGTCCGCGACCCGCTCTACATCAGTCTCCTCCACTTCAAAAGAACTCGTCCTCGAGTTATCATTATGCACTGGCTCATGATACTCAGTCAGGTCCGCGACATTGAAAGTTCGTGAGATCGCCATATCATCTGGAAGATCAACAACATAAGCGTTGTCATTGATCTTTCGGATGATTGGTACCGTCCAATCTTTTTATTCTTCACTTGTTGTACGCTTCCGGTCGAAATCTTTCTTTGCGCAGATGGACCATTACTTGGTCGCCCACCTCGAACACTTTTTGTCGCCGATGCTTGTCCGCTTGCTCCTTGTACTTTTCGTTCGAGGCATGTAGCTTGTTCTGTACCTCCGCATGAATGTCCATGATTTTATCTGCCATATGTTCTGCTGCAATGCTCATGCCTGGGAGCTTGGGCAGAGGACCAAGTCTAGTGTGTGGCGAGGTACTCGTCCGTAAATAACCTGGAACGGAGATTTTCCTATCGAGCGGTTCACCATGTTGTTGAATGCAAACTCCGCTTGAGACAAGGCCAAATCCCACTGCTTCGGTTTTTCTCCTGAAATACATCGAAGGAGGTTTCCCAATGTGCGATTCACAACCTCAGTTTGACCGTCAGTCTGTGGGTGGTACGCGCTGCTGAACTGAAGGCGTGTATCGAATCGAGTCCACAAAGTCCGCCAAAAGTGGCTTATGAACTTCGTGTCACGGTCGGAAGTAATAGTCTTGGGAACCCCGTGTAGCCGCACAATTTCTCTGAAGAATAAATTCGCCACGTGTGTTGCATCGAGAGTTTTCTTGCATGGAATAAAGTGCGCCATCTTGGAAAACGATCTACTACCACGAACACCGAATCCATGCCGCGTTGTGTTCGTGGGAGACCAAGCACAAAGTCCATAGATAAATCCTCCCAAGGGCCGTCGTGGCGGTAACGCAGGGTGTAGAGGCCCGTATTATGAGATTGTCCTTGGAAGTCGACAAATATAACAGGCGTTGGATGCCTTTCCCACATCACGTACCACCGCGCCGCAATATCGTTCTTCCACAAGAGCTCGCGTCTTGTCTCGCCCAAGGTGTCCACTGAGGCCACCTCCATGTAGCTCTTGGATTATCTGTTCCCTTAGCGAACTCTTTGGGATACATAGTCGATTTCCCTTAAAAAGGAACCCGTCTTGTATATGTAAGTCACCGGGGTGACCTTCCTGACATCTAACCCATGCGTCCTTGAAGTCATCGTCGTCGGCATATATGTCTTTGAGGCGATCGAACCCTACAACTTCATTGCTCATAGTGACTAACAAAGCTGCACGGCGACTCAGCGCATCGGCTACTTTGTTCTGTTGCCCTGACTTATGCTTTAGCACGAATGTGAATTCCTGCAAAAATGAGATCCATCTAGCATGCACACGGTTAATGTTAGCTTGACTATTAATAAACTTGAGGGCTTGATGGTCCGTGTAAAGTATGAATTCCCTTTGAATCAAATAATGTCGCCAGTGTCGCAGTTGTGGACCACCGCTGTCACAACTCGATCTCATATGTAGACCACTTCTTGCGTGCATCACTAAGTTTCTCACTGTAGAAGGCAACCGGCCTACCTTCTTGAGATAAAACTCCCCCAATCCCGATATATGAGGCATCACATTCGACTTCAAACAGTTTGTCGAAGTTGGGGAGTATAAGAACCGGGTCGTGGATAATTGTGTTGATTTCGCCAAAGCTCTTGTCGGCTTCGTCAGTCCACTGAAACTGCCCTTTCTTCATGCAATCTGTTATCGGTGACACAATGCTACTGAAATTTTTCACGAACCGACGATAGAATGTCGCTAGTCCATGGAAACTTCGCACTTCGTGAATATTTTTAGGAACCGGCCATTCTCTGATTGTCTTCACCTTTTCCTCATCCACTCGAATGCCCGTGGATGTAACCACAAAACCCAGAAACAATAGGCTATCAGTCATGAAGCTACACTTTTTTAAATTGAGGTACAGTTTATTTTCAGTGAGCACTTGAAGGACCTTCTTGAGATGCTCCATATGGGTGGTTTCGTCTTGACTGTATATCAAAATATCATCAAAATAAACCACAACGAACCGCCCAATGAAAGGTTTCAGAACTTGGTTCATCAACCTCATGAATGTGCTAGGCGCATTAGAAAGACCGAAAGGCATGACCATCCATTCGTACAATCCTTCCTTGGTCTTGAAGGCTGTTTTCCACTCATCACCTGGCCGTATTCGAATCTGATGGTAGCCGCTCCTTAAGTCCAATTTAGAGAATATTTTTGCGCCCTCTAGCATATCCAACATATCATCCAACCGTGGTATAGGAAACCTGTATTTTATGGTGATCTTGTTGATGGCCCGGCTGTCGACACACATGCGCCAACTGCCATCTTTCTTTGGAGTTAGCAGAGCTGTTACAGCACATGGGCTCATGCTTTCTCGAATAAAACCCTTACGGATCAGTTCCTCCACTTGTCCCTGCAGAATCTCGCACTCATTCGGACTCATTCGATAATGAGGACGATTAGGTAACCTGGACCCATGGACAAGGTCAATATGGTGTTGGATATCTCGCATAGGGGCAACCCATCGGGAAGGTCCTCGTGCCGCATTTCTTGAAATTCATGTAACAAGGGCCTTAGTTTGTCGTGGGATGATGGTAGGCTCGAGTTCTTCCCCTTTTACAATTAATGCATAAGTCTGTCTGTTTCTTTGGATTCTTCCACGAAGTCCCGAATGGTTAAGAGAAAACGACCCTCCACTTTAGAAGTTTCGGTGGTTCTTCCTGGATCCATAGGGCCAATATGGTCTTCCCACCGTCCTTGACGAAGATATATATGTTATCTCGCCTTTATGAGTGGCGTCACGGTCGGATTGCCGGTCGACCGAGTAGTATGTGACATGCTTCCATGTCAACCACATCGCATACTACTTCATCCTTATAATGTTTGCACAATTGAAAAAGATATGGTGCACCGTTCGATTTCCTTTGTCTCGCCGACCTTCTTGATCCAACCGATTGTATATGGAGAGGGATGACGCTTTTTCAATTGCAATTTTTCCACCATGATCTTGGATACGATATTCTCGCCGCTCCCACCGTCAATGATCACGTCACAAACCTTTCGATTCACCGTACATCTAGTGCGGAAGATGTTATGCCGTTGTGGATGCACTTTTTTCTTAGCGCATATAATAGTCGCCTCACGATGAGCGACTCGCCATGATCTTGTTGAACCCAACTCAATCATCCGTCTCATCCTCGATGGTATGCTCCTCGTTCTTCAATATCCGGATCTTCATAAGCGTTATCGCACCACCATCATTGATGGCGAGGTTTGCTACTTTTCGCCGGGGGACAAGCATTTGATAGGTGGCCCTGGGTTGGCCACAACGATAGCAGCTTGTCGGGCCTTGGCCGAGCATAGGGATTCGGGATTCTACTTGGACCAAGAGAGTCGATATGCCCCTTTGAGGTCTAGTCCGATCTCGGTTCTCGGGCGTAGGAGGTTGAGTACGAGCTCCTACCACGGCTCCTTCCCTTGGGCCGTGCGCCTCCACAGGGTGGACCCGCCACAGAATCCTTGCGTAGGATAGGTCCGTGTGTTAGACGTTCGAGTTGCGCTTAGTAGCCAACTTGATCGCATCATCATCGTCCAAACGGACCGCATCTGGACCCGATCCCGGATAGCCATACGTAACCCACCATTGAATCGGGCGACTTGGCTGCGATCGGTCTCGACTAAATCGTTACGCGCCGCCAGGCGGTAAAATTCTTCTGCATATTCTCTCACCGACCGACTACCCTGTCTGCAATTTTGGTATTGCTGGAATAATACCTGATCGTAATCGCTAGGGAGGAATCGGGCACGTAGTAGCTGCTTCATCCGCTGCCAGGTGCGGATTGGTGCTTTCGTCTGCCTGGTTCGCGCGAGTTGCAGTTGTTCTACCAAGTCCGAAGCTCCTCCTTTCAGCTTGTAGGCCACAAGCTTGACCTTCTTTGCTTCGTGGATGTCCATATAGTCGAAAAATCGCTCAACTTCAAAAAGCCAATCGAGGAAATCCTCAATGTGTAGTTGGCCATTGAAGCTAGGAATATCAACCCGCATCTTAAATTCTCGATCCGTTCGATCTACTCGATCGGCGCCATGTCTGGGGTGTTGAAAAATTATGTCGTCGATCTCCTCCTCACTGGAGCCCCCGTCCTCAGGCATGACCCTTGGATGCACCGCCGTCTTATCCTCGCGATCGGCCGAATATTACGAGTCTCGAGACATCAAGCGGTGGAGGATTACCACCAGGAACACGGAGTTGCCCTAGGGTTTCTGCCAAGAGATTCGCTATGCGGTCCATGGAAGCCTGCAGCCCTTGCATGGCTTGCCGATTCTCTTGTTCGCCGCTTTGCTTGGAAAGCTTCATAAAGGAAAATTTCCCGAGCACCGCCATGGGATTGTTGCCCAACCCGTCGTTAGAAGCCATCGACCCGAGGAGAAACCTCGCTTTGATACCAAACCGACGCGAGGGGAGGACGTGAGGTCGAGCACCGTCTTCCTCAAGAGGATAATTATTCAATCCACGGAACTTCTCTCGACTCCTCACGAGACTTTCTCGAATCCACGAGAAAAGAGAGCGTAAAATAGAAATAAATTCTAAATAAATTCAAATAGATTAATGAATGAATAAAAACGAGTTCACAACCCTTTAAATAAGGGTACTAAGCAATGGGAAAGAAATCGAATCAAACTACAACTAGGACTCCTAGAATTACGACTTACTATAAATAGTAAACTTACTATTTATAGGCGGTCGTGATGTCTACTAGTGCGCAAGGTTTTCGGCCAAAAATAGTAAGTGTCCTATTTGGCTTCACCAAACCGTTCCCCTAATTATTCTAAGCTCTTTTCACGTTGGGCCGCAACTCCTAAAGCCCGACGGATGAAGAGTTATAAACAAACTAAAACTTACTATTTATAGTAAAACGAAATTGAAACAGTGGAAACGACCATCAAATCAGGGTTTCTCGCAATTCCAAGCGTCGCAACCCGGCGTAGCTGGGTTGGTTGGCTAAAGTAGCTCGTTCTACCCCAAAATCATATATTTTTCGTCGGCTAACTCATCCCGGATTGTGAGATACGCCTGATTTAAGGTCTGATGGTCCAGATCACTTCTTTCGCCGACCGAGCCTTTTCTGATCCATCTTTGCCATGTAATTGTCCGCGACCCGCTCTACATCACTCTTTGATTGTTAATTTTTGTGCGTCAAAACCTCTGTATGCCTCTTATGTTTATATCTTGATAAATTTGTTCGAGACACCATGTCAACAATTGAAGTCAAGAAGATGAATTCTTCTAGCTGGTTCAAGCAACAATATAGAAGATATTAAGGAAGAGTTCATGTTCAAGACTCAAGCTCAAGTTCACGTGTATTCAAGTTCAAGTTCTCATGCTTGATAAGGTTCAAAGGTCTACCTTCGCTGAAGGAATGAAGTTCAATGTCCATACAACATGTTCCAGGTTTGATAGACTATTAAATTGTCCTTAGGGTAGGTCATTTCAGATACATAATTCAACTGTATGTTTATATATGATTTTGGACTATTCTAAGACTAGTCCTAGACCTTATTCGACCAGTCCTAGCACTGGTTCGACCTGTCTAAGAAATTTCAGGACCAGTCCTAGTATTTTTGCAATTTATCAGATTTTCTGGTTCATCTACGACCAGTCTTGGAGTCTGCTTGACCGATCGTGGGATGGTCTCGACTCGACCTTCGACCAGTTGTAGAGCTTCGACTCAAACTCCAGCGACTAAATCAAGTGTCGCACGACCAGTCGTAGAGGGGTCTCGACCAGTCGTGGACTGCTTACGACTGGTCGTCAAACTGTTTGATGCGATCGCGCTCAAAAATTCAAATATAAGTTTATCCTTCAACCAGTCATGGTGACCCTAGGACCACTCGAAGACGAATTTCTATAGCTATAAATAACACACGAATTTCAGAGTTTTTCATTGAAAATTAAGTGAATTCAAGGCTCCACTCTGAGATAAGTTTGTGTTTGTTTTTAAGTTATATTGTGCATAATTCTATTTCCTTTCGATAGCTTATTGTTATTTGATTTTGATTTGTATTCCAATCTGATTAGAAAAGGAGAAATTCTTAATTCCTTCTTCTTGGAATCAAAATCAAATACAGCTAGCCCTAATTTGATTTAACATAAAATCAATTAGAACTTAGAACCATTGTAAAGTGAGTATTGGACATTGAACTTCCATATTCGTACTTCTACTCCGATTGGTTCTTCCGGGCTGCTACAAGAGGAGAAATCCAGGTATTTTACAATTCTGTAAAATTTCCATTCTTTTGGTTTTTGTTTGGGATTTGCCAGAAAAATTCCATTTGTGTGGTTATCTGAGGAGAGCCAGAAAACTCAGAAAGAGGGGTTTTTGGATTGTGTAAGCCCAAGTTAAAAAGACACAATTGTGAAGGTTTTAGGTGAACCTGTGAAACCTATTTTGATAGTGAACGCTAATATCCCTTGTGTGAGGATATTAAGAGTAGAGTAGCATTCTGTGTGGCTGTTGTTTAACAGTTGGTGAACACACAGGCAAACCACTATAATTCTTTGTCTTGTAGATTGAATGCTTGCTTAAATTTTTATCTTTTATCATTCAAAGCTGTGGAATGTATGTGTGGTTGTGAATGTAGTAAATTTACATTTCAAGCAAGTATGGGGAATGTTGTAATAATTTAGATTTATATTTCTACAATCTATTCCTTTATTTGTTTGAGCTTTAGATTCTCTAATTGTTCTAGTAAGGTTGCCCTGCCATTTTTATGGTGCATGGTTGTCCCCAGAACAATTAATATTTGAGACTGTATTCTATTCCTCAGTATAGTTTCAATTTGTTAATTCTTCTAAAGTTTAAGTTCTTAATACAAAGACTTTTCTAGAAATTAGGTTATCCTACCATAAACTTCGGTTTTTGGTGTAAGGTTGTCCTTAGAATAACTTTTGTATCAATCTCTCAATACTTGTTTATTGAGGTTGCTATTCATTTCAGAATTGTGAATTGATTTACTTTATTTGCCTATCTGATTATTTAAATTCCGCTGTAATTATTTTAAATTTGGCATAGTCCTATTCCCCCCCTCCCCTCCCCTCTAGGACATATAGCTTGGCCAATACAATAACCTAAACCTAAACGTAAACCTAAATGTGTTCTCCAATCCCTAATCCTAAACCTACACCTAATGCTAATCTCAACTCCCTAACCTAAACCTAAACCTAAACTTGAAAACCCAAAGCAAAACCCGATCCAGAACTCCGAACCCGATTTCCTAAACCTAAACCATAACCGATTCTCAATTCACTATATATATAACCTATAACCAACCTATAACCTAAACCTAAAACCTAAACCTAAACCTAAACCTAAAACCTACACCTAAACCTAAACCTAAACCTAAAACCTAAATGTGTTCTCCAAGCCCTAAACCTACACCTACACCTACACCTAATCCTATTCTCAACTCCCTAACCTAAACCTAAACCTAAACTTGAAAACCCAAAGCAAAACCCAATCCCGAACCCAAACCCGAACCCGATTTCCTAAACCTAAACCATAATTGATTCTCAATTCCCTATAGCTATAACCTATAACCTACCTATAACCTAAACCTAAACGTAAATCTAAAACCTAAATGTGTTGTCCAATCCCTAATCCTAAGCCTACACCTAATGCTAATCTAAACACCCTAACCTAAACCTAAACCTAAACCTGAAAACCCAAACCAAAACCAGATCCCGAACCCGAACCCGAACCCAATTTCCTAAACTTAAACCATAATCGTTTCTCAATTCCCTATAGCTATAACATATAACCTACCTATAACCTAAACCTAAAACCTAAACCTAAACCTAAAACCTAAACTTAAACCTAAACCTAAAACCTAAATGTGTTCTCAAATCCCTAAACCTAAACCTAAACCTACACCTAATCCTATTCTCAACTCCCTAGCCTAAACCTAAACCTAAACTTGAAAACCCAAACCAAAAGCCAATCTCGAACCCGAACCCGATTTCCTAAACATAAACCTTAACCTATTCTCAATTCCCTATAGCTATAACCTATAGCCTACCTATAACTTAAACCTAAACCTAAACCTAAAACTTAAATGGGTTCTCCAATCCCTAAACCTAAACCTACACCTAATGATAATCTCAACTCCCTAACCTAAACCTAAACCTAAACTTGAAAACCTAAAGCAAAACCGGATCCCGAACCCAAACCCGATTTCCTAAACCTAAACCTTAACCGATTCTCAATTCCCTACAGCTATAACCTATAACCTACCTATAACCTAAACCTAAACGTAAACCTAAAACCTAAATGTGTTCTAAAATCCCTAATCCTAAACCTACACCTAATGCTAATCTTAACTCCCTAACCTAAACCTAAACCTAAACTTGAAAACCCAAACTAAAACCCAATCCCGAACCCGAACCCGATTTCCTAAACCTAAACCATAATCGATTCTCAATTCCTTATAGCTATAACCTATAACCTAAACCTATAACCTATAACCTAAACCTAAACCTAAAACCTAAATGTGTTCTCAAATCCCTAATCTTAAACCTACACTTAATGCTAATCTCAACTCCCTAATCTAAACCTAAACCTAAACTTGAAAACCCAAAGCAAAACCCGATCCCGAACCTGAACCCGATTTCATAAACCTAAACCATAACCGATTCTCAATTCACTATAGCTATAACCTATAACCTACCTATAATCTAAACCTAAAACTTAAACTTAAACCTAATCCTAAACCTAAAACCTAAATGTGTTCTCCAATCCCTAAACCTAAACCTACACCTAATCCTATTCTCAACTACCTAGCCTAAACCTAAACCTAAACTTGAAAACCCAAACCAAAAGCCAATCCCGAACCCGAACCTGATTTCCTAAACCTAAACCTTAACCTATTCTTAATTCCCTATAGCTATAACCTATAACCTACCTATAACATAAACCTATAACCTAAACCTAAACCTAAACTTAAAACCTAAATGTGTTCTCCAATCCCTAAACCTAAACCTATACCTAATGCTAATCTCAACTCCCTAACCTAAACCTAAACCTAAACTTGAAACCCAAAGCAAAACCCGATCTCGAACCCGAACCCGATTTCGTAAACCTAAACCTTAACCGATTCTTAATTCCCTATAGCTATAACCTAAAACCTACCTATAACCTAAACCTATAACCTAAACCTAAACGTAAACCTAAAACCTAAATGTGTTCTCAAATCCCTAATCCTAAACCTACACCTAATGCTAATCTCAACTCACTAACCTAAACCTAAACCTAAACTTGAAAACCCAAACCAAAACCCAATCCCAAACCCGAACTTGATTTCCTAAACCTAAACCATAACTGATTCTCAATTCCTTATAGCTATAACCTATAACATAAACCTAAAACCTAAATGTGTTCTCAAATCCCTAAACCTAAACCCACACCTGATCTTATTCTCAACTCCCTAACCTAAACCTAAACCTAAACCTAAACCTAAACCTAAACCTAAACCTAAACTTGAAAACCCAAACCTAAACCCCACCCCGAACCCGAACCCGATTTCCTAAACCTAAACCTTAACCTATTCTCAATTCCCTATAGCTATAACCTATGACCTAAACCTAAAACCTAAACGTAAACCTAAACCTAAACCTAAACTTAAAACGTAAATGTGTTTTCAAATCCCTAAACCTAAACCTACACCTACACCTAATCCTAATCTTAACTCCCTAACCTAAACTTAAGCCTAAACTTGAAAACCCAAACCTATGCCCGAACCCGATTTCCTAAACCTAAACCTTAACCTATTCTCACTTCCCTAAAGCTATAACCTATAACCTATAACCTTAACCTAAACCTAACCAAAACCTATAACCTTAACCTAAACCTAAAATCTAAACCTAAACCTAAACCAAAACCTATAACATACTTAAACCAAAACCTATATCATAAACCTTAACCTATAACCTAAACTTATAACCTATAACCTAACCTTAACCTAAACCTATAAACTAAAAATTAAACCTAAACCTAAATTTAAAACCTAAATGTATTCTCAAATCCCTAAACCTAAACCTACACCTAATCCTGATCTCAACTCCCTAACCTAAACCTAAACCTAAACATGAAAACCCAAACCTAAACCCAATCCTGAACCTGAACTTGAACCTAAACCTGATTTTTTTAACCTAAACCTTAACCTATTCTCAATTCCCTGAAGCTATAATCTATAACCTATAACCTAAACCTAAACCTAAACCTTAACCTAAACCTAAACCTTAACCTTAACCTATACTTATAAATCCTAATTTATTTGATAAAAGTTCGTTTACGGTTAAGTTATTTTCTTAATAAGTTTATTGCCTTAATCTATTATTTACGAAATTGCAGGATAAATTTGAATTGGATTTGAGTGTTCCGCACATTTCCTTTATCGTCGACGACATAATCAAGGAGCAATTCAAGGAGTACCGCTCCTTGTTACACAAGCGGTACAAGCAGTGCATGAGTAACGAGGAGGGCGCACTATCTGCACCGCCGCACGTGACCCATGATGACTGGCAGATACTCTGCGATAGATTTTCGTCTGATTCTTTTCAGGTAAAATTTACATATTTACGATATCTTAAGGTAATAATTAAATTTGTAATTAATAAAAGTGAATTATGAATAATGTGTTCAGAAGAGGAGCAAAATAAATTCTAACAACAGGGGAAAGTTAGCAGTGAACCACGTAGCTAGTTCAAAGTCATTTGTACAAATTCGTCACGACATGGTAAGAAATTACTGGTAATTATTAAGTTGATATATTCTTTCAATGCATTTTATATTAACTCTATTGTCCTTTCGATTGCGCAGCGAGATTCCGTCACTGACCAGGTGCCTGGACCAATAGATCTCTACAAAGGGACTCACTGTCGGTAGGCGACAGGATCTTGGGTACACCCTAGTGCCAGCGAAATTTGGGTAAAAATCCTTACATCATAAAATTTAATTACATTAAATTATAATAATGTCATTTTTTTGAGAAAATTCATATGTTTTCATTACAGGCGGCGATGGACACCTTACGCAGTCAGCCCACTCCCGATGGTACTCAGTGGAGTGAGCCAGAGATCCTGAGTGAGGTGTTTGGCACCCGTCTGGATATGTACATGGGCTTGGCCATGGTGCCAAGCTCATGACACCCGCTAGAGCTGCCTCCACTCGATCCATCGTCGTTGGCGAGAGTGCCACCCGCCGAGCTAATATCGCAGAGAGAGGTTCAATAGCTACAGGTCGTCATCAATGACATCAGAGAGCAGCTGGAGAGGAAGAGTGAGCAGCTGGATAGGCAGATGGAAGAGCAGCAGAGAACGATGGAGGAGCGGACGAGGCAGAGGGAGGAGCAGGAGAGGATGAGGATAGAGGAGCATGCAAGGCTGAGGGAGGAGCAAGAGAGGAGGATGGAGGAGATGCAGGTGGAGCTTGAGCGATGGATAGCGGATATGTTTCATGCTCTCGCCGCACGCTTACCCGTCGATGCCCCACCACCTCCGCCTCCATCTTTGTGATTTTTTTAATTTCATTTATGATGTTAAACTTATATGTATTTATACATAATGTAGTTTATGTTTGGATGGATTTATTTATCTACTTTGGAGTTAAATGGATGTGAATGTGAATGTGAATATGATGAAATATATTACATAACAGGTTTATATCAAGAAATATATTGTAACAGGTATATATCAGGTGCATATCAAGAATTTTGTGTGGGAAAAAAAAAAAAAAAAAAAAACTTTTACCTACAAAAAATTTCGTAGGTAAAAGTCTCATCGAAGTTTTTACCTACGAATGTTTTCGTAGGTAAAAGTCTCATCCAAGTTTTTACCTATGAAATTTTTCGTAGTTAAAAGTCTCATCCATGTTTTTACCTAAGAAATATTCGTAGTTAAATGTTTTGTAAGTATTTTTACCTATGATATCATTCGCAGGAAAATGTTTGGTAAATATTTTTACCTACGAAAATAGTGGTAGGTAAAAATTTTCTACATATTGTTACCTACGAATATATTTGTGGGTAAAAGTCTTGTAAATACCTTTTAGCTACGAAACTATTGGTAGGTAAAAAGTGTTTTCAATATTTTTAGTTACGAAAATATTCGTAGGTAAAAAGTCTTGTAAATATTTTTAGCTACAAAATTGTTGGTAGGTAAAAAGTGTTTAAATATTTTTAGCTACGAAATTGTTGGTAGGTAAAAAGTCTTGTAAATATTTTTGGCTACGAAATTGTTGGTAGGTAAAAAGTGTTTTAAATATTTTTAGCTAGGAAAATATTCGTAGCTAAAAAATCTTTAAATATTTTTAGTTACGAAATTGTTGGTAGCTAAAAAGTCTTGTAAATATTTTTACCTACAAAATTATTCGTAGGTAAAATGTTTTGTCAATATTTTTTCCAACGAAAATTAGCGTTGGTAAAATGTTCTGCCTACGAAATATTTCATCGGCAAAAGTCTTACCTTTGCCAACGAAATTTTTTTTTCATGGGTAAAAGGTTTTCCCCTGGGACTTTTAGCAAGGAATTTGCCAACGAAAATTTTCGCGGGTAAAACTTTTTGCCTACGAAAATTTTCGTTTGTAAAAGTGGCTTTTCTTGTAGTGTTTTTAGGGATAGGTTGATTCTTTCCAACTTGTCATTATCTGAATAATATTGTTGTAGATCATTAATTAGATGTGAATTGATTTCCAATTTTTTGTCCAAATCTTTTTGCAGCAGTTCCTTCTTGTTTTCAAACATTCCAAGTCTTTTAAGAGTGTTGATGCTATGAATATCAAGTTGATTGTAAGCATCTTGTAGTTTTTTTTTATCTTCTTCTTTTTCCTTTTCTGTTTCCTCATTATCTGATGGAAATGATTCAGTGGCTTGCTGTTCTTTCTCGTTCTCAGATTCACTGGTAATGATTGGAGTAGTGGAAACCATAAGAATTTTTAAGGATTTCTGGTCTTCATCACTCTCTGAGTCACTAGATACTGAGTTTGACTCTTCTGTTTCATCCCATGTGGCAGCCATCGCCTTGTCCATAGTTTTTCTGTTCGGGCATTCGGTAGATAGGTGTCCATACTTCTAACAGACATAACATTGTGGTTCTTTGGTCTTTTTACCAAATTTGGCTGCAGAGGGTTGTATGGCCACGATTCTTCTGAAAGAATTTTCTGAATCGTTGTGCCAGCAAGGCCACTTCCTCATTTTCATCTTCCTTTTCACTTCCATTGTCCTCATTCGTTATTTTCTTTGAAGTTTTTAGGACAGTTGTTTTGGATTTTTGGGTTTGTTTAAAGTGTAGTTCAGAGGTTTGTAGGGAACCTACCAGTTCTTCTACTTTCATTTCGTCAATATTCCTACACTCTTCAATAGTTGTTACTTTGGGATTAAACCGTTCTAGCAGTTATCTAAGTATTTTCTTACAAATTTTTGGAACCGGAACTTTTTCTCCCAATCCACCCATAGAGTTGCAAATGATATTTAACTTAGTGAAGAACTCCATGAAGGTCTCATGCTCTTCCATTCTGAGACTTTCGAACTGTGAGGTCAGTAGTTGTAGTTTGGACCTCTTCACAGTTCTTGTGCCTTCATGGGTTATTTCCAATAGATCACATACTTCTTTGGATGTCCCGCATATACTTATTTGATTGAATATATCCTGGGACACGGCACAGTAGATGACGTTCATAGCTTTAGCTTCAGCAGTTTGTCTTTCTTTATCGAACGTCGTCCACTTCTCTTTGGGTTTGGGTTTTGTGATGGTTATGCCACTATCAAGTACAATTTATTTAGATGGTGGCACATATCTACTTTCAACTATATCCCAAACATCATGGTCCAAAGATCTCAGAAAGTAGTGCATTCTAGCCTTCCAGTGTGCATAATTTGAGCCTCAAATACTGGAAGCCTAGTGACTGATGAGCCCTCTCCTTTGGCCATATTCCCAACTTTAGTCAAGATCACAATCTAGGCGGTGAAGCCCTTAAAGAGAGACCCTCTCTGATACCAATTGAAATAGGGGTGAAGACCGCTTTAGTTGAAGTAAGAATATGCCAATATGTCCTAGAGGGGGTGAATAGGACTTTTTAAAGTTTTTATGGTTTATTTAAAATCCTATTCCACTAATCCTAACAACAAGCACATATTAGGATTACTCAATAGTAACTCTACTAGCTTCCAAGCCCGGTAGAGGATCTAATCACAAACTTTTTGAGAGATGAATCATATACGAACTTGTTTATGATAGATATGACTGTGTGTGTGTGAGGTGTGATCTTAGATAATCAGATATGAAAATGTAGAAGGAAATCACACAAACAAATAAGTAACAATCTCAAACACAGTCATTTTTAGAGTGGTTCGACTACTTATCTACTCCACTCCCGGTAACCGCACTCAACCCTTGAGTGTACCGGATTTCACTAAGGAGGTTTCATAGCTGTTCACCTCAAACCTAAGGTTTTAAATCAGGTTCACCTTCAACTTTTACAACCTACACTTAAGCTGATGGTTTATGATCCTTGAGCAAGGGTCAACACATATCACCCGGTTTTAGGCACACTGGCTAAGAGTCCACACAAGGAACCTTTGTTTATGATCCCTGAGCAAGAGTCAACATATAGCACCCAATTTTAGGCACACTGGCCAAGGATCCACACAAGGAACCTAATTGTTTATGCTCTCCACAGAGCAAGGGTCAACACAATGCACCCACCACGTACACTCCCAGCGAAGGCCTCCTATGAGAGCTTGCAAGGGTGAGAAACACCTTAAACCCAATCATAAAAAGAAATTATCACAAGTGTCCTCTAGACTCTAATAACTTACAAATAAGTGCATGAGTTCCATTTAGCACGTTGACGAAGATCTCCGCCTTATTGATGAAGAATCTTCAGCTTCCTTGATCCGTAACTCAGATGATGTACCAATACGAGGCTTTGGGTTGGGTCAAGGTTAAGTCAGAATCCTACTCTATAAAATGTTTTCCTATAAGGAAGATAGAGTGATTCTGATTATGCATTTAAAGCATCCCAGCTTAATGATTTGCCAATAAGGTAGTAGCTGGAGGATCCTTGAATGCGGAAGTTCATTCCCCAATCCACTCTATTGAATAACAATGATAAGGGTGGATTGGAGGATGAACTTCCCTGAGAGAAAGGGCTTTAGGTATATGATCTAAGGTAAAACACTCAAAACCACTCTCTTCTTTCTCTATCAGCAACAATAGACAAGTCCTCTTTATATAGGCAAAAGGTTCCAACGGATATAAAACGGTCATATTTATGACAGAGTTTAATATCATCGAGCGGGTTCGATATCATCGAGCGTATACTCTCGATAGCATCGATGGTCTGCTAGATGACATAAACTCAAATGTCATACGCTTTTGAAACCTCTTGCCAGCTGGTTGATGGAATCGAAACAGGTGTCGATGTCATCGGATTTCGAACTCTGATTCTATCGATACTAGTGTCGATTCATCGATATTTGAAAATGAGAGAGACATGACTTGAAATATTTCAGGTTTACAAGAATGATCAAGGGACCTTCGAGATCATCAGAATTTGAATGTCGATGATATCGATAACTGTGTCAAGGCATCGATAAATTCAACGGATTTCTCATTAAGCTTATAGGACAGTCTATGTCTTTGTTCGATGTCATCGAAACAGTGCTGATATCATCGATATTTGAATATCAATTCTATCAAGTGACCCTCGATCATAGGTAAACAATCCTGAAATATTTTGCTGGAAAACTTAGTGCCCATGACCGATATCATCGAGAGCCTTCCGATATCATCGAGATTTGAATTTTGATGGTATCGATGGGGCTTTGATATATCAATGCACATATGATATTCTTAAGTTAAAACAGGGGCACCGGAGATTTGCCTGTCGATATTATCGAGTCACCTTTGATAGACTCAAGATTCAAATATCGATGATATCGATAGGTATATCTATACATCGATAAATCCTTCCAGATGTACATGTGGTTGCTGGACACTTTTGTCCTCATTTCGATGGAATTGATTTATCATCGAGGACATCGATAGCACAGGTCAATCATATCGAGATGTGTTTCGATAAAATCGACAAAGCAAGAAAACTTCGAGATTTTCTGATTTTGAAAAAGTTTTCTTAACCTAAAAACCCTATGATATTCTAACTTATTTTAAGGGTTTTATTTACCTGGTGTTTTGGAACATGGGATGTGAGGCTTAGATTTACCTGTGGTGAGTTTGCACATATCCAGTTGAGGCAGACGCTTTGAATTGATCTTCTTATGTGGTCTGTAGTCTAGGTGACTCAACACTCACGCTAATTGACAAACCAGGGTACTTTCAATTCTGGTATGAACTGGCTTGCGGAGTAAGGTGCCACGACGACAGTCACGTTTCATATCCTAGGCTTGACAGTATTCTAGTTCGTCGCCGAGCCCAGAGGAGCGCCGTTATCTAGTTTCTTCGCTTCGGTCGTTAAGGATTCAATGGCAAAGAGTTTTGAGCAGCTGCCAGTTGTTTGTGAATACCCGGATGTGTTTCAGAAGATTTCAGGTTTGCCGCTACGTCGGCAGGTAGAGTTCCAAATTGATTTGGTGCCCGGTACCACGCCTATCTTAAAGAACCCCTACCGGATGGCACCGTTGGAATTGAGGGAACTGCAGGAGTAGTTGGATGAGATCCGGGAGTTAGGTTTCATTTGTCCCAGTAGTTCACCTTGGGGAGCCCCGATGTTGTTTGTAAATAAGAAGGATGATTCGTTGCGACTCTGTGCAAACTATCGCGAGCTCAACAGAGTCACCATCAAGAACCGATACCCGCTTCCCCGTATTGATGATCTGTTCGATCAGTTACAGGGTGCACAGTATTTTTCCAAGATAGACTTGCACTCCAATTACCATAAGATTCGGGTCCGAGAGGAGGATATTCAGAAGACGGCCTTCCGGATACGCTATGGTCACTTCGAGTTCCTGCTCATGTCGTTTGGACTGACCAATGCACCCGCCGTATTCATGCAGCTGATAAACGAGTTCTTTTGGTGCTTCCTCGATCAATTCGTGGTGGTATTCATTGATAATATTCTTGTATATTCGATGACCTAGGAGGACCATGTTGAGCACTTGCGGATTGTGCTAGAAACCCTCAGTGCCCACCAGCTGTATGCGAAGCTGGAGAAGTACGAGTTTTGGTAGGAGGAGATGAAGTTCCTCGGTCACATGATGACGAGGGAGTGTGTCGCTGTAGACCCCTTGAAGGTTGATGCAGTGCGTTAGTGGGGCCAGCCTACGAACGCGTCCGAGATCCGTAGCTTCCTTGGATGATTTATCGAGGGTTTCTCATGTATTGCTGCACCGCTGACCCAGTTGACGCGGAAGGGCGTCGAGTTCATCTGGAGTGACACCTGCGAGGAGGCATTCACGGAGTTGAAGGACCGCCTCACGTCCAATCCTATTCTCACTCTTCCTGATGGGAGTGAGGGCTTTGTTGTTTTCACTAATGCCTCCAGAGTTGGCATGGGTGCTGTTCTGATGCAGCACTGGAAGCCTATGGCGTATGCCTGGCGCCAGCTCAAGGTCCACAAGCTGAACTACCCCACTCATCATTTGGAGCTTGCAGCAGTTGTCTTCGCACTGAAGGTGTGGAGGGATTATCTATATGGGGTCAGGTTCGAGATCTTCTCGGATCATAAGAGCTTGAAGTACCTATTTTTGCAGTCCGAGTTGAACCTGCGTTAGAGGTGATGGATAGACTTGTTGAAGGACTATGATTTTGACCTTCAGTATCACCCAGGCAAGGCGAACGTGCTGGCGAATGCGCTTAGCCGTCAGCCACGGGGCCTGGTGGCTCAGATGATGTTGCGATAGTGGCAGATGCTCAAGGATGTTTTAGAGTATGACTTTGAGTTTGTCTGCAGTCTTCCATTGTTCAACTTTCGAGCTTGTTGATTCAACCGTCCTTGGTGGCTAGGGTGAACGAGGATCAGCAGACAGACGAGTCACTTCAGGAGTATCGAGCAGAGGCTGCGTCCGTGGAGTAGTCAGACTGGCAAATTGGTTCTGATGATAGATTACACTTCAGAGGCCAATTATGTTTCTCGGATGTGCCAGATTTGCGTCGTGATCTAATGACTGAGGCAGACCGATCGAGACTTACTATTCACCTGACTCCACGAAGATGTATCGTGATATGAGGAGGCAGTATTTTTAACGGGGGATGAAGTGCCAGATTGCTAGTTTTGTGGCCAAGTGTGATACATGTCAGCGTCTCAAGGCTGATCATCAGAGACCCCCTGGTCCCTTGCAGTCGTTGAGCATTCCAGAGTGGAAGTGGGAGCACATATCGATGGACTTCATCGCAGGGTTGCCAAGGACTCAGTGTGGTCACGATACCATCGGGGTTATCGTCTATCGTCTGACAAAGTCAGCTCATTTCATTCCAGTACATGCTTCCTCGTCTATGGACTGGTTGGCGAGGATATTTATTGAGGAGATAGTGAGACTGCACGGCATCCCAATTTTAATCGTTTCAGACTGAGACTCCAGATTTACGTCTTAATTTTGGAGGAGTTTTCAGTAGGCATTGGGGGTCACTTTGTATCTCAGCACTGCTTATCATCCGCAGATGGATGGGCAGACCGAAAGGGTCAACCAGATCCTTGAGGATATGCTCAGAACTTTTGTGATGACTTCGCAGGGAGTTGGGATGAGCATATGCGCATTGCCGAGTTCGCATACAACAACAACTATCAGGCGACTATAGGCATGACTCCTTTTAAGGTACTTTATAGCAAACCGTGTAGATCTCCTAGTTGTTAAACCGAGGTTGGAGAGCATTGTCTCTTAGGTCCTGAGCTTGTGCAACAGACGTCGGAGGCTATTGATGTTATTAGACAGAGGATGTGCATAGCTCAGAGCCGGCAGAAGAGTTTTGTTGATCGTCGGCGTCGACCCCTCGAGTTCGCAGTCAGGGACATGGTATATCTCAAGGTCTCGCCTATGAAGGGCGTGGTTCGCTTTAGTGTGAAGGGCAAGCTCGCCCCTATATTTATTGGACCTTTTGAGATTACCAAGCGTGTGGGCGCTGTGGCCTATAGGTTTGTCTTACCTCCTGAGTCATCCGCGATCCACGACGTGTTCCATATTTCTACGTTGCGGAAATGTGGGTCGGACACTATTCTTGTGATTGATTGGCAGCCACTCGAAGTCCGTGAGGATGCTTCTTACATCGAGCAGCTGATTCATATTCTTGATCAAAAGGAGTAGGTCCTCAGGACCAAGGTCATTCCCTTAATAAAGGTACAATGGGATTATCATTCAGAGGCTGAGGCGTCTTGGGAACACGAGTCTGAGATTAGGGAGCATTATCCTCATTTGTTTGATGATTGATTGCTTATATTGATTGCATTGCCTTCTCTTGTGATTGATGATTGAGATATATATATATATTATGATGTTTATGCATTTTTATCATTCCGATTTTGTCAATTTCGAGGATGAAATTTCTTTGTTGGAGGGGAGGATTGTGAGACCCGACCCTAGTTCTCATATGTGCATGTGTGTGTGAGTATGCATCTCGTTCATTTTCATCCCGCGGTCCTACCGGTCAAATTTTGGCGACCTGCGACCCTCGGATTGTGTTTGCGGTCATCCTTGAGTCCGATCACGTAGACCTAACTCGGATCGACCCTAAACCTATGCCATCTCGTTCGTATCGTCGTTGTGGTTCCAACGAGGAGTCTTGTACATTCATCCGACTTATAGATCAAAAGTTATGAGTGTTTCATCATGTGGCCCACTTTTTGTACAAAAAACACATATGGACCACTTCCATGACATAACCTCCAATGCACACCACCCACACACACTACACAATTGCATGAAATTGACACCACCCATTCTATACACCACCCAAACCTAGTCTAAGTATAGCAACTTTGTTATTGTCACTATAGGCCATCATTTGCTTTCTTACAACATAATCATTACCTCCCTACACATCCTCTCTCTCACTCTTTCCTCTCATTCTCTCATTTCCTCTTCCATTTGCAAAACATTTAGTTCCTTCTTCCCTCCATTCCAGCCCCTTCTCCCTAAAATACCTCCTCATCTACCCCTTCTCACTTGATCTTAACCATTGATCCATGTTGCTTGAAGCCTCTAAATGATGGTGATGTAAGTTTAAGGTTGATCTAGGTGGGTGACTATTAATCTTGTTGATTTATTTTTCACTTTTAATCTTCATATTTCTTCTTATGTAGATCATACGGGACCCACCAATCCATGGTAGGGATCCCATTTGACCACATGGATGTGGCCCTTGGGCCCATCCTATATGCATGTCATGATACATATGGCGTCATTCTCCATGGACCCCATCATGATGTATTTCATGATCATCTCTATCTCAAGGTCATCTAGACCTTAGAGATCATGTTGGGATGGCATCTCAACCATCTATTGTATATATAAACCATACATGTGATAGTTTTATGGTTGTATGTGTAATCAAGGTAGTTGTATAGGTTTGATTGAATCTTGGGAGGGCCCATTAGTGGCGGGATCCTACCCCCATGGCCAATCCTTCATTTTTCTGATGTTAGTATTCTGATCACGCATGTGTGGCCCACCTTGTGGACCAACCAAAAATCCAGACCATCCATGGAGGTTAGACATCCATGGTGGTCCATCCTTAGACATGTGGCCCCAAATTCACCTAAATGGGGCACATGTAAGGGATTTTTTATGATGAGGAAGGTCTGGATATTTGTGGAGCCCACTGGGGTGGTCCACAACATGATTTTTGGGGGTTAAATCCCTTCTTATATGATGTTTCTATTCAATTTCTTTCAAGTACAGGTTGTTGTCCAAATCTGTCTGAACAGATTTTGGGCCAATTTGGGGCTAGGATTTGAGGCTTTTGGTACGGAATTGTATATCAAGCGAAATATGATTTTTGAAGATGGGTATCCCACCTGTAGGCATGCCAATTTCCAGCCCCAATTGACCTCTTTTGGGTCCCCAAAAGGGTAGGCCAATATGGGTACTTGTTGAAATTTCTGCTGTAATTCTAGCAAGGTTACAATTTGGAAATGTAAAATTATAAAATAGTTTCTGATCAGGTGGGCCACTTTGGTAGACCCTACCTTTTACTACATATATGAATGAAGGTTTAAATTTAATTTTTCCAATTTTTGGACATTTAGGGCCCACCCCATTGGGTGCTTAATCATGGTCTATACAAAATTCTGCACTTAGCAGAATATCTGGACAGTCTGTAATTCCGAATTTAATTAAAATAGTTCTAGGTATCGAAAATTTATGAAAATTTACAAGGATGTGGCTCACCCATGGTAGGACCCACCTACCAAATTTTAGGGCTAACCGTGGCAAGGTCTGGACAAGCCCACAACGTTGGGACGTCCAGGTCAGTCTGATTTTCTAGACAGACTGATTTCTTTTGGAGCTATTGTGGCCCACCAAATTTAAGGGAGTGTTGAACACACTCTTACCTTTTTTCCTTAGACATTTTTTGTTTTAATTTGTGCCCCTTAAGGCCCACCTTTGTGGTGATATTATAAGCTAACCTTAAGCAGATTTTTAAGTAGTTTTATAGGCCCAATGGACTGTAAACCTCTTCCTTGAGCCCAACATTGTGCAAGGGATGACCTTATTGAATTTGAGCCCAATGGGCTGTCTATAAGCTAATCATGTATATTATGAACCTTGATGCCCTCATAAAGTACTTAATTATGGGCTGACTTGCAAGGCCCACATTGATGCATATTGTGGAGGGTCTTGCTAAGTCTTTGGGCTGATATGACAAGGCCCACACTGTCAGTTTAAGTCCTGCCCATGTGTATTTTTGGGTTTGCGGGCTGCTCTCTAAGTCCACCATAATGCATGAATTGAATGGCTTTTGTTTTTAGGATATTTCCTCAAGGCCCATTATGTGATATTATATATATGCATGGCCGCCCTTTTGTGTTGGTAATTAGGCCTTGTGGACTAAGTCCTTTTGGATACACTCATTAATCTTGGGCCTATAATCTCCTATCTATTGTGATGGGCTTAGGGGCAAGAATATACAAGAAGTTGGTCCCTTGGCCGCCTATTAAAATTGACCCTATACTTGGGCTAAAAAGTGAGGGCCAACTCACTTGTGTTAAATGTGAGAATTGCCCATGTAAATGAGCTACCAGGCTGCCCATGAAGCCCACCACAACATATGGGTTTATAACCCTTATGGTTGGGCCCAAACCTCACCTGAGGGCCCACTACATGGTCTATGAGATTGGGCTTGGAGTATGGCCCATTAGACCAAACATTACTTAGGCCTTAGACCTTACATTATATGTGTAGTGGGCTACCTTTTGGGACCCAGTTGAGGTTGGATGTCCTCCTTGGTGGCCCTAAGGTATACCCATAGAGGCCCTTATAGGTGGTTGAAGGTCCACCTTAGGCCTGGTTAGGACCGTTCCTTTTTAAGATCATGACTCTCTCTTTAGCTTGTGGGTCATCCCAAAGTACTAGGCCCCCACTAGAGGATTTTCCTTCTCTTTAGGACGCCTGTCTATTTGCTTAGAACTTGTCCCTCCTTAGGACAGAGGATTCCATATTCCACAAGAAGCACACATTCTTGTGACCCATATGCATCATCTGTATGAAGTGATTGCATTGTGTGGTGGTCATTGAGGGATGAAGTTTCTCCCCTTATGCACATTATGTGCCTGCAGTTAGTGTATGATCTATGTGTGTGACTTGTGCATTGGCATAACATTTCATGATAATACCGCCCTTTCTTCATCAGGGCCTCGCCTCCACAGGGATATTGGTAGATGATCGTATGAGTGGAAATCGGAAATATTACTTGAGCATACCGGATACATAGGATGCCCATGGGTGAAAATTTCAAAATTTTCATGGTACTAAGGATCTGCTCCAACGCCATGACCGAGTGAAAACTATGAGCGCACGAGAGTCTTATACCGCTAGGCCGCAACTCCTACTGTCGTATAGTCGGTTGAATAGGGGTGTGGCTTTACCTGCCTGGTGTGAGGAGGCATTGTTAGGCTAAGTCTGACCAGCTCGTAAATGGGTCCGCTACCTTTAGGCCTTGTTGGTGATTGACTGTCCACAGGCGAGTATTAAGGTCTCTTACGCTCATTTAATTATGCGGGGTCTGTAGAGCGGCAGTCATTCAGCAGTGTAATGGACCCTGGTGATTTCCTTATTATTGGAAATGTACTTAATATGTGGTTTGGATATGAGCACTGGCATTACTTGTATCGCATTAGCATTGACTATGTAATCCCCTTCATACATTGCCTTGGTATAGCGTCCAGTACTCATTGCATCGTATTCATGATAAGCCTTGGTAAGGCTACTGATATTCTCATTGAGCATGTTTCTTTCCTTGTACCTCATGCTATTCTTCTGTGCACCTTTGTCACACACTTTCACTACCCTCTAAGCTTCTATAAGCTTATGCACGATTGATGCATGCAGGAGACTCTAGGTAGGCGTCGTAGCAGCAGAGCGTAGAGTAGAGTTGAGTTTGAGGACTCCAGTGTTGCGGACCTTTCTCTCCTTTCCCATTATCTTATGTATATCCTTTCGGACCTAATGTAAGCTTGTAAAAGTTCAAATTCCTAGTAGATTTTGTGAAGTGTGCCCCTTGTTATTCTCAGACGTACTTGCTGTAATCTTGGGTATACTCGTGTTGGAATGATTATACTATTATGGAAATCCTCCTTATAAGATCCCAGGATCGGAACCTGTCTCAGGAGCCGAGAATGAGGTACTACGGAGGCTGTTACGGTCAGAACCGACTATCGGGTTCCTTGTGAGTCCGGTTACCATGTCTGGGGCGTGACAGACGTGATCTAGTCTATTTCTTATCGAAGTATCGTTGTCGAGATGCTTGTCTAATTAAAGATTAAACCAGGCATTTCACAAGGATCGGGAAAACATTGTAATTTGTCCTTGCGCATTTTACATATTTACGAGGCATCAAATTGAAACTCATTCATGTCATGATTGTCATATGTATATTGAAGGAGTTTACAAGTTTGGATTGTAGGTGGTTAGATCCCCTACACTTTTTGCGACCTTACGACGACAACACACTTTGATTTGGAAATATAGTGTTTTTTTTTTTTTTATGTTGCACAATCTCCTAAGGCCCATTGTACTGTTTATTTGACATCCAATCTATTGATTAGGTCATACAGGCCTATATGAAGGGAAAAACAAAAATCAGCTTGATCCAAAACTTTTATGGCCCCCAAAATGTTTTTAATAGTCAAAGCTCATTCAATACTGTTTCCTGTACTGTGGTCCACTTGAGATTGGGATATACCTCATTTTTAGTCTCTTACTGTAAACTTATCCTTAAAAATAGATGGACGGCATGGATGAAACACATACATCATAGTGGGGCCCATAGAGTACCGACCACCAGCCATTGGCTGGTGTCGGGGGAGTAGCCAATCCGTTTCCACCCATGGTTAAGGATGCAGTTGGAATCTGTCAGCCTAGGTGGACCATTGTACCAATGTGGGGATCACTTGTCATGATTTTTTATGAAAATGGAGGCCCCAACTGACCCAAGGGTCATTAATGACTTGAATGATAAGTGTTGGAGGTTAGTCGGTGCAATAAAAGGTGTATGCCCAATAATGGACCTTCATAGGTCATTTTTGGGTATTCTTATCTTTTGGGCTCATCCCTGCTTCCCTATTCCCGACACTGGATTCCCACTCCCGTGTCGTTTTTCATTCTTCTTTCACTCTCTGCTCCTATTTTCTCTCTCGTTTACTCTCTCTTTTCTCACTTTTATTCTACTTTTTCTTTCTTCCTTTTTCGTTTTCCTTTCACCTTGTTTCCTTTTCTTTCCCTTTTTTCACCTTTTCTTATCTGGAAACCCAACCACTTCGTGCCATTGCCGGCCGATTTTTTGCTATCCAACGTTGAAATTTTCATCGCCCTTTGAAGGTAATCATGCTCACCATTTTCCTTCCTATTTGGACATTTTCCCCTTTTTGCCATGTATGGCTGCCGCCATTGAGGATGAACCCACCATGGCCATATGGGGTTCATTTAAGATGATCTGGACCGTTGTATGAGTAGGAACACACTGATTACGTTTCAATTGGTGGTTCGACGGCTTAGATGGAAGCATTCTTTTGTTGAGACTCCTTTCTATGATATGAGCCGTTAGATGGATAGATTGGGCATGTTCGGTTGATCTGTGCAATTGGATTGTCCAAATTGGGCCTACTTTGATGATCAGATTTGTTGGATAGGCCTGATTGTACTTATTCGTATGAATCTGGGCCATTGAGTAGATCTGACTTGATGATCTGGCCTCTTACATGGGCTCGTTTTGATGATCTGGTCCGTTGGCTGGGCTGCTTTGATATTCCAGCACGTTGGATGGACCGCTTTGATGATCTGGCTTGTTGGATGGGCCGCTTTGGATAATCTGACCTATCGAATGGGCCCCTTTGATGATCCAGCCTGTTAAATGGGCCACTTTTGATGATCCTGCCCGTTAGATGGGCCAGCTTTGATGATTTGTCTCGTCATATAAGCCCACTTTGATGATCCGACCCGTCAAATGAACCCGCTTTCATGATCTAGCCCGTCAGATGGGGCCACTTTTGACGATTGGGCCCATCAGATGGGCCTGCTTTGATGATATAGCCGGTCAAATGGATCACTTTGATGATCTGATTCGTCGGACGTGCTTGCTTTGATGATCCGGCCCGTCAGATGGGCTGCTTTGATGATGCAGCCCATTCGAAGGGCTACTTTGATGATCCAGCCCACCTGATGGGCCCGCTTTGATGATCTGACCAGTTGTATGGGCCACTTTAGACAATCTAGAGCATTGGATGGGCTGAGTTGATGATCAGGCCCGTCAGATGGGCCTGTTTCGCCTTGTGTTTCTTCCTTGTGCCCCCATTTGTTACACCTTCCTTGGCTGATGATTTTTTCATTTTGAATTTTGTAAGATAGTCCGAAGCGTGATTCAGACGGGGCTTCTTCTAGCTCGTCTGGCCGTCCTCCAGATGCTTGTGCCTTGACTGTCCTATACAATATTTCCCGTTATGCGATGTAGGCTCTCCCCGGAATTTAATGCATGAAGATAGCAGTTGACTGTGGATGACTGGGCTCTGTATGAGCTAACACCATTTAATTAGTGGGTTGGTTCAGGTCCATTCGTGACGCCTTATTGTTGCTCTCTATTGGCGCCAAAAGGCCCATACTTTCCATCTTCACTTTTGGTGAGTGAGGGATTACACTCGGTGATGTGCATGTGCACATGTGCCTTCCGGTGACTGATATCTCTCTTCCCGAAACCTTGTGAGACTGGCTATATGCTTCATGGCGAATTTCGATTGTAATGACCCGAGATTTGTATATTGGCGACTGTGTAGGCGTTGCGATTCCAACGCCGCACGGTACACCCCATGATTTTGATCCAGCCCAAATGCAGTCTGATCCATTTGACCACATGCACTGACCTCGCAGTCGTTGCTGCCCCATCAATCCCTAGCGCAGAAAATGTCGTGGCTGAGGACCTTCTAATCACCTTAGGAAGGGGGAGGGAAGGGCCGAGACGGATGATCCAGAGATGGATCCTGGCGATCACATTGGCTACGTTGATAGATGAGTCTTCAAAGCGAACTGCGTTCCTGGCCAACCAGATTTCCCAAAATATGAAAGAAGGGGTGAGACCCATTAAGATTGACAAATAATCAGAAGATCCAACTGAAGACCACCATCTCGATGCTCTGCCCGTCGCCGAGGCGGGTGACGTAATATGGATATTGAAGAGGAGCTCAAAGTTGTCCCACACTTTACTGGCCAGGGTACCAGAGGAGAAAACATGATTGATCATCTCGACGTGGGGCCCATAGGTGAGAGGGCATCAAACGCATCTTGACGCCAAAGAAATACCTCTAGTTTAAATTGATGCAACCACCAGGATTGCGACATGAATGATCTTCCAAGTGAGGAGGGCAACTTTGGCGGGAGCTTTGGGTGCCAGACCCACTTAGACCACACTTTCCTATCTCCTGTAGGTCTGGAGTTCTTTCAAGCTGAACTAACAGTAAATTCTCCTAATGGGGAGTCGATCTAATTCCGCTTGTCCTTAGTGCAGAAGTGCTAGTTCCCTTGTCCGTAATGTGGCACCACCTGCGGGAGGAGACGTTGGACCCCTGTTGGATCTCGCCAATCGGAAGGTGCGATCAGCTCAAGGACAGATTGAGGCTGAGGGGAAGGTGAGTGGGGCATCCAATCCTTGAGAGGTCCAAAACCTGACCAATTGTCCTCCAAAAACTGCAATCTCCGCTGTTGGAATATTTGGTTGAATTAAATAGACTATTAAAATTCTAAAACCAAAAAAGAAAATAAAATTTGAGAAAGAAGATTTATTGGACTGAGTCGAGGCATGACGTGAGTCACTCGGCTTGAAATCGAATTTGCTCCCCTTGGACAGCGTTCTAAGTGCAACAGGTTTCCATAGCAATCGACCTCCAGGATACAACGACTATGACCTGGTCCTAGTGGTGCACTCACTATATGCGGGCTTAAACCACTTGCAATTTAACCCAAAAGTACTTAGTTGACTCAGCAATGAACTCAGTAAAATTTCTTAAATCAAAATAGCAGAGAGTGTTTTATAAGAGAGGAAAGGATTTTTGTATGTTTGAAATATGAATCGAAAGTCTTTATATAGACTCTGAAGTGGTGCATAAGCACCTTTTTAAAAAGGGTTAGGTCCGTTGGGTTTAAACCCAACAGATGCGACCAACTGGAATGGACACATCTCTCTGATTTAAAACGAAAAGGCGCAAGTGCGAGTACACTCTCGCAAATAAAGTCCTGCGAGTACTGACACACACACCCACGAGAGTACACTTGCACAGCACCTGCACCCACGCCCACGCCCAACCCAGCCCCTCTCATTGCGTCGCGTTGCATAACGCACATGTACACACACGAACACAGACTCGGACTTGGACTTGGTTCGGCTCGGCATGGCATGGCACGACACGGCTCGTCTCGGCGCGTGCGCATGTGTGATCAATGGCATAGATTAGAGCTATTAGCATAACCCTTCCATAGGACCAAATTCACATGCCCCTTGAATGGAGCTCAAGCCCCAAGGCAAAAAGCCTATCTTATATACAAGATGTTTTTCTTTGTCAAATCCGATGTGGGACAAAACCCACAACTTAAAAGCACCAAAAATTTCAAATGTGGAAGGAAACTGAAAATTTTGAAAATCAAAATTTTAATGTTTATTTTGAAACAAAATACAACACCCGCTACCAATAATCTAGTGGCTATGAGCAATGACAACAAGGAATAACTTACATAAAACCTTCCACAGGGGTGAGGCAGAAGGAGTGAGACTAATGTCACCAGCAAGAAGAAGATTGTTGGCATATTTCATCTTCATGAAGGCAGCCCATCAACTATCATCTCCCCTGTATTTGATGGTTCATGCCATTTTCATTCGGAAGGCCTTCATCACGCTGGTCAGGCTCTTCATCCCTATGCCACCTTCGAATTTGGGAAGGAAGATTTTCTTCCAACTTACCCAATGACATTGTTTACGATCACCGTCCCATCCTCAAAAGAAGTCGAAGAATGCTTTTTCTAGGCTGTAGAGCAAAGAAGAAGAAACCTCTATTGTCATTATAGTGTGAACTGCATTATACGCCCTGCTTAGGAAATGATCCTGCTTTTCCAACCCGAGATACAAACCTGAATCTTCTCAATTAACGCTTGGAAGTAAGATGACCGCAGTCTCCCCTTGAAGATGGGGACCCCAAGGTAGGTGAACGTAGCAGCCCCCTTGTTGAAGCCCAACATTCTCTGGACTGATCTAATTCATGTGTTAAATTGAGAAGCCGAGAGAATGAATTAAGAAGCTTTTCATGGTGTTGATTTTTTTTGGCCTGATGCCTTCTGGTACTAGGAGAGGAAGCTCTTAATCCGTCTGATTGAATCACAGCTTCCATTAGCGAATAAGACTGTGTCATCCACAAAGAGCAAATGGGAGATCAGCGGGTAGCTCCTGCGGGTCATGAATGGGCTATAGAGTCAACTAAGGACCTCAACCGCAGGATGAATAGGCTTGGTGAGATTGGATCACCCTGACGAAGACCTCTAGAGGATTTGAAAAAACCACAAGGTTCGCCATTGATGATGATTGAGAATCAAGAATTGCACCAGCAATTTTCGACCATCGCTACCCATATTGCATCGAAATCGAACCTATAAAGGACTGCCTTGAGAAAGCCCCAATTGAGCCTATCGTTGGCCTTTTCCATATTAAGTTTGCTGTGAATGTTCCTTACTCTAGCCTTATGATCAATGTCATGAAAAATTTCTTACACAAGAGCGTAACTCTCCGCTATCAATCTTCTTTGGACGAAAGCCCCCTGTTCAGCAAAAACAATTTGGAGAAGATTTTATATACACAATTGCAAAGACGGGGATTTTGGGATGAGGCAGAGTAGTGTCGAGGTGAAGGCCCTCGCGAGTGCACCACCGTTGAAAAGGGACCTGGCAGCTAGAAGGAGATCATTGCCCATGATATCCTAGCACCCAACGAACAATGCTCCAAAAAAGCCATCTGGGCCTGGAGCTCCATTAGGAGGCAACCCTTTAGCTGCAACAAGGACCTTCTTAAGCATCGGTCAAATTGTAGTAAAGACCTCTACAGTAGAAGTAGGAATAGGTCAATGGGTCCTAAAGCGAATCTAACATACAATTATCAAGATATACTCATTTTAACTCTACAGGCTTCCAAGCCAAGTAGAGGATCCAATCACAAGACTACTTAATATTTAAACAAGATATGACACTTAGTCTATAATGGATGAACTATGTGAAAGTGTGTAGGATGTGAGTCTTATCAGTTCTAGATATTCATATTGTCATGCTTTCATGTGATAATACCAAGTAAACACAATAAGAGAATATGCAAATATCAATCCCAAACACAGTCGTTTATAGTGGTTCGGCTATATGCATATTCTACTTCCAGCGGACGCACTCAACCCTTGAGTGTACCGAATTTCACTAACGGAGGTTTCAAATCAGGTTCACCTCAAACCTTTACAACCTACACAAGGTTCCTAAACATGCCTACACAAGGAAAACGTTTATGCCCAACACAAGAGCAAAGGTCCTACATAAAGCACCTACGTTTTATGCCCTACGCAAGAGCAAAGGATCTACACAAGGAACCTAGATTTTATGCCCTACACAAAAGCAAATGATTCACACAAGGAACTTAGGTTTTATGCCCTACACAAGAGCAAAGGATCCACATAAGGAACCTAAGCTTTATGCCATACATGAGAGCAAAGGATCCACACAAGGAACCTAGGTTTAGACCACACAGGTCAATGACCAACACAAAGGACCTGAGTTTATGCCCTAAACAAGAGCAAAGGTCCTATACTAAGAACCTAGACGTACTCTCACGTCGGATGCCTCCTATGAGGGCTTGTAAGGGGTGAGATGCACCTGTGACCCAATCCTACACAAGGAATGATCAACAGGGTCTCTGGACTCTAATGACTTACAGATAAGTAGATGAGCCCCATTCTGTACGTTGATGAAGATGATCTCCTTAGATGACGGAGATTCTTCAGCTCCCTTGATCCGTAACACTTATGATGCTCCAATGTAAGGTGACGGGTTGGGTCAGGGTTATGTTGGAATCTAATCTAGTAAATGCTACTCATTTGAGAGACAGAGAGATTCCAAGCTCTTTAAGCATTCAAGGGATCCAAGCTCGATGATTTGCCATTAAGATGGTAACTGAATGATCCTTGAATGAGGAAATTCATTCACCAATCCACTCTATTGAATATCAATGATGAGGGTGGATTGAAGGATGAACTCCCATGAGAAAAAGGGCTTAGGGTAGGTAGTATGCAATTACTCTCTCAATGCTCTCTCTTTTTCTCATTATCTCAGCTAAGAACAAGCTCTCCTTATAAAGGAAAAACGCTCCAACGGAAATAAAGCTGTCAGTTTCCGACTGAGTTCGATGTCATCGAACTTGATTCAATGTCATCGAATGTATACTTTCGATGCCATCAAATATCAGTTCAATGATACGAACTCAACTAAAAAACATTCCGGGAACATTTTGAAAGAAGATCGATGACATCCAACCTGATTCGATGTCAACGAGATTTGAACTCTGATGTCATCGAATTGCAGTTTGATTCCTCGACATTATATGTGATATTACACAAGAGCTTGCTGGACACTTTTAAACATGTCTTCGATGTTATTGAGAATGATTCGATGTCATCAAAGTTTGAATTTCGATATCATCGAATTCCAGTTCGATTCATCAATCATTTCAGAAGATATTCCTTGAAGGCTCGCTGGACACTTCTTTGTCCAATTTCGATGTCATTGAGGTTTCTTTGATGTCATCGAAGTTTAAATTTCAATGTCATCGAGGCTGGATCGATTCCTCAAACATTTCAGTTAATTTTCCTTTGAAGCTTGCTGAACATAGACTTGTCCAGATTCGATGTCATCCAACCTTACTCGATGTCATCGAAATTTGAATTTTGATAACATCGAAGCTCGTTCGATTCCTCGAGCAAAGTTAGAATATTTTCCAAGAAGTTTTGCTAGACAATGCTCTAAGTTTTTCGATTTCATCGACCTTCCTTCGATGTCATCGATTACTGATGTTCGATGTCATCGAAGGTATGTTCGATTCATCGAATATTTTGTCCAAATATTATGTGGTTGCTGGACATAAAAGGTTTCATTTCGATGTCATCGAAGTCTGTTCGATGTCATCGAAAATGAGTGTTCGATTTCATCGACCGAATCTCGATGTCATCGAATAAAGTAGAAAACTTAGAAATTTTTCCTGTTTGAGAATTAAGTTTTCAGACTTTTAACTCCTATATTGTTGTAAGTCTTTTAAGGATTTATTTACTTGGGTGTTTTGGGACATGGGATGTGAGGCTTAATTTACCTATGATGAGCTCAAAACACACATCCAGTTGAGGCAATAGCTTGGATGATCTTCATATGGGGCTCACTTGACTTATCAACTCAACCTTCATACTAATTGAGAAACTAGGGCACTTTCAGTCGTTTCCTCCAGCAATCCTCTATTCTCTTCCTCAGTGACGCAGGATGGGATGACATTTAGGAGATCTCCCGAGTAGGCTAGTTGATCGGCTTTCGTGAGAGAGGAAAAAAACTCAATTGCGACTACTTTGATGGAAGCCTGATCAGTCGTTACTCCCCCTCCCTCCAATTTGATTTCTTTGATGGTAGATCTTTTGGCCTGCTCAGAAGCCATGTTATGGAAGAATCGAGTGTTCCAGTTGCCCTCGTTAAGCCATTGATTTTTAGATTTATGTTTTCAAAAAATCTCCTCTGATACCACCTGTAACACCTCGGATTTCAGGGCCGAGTAGATATTTGCCTCCCGATATCCCGGGTGCCACTTATGCTTTGCGGAAGCAGGGTTCTATAATTCATTTTACCTGGGCTTTGAACGATTCCTGGAATTAAAATAGACTATGCAATGGCCGCCTCATCTAGCGCATTAGGCTCTATGGTACCTGCATACAAGATGAGGTCTAGTTGGTGTTTTAAAACACCGTCCCAGAGTGGGAGTGAGTGATCAACTCAGCGAGTTCCATTTACAATAAGTTACACATGTTATCAATTCGATAGACACAATTAATGAAAAGCATCAAACACAACATTCATAGCTACTCTTATTAATGCATATGCATGTTATCATGATATGATGCATGCCCTCACCATACAACACTCCTTCGAGCGACGTCATCTTACGTTTGCAACGCCCAACACTCCCTCATAAGGTGACCTTGACCGTCGAGTCGTAAACCTAACTAATGCAATGCCTAAATATTCATGTTAGCTAAGTATTTAATTATGTCCGTTCATCCAGCAAGATTGGGGAAGATGAAAAATCTCCATTTAATCAATGGCCTTATACAGATCACTTGGCCTAGGGCGGCCGTAGCGGCTCTGAGCCCGCAATCCTTGATCCAAATTTAGGTATCATCCATTTGTCTCATAAATCAATAATTTCAAAAGTAAGGTATGATACCCAAAGATATGAAGATCAACTTGGTACGAGTCGACACCCAAACACCAAGTATAATCACTTAGTTCTGAGGTGCGGACTTGTCACATAACCAAATCACTATAAGGAAAATGGCTCATCACCCAATTTCATTCATGCCCAGGTCATTCGAACAGTAATTTGGCACGAAACTATTGGCTGGATAATTTAACGGGGGTCGTTCGAACAAGGACATATTACTTCCTGTGCCCGCTAGTCACTATGGGGAGGCTCGTCACCCCAACGTAGGCTGACAACACGGACACAGTGTCCCATTCCACGATGCTCGGTTCTCGAGACTTGGTTACTCACTGGTCACTACTGGGAAGCTCGCCACCCTAGCGTAGGCCGACAGCTCGGATACGATGTCCCATTCCACTATGCCCGACTCATGAGTCTTAATGGGATCGTATCACTAACGGTTATCAATAGGCCTCTTAAAGGTATGGGGTGCTTTAGATTCAGGCAAGTGTGATTATACATGGTTAACATACATGGTTGGTTAGCCAATGAGCCAATTTGTCCCGTTCAGGCGAGTTGCGGAACATATGACATTGGGAGTGAGCATCCCATGTAGTCTAACTACTGCCGACTATCCATATTTGAACTAAATGGGTCAAATTGGCCGTTGGACAACCCTACCAATGGGGCTGCCGCCACAGGCTTCGATGTTTGCTAGCCAACCCAACAAGGGGAATTGAATATCCAGATATAACAAGGGAACACTACAATCTACTTCTAGTTATGGAAAATTTAAGCATGCGTAAGTATAGATTTATAAGCGTATATTACTAAACATCAGGTTGCAAAGGAGTTCTAAGCAAGCATGCAAGAGTTCCAATTCATGTAAAGTTGTAAGAGGACCATATACTATTCCTAATTTCAGAGAATTGGGGCATGCATGCAGACAATTTGTAAGTGTTATGGTCTCATGCTTCTTTGGTTGTCAAATTTTGATGTGTCAAAATATCTATCTGTGTCCTGTGCTTGTATGATAATTTATATGAATTCAAGACACTGCATAAATACTTCAAGAAGCTACAAGTTGAACTTTTCAAGAAGCTACATGTTGAAGTCTCAAGAAGCTACAATGTTGATGTTCAAGTCTTAAGAAACAACTCATGACTTCAAGACTAATAAGCAATGCATGAAGTAGTTGTTATGTTGATAAAGATCTCAAGTTTGAAGCTACAACAAGTTCAAGATCTCAAGCCTGATATGGTTCAAACAATCTACATTCGTTGAATGGTTGAAGTTCAATGTCCATACGACATGATTCAGGTTTGTATGACCTTAGGTTGACCCTTTAAGTAGGTCACTTTGGATACATAAATCAAATATTTATTTTACATAAGTTTGGTCTATTCTACGACCAGTCCTGGCATTGGTTCGACTAGTCCAAGAAATTCCACGACCAGTCCTACGTAGTTGAAGATTTTTCAGAATTTTTGGTACGCCCACGACCAGTCCTGGATGTCCTTCGACCGGTCGTAGGTGTGGCTTCGACTCGTCCACGACCAGTCGTGGAGCTACGACTCAAAGTCCAGCAACGTAATCTATGGTCCTACGACCAGTCGTAAGGATCTACGACCAGTCGTAGGTGACCCACGACCAGTCGTAGGCTACTCACGACCAGTCGTGGAACGACTTTCAAAGATCGCGCTTAATTTTTCAAAAATCTGTTAGAGCTACGACCAGTCGTAGGAACGATTTTTGCTTATATAAATTGAACACGAAATTCAGAGTTTTCACACTACAACTCTATTCAATTCAAGAATTTTCAAGTGATCACTCTGAGATAAGTCTGTGTTTATTTTAAGCTACATTGTGCTTATTTAATATTCCTTTTTGCTAGTTTATTTAATTTGATTTTGTTTCTTTATTCCAATCTTACTTGAAAAGAGGAATTATCTTATTCCTTCTTCTTAGAATCAAAATCAAATATAGCTACGCCGAACAAGTTAAATCTAAAATCTAGTAGAATTTAGAACCTTATGAATGTGAGTATTATAAATTGAACTTTGACATTCAATCATCTATTCCGATTGGTTCTACCGGGCTGCTAAGAAAAGGAGAAATCCAGGTATTTTACAATTCTGTAAAATTTATTTACTTTTGGTTTTGTTTGAGGTTAAGCCAGAAAAACCTCATTGTACTGGTTTTGTTTGAGGTTGAACCAAAAAAATCTTATTGTATTGGTTGTCTGAGGAAAACCAGAAAACTCAGAAAAGAGGGGTTTTCGAATTGTGTAAGCCCAAGTGAAAAAGACACAATTGTAAAGGTTTTTGGTGAACCTGTGAAAACCTATTTCATAGTGAACGCTAATATCCCCCGTGTGAGGATATTAGAGTGGAGTAACTTTCGTGTGGTTGTTGAAAAACGCAGTTGGTGTACACAAAAGTAACCACTATAACTCTTTGTCTTGTGGATTGAATGCTTGCTTAATTTTCATATCTTTTATCATTCGATTGTGTGGAATGTACAAGTGGATGTGAATGTTGTAACTATTTACATTTCAAGCAAGTGTGGGGATTGTTGTAATAATTTAGATCTATACTTCTGCATTTAATTTCAATTCCTAGCTATTTCATTTACTTATATTAAAATTGAGTCCTTGATCCAAAAGATATTCTAGAAATAAGGTTGTCCTACCATAAGCCCTTGTTTATTATGGTGTAAGGTTGTCCTTAGAAGCCGAATTTGTATCAATCTCTCAATACTTATTTATCAAGGTGATTTAAAATTTAGCATTGTGAATTGATTCATATTGTAAGGATATTGGTTTACTTTATTTCTGCTGATTTTATTTTAAATTTGGCATAGTCCTATTCACCCCCCCTCTAGGACATATAGCTTGGCCTTTTTCAAGTGGTATCAGAGCCTAATAGCTCATTTTTGTTGCTTTTTATTTGGATTTATTTCCTGAGCTAACAATCTAAGCTATATAAAAAGATGTCAAATTTTGATAGCCTTTCAATTACTAGGCCTCCACCCTTTGATGGTTCCAACTATGCCTATTGGAAAGCCGAAATGAGGATCTTCCTCAAATCAATGGATTAAAGTGTGTGGCAAGCCACGATGGTGAATGGAATCCTCCTATCATGGAAGTAACTGGTGTTGATGGTTCAAAATCTATGAAAATTACAATCGTATTACTAATGGACCACACTTGAAAAAATGAGAGTAGTCTTAATGCTAAAGCACTAAATGCATCACTTACGCACTATCACCGGATGAGTTCAAAAGAATCATATCTGTGATACTTAAAAAGCAAGCTGGGATATTTTAGAAATGACACACGAAGGTACATCAATTGTCAAGAAATCTAAAGTCTAACTCCTCACAACTAAATTTGAAGAAATTCATATGGAGGAAAATGAAATGTTTATGGACTTTTACACTAGATTGAATGACATTGTAAACTCAATGTGGGTCTTGGCGATAAGATCCCGTAAAGTAAAGTGTGTGCAAAAATACTACGCTCTCTTCTGAACGGTTCAATTCTAAGGTAACCGCAATCCAGGAACTTCGTGATACGGATAATATGAAGGTAGAAGAATTAGTTGGTTCTTTACAAACCTATGAATTAAGTTTTAAAGCTCCTAAAGGTAAATCTATTGCTTTGAAGTCATCTAAAAGTATTACTCAAGAAAATTGATTGAGAAAAGTCCAAGATGATATGGCCCTTTAGTAAAAAGTTTTATAAGATTTTCAAAAGTAAGAAAAGAGTCGACTTTCAAAAGGCAAATGAAAAGAAACGTTCTAAACCTAAGTCTAAAACTTGGAAGTCATTGAAAGATAGTCAATGTTACAACCGTCATCGAGAATATGGGCATTTAGCAAACAAATGTCCTAAAAGGACAGATCCAAAAGGAAGGGTATGTTGGCTACTTGGGATGAATCGTCGATTAAAGCCTCTTCAATCGAAAATTGAAAATCGAGTCGGCGAAAGAACTTAAGGCCCTTATGACTCTAGCCAAGTTTACTTTTTCAGATCACGATGATTCAACAAGTGAAGAAAATTTGGATAGTGATCATGAAAATGATGAAGATCTTCAAGATGCTTACAATGCCTTATATAAGGAAAGTTGTAAAATTGCTGTCAAACTTAAACTTCAAAAAGAAAAGTTTTTTAAACTTAAAGAATGTTTTGAAACCCTTGTTTTAGAAAAATCTCAAATTTGATTGTTTTGAAAAATCAAAGTGTGATCTAGAATTCAAAACCTCCTAATTGAAAATTTGAAATCAAAATGAGAAACTTAAAAATGAAGTATCTTCTCTTCCGAGTTTGAAGGACACATGGAGATATGCCCAAGGTGATCCAAAATTATAAAAATTATTATCCGGATCAAGAAAATGTGGCGATCGATCCGGGTTGGGCTATAATAAAAACACATCTCCTAAACAGAAGAATACTCGTTCCAATTTTGTGAAAGGAGAGACTTCTAACTCAAAAGGAAAAGTCTTAGTCAAGTTTTTCTAAAAATACAAAAACTTTTCAAAAACACAAAAGCGACTATATAAATTTCAAAAATCGATTCAAAACCCACTAGCTTTGAAAAAATTGTTGATTTACTTAAGGAGCTATTAAAATCTAACTCAAGAGGGTCACTTTTACAACTATAAACAAAAGAAGACCAATTATTCTCCTAAACCTAAAACAAGATCTTGAAATGGGTTCCTAAGGTTGCTGTTTGGTTCTTGACACACTACTTTCAAAGCTACAAGCCATTCGAAATGGTACCTGACAAAGTGGATGCTCCAGGACATATGACGACGACAAAGCACTATTCACCGATCTTAAAGATATGGTGATGGGTCATCACATTTGGTGATGGTAGCAACTAAAGATAATTGGCAAAGGTACGGTTCAACTCTATAACCTTCCCTTATTTAAAAATGTTTTATATGTTGAGGGTTTAAAACACAACCTGTTGAGCATATCTCAAATATGCGATAACAACCATAATGTTAAATTTTCTAATCAAGGTTGTGAAATTATAAATGAAAAGGGTTCTGTAATATTAACTGGTCGCAGAACTTCTGAAAACTGCTATATAGTAAGCAATGGTAGCTCATCTGAACAAACATGCTACATGGTCCATACCGATGAGACAGAATTATGGCATAAACGCCTTGGACATGTACACTACCGAAATTTATACAGATTGAGCAAAAGTGAACTAATTAGAGGACTACCTAATATGCAAAAAGTAGACAAGATTTGTGGTGAATGCCAGTATGGTAAACAATCTAAGAGCTCTCACAAAAAGGTGAACTCCAATATCACCACAAGACCACTCGAGCTGCTCCACATGGATCTTATAGGACCAACAAGAACGGAAAGTCGAGGTGGCAAAAAGTACATCTTAGTTATTGTAGATGATTACACAAGATACACTTGGGTTTCATTCTTGAGAGATAAATCAGAAACCCTTGATAAAGTGAAAAAGATTATAAAACGGATTCAAACTGAAAAATGTTCTCAAGTCAGTAAGATCCGTAGTGATCATGGATCCGAATTCGAAAACAGCGGTTTTAAGAAATTTTGTAGCGATCAGGGAATATCGCATGAATTCTCTGCACCTAAAACTCCTCAACAAAATGGAATTGTCGAGAGGAAGAATAGAGTGCTTCAAGAAATGGGAAATGTTATGTTAAATAGCATGAAGCTCCCTAGAATCTCAAAATTTGAAGCAAGAATACACTGCTACATTATTAACCGTGTTTATATTTGTAAATCTAATAATAAAACGGCTTATGAAATGTGGTTTGAGAAAAAGCCTTCTGTCAAATACTTTCGAGTTTTTGGCAGCAAGTGCTATATTTTGCGTGACCGTGAAAATTTGGGAAAGTTCGATACTAAAAGTGATGAAGGGATCTTTTTTGGATATTCTTTAAACAGTCGTGCATATCGTGTTCTGAACAACAAGACCGGTGTGATTCAAGAGTCAATAAATGTTGTGATTGACGATCTTTTGAATACACTTGTCCCTAGTTCAGATAATGATGAAGTTCTTATACTTGAAAAATAAAAAATTTCATCAAGTGAAACTAATCCAGAATTAAGGACTGTTAAAGATCATCCAACTTCTCAAATACTTGGAAACCCTCTCACTGGTGTGCGCACTCGTAGACAATTAGAGGACATATGTAACTACGTATGCTTTACATCCCAGATTGAATCGGTTAACGTAAAAGAAGCACTTTCGGATGAAAACTGGATTCTTGCTATGCAAGAAGAACTTAATCAGTTGTCGAAATGATGTCTGGCACCTTGTTCCTAGACCTAAAGATAAACATATTATTGGAACAAAATGGATTTTCAAAAACAAATCTGATGAACTTGGAAATATTATTCGAAATAAAGCAAGACTAGTTGTACAGGGGTATACACAAATTGAAGGTATTGACTATAATGAAACATTTGCTCCTGTAGCTCGTCTTGAATCAATCAGATTTTTTATCTCCATTGCATGTTTTAGGAAGATTAAAATTTACCAAATGGATGTAAAGAGTGTCTTTCTGAATGGTGATTTACATGAAGAGGTATATGTTGAACAACCTACAGGGTTTGAAGATCCTAAATTTACTGATCATGTGTATCGTCTTAAGAAGGCTCTCTATGGTTCAAACAAGCTCCCAGGCATGGTACGAAAAAGCCACTAAGTTTTTACTGAGTCATAATTTTCAGATGGGGTGTGTTGATAAGACGCTCTTTGTTAAGAAACATAACGATGATATTCTAATGGTTCAAATATATGTTGACGATATTATTTATGGATCAACCTCTACTAACATGACTGTTGAGTTTGCAGATTTGATGAAGTCTAAATTAGAAATGAGCATGGTTGGAGAATTAAACTATTTTCTAGGGTTGCAAGTAAAACAACAACCTGATGGAATTTTTATCTCTCAAACCAAATATGCTCAGAGTTTAATTAAGAAATTTAGATTTGAGAAAGGTAAAAATTTTGATACTCCTATAAGTACAATTTTGAGACTCTCAAAAGACTCTACAGGTAATGATGTGGATCCTAAATTGTATCATAGTTTGATTGGTAGTTTGCTTTATCTGACTGCTAGTAGACCAGATATTGCTTTGAGTGTTGGTATTTGTGCTCGTTATCAATCAAATCCTAAAGAATCTCACTTAACTGCTGTTAAACGGATTATGCGATATGTCGCAAGTTCTACTAAACTGGGTCTCTGGTATCCACATGAGACTAATGTTCAATTAGCCTGAGTGCGTAGATCTTGATAAAATTGGAAACATTGATGATAGGAAATCAACCAGTGGTGGTTGTTTCTACATTGGAAATTGTCTTGTTTCTTGGTTTAGCGAAGCAAAGTTCTATATCGCTATCAACAATCGAAATTTGAATACATTCTTCTTTGAAATGCATGTACTCAACTTGTTTGGATGAAACGAATGTTAAGCGATTATGGAATCACTCAGGATTCTATGATTTTATTTTGTGATAATTCCAGTGCAATAAATATCTCTAAAAATCTAGTTCAGCATTCACGTACTAAGCATATTGACATTAGATTTCATTACATTCGTGAATTAGTGGAAGAAAAATTAATATATTTGAATTACATTCCAACCGAGACTCAACTTGCAGACATTTTCACTAAACCACTCGACAAAAGCAGGTTTAATAAATTAAAATTTGATCTTGGTATGTGCAATTTAAATTGAATTTACATGATTTGGTGTATCATAATGTACATAACTATGAGGTTTTATTTGCTTGAATTTGAAAATTATTTAAAAATTTTTGCAAATTTTGTGTCGTACTCGACCAGTCGTGAGTGTACACGACCGGTCGTAGCACGACCGGTCGAACACTTACACGACCAGTCGTGAAACTCGGGATTTCACTTTATTTTGGGGATTTTGACTCTTCTTCTTCATTTCTTTTTACTCTCCAACGGTTCTAGCTACGACCGATCGAACCCGCCTTCATAGTACTTCAAGGTTAGTGGTTCTTTTGCAGATTCTTGCTATTAGTGTTTCAAATCTCATTCTTGTAGAATCTATTTGGTCGTTCATTGCAAGTTTGGAGTTTTATCTTGAAAAATCTGTTTTATTTAAACCCAATTTCTTCCAACTTGTTGTTTCCTTGAAATCCTTCTGTGAAAATGGATGCTAGAGGTAAAAAGAAAACTACTAGAGGTCCATCTTTTTCTAGATCAGCCTCTATTGTACAACGTCATCTTTGCTCTCCCGAAAATGAACCTTCTAATGCTCGGGATTTGCGTATGCGCAATGTTATTGTTGAGCGTCCTGTTAATATTAATCACATTGCTTCATTTGGTATCCCTCCTCTGTTGGAATCTGTGGGATGGGATAACATCTTACATTGGGGTGGAGCTGCATACCAGTCCATTGCCCAATCCATGTTTGCATGTATCTGTGATTTTTCTTTTGAGGATTTAACTTTTAAAGTTGATACTCAAGAAGGATTGTTTTTAGTGGATCGACATTTGATTGCTGACATTATGAAAATACTTGTCAATGATGAGAGCATTCCAATTCATATTTTACATGACAGTCTCTCAGAATCTGAACGAAAAATGCTTACTAGAGATTTATGTAATTTGGATATTCATTGGACTCATAAAGGTCATGTACTTCCCTCAAGATATTTGTTACCCAGACACAGAGTACTTCATAGGATATTCATCTCAAATCTTTATCCACGTTATGGTAATAAAACGAACTCACTGCTTTCATGGTTCGTGTTTTGCATTATGTAGTCTCTGTGTAAAATATGTCTACCTTCTTTAATTTGTCATTCCATTATTTTGTCTCGTCACCATCCTGGACATAGTGATATACTCTTTGGTTATTTATTGACTATGCTGGCAAATCATATGCTCGTATCTATGTCTACTAGAGAAAAACCCATCCATCATCTCCCTTTTAATAATTCCAATCTTAACAAGATGAATTTAAAATTGGCTGATGGCCAAGTGGATGCTGGTAGCAGTGGTGCTGAAGCAGGAAATGCTCAAGCTAGTGATCTTCCTGAAGACATGAATATGAATGATTTATTTGAAGAACTTGAATCAGACTCGGCTGATGATCCTGATTTTCAGCCTTCTGATTTTGATGAAAGATTAAATTCCCTTCAAGAGCAGGTGGCTCAAATTCGTGTTACCCAAGACACGCAATTTTCATATTTACGCAAATATATGAGGCGGGTTGCTAAGGGTTTACATAAAATTGATCCATCTAATCCTGCACCCTCTTCTGGTTCTGACTAAATTTATGATGTGTCTGTAATATTTTTTTTACTGAACTTTTCGTGCTTACTGACTTTTTGAATTATGCACTATGCTCTCTTGAATCAACTCCTATTTTTTTTATTATTGATGCTCTTCTTCCTTTGTCATTTTGTGTCAAAAAGGGGGAGAAGTTTTGGAGGAGGCTTTTGATCTATTTGAATTAATCTTTATGATGTGCTCCTATTAATCTTTATGATGTGCTCCTATTACTCAGGCTATTACTCAGGGGGAGTTAAGCTTCTCAGGGGTAGTTAAGGGAGAATGATGCTAGTTATTACTTATCATATCTATATAACTGTGCATGCTTCTCTATTGTGAACCTGTTGTGTTTGTACTTCTCTTATGTCTATAGGAAGTATTATTACTTAGGTGTTTTGTCACAAATTTGACAAAGGGGGAGATTGTAAGTGTTATGGTCTCATGCTTCTTTGGTTGTCAAATTTTGATGTGTCAAAACATCTATCTCAGTAATCTGTGCTTGTATGATGATTTATATGAATTCAAGACACTGCATAAATACTTCAAGAAGCTACAAGTTGAACTTTTCAAGAAGCTACATGTTGAAGTCTCAAGAAGCTACAATGTTGATGTTTAAGTCTTAAGAAACAACTCATGACTTCAAGACTAATAAGCAATGCATGAAGTAGTTGTTATGTTGATGAAGATCTCAAGTTTGAAGCTGCAACAAGTTCAAGATCTCAAGCCTGATATGGTTCAAACAATCTACATTCGTTGAATGGTTGAAGTTTAATGTCCATACGACATGATTCAGGTTTGTATGACCTTAGGTTGACCCTTTAAGTATGTCACTTTGGATACATAAATCAAATATTTATTTTACATAAGTTTGGTCTATTCTACGACCAGTCCTAGCTCTTGTTCGACCAGTCCTGGTATTTGTTCGACTAGTCCAAGAAATTCCACGACCAGTCCTAAGTAGTCGAAGATTTTTCGGAATTTTTGGTACGCCCACGACCAGTCCTGGAGGTCCTTCGACCGGTCGTAGGTGTGGCTTCGACTCGTCCACGACCAGTCGTGGAGCTACGACTCAAAGTCCAGCAACGTAATCTATGGTCCTACGACCAGTCGTAAGGATCTACGACCAGTCGTAAGGATAGGTGACCCACGACCAGTCGTAGGCTACTCACGACCAGTCGTGGAACGACTTTCAAAGATCGCGCTTAATTTTTCAAAAATATGTTAGAGCTACGACCAGTCGAAGATTTCTAAGACCAGTCGTAGGAACGATTTTTGCTTCTATAAATTGAACACGAAATTCAGAGTTTTCACACTTCAACTCTATTCAATTCAAGAATTTTCAAGTGATCACTCTGAGATAAGTTTGTGTTTATTTTAAGCTACATTGTGCTTATTTAATATTCCTTTTTGCTAGCTTATTTAATTTGATTTTGTTTCTTTATTCCAATCTTACTTGAAAAGAGGAATTATCTTATTCCTTCTTCTTGGAATCAAAATCAAATATAAATTACGCCTGAATAAGTTAAATCTAAAATCTATTAGAATTTAGAACCTTATGAATGTGAGTATTATAAATTGAACTTTGACATTCAATCATCTACTCCGATTGGTTCTACCGTGCTGCTAAGAAAAGGAGAAATCCGGTATTTTACAATTCTGTAAAATTTATTTACTTTTGGTTTTGTTTGAGGTTAAGCGAGAAAAATCTCATTGTCTTGGTTTTGTTTGAGGTTGAACCGAAAAATCTCATTGTATTGGTTGTCTGGGAAAACCAAAAACTTCGAAAAGAGGGGTTTTTGAATTGTGTAAGCCCAAGTGAAAAAGACACAATTGTAAAGGTTTTTGGTGAACTGTGAAAACCTATTTCATAGTGAACGCTAATATCCTTGTGTGAGGATATTAGGAGTGGAGTAGTAACTACGTGTGGCCGTTGAAAAAGCAGTTGGTGTACACACAAGCGAACCACTATAACTCTTTGTCTTGTGGATTGAATGCTTGCTTAATTTTCATATCTTTTATCATTCGATTGTGTGGAATGTACAAGTAGATGTGAATGTTGTAACTATTTACATTTCAAGCAAGTGTGGGGATTGTTGTAATAATTTAGATCTATACTTCTGCATTTAATTTCAATTCCTAGCTATTTCATTTACTTATATTAAAATTGAGTCCTTGATCCAAAAGATATTCTAGAAATAAGGTTGTCCTACCATAAGCCCTTGTTTATTATGGTGTAAGGTTGTCCTTAGAACTGAATTTGTATCAATCTCTCAATACTTATTTATCAAGGTGATTTAAAATTTAGCATTGTGAATTGATTCATATTGTAAGGATATTGGTTTACTTTATTTCTGCTGATTTTATTTTAAATTTGGCATAGTCCTATTCACCCCCCCTCTAGGACATATAGCTTGGCCTTTTTCATAATTATGTTGTACATTACCTCAATTCATGTGTATGGGAGGCATGCAGCACATTTCTCCTAAATTTCCTCAAGTTTGGGGTTGGGTTACATTCAAATTTCTCATAATGGAAAGGAAATTCAGACAAGGCAAACATTATATGGCTTGGAGCTTATTAATCCTCTCCTAAGAAAGTTTAATCATAATAAGAACGAATGTCTACTATCATTCCCCTTGAAAAACAATATGCAAAGCAAAATTCTCATAGAAAATCATTAATTCTATCCTAGGTTTGATAAAAGGTCACTTAAAGATAATGGTCCGCACCTAGAATGTTTGACGGCTTGCGGAGCCGCTCCAAGGTGTCGGTCCCGCGAATTGGAGTATCGTGTACCTTTAGGATTTGCATGTTAGGATACATGCAAGGGGCTTAATGCACTAAAAATTGAAAGAGGGTTGAAAGGATACCTTCCGGTTGCTGGCGGGGTGTTCCCGCGACGGTGGGGTTGTAAGCTCCAGCGCGGGAGTGAGGTAAGGGAGGAAATTTCTCAACTTCTAGCCTCCTTGAGCTCTTCCTCAGCCTCTACTCCCTCTCTACTCTCTCCTCTCTCTCCCTACTTGCAGGAAATTCGTATGGAAGTGTGGGAGAGAGATTTAAGCGCTTATATAGTCTGGAAATTGGTCCAGTTGGCCCTAGGGAGACATGTTCTAATGTATATACCCCTATGGGTGTACATTGAGTCGAACCGAGTCGAGCTGGCCTCAGCTTGACTCGGCTAGAACAGTGGCTAACCTCAGCTCGAACTCAGCTCGACTCGGTCCTCAAGCCTAACTAGCCAACTCAGCTCGATTCAGTTAGTAGCTCGGGCCAATTTCGAGCCAAGATCAAGCCGAGTTTGCCATTGAGGCATTTCCACAAACACCTTAATTGCAACTTTAAAATCCCACTATTTTACAAACAGAGGCAATGGTTTTACAGGTATTTTCTCAAACACCTTCTAAATAACATTAAAAAAAAAAAAAAAAAAAAAAAAAAAAAAAAATAAAAAAAAAAAAAGAAAAAAAGGTATTTGTTTCATGTACATACCTTCCTTGCCACCAGTCAAACCTTCCTTGCCACCTTGCCACCAGCCAGCCAAACCTTCCTTGCCACCAGCCACATTTTGTTGAGTCATTTTATCAAACAGTTGCTGAGCAACATCAATGACAAAGTAACCGAGTCACCGAACTAGTTCGATCCAAGTTCGATTCGAGCTAGATTCGATCTGGATTCGATCCAAGTCGAGTCAAGCTGGGGCCTGCTCGAACTTGGCTCGAACTCATTTTCAAGCTAAAAAAATCAGCTCGACTCGGCTCGAACTCAGCTTCAAACCGAGCTTTTTCGAGTCGAGTCGAGTGAGCCAACCGAGCTAGCTCGGTTTGTGTACACCCCTATATACCCCTATCAGGTGGGTTTTTGGTCCATAGGGCTATCCCAGTGGCCCCCTAGCCCATTTCTGTCATGGAGCAGGTGCCTCATGATCAGATGAAGGGTTGTTCCAAGTTTGGTGGTAAACAGATGAGTCGATTGGACGCGATGGCCTGATTTGCGATCAACGGTCACCAATGTTCGATCAGGGCCCCAGTTATACGGTTATGAGTAAGGAAATACCCATGAATAATGGCCCGAGTTTTATTGCAATTCAACGGTTGGAAAGTCGTAACTTCGCTATTTTAATGGTAGGGCCAACTCACTTAAGTTTTAGGTTTCAAGTCCCGTAGAGTCACGCCTTTCAAGCTCTACCTTCACAGTCCAAGTTGTGTGGTTCGGGGCATCGTTTTGGCCCACCGTCCGCGATGGACGTTAAATCCAGTGAGACAAATATTATCCTATAATTTCGAAACCAGTGGCCCATTAATGAGTGGTCTAGAGCTTGTTCGGACAATTAGGGCATTTTTTGAATGAATTGGGTAAGGAGATTTCTTGGGCGCAATTGTTAGGGTTTGTATTAACTAAGTTCATAGTGTGGCTTATTCAAAATTAGTGAAAATAGTGATTCGGTTATAATCACTCTAGATCTCTGGTTCTTAGGCTAAATGAGTGACCGGGTTGATTTGGTTTATTAATCAAGATTCAACCCATAGTTATCTCAGCTTTAAGTATGTTTTTATTTGGTTATGGTTATCTCGATTGGTTAGTGATAAGTTGACTAGATTTTTGAGCCATATGTGAACAAATCATGGGACTAAACTAGATGTTTAAGTGATCGGTCGGATTCGTTGGCTTTCTACGGTTGATTAATCTTATTTGTGCAGTCCTTTATCAGTACCACTCATGTATAGGCTCACTTCGAGCATCATATGTCAGTGAGTGATGACGTAGACTTGTTATAAAAAAAAAAAATTAAGGATTTTTGGCAACCCAAAATGGCAAAAATTCAGGATGTTATAGTCTTGAGTTTCACACTCAGCCCTGACGAGTTCCCCTTTCGCACTCGTCAAGTTAAGAAAGATATTTCCTACAATCTCTTTGTTCCAGATCCTTAAGACTTGTTTGAGATTTTTGAGTTTGCTTTGGACCATCAGCGGCTTACATAGAATGTCTGAAGTCCAAGCCCTTCTAACTAGGTCCTAAAACGAGTCTTGGAGCAGCAACATGCATTGGAATCTGAAAGGCTTTGGGAAGGTCCATGGCTACGTTGGGAAGGAGATGAGAAGAGGAGCATGGTCCGAGTTCAGTCTTAGCAAGTGGGCCACTTGGAATGAGGGAAAATCGTCCATCCATAGGTTGTTGCAACATGCTCTATCAAGTCTGGCACAGATCCTACCTTAGCCACTATGATTGTTACACCATGTGAATTTACTATACCTAAGAAGCCAACATCGATAAGTCCAGCTCTGTTCAGCCCATCTAAGAATTCAACAGAGTTGCAGGAATCAAGAGGTGTGGTTCCTCTCCTCTTAGAGGAGCTGAGCACTTCATTGAAGTCTCTTGCCACCAACTAAGGGACTGAGCAGCTCATCGCCAAGAGAGCTAGTTGGTCCCATAATGGCTTGTGAAGGGTGCTGGAGCATTTGACATACACGAAAGAAGCAAAAGCTAGTAACGGTCTGCCCTTATTCCACATTGCTACAGTTAGCATCTAGTTAAATGCAGCGACCAAGTCAATGGATAAGGAAGAGGTGTGGAAGATCCACACTTTCCCTCCTTGGTCAGTATTGGTATAGGAATGGTAGCCAAGTTTGAGCCCAATATGTACGGCCCGCTTATTGTCCTTGAGCATCAGTTCCAGAATAGCTAACATGGTCAGCCTGAACTGTTTGGATAGACGTTTCAGAGTTCTGATGGTGGCAATGTTCCCAATGCCATGAGCATTCCGGATGAGAATGTTATCCATTAAACAATTTCTTGATTATCATACCTTTGTGTTTCAGTTTTTTGAGCCTCCCATTCCAACCTGTATGAGATCTATCGTCACCTGAAAACATGCCATGACTGTCTAAGACCTGATCTGGCAACATCTTACTGTTCTTAATTCTTCTGCAGTATCAGCGATGTTTGGGGCTTTGCACTATCACTCCAGCCCCACCTTCTCGGGAGAGAACTTCAAGGAAAGGCACTTCAACCTGTTCCTACAAGGGGATACAGGGAATGACGGATTCCTTAGATAGTCCAGTAGAAGGGACTAAACTATATGCATGGAGAGCGATAAGAGGAGAACCTTGCCTGTGGGGCTGCAGAAGAATTGGGAAAAGAATGAAAGTTCTTTGGGCTTTAGGAGAGCAGAGGAAGAGCATCTGAGCTTCGAGAGGGCAAAGTGGGCCTCGTTCTGCTCGGGGAATGGGGATGACTGGGTGCAGGAGTTAGGTTATGGAAGAAAGGGGAAATATTTACTAGAATTTGAGCATCTCCGAAAGCCACTTTCCTTCTAGGAGATGCGATGGGGTAGGAATTCCATGCCACGGTATCGTCGCCTGCCAAAGATTCTTCAAAAGATTTCTTATTTTTTAGAGGGTTGTGGCCCTCCAAGAGAGCTCTACGGACACTTCTACAATGGTTCGGCAGCTTGGAGATCGGGAAGGGAATGTGTTTTGTGTGTTGTGTTTCGGGGATACTAGATTCCGAAGTGGGATCCTTTGAATTACCTAGCTTGGATGCATACGATTGAGTTGCCAAAGGGGCATTTCCCTAGCACCTTGGATGGAGGATCCCTTAGGAGAGTGTTGGGAGTTTCCATAACCACCTAGGATAGGGGGACTGCTGATGGGGTATGGGATGTAATCCGGAGCGCCATGGGGGCAGGGAACCATGGGGGATTCTTTGGCATTTTCGCAAACAGTTGGAAGGTTCATATTCCTGGTAGTGACTGGGGTATTTTCACAAACATCTAGCATGGTGGAATTCCGGGTTGGAGCTGCAGCAAGACTTATCGGAGTATGCAGGAAAGCAGATGGAGGTAGTGCTACAATGGGGGCCTGCAGGGTGGCGGGCAACTTCCAGGGGCGGTGGAGCTGGGTGGTGAAAAACCCTCTCAACCCACTATTTAGTGGAGATGTCTGGAGCTCTGGTAAGGTCTTGGTGATCACCAATCGGAGGCGAATTAGGTGGATTCAACATGCCCCAAATCAAATATTCTCTATTGGCCACAACCAATTTCCAAACCTTTTGGGTATCTACGCCCGGCTGAAGGATAACCTTGATTCTAACTCCAATTTGAACGAGGCCAAGGGCAGAGCATCTCTCGATTTCCATTACTTTACCAAAAGTTTTCCCCGAACCAATGAAAACTGATTCAAGCAATACATGAGCGGGGATCCCGAACAGTGAGATCTAGACACCTTCCTCAGCGAGGTCCCTTGGCGGGCTCCGTTTTGAAGAAGATGAGGAATCTGTCCAGAGCTATTCGGGTGATATCGATTGCAGATGAAGCATACCTGGAATCAGTCGATGCCTGAAAGAGACGAATGAGAGAGACGCTTCCTTTCCCAGCTTGGGCCACCAGCGCCAGCTTAAATTTCTGCAGATTTCTCTCTACCTCTCTACGATCAGCTAGGAAAGAAAGACTTTCGGATGGTATCACCACCCAGGCAGGGGTAAATGCTGTCTTTGGGGTAAAATTACCATGGTCCATTTATTAGGTGGCCCACGTGCGCATCAGAAAGATGGATGGTTCAGGCAATATTACAAACGGTACAACAAATGGAAAGTCTTTCAATATGCCATGGAGAGAAAGAAGAGAAAAAAAAAAAAAAAAAGGGCTCAGACATCAGGTGGGCCACATTGAATACGGACCGTTTCTCATATTTTTTTCATTCTTCCCATACATGTGTAGCCCTAGTGACGAGTTAACCAGCTTGATTTTATAACCATAGCCTGTTCACAGCGGCGCCCACCTAATGAATGGCTCATCTCTTTCACCCTAACACTTTAGCTTGACTGCTTCAATGAAATCGTTGAAATTCTTAAACGAAGATCCTCCTTCGGCAACATTCCTTCGGGCAGTCTGCATGAGCTCTAAAGATCTCGCTCTTATACCCTCATCACCAAGCAATTCATCCAGCTTTCCCTTAATCTCTTCTTTGGGTATGATCCCACTGGAATCATGTTTCAGCTGCAACCCAACCTTCCAAATATCAGAAATAAATATTTGGTTTTGTAACTGGTCAGCAAAGTAAGGCCAGCACAAGAAAGGAACTCCATTGCCCATCCCTTCCATGGTCGAGTTCCACCCGCAATGGGTCAAGAAGCAAGAAATCGAAGGGTGGGCCAGCACCGTTTGTTGAGGTGACCATCCAACAATCCGCCCACGACCCGCCACTCTGGCTTCAAAGCCATCTGGATAAGCGTCCGATGATGCACCAGCGAGGTCTGGTCGAACGACCCATAGGAACGAACGGTTGGAAAGTTCAAGCCCAAGTGCCAGTTCGTGGAATTGATGTCGGTCGAAGATAGTAAAGCTACCAAAAGCAATGTAGACTACTGAGCAGGCAGGCTGTTCATCGAGCCAGCTTAGGCAAGTGGAATCTTCAGGCCAGAAGTTCCCTTCGAGCCGCCCAAGTCGTCTTCCTGCGAGAAGAGGGCCGATTGGTAGGATGTTTGGATACAAGTCAAAGGCGGATTGTTCAATCTCGTAGAATGAGTTGCAAAGAAACCAGTCGCCGAATTTGACAGCTCGGCTGCATTCGGATAAGTATCGGAAGATGGACTTTTGTGTGTCACGGTCACCGACGCAGATCCACACTAGGTGATTGGTGCTGAATTCTGGCATGGTCGGGGAGAGCTTGATCATTTGATGTTTCGTTGGAAATCCTGCAAAAATATTGAATCGCTGTCAGGATCAATTACATAGAGTATGCATCTTCCATTGTATCGGTGCAATTGGGGCCCTCCATCATGGCTACCATGTCAGGCATAGTTCTCATAGTTGGATGGCAAGCATGTAAAGAATCTGCATTCATCAGGTCATATATTCTTTAACCGTGGCATGTACGAGAAATCAGGGTCGTAAACTCATGAAAGTGTGCCACAGGTGCACACGTAGATTTAATCGAGCAACGTATGTAAGCTGAATTTGGATAATTGGACTTTTAGATAGCCACAGGTATCCAACAAACCTTGGGTGATTTTATTGTATCTTATTCTAATTTCTCAGCCCATTTGGAAATTGAGTTTGGTTCAGGTCTCCTATTTTGTACCCAGTGATAGAACTAACTGTTTTGGAGTTTTTTTTTATATTTCATATGCATGTAAATGCATGTGAGATAGCTTATTTACAACTTGAATGTGTCAAAATGGCATGTGGATGTGTAATCCAATCCTTCCATTTCAGAGGACCCAACCATGCATTTGATGCGGACCTAACCTGAACCTGATTTGAGACCTAGGATCAAAGATCTGATGGGTACCCGACTTTTGATGTGGACGTCCATCATGTGGCGCCCACCTTCAATATCCTCTACGCATCTTTTGGAGCCTACCTTTGATGTGAACCATGCATCATGTGGGCCCTACCTTCAACGTGGGTTTCCATCATGTGGGGTTCACCTTCCATGTGGGCCATTCATCATTAAGGGCTGAACTTTGATGTGGACCACCTCTTCTTTGGGACCCTTTGGTGTGAGTAATCCATAATGTGGACCCACCATCAATGTACATTCATCATGTGGAGCCCAATAATGTGGATCGTACATCAAGTGGGCTCCACCTTTGGTGTGGTCCATCCATCATGCTGGGGCACTTCTTATATGGACAGGCCATCATGTGGAGAAGAGAGAGAGGAAAAGTAAAACTTCAAAAAGTTAGAATTTTTTTATTTTTATTTTTCTTTTACATCCCCATAAATAACTTTAAGGTATTAAGTTACTTTTGAAGATTGCTTACCTGACTAACTTGGACAAATAACTTCTTTGCTATTAAAAAAAAAAGTTACTTAACCGAAGTCACTTCCTAAGTTAGTGTTAAGTTATACTAATAATTAATAAAATGTAAATGTGGATAGAGTCGATGCAACTTAACATGCTCGTTGATTGAATAGAACCACAACCTCACCAAAATAAAGATAAAGGCTTTGCCAACACAACTTGATGTTTCATGAAAATCTATCTATTTAGTTGCATGTACATGATACTTGTGCGTTGGATGTGTCGAGTGTGTCAGAGCCAACAATGGCTCAACAATTGCATAGAATAAAGTGATTTGCGAAGGAGGGGGCTTGTCTTTTTAATGTGTGCATTTTCCCTTTGGAGAAAGGACATTCAATAAAGCGTGTGATAGCTTATGCCATTCAATAATAAAAATAGTTAAAAAGAATAAAACTAGGTCAAGGCCGCCCAATTTAATAGATAACTTTTAATTATACTCGATTGGAAAAGTAAATAATAAAAAACTGAAAGGATTACTAATGATAATCTATTCATAGCGAGATAGTCGTCGGGAACGACTATTTGTTTGTGGCAAGAAGAATATTGGGCACGAAAATTAGATTGCCCTCTAAATTATCTTTTGTGGCTAAACGGTCATCGGGAACAGCTAACCATTCGCTAGGGGCTGAGCTTCATTATGTGAGACAATCGTGGTTTGCAAGAAAAGGGCAGAGGTTTGTTCGTAATATGGCTTGCTTCATGGCTGGACAATCATTGTGACAACTATCTATTCATTTCACAAGACCAAGTTCTATGATTAGACGACTGACAATGGAGGGATATATGATGGTTCGTTCATCGCATGGCTTGCTTCGTGGCAAGATGATCAATGGAAAATGATAATCCATTCATTACCCCACACGATTGAGCTTCATGGCAAGAGGGCCATTTGGAAAACAATTGACTGTTCATCACTCAGCCACACATTTCTTGACGGGAAGGCCAATGAATTGAAATCTTGTTCGTCACTTTGGGTCATAACTTTTTGGTGAGATTGTCATTGTAATGAGTAATCGTTTATTGCTTAGATCCTAACTCTATAGGCAATGTTGTCATGAAACAACCACCTGTTCGTTGCTCAAGTGAGCTCCATGGCAAGGCAACTATATTTAAATGCCAACCTATTTATAACTTAATCAAACTTTGTAGTGAGATGCTTGAGCATAATCCCTAGGCACATGGCAAGATGGCCCCATTGACAATCCATTTGAGACCTAGAGATCTACATAAGTCCGATGACATGATCGTAAAAACAGGGTAAAGAGTATCTTAACCTAATCTACTTAATTCGATTGATTTTGCTGTATTGTGCTAGCTTTACAACGAATGAGTTAGATTGAAGAAAAAAATAATAATATCGATAAGTGTTCATGGAGGATGGAGTATGGGTAGTGTTGCACTTGGAAATGTAGTGTTGTATTGTATTGGAGTAGAGTGGGCACCAAGCTCTTCATTCTCTATTGCATTGATAGATATGTAAGGCAGATTGTTAGAGGCACATATTGAAATAGTTGCCTAGATCTTCTTTTGATTGATTGGCCAATTTGTAAATGTGGCCTATTATACCTCTAACTCAAGCGGAATCTTTGTTCAATTTGTCAATCAACTTGCTTTTAGATGTGCGTAGCCAATCGCATTGCACCATGTATCTCTATTGATCACCACCATATTTAATTATGCGAATTAGAGATTTCTACTTATGGCTTCATGTATATGTAACCACTCGACTTGTATCAAGTGTCATGAGAAGCATCATCGCCAGCTAAAACAATAGCCATGACTTCTTTTCTAGACTATTACGGAGCATATGACCTCTCTCGTATTGCCTGTGTAATAGACTAACTTTTACTCACGCATGATGATACGTGTCTTATGGTAGCAACATTTCTTATACTTCATGATTTCCTCCTACTGATCACATTGGTTATGAGGATATCATCTTGATCTTCCTTAAAGTGGTGCCACCACATCTTAGCTATCAATCAAGGGATTTCCCGTATTGAGATAGAATCAGACTCTAAATTTGTCATAGATATTCTCATTGGTCAGGCCTCCCCTTCTTGGCATTGGCATCATTAGATAGCTAGGATTAGGGCCCTCGTGGAGAAATCCACCACAGTTTGCGGACTTATCAAACGGGAAGGAAACGGCCCCGCAAATGGCTTGGCTAGGATGGCGAGCGACTCGCAGGCGTCGAAGTTATTTCTCCATTTTCGCGATCTCTCAGCCCTCATTCGGGGTCGGGTCTTCCTAGACAGAGTGGGGCTGGGCTCTGTTCGGTCGGCTTAGGTGGGCTCGGGAATCAAGTTTCTGAATAGACTGCTTTCCCTGTTTTTCGTCTCTATTTGTTTCCCCTCGTGATCTTTTTGGTTGTACAACATAGTAGCCTTTGGAGCCTTGGGGAGTTTTGTTCTTTGCTGGAGGTGGCCAGTGGCTTTTGTTGGGTACCTCTCGGATAGCTGTAATTTTCTATGTTTTAATGAATTTCTTCAGCCGTTTTGAAAAAAAAAAAAAAAAGAAGCTTACTAACCGCTTACTATCCGTCCGATCTGGCGCAGTCAAAGGGAGCGTGTATATATAGAAGGAACCCTGCCTTTCATCATCAAATGGACACATTTTGGCATTGACAGTCGGTTGCCTACAAACGGCTCTAACTTCCTTATTAATAGGTGGTCATATCCCCTTTAGATGGTTTGTAAAATAAGAATATTTTAAGGCATATTATGTTGAAAGTCCCACCTTCAATCAGTCTATAAAATGCACTCATTAAAGTTCACCCTCTAATTCCGAAATTAGGCGAATCCAATCCATGTTGGGATGGGCACGACAAACATCAAAACCTTCACTGTTTGTGGAGCCCAACATGTTGTTTATATGCTATCCAATTCATCTAGAAGATGAGAAATACCATGACGAATGGAAAACCCAAAAATCAGTTAATCTTAAAACTCAAGTGGTCCATGTCACATGAATTAAAAATTTTTAGGCATGATTTTACATAGTGTGGCTCACCTGACTTTTGGATCAGCCAAATTTTAGTCTTTAATGCTTGGATACCAACAAATAAGTTACTTAACTTAAGCCACTAAGTTACTTTTATCATTTGAGTTAATTTGGTAAACATGAATGTAAAAGTAATTCCCTTACTTAAAGTTACTTATCCATGTTAGTTTTTTTTAAAGCTTTTTAACTCTTTACTTTTCTACTTCTCTCTCACTTACCCTGACACATGAATGGTCGTGATGAGGTCGATCACCATCTTCCTTAGGGATAACTACTCTGAATCTACAAAGTTTCTCTAGACTCCTCATAGAGATTCCTCGAATCCACGAGGGAAAATATGAAAATAGAAATAATTCTAATAAATTCGAAAATAGCTTGATTGATGATAAAAATGAAATTACAACCCTTTAAATTGTAATCTCAAACCTAGGAAGAAGTTTCATGGTTTTCACCCAAAAAAAAATAATTATCCTATTCGGGCTAACCACGTTATTCTCCTAAAATTTCTATGCCATTTTCATGTTGGGCACAACTCCTAAAGCTCAAAGGATCAATAGTAATGATCGAATTAAAACTTATTATAAATAGTAAAAAAAAAATTCAAAAGGATTTTTGACATTTGATTTGATGGAATCTCACAAATCCAGCGTGGTCAACCTACGTAACATCACGGATTTTTGCCAACCTGGGATTAGACATCCTTAGGCAATGGGTTGATCCTAACTCCTTATTAACCTATCAGAACTCAATCCCAAAGTCTAAAACTGCTATTGAACCCACTTCTTTCACAAATCCCACCCTTCACCACCTCGTTCTTTAAATCCTTCTAAGTACTTTCACATTAGACACTATCTTAAAGTTTAGGTGATGAAGAACAATACTTAAACTAAACATTACTACAAAGGACTGAGTACCACCTCGATCAGAAATCACTTAGGATTAAATCCTTTAGAAATTTGACAAAGTTAACCAAGTGCTAAACTAGATTAGCCACGAAATTCATTTGAATCGCTTTAAATATGATCTGCAAGACTAAAAACTTGTAGAATCATTGACGCTAGGTTACCGTAAAATCTAGGATCAATCTCATTACCTGGCTGCTCTCGGGAGCATCTCGAAACTCCGTATCAGATCTGGACCGCACGTCGGAGATCCGATTAACACGAAGTTAAGGAATTAGGACCGCCTTGCTGGGCTTGACAACCATCTCAGAAATCAAATCCAGCCAGTGTCCCACGGCTGTTCGCTTGAGTCCGGAGCGAGGGAGTGTGAAAACACTTGTTTCTTTACAAAATAAATATCTTGAATAGTAATCTTAGACTCGTCGCTTGCGGATCAGTATTAAGCAACCAGACCATCAGAATCTGACCAAATTACACCCTTGGATCAGGAAAAATTTCATACACATTTACATGTACTCGGAATCTCCGATCGAGACCCACTGACCGTCGAACTGAAACTGGTCCGCCACGCATGATTGGAAATCTGACTGAAACGAAAACTTAACTAAACATAGATCCAATGTCTGTGAGCTTAAGTCCGACCTTTGGCTCAAGGGGGGCCGTCAGAAGTCCTCCGTTGAGCTGAAACTGGGTCACTTTGGTTATAACATAAGTATACCTTGACCTTAGGTCTATTTTAGTGAAGTTTTAAGCTATATAAAGACCTTAAACCTCTCCCATTTCAGCCATCTGAATTTGAGAGAAACCCTAGGGAAAGAGAGAGAAAGTGAAAGAGAAGTGAGAGATTCTTCCCTGCCGCTCTTCCCTGCTGCTATCCATGCTCAACCGCACCATTCTCATCGCTTTTCCGGCGATTCTGGCGTCATTTCTAGGTAAGAAACCCTAACCCTAATCTGATTTGGGGTGTGGATAGTTGTAGGTTATGAAATAACTAACCTATTTCATTCTGTATGTTGCTAAACTGCCGAATACGGAAGCTTAACAAACCTACCGACTCTGTTACTATTCTACGACACAAGGTGTGGACTTTAGGTGTATAGGTTATGGTTTTCAATGCTTTCAATGTCAGTTAATGATAGATTCATGATCTGCATGCAATTGCACATGTACAAAGTGCTTTCTGTTTCCTGTTTCGATTAAAGATGTAGATTATTGAATTTTACATATTCTAGGTATTCGTAGAAAATACCGTGTAACAGCCCGGATTTTTGCCAACCAGAGATTAGACGTCCTTAGGCAATGGGTCGATCTTAACTCCTTATTAACCTGTCAGAACTCAATCCCAAAGTCTACAATCACCTTTGAACCCATTTCCTTTACAAATCCCACCCTTCACTACCTTGTTCTTTCAATTTTCCTAAGTACTTTCACCCTAGACACTATCTTAAACTAGCTAAGTAGTATAACTTGGATCACTTTATATACAAACTACAAAGGACTAAGTACCACCTCAGACAGAAATCACTTAGGATTAAATCCTTTAGAAATGAGACAAAGTAACTAAGTGCTAAACTAGATTAGCTACGAAATTTGTTTGAATCGCTTTAAATACGATCTGTAAGACCCAAAACTTGTAGAATCATTGACGCTAGGTTACCCTAGAATCTAGGATCAATCTCATTACCCCGTTGCTCTCGGGAGCACTTTGAAACTCCGTATCAGGTCTAGACCGCACATCGGGAGTCCGATTAACACGAAGTTAAGGACTTAGGACCACCTCGCTGGGCTTGACAACCATCTCGGAAATCAAATCTAGCCAATGTCTCACGGTTGTTCGCTTGAGTCCGGAGCGAGTGAGTGTGAAAACACTTGTTTCTTTACAAAATAAATATCTTGAATAGTAATCTGAGACTCGTCGCTTGCGGATCAGTATTAAGCAACCAGACCGTCAGAATCTGATCAAATTTCACCCTCGAATCAGGAAAAATTTCATAAACATTTACATGTACTCGGAATCTCCGATCGAGACCCACTGACCGTCGAACTGAAACTGGTCTGCCACGCGTGATCTGGAAATCTGACTGAAACAAAAACTTAATTAAACGTAGATCAAATGTCTGTGAGCTTAAGTCCGACCTTTGACTCAAGGGGGGCTGCCAGAAGTACTCCGTTGAGCTGAAACTGAGTCACTTTGGTTATAACATAAGTATACCTTGACCTTAGGCCTATTTCAGTGAAGTTTTAGGCTATATAAAGACCTTAAACCCTCTCCCATTTTAGCCATCCGAATTTGAGAAAAACCCTAGGGAAAGAGAGAGAAAGTGAGAGAGAAGTGGGAGCTTCTTCCTGCCATGATTCTCTGCCACTCCGTTCTAATTACTTTCCCGGCGATTCCAGCTCCGTTTCTAGGTAAGAAACCCAAAACCTAATCTGATTTGGGGTGTTGATAGTTGTAAGTTATGAAATAGCTAACCTATTTCATTCTATAGGTTGCCAAACTGTCGTAAACAGAAGCTTAGCAATTCTATCGACTCCGTTTCGATTCTACGATAAAAGGTGCGAACTTTAGGTATATAGGTTATGGTTTTTAACACTTTCAATGTCAGATAATGATAGATTTATGATCTGCATGCAATTGCACATGTACAAAGTGTTTTCCGATTTCTGTTTCGATTAAAGTTGTAGAATATGTAATTTTATATATTCTAGGTATTTGTAGAAAATACCGTATACGTATATTTTTTGAAAATGTGTTTGACATGATTAATTGTTATATGGATATACGATATATGGATAAAATACTTATTTGGCGAAAGGATTCGCCTAAATACATGTTTTACTAATATACACTATGTATGTAGAAATACTGTATTGTAAGAAGTACCGTATACATGTATAATTTAGAGACGTGTTTGCCATGATTAATTGTTGTATAAATATATTATGTGTGCATAAAATATTTGCTTGGCGAAAGGAGTCGCCCTAATACATGTTTGCTAACATACACTAAGTATGTTGAAATAGTGTATGTTATGTGTTTGTGGAAATGCTTGTGTGAGCAAGTGTTTGGATGTTGATGCCTTAGGAGGGTGTTGAGATGGGATTCTCAACTACCCTAGAGACATGTATGATTACCTCCATGAGGTTGTCTACTTAAACCGCTTACTTGCAATATATGTGTTTGTATTCCTACTAATGTAATGCTTTGCAACATGCTTTATATCATGCTTTATATCATGCTTTATAACATGCCTACTAGCATGCTTGAATTACTTTATTTATCATGCTTTACTCCACATGCTATGGATGAGAATTGATTGAGTTTGGGACTATGTCTATAGTCCAGACAGTCGGTACCTGATTTGAGATCGTGGCTGAGGTTCATGTCGCCACGTGGGATGTGTTTGACGAACCTGAGTCGTACATCAATTGGCGACAGTGGATAGGCCACGCGAAGTGCTTATGCACTTCATGTCGTCTAATTGATTGTGCGCTCGAGCTAGTCAAGCTCGTCAAGTAACCCGATGTGTCTAATGTATGTTCACCATGTTTGGTCGCTACTGCTTGAACCTAGGGTACCAAACTTACCAGTGAAATCCCTTTTAACCATGGTATCTCGATCCGTTAAGACTCATGAGCCGGGCATGGTGGTATGGGACACCGTGGTCGAGCTGTCGGCCTACGCTGGGGCGATGGGTGATGGGAGAGTGGTGCAACGATTCCGTGTAACAGCCCTGGCAGCCCTGCTTCCCCGTAGTGACCAGTGAGCAATCAGACTCGTGAGCCGATTATGGTGATATGTGACACTATATTCGAGCTATAGGCCTACACTACTTGATGGGTGATGGGGGAGTAGTGCAACGATTACATGTAACAGCCCTGGCAGCCCTGACCGTATCCGGTGTAGTGACCTTGAGCATACTTTAAACCTACGGTGAGGTGCCGAGCCTTCCCGTAGTAACAGAGTATAAGCTAGGCTTGTATTGATAAGGTGATGAGGGAGTGGTGCAACGATTCCGCGTAACAGCCATGGCAGCCCTTGCAGTGACTTAGAAACACACCATCGTATGAGATTGTCTAGGACTGACGACTTTAGAATGGATCATGTTTGGAAATGATACAAGGGAGGTAACTTAGTTTTCCAATCCTGCTGTTTGAAATGGAATAATAACAACTCAGTAATCATGCTCATCATACATTGCATGTGCCTGGAAGATGTGGAGCATTGAGGGATGAAAGCATGCCGCGAACGAAGAGGGTGTCGCATGAGGGAGTATGTCGGTGAGGGCATACATCATGACTACATTCATACTTGTATTAATAAGAGTTGTTAGAATTGTTTGATTGTACTGCTTTATTATTACTGCTTGACTGAGTTGATAACATGTTAACCTATGCTTTACTGTTCCACTGAGTTGATCACTCACTCTCACGTTACGGGACGGTGTTATACACACCAACCAGATTTATTGAGTTTCAGGTGATGGCGATGCTTATGAATCAGAGCCGAACTACTTCTATGATGATGAGGAGTTCTCCTATCTGTATCTCTCTGGCAGGTCTATGAAGACCTGGTATTGTATTGACGGGGCTATGGTATCTGGGATAGAAGACATTACACTTCCTCACATTAGGTATATTTTAGAATTGTACTGTAATTAATTAACCTGGTAACATCATCACACTCTGGAGACTCACCATAGTTTTTATATGTTATTTATCTATCACAGTCTTCCGCTTACAATTTAACTATCTCTGGAGTATGATATGCTGTTTTGGCTTAATCTCACTCATGTTCAATGCACAAATACAGTCAACATTCAATCATCATTCATTTTGTTACATAAGTGATGTTCTGGAACTCGGGAGTTGAGTTATGCTTGACCCTCAATTTTCAGGATGTTACATACCGTATACGTATAAATTTTGGAAATATATTTGACATGATTAATTGTTATATGAATATATGATATATGGATAAAATACTTATTTGGCGAAAGGATTCACCCAAATACATGTTTCACTAATATACACTATGTATGTTGAAATACTGTATTGTAGAAAGTACCGTATACATGTATATTTTAGAGATGTGTTTGCCATGATTATTTGTTGTATAAATATACTATATATGCGTAAAATATTTGCTTGGCGAAAGGACTCGCCCTAATACATGTTTGCTAACATACACTAAGTATGTTGAAATAGTGTATGTTAAGTGTTTGTGAAAATACTTGTGTGAGTAAGTGTTTGGATGTTGATGCCTTAGGAAGGTGTTGAGATAGGATTCTCAACTACCTTAGAGACATGTATGATTTTCTCCATGAGGTTGTTTACTTAAATCGCTTACTTGTGCAATATATGTGTTTGTATTCCTATTTAAGTAGTGCTTTATAATATACTTTATAACATGCTTTATAACATGCTTTATAACATGCTTTATAATATGCTTTATGATATGCTTGTTGACATGCTCAACTAATTTTATGATTTTATTTATGTAAGGCGTATGTTTAAATTCATGTTTATGTTGTACGATCCGTCATGGGTGATGGGGGAGTGGTATAACGAATGCGTGTAACAGCCCTGACAGCCCTAAACGGATAATACCAGACTTTGATTGTATGATTTGAATCTTGATCCACTACTGCTTTATCTATCTGCAATTGATTGTGTTTGGGGCTATGATTATAATCCAGACAATCGGTACCAGGATTGAATTCGTGGCTGTGATTCATTTGCCACGTGAGATGTGTTCGACGAACTCGAGTCGTACTTCGGTTGGCGATAGTGGTTGGCCACGCGAAGTGATTATGCACTTCATGTCGTTCAACTTGTTGTGCGCTCGAGCTAGCCGAGCTCGTCAAGTAACCCGATCTGTCTAATGTATGTTCACCATGTTTGGACGCTACTATTTGAACCTAGGGTACCAAACTTACCAGTGAAATTCCTTTTAACCATGGTACCTCGATCTGCTAAGACTCATGAGCCGGGCATGGTGGTATGGGACACTGTGGTCGAGCTGTCGGCCTACACTGGGGCCACGTGCCTCCCTGTAGTGACCAGTGAGCAACCAGACTCGTGAGCTGATTATGGTGGTATGAGACATTATATTCATGCTGTCGGCCTACATTGATAAGGTGATGGGAGAGTAGTGCAACGAATGCGAGCAACAACCCTGACAGCCCTTTGTAGTGACCTCGAGCATACTCTGAAATCGCGGTTAGCCTTAGAGTTTTGCCGTGGTATATAGAGTATGAACTAGGCCTGTTTCTGTATAGTGATGAATCATTTAAGAGGTGATGGGAGAGTGGTGTAAACTTTGTGCGTAATAGCCCTGGCAGCCTTTGTAGTGACCTAGAAAAACATACCATCGTCTGAGATTAACTAGGACTGACGACCCTAGAATGGATCATGCTTGGGAATGATATAAGGGAGGTACCTTAGTTTCCCAATCCTGCTGTTTGAAATGGACTAATAAATACTCGGTAATCATGCTCATCATGCATTGCATGTGCCTGGAAGATGTGGAGCACTGAGGGATGAAAGCATGCCGCGAATGTGAGATGGTGTCGCATGATGGAGGGTGTGGTGAGGGCATACATCATGCCAGCATTCATACTTGCATTAATAAGAGTAGTTAGGAGTGTTTAATTTTACTGCTTTATCATTACTGCTTGATTGAATTGATAACATGTTAACCTATGCTTTACTGGTCCACTGAGTTGATCACTCACTCCCACGTTACGGGACGGTGTTATACACACTAACCAGGTTTGTTGAGTTTCAGCTGATGGCGATGCTTATGAAGCAGAGCCTGACTACTTCTATGATGATGAGGAGTTCTCCTATCTGTATCTCTCTAGCAGGTCTATGAAGACCTGGTATTGTATTGACGGGGCTATGGTACTTGGGATAGAAGACATTACACTTCCTCACATTAGATATATTTTAGAATTGTACTGTAATTATTTAACCTGATAACTTTATCACACTCTGGAGACTCACCACAGTTTTTATATGTTATTTATCTATCACAGTCTTCCACTTGCAATTTAATTGTATCTGGAGTATGATGTGCTGTTTTGGTTTAATCTCACTCATGTTCAATGCACGAATACAGTCAACATTCAATCATCATTCATTTTGTTGCATAAGTGATGTTCTGGAACTCGGGAGTTGAGTTACTACTCGACCCCCGATTATTGGGATGTTACAACCTAGCATAGTGAGGTTAGTTTTCTAAAGTAGCTTCTCCTACCCCAAAATCATATATGCTATATCGAATAACTCATTTTGGTTTGCGAGATAAGCTTGTTTTAGGGTTCTGATGGTCCTGATCACTTCTGCCTCCGATCAAGCCTTCTTAAGTCCATCTTAAACATTAAAGTGTCCGCTACTCACTCTATATCAGTCTCCTCCATTTAAAAAAAAAAAACCTCGTCCTCGAGTTCTCGTCCCATTTCGGTTCATGATACTCGGTTAGGTCTGCAATGTAGAAAGTACGTGAGATCTTCATGTCGTCTTGAAGATCAACAACGTAAGTGTTGCCATTAATCTTTCAGAGGATCGATACCAGTCCAATCTTCTTATTCTTTAACTTATTGTAGATCCTGGTTGGAAATCTCTCCTTACGTAAATGGACCATAACATGGTCACTCACCTCGAACACATTTTGTCGCCGATGCTTGTCGGCTTGATCCTTATACTTGTTGTTTGAGGCATGTATAACTTGGCTTGCACATTTTCATGAATACCCACGATTTGGTCTGTCATATGTTCTGCTACAATACTCATGCCCGGGAGCTTGGGAAAATGAACCAAGTCAAGTGTGTGGTGGGGCACTTAATCATAAATAATCTGGAATTGGGACTTCCTTATCGAGCGGTTCGCCATGTTATTGAATGTAAATTTCACTTGAGACAAGGAAAAATCCCATTGATTCAGTTTTTCACCTGAAATACATCGAAGGAGGGGTCGTAACGTGTGATTCACAATTTCCCCATGTAGTCGCATGACCTCTTTGAAGAATAGATTTGCTACGTGTGTTGCATCAAGGGTCTTCTTACATGGGATAAAGTATGTCATCTTTGAGAAATGATTTACCACCACAAACACTAAATCCATGTCGCATTGTGTTTATGGGAGACCAATCACGAAGTCCATAGATAAGTCCTCCGAAGGACTGTCGGGCACATGTAACTTATTGTATAGGCCCGTATTCTGAGAGTACCCCTTAGAGGTTTGATAGACACGACAACGCTTTACTGTTTTATCCATATCATATACCAATTACAACTAGTAATACTGCTTCTTCACAAGAGCCCGAGTCTTATCTTGCCCAAGGTGTCCACCAAGGCCACCTTCATGTAGCTCTTGAATAATCCGCTCAGTCAGAGAACTTTATGGGGATGCAAAGTCGATTCCCTTTAAGATAAAATCATCTTGCATATGTAGGTCATTAGGACGACCTACTTAGTACCTCATCCATGCATTTTTTAAGTCCTCATCCTCGGCATATAGGTTTTTGAGATAGTCGAAGCTCACTATCTCATTGCTCATTGTAACAACTAGTGAAGCGTAATGACTAAGTGCATTAACTACATTTGTCTATTGCCCTAACTTGTGCTCCAGAACGAACATTAATTACTGTAAAAATGCAACCCATTTAGCATACACACGATTCATGTTAGCTTAAGTATTAATGAATTTGAGAGCTTGATAGTCTGCGTAAAGAATGAACTTCGTCTGAATTAAGTAATTTTGCCAATGTCACAGTGCTTGGACTACTGCATACGATTCAAGCTCGTAGGTTGACCAGTTTTTGCGCGCATCACTAAGTTTTTCATTATAGAAGGCTACTGGCCTACCTTCTTGAGATAAAACTCCCCCAATTTGGACATATGAAGCATCACATTCGACCTTAAAAAGTTTGTTAAAGCTGGGAAGTAGAAGAAGCGGGGTTGTAGACAATTTGTGCTTGATTTCAGCAAAGCTCCTATCAGCTTAGTCGGTCCACTGAAATGACCCGTTCTTCATACAATCTGTAATTGGTGACACAATGGTGTTAAAATTCTTCACGAACCGATGATAGATGTTGAGGGTCAAATATTGCATATCAGACCCTAGTTACTGCCTGGATTTACGAACATAATACTGTTTAACGCCCAGTTTTAATTGTGTTTTGTTGCAGGATTCAATCAAGAGCGTTGACTGAAAACTGATAGTAAAAGCATAGATTTAATGCTCTGATGACACTAAAGGCAAGGGACGGACTCCAGCAGACCACGGTTGACGGAATTACTTGGCAGAAATTCGTGGAAATCAAGAAACTGAAGCTCAAAGTGGCCTAAAAGTCAGACAAAATGCAAGATCACAGGGTTCCCACCATCCGTTCTGCTCGAAACTTTATACATGAGCTGAGGAGCATAAATGAACCGTACACGTCGAATTTCAGCTCCTGGATCTCTGTGGAAGTGGCCTAACGGCTAGATCACCCCATATATCATGTATTCTGACGATCTAAACCGTCTATTGTGTTTCTAGGGGGGCTGTGACTCTCTCCAAGGTCGTCTTTTGACCCCATATTCACGTAAATACATCTTCAATCGTCCAAATAGAAAATGGACGGTGGACTGAAATCGCTTGTGGGTCACACAGAAATCAAACTTATCTTACCATTCATGGACGGTTTTTCGTCCTGAAACCACTGGATGGTGTGGATTTTCATACTGAAATCGCTTAGTGGGGCGCCGACCATCACAGAGATGCTACGTCGGTTTCGTTTCGCAATTCGACTGCGGTTGATCTCTGTGGAGTCTCACAGGACAGCATCGGTTCGATCTGGACCATCCATCAGAAGCTCATGCTCCATATCATCCAAGCCTAGGTGGCTGTTTTGCCCCATGAACGCAATCACAGAATTTACATCGTTGAACGCTGGATGGACGGCTGGGTTATAATTCCTATGGTCCGCACTGATTCAAACCGGAAACCTTTCATCTCACTGAATTTTCAAGAGAAAACCAATGGACGGAATGGATTTTTCATGCATCACTGATCAGGGGTCCCACCTTCATCACAGAGTAATGTTTACGCAGGCTCTGTTCGCAGACAGATCTACGGCTGATCGAGATGGGCCACGTTGCAGTCTTCGGGACAAAGATCTGAACCATCCAACGTAATCAGGGGGAGAAATCGACCAAACCCTGATCCTTTCCATCTGTCCATGTACAACAACAGGAGTGCACAATCCAGATCTTTCCCGTACATTGATCAATGCCATGCCTCACCAAAAGCTCAGATCCTCTTCAATTTTGGCACAATATCCTAAATCAACCTCCCAGAGCCAGTGAACGACTCTGATGAGGCGTGAAGTCACTACAAGTGGGCCCCACAGTCACCACCGATTCTAAATACCCTGCGTGTGAGATCTTCTGCTTTCCTTTTTCGCTGCGAAAGGAGTGCGTTCACGCACTCCTCCGACTCCATCAAGGGCGGTTCTCTACTGATAACTCTCGAAGGCTTTCATTGTCTATAAAAGCTAAAGAAAGAAAGGGAGCAAAGGGGGGCAGCAGCTAGGAGAGGACGTGAACAGACAGAGAGAGGAAGAGCTTAGGGAATTTTATTTTTATTTCTTTTCTTTTTCTCTTCTTCTATGATCATCTGGAGTTTTGTTCATCCATGTTAGGCTAAACCCCTTAGCTAGGGCTAAGGGGTGAAGCTTGTAGCAAGATGGGAGTTATTTTATGCTTTTGATTTGACCTCGAATTATGAACTTGCTTTATTCTAGTCGTTTATATGGAATGCTTTTAGTTTTCAATGGTTTGTTGTGACTGAAATTACAATAAATCTGCGGTGGTTTTGAGTATTTCTTTTTCTTTTTATGTTTATGACGTCAGGAAGCCCTGTTGTTCACCATCGTCTCCTGGGCATGGTCGGATGACGGTACCCCTTCCTAACCTGCATGACATGTTGATTGGTTGGTAATTAGATTAATTCTGTTGTTTACTTTGTCTCCTGGGCATAGTTTGGTGATGAAATCCATTCTAATTCATACACCTTTCATCTCTTGAAATCTATATCAATGACAGTTCAGTTAATTTTCCTGATTTGTAATACAGGCATAAGATCTCCCTGATCTCTACAAGTGGATCCTCTGAATCCCTAGTTTCCCTTCTCTGATTTTTCCTAAGTTTTAGATTAATATTTCATCATTATTCCTCAAATCATAATTGGTTTAGATTTCATCTTAGCCTAGTTCTAGATCTAGTTATTTTTAGATAACGTACAGGTTTCAGTCCCTGTGGATTCGACCTCGGTCTTACTGAGTTTATTACTACATCACAACCCTATACTTGGGGAGTGAACAAGTTTTTGGCGCCGTTGCCGGGGACTGACGGCTACGATTTTCTGAAATTAATTGGATTTAGAATTAGTTAAGATTAGGATTTTACTAATTTTAATTTTTTTTTTCTATTTGATTCATAGAACTAACATATTTCTTATTCTGTAGGTTGTTAGGATAGAACTTCTAATTTGGTAAACTCTTTCTGATTTTCTAGATTTTCTAACTCTTTAGATTTGGTTTACTTCAGAAACTAACGTGTTTTGTTTTGTTTTGCAGGTTTTTAACATAGGAACTTCTACTCTGGTAACATCCTTCTCACCTCTCTTCTGCTTACCTTCCATATTGCTGTAGGAATTTTATTTTATTCTAGGATTAGACTCAGAGTTAGGGTTTCACCATGTATATGCATGAGTGGGAACGTCAGTATGCTGAGAAGAATGATCTATATTGGGATGATGATTATGATAGAAATCCACCAATGTCTCAAAACTTTTCTGAAACTATCATCGAGAATCGACCGGAATACAAAGAGCCACCAGTTAAGAAGTCCTTACGCGATCATATACGGGAGAACAATTCCACCCCACGGACCGTGCGTGAATGTTGGGGTTATCATAACTATGGGAGTGAGAATTACTATCACCCATCTGAGAAAAAGAAAACAATGCGTGATTATATTATGAGTGATAATAAGTATTACCAACCATCAGATTCTCCCACCTATGATCCGTATGACTATAATCAGTGGAAACATCAATGTTGGAAAGATGAACCAACAACCTATTATAATGACTATTCTTTTGGATCCCCTACCTTTAAGATTCAACCAGAATCGATCCAAGAGAATTCATTTCAAAGGAACACAGACTCTTCTGCTGACATGAGGAAATTACTAGAAGAGCTTGAGTCACGCCTTGATAGGTTAGAGGAAGCTCGCTCATCCCAGCTACAATCCAATCCAGAAATACAATGCGAGGAAAGTGATCCTCACTCGCTTTTGACGAAATCTGGAATTTGGAATGAGGAGTTGGATTCAATTAATGAGCATACGGTTCAATTCCCCGATGAGTCGATCTCAATGACTGTTCAAAAGAATGGGGAAGAAACATGGTTATCTTTCAAATACAGTGATGATGACACACTTTCCTTACATGATACACAGGATCTCAATGATGAGGTTGAGGTTAGTTTATTCGAACCTCAACTAAATTTAGAATGTAAGGAAAGCGAGCCCATCTCAAGTATGTACTGCACTGAATTAGAAGCTGAGAAGTATTGGGATGAGATTCATGAGAGCACAACCCAAATTCCCCTGGAATCAATTTCAAGATTGGTCCAGGTCAATGATCAAGACGAACACGAAGTGATCGGTCATAATGAGCCACTCCCCTCACCTAACATGTCTGATTTAAAGGTGGAGGACGAGCCCCTTACAACCGACACTTCTAACTCTTGTGAAACATGTTTGGACCACTCCTCTGAATTGAATGATGATATGATTCAGGAGATGGATGAGCTACTCGATACGACTCTGGAATTTGAAACCACGCAGTTGAGGTCACCATCTGAACTGTTGAATAATAACGAGTCCAGGCCTCTTCTGAGTAGTATCAATGAACAGAGTCCGCACTTCAATACTTCGTCTACTGACCCTCTATCTGTCTGTGCAGGGCTGAAGCAAGAGAGTACACCTCCATTTACCTTTAAAGACGATGGATTCCTTGGGCAGATCATCACGAGCTCTAATGTGGAAAATGAGTCACTCTCAGCTGAATGTCCCAACTCTTTGGATGATTGCTTGGCACACTTTGCAGATTCAAACGATCCCATGATAAGAGACATAGTGAATGCCATGCAAGATGACATCTCGGTAGTCATTACTGACCAAGAGAACCCTTATTCTGAAACCCCTCCCTCCCCAGATCCTCACTATTTACCATTAAGGGAGGAGGAGCTAAAAATTGAACCGAAGTCTGATACTTCGGAATGTGTTGAGACTACACCACTTCTTGAAAATTTTTCTCAATTTGATCTACTTGTAGTCTCTGATTCACCATGGGATACTAACTTCGAAACTTCTTCTATCGCAGGTGAATCGTATATACTCTGGATACCTCAGGCGAATCAACGACAAATTTTTTATGAGGTACATAAGTTTCTCTGGAATGTCATGCTCCAGGGCATCCAAGCCTATTACAAAAAGGGCTTGTGGATGATCCTGTTGAGGAACCTTCTGAGAAATTTATCACGATACTGGCCAGAAGAGGAACCTTGTGGCATGACTGAGTAGCTTTTCCCTGCTTTCTTAGGACTAGGGTAGTTTCCTTTATGCTGTTTTAGGATAGACAGTAAACTTAACGCTCCTGGGAGGCAACCCAGTTTTTCCATTTATTTCATTTTCCTAGTTAGTTCAATGTTTGTGGGTAACATTACTACAAACCCTCACGAGACTACAACTCGTCCACTAGGGGCAACCTAGGGGTTTAAAGGCTTGTTGCATACGCTAAATGCAATCGAGAGCACCTGCGAAAGTGGTATAGGTAGGATTTTATTTCTTGTTATTTTTGTGTTGTTTTTTTTCTCTCGTGCTCACCCGCTCTCATGTTGAGATCTCTTGGAAAGTTTTTCACGATTCATCATTCAGGTACTATCTTCCCATCACTTCTCTTTTACTTTTGTTGTCCCATGTGCATTTCATGCTTATATCTTTTACATTGAGGACAATGTAGATTTTAGGTTGGGGGTGGGAGATTAGGAAACCTAATCGGTGTTTTCTTCGTCTTGAGCAAAAATTGTGAAAATTTTTAAATTTTTTTTCTGGAAATTCTTGTGAATTCAAAGTGATTTTGACGACCATCTTGGATTTATAATGTTAAGATACGTGATGTTGGAAATTCATGACTTTTGGATTCCGTATTCGTTAGATTTCACAGTTAAGGTTGAATTATTAATCCATGATTAGAAGATGTAAACATTGATTGAGTCATGATCTCACATGTCACATCTCACTTTCACATTAAGGTTTCAATTTGATATTGAAAGGTTGACTTGGTAATCACTAAGCATGGAAGGAACCAGCCTGAAAAATTGTCCGTCATGATCAACTGAAGAAAAAGAAAATACAAATGCCCTTGGAAAGGGGTGGGCGAATAATCTTCACCATAGGTTTGCTCCCTATAGGTGTAGATTTAATTCCCCATGGATGATATGTGAAAAGGGTTGGGTGTACGATCTTCACCAGAGGTTTGCTCCCTATAGGTAAGGATTTGATTCCCCTCCATAACATTACTTTTAATTAATTAAAAAAAAAAACTAGAAAAATGAAAGAATGGTCTGTGAGGCAAGTATTTGGTTATCATGAATTCTCTTGTTGGTTACCAACGATATCCTGAAATAGAGAATTGAATATTAATGTTGAAAGTCGGAATTACACTCTACACCCATGGAACTCAATGTTTGAAATTATTCTAGTTTATGGTTTAAAATTTGAACTTGATTATGAAATTCACCATGCTTGAGAGGCCAGGAAAAATTGATAATCAACATTCATGAATCTTAAGATTTCTCATATCCGGATTGTTTTTCAAAATATCACTCGGCTTCACAAGAATTGTCTCGTAATTCTCAACTTAATTTTCGCATATTTTGCTCGGGACTAGCAAAATGCTGGTTGGGGGTTGTGTTGAGGGTCAAATATTGCATATCAGACCCTAGTTACTGCCTGGATTTACGAACATAATACTGTTTAACGCCCAGTTTTAATTGTGTTTTGTTGCAGGATTCAATCAAGAGCGTTGACTGAAAACTGATAGTAAAAGCATAGATTTAATGCTCTGATGACACTAAAGGCAAGGGACGGACTCCAGCAGACCACGGTTGACGGAATTACTTGGCAGAAATCCGCGGAAATCAAGAAACTGAAGCTCAAAGTGGCCTAAAAGTCAGACAAAATGCAAGATCACAGGGTTCCCACCATCCGTTCTGCTCGAAACTTTATACATGAGCTGAGGAGCATAAATGAACCGTACACGTCGAATTTCAGCTCCTGGATCTCTGTGGAAGTGGCCTAACGGCTAGATCACCCCATATATCATGTATTCTGACGATCTAAACCGTCTATTGTGTTTCTAGGGGGGCTGTGACTCTCTCCAAGGTCGTCTTTTGACCCCATATTCACGTAAATACATCTTCAATCGTCCAAATAGAAAATGGACGGTGGACTGAAATCGCTTGTGGGTCACACAGAAATCAAACTTATCTTGCCATTCATGGACGGTTTTTCGTCCTGAAACCACTGGATGGTGTGGATTTTCATACTGAAATCGCTTAGTGGGGCGCCGACCATCACAGAGCTGCTACGTCGGTTTCATTTCGCAATTCGGCTGCGGTTGATCTCTGTGGAGTCTCACAGGACAGCATCGGTTCGATCTGGACCATCCATCAGAAGCTCATGCTCCATATCATCCAAGCCTAGGTGGCTGTTTTGCCCCATGAACGCAATCACAGAATTTACATCGTTGAACGCTGGATGGACGGCTGGGTTATAATTCCTATGGTCCGCACTGATTCAAACCGGAAACTTTTCATCTCACTGAATTTTCAAGAGAAAACCAATGGACGGAATGGATTTTTCATGCATCACTGATCAGGGGTCCCACCTTCATCACAGAGTAATGTTTACGCAGGCTCTGTTCGCAGACAGATCTACGGCTGATCGAGATGGGCCACGTTGCAGTCTTCGGGACAAAGATCTGAACCATCCAACATAATCAGGGGGAGAAATCGACCAAACCCTGATCCTTTCCATCTGTCCATGTACAACAACAGGAGTGCGCAATCCAGATCTTTCCCGTACATTGATCAATGCCATGCCTCACCAAAAGCTCAGATCCTCTTCAATTTTGGCACAATATCCTAAATCAACCTCCCAGAGCCAGTGAACGACTCTGATGAGGCGTGAAGTCACTACAAGTGGGCCCCACAGTCACCACCGATTCTAAATACCCTGCGTGTGAGATCTTCTGCTTTCCTTTTTCGCTGCGAAAGGAGTGCGTTCACGCACTCCTCCGACTCCATCAAGGGCGGTTCTCTACTGATAACTCTCGAAGGCTTTCATTGTCTATAAAAGCTAAAGAAAGAAAGGGAGCAAAGGGGGGCAGCAGCTAGGAGAGGACGTGAACAGACAGAGAGAGGAAGAGCTTAGGGAATTTTATTTTTATTTCTTTTCTTTTTCTCTTCTTTTATAATCATCTGGAGTTTAGTTCATCCATGTTAGGCTAAACCCCTTAGCTAGGGCTAAGGGGTGAAGCTTGTAGCAAGATGGGAGTTATTTTATGCTTTTGATTTGACCTTGAATTATGAACTTGCTTTATTCTAGTCGTTTATATGGAATGCTTTTAGTTTTCAATGGTTTGTTGTAACTGAAATTACAATAAATCTACGGTGGCTTTGAGTATTTCTTTTTCTTTTTATGTTTATGACGTCAGGAAGCCCTGTTGTTCACCATCGTCTCCTGGGCATGGTCGGATGACGGTACCCCTTCCTAACCTGCATGACATGTTGATTGGTTGGTAATTAGATTAATTTTGTTGTTTACTTTGTCTCCTAGGCATAGTTTGGTGATGGAATCCATTCTAATTCATACACCTTTCATCTCTTGAAATCTATATCAATGGCAGTTCAGTTAATTTTCCTGATTTGTAATACAGGCATAAGATCTCCCTGATCTCTACAAGTGGATCCTCTGAATCCCTAGTTTCCCTTCTCTGATTTTTCCTAAGTTTTAGATTAATATTTCATCATTATTCCTCAAATCATAATTGGTTTAGATTTCATCTTAGCCTAGTTCTAGATCTAGTTATTTTTAGATAACGTACAGGTTTCAGTCCCTGTGGATTCGACCTCGGTCTTACCAAGTTTATTACTACATCACAACCCTATACTTGGGGAGTGAACAATAGAATGTTGTCAATCTGTGAAAACTCCATACTTCATGGATGTTTGTTAGAACTGTCCATTCCTTGATGACTTTCACCTTTTCGTCGTCACTCGGATGCCCATGAATGTAACGACAAAGCCCAAAAACAACAATCTATCGGTAAAAAAGCTACATTTTTTTAAAAGATTGAGATACAACATGTTTTCGGTGAGCATATGAAGGACCTGTTTGAGGTGTAAGAGAAGGTCATCAAGCCAAATTTCTTTGAATTCATTCAGTAATGGTCTTCAACTTGGAGAAATGTTTAGGGGCTCTAATTCCTTGCCTTTTACCACCATGACGTACACATCGCCGGTTTCCTTAGATTCCTCCATGAAATCTCGAATAGTTATGTGGGAACTCCTATCCACTTTAGATGCTTCAAGATGGTTTTCTAATGTCATAGGGGAAAGGACTATTTTTCAAGCATACTTGATGAAGACGTAAACATTGTCTCATCCTCGATTGATCGCATCACGGTCCGACTGCCATGATCGATCAAGTAACATATTGCATACTTCTATGTAGACCACGTCACTAAGTATTTGATCCTTATAATTTTTACCAATTGAAAATGAGACAGTACATTGTTTGGTTACCATGGTCTCGTTCAGCTTTTTTATCTAGCCAATCGAGTAAGGGAAATAATGTTTTATCGTAGGTAGCCACAACTTGTCCACCATCACCTTCGAGACGATATTCACGCTACTACCACCGTCTATTATTACTGCACAAACCTTGCCATTAACAGTACACCGTGTTCGGAATATATTGTGTCACTGTGGACACAACTCCTTCCTGGGGGTGTCAATAATTACCTCATGGCTAAGAATTCACCATGATCCTCGGCCAACCATTCTTCATCACCAGCTCCTTCCTCAATAGTTTGTTCATCTTCATCAAATCCAAGGTCCATTGCATCAACTTCAGTGCCTCATTCATTAATGGACAAGTGGGTTGTTGGACATTGAGGGCAAGTGTTTAATAAGTTACCTAATTGGCCACAGCGATAACAAGTGTTTGGCCTTGGCCGACCTAAGGATTTGGAATCTTACTCGAAACCGTTGTTGTAAGTGCTACACATTGAGGCCTAGATGAGCCACTCCTTGTGTCACGGTTTGCGGTTGCATGAGGTTGAGGACATCCTCTTATTGGTTCTTTTCCTCGTGCAATAATTGAATCTTGTGTCGGACCCGTCATGGCGGTTCGAGTTAACGGATAAGGCCGAGTAGAGACTCTTGTAAGCCGTGTTTCCGCCTTACCTGCCAACCGAACCACTTCATCCACGGTCTCGACCGAGTACATCTGAACTCGGTCCTTGATCGTCGATTGTAACCCACATATATATATCATGTTACCTTCTGCAATTCGGTTTCTTACAGGTCAGTCTGCATTGCCAACCACTGAATTCTCCGGTGTAATCTGTGAAGACTTAATTCCCCTGTCAAAAAATTTGGTATTTTTGGAAAAATCTTCTATATGTAATAAGCCATTAAAACTAGGAAGTTCGGCCTTACCGCGATAGTCTCTTTCAACATGATCAAATCGATCACCTCAATGAACTAGTCATCGGTCAAAGATGCCATCGATGTCTTCATCACTGGAGCTTGACTCATCTGGTGCAGCTGTACTATTCACCTTCGGCATTGCCCTATGAAAATTTGGATTATGCCTTACAACAACCACAAGCAGCTGAGCATCGCCTTGAGCTTAGGGTGGAATTAGCGTATCCGCAAGACGGTCGAGGGTTTCCTACTCCCCTTGCATGATCAACTGACTTTCTTGGTGGAAAACTTCATTCTTTCCAAAAGATAATGAATCCCTGTATCATCATCCATAGGTTTTTGGTCCATTCCTTTGTTATTTGTCATCGATTCGAAGGAAGTCCTCTCTTTGATACCAATTGATGTAAGGATATGATGGATGTGATGAGGTCGATCACCGCCTTCCTTAAGGATAACTATGAATCCACGGAGCTTCTCTGGACTCCTCACAGAGATTCCTCGAATCTACGAGGGAAAATAGGAAAATAGAAATAATTCTAATAAAATAAAATATAGCTTAATTGATGATAAAAGCGAAATTACAACCCTTTAAATAGTAATCTCAAACCTAGGAAGAAGTTTTAGAATCAAACTCTAACCTAAACTCCCTTAAAACATGACTTACTATAAATAGTAAACTTACTATTTATAGACGGTCATGATTCCTACTAGACTTCATGGTTTTCGGCCAAAAATAGTAAGTGTCCTAGTTGGCCTAACCATGTTATTCTCCTAAATTTTCTAAGCCCTTTTTCATGTTAGACACCATTCCTAAAGCTCAAAGGATCAAGAGTAATGATTGAATTAAAACTTACTATAAATAGTAAAATTGAAATTAAAATGGATTTTCGACCATCGATCTGATGGAATCTCACAAATCAGGCATGGGCAACCTGGCAAAGCAGGGTTGGTTAGTTAAAGTAGCTTCTCCTTCCCCAAAATCATATATGGTATGTCCAATAACTCATTTCGGTTTGCAAGATATGCATGTTTTAGGGTTTTGATGGTCTTGATCACTTCCGCCTCCGATCAAGCTTTCTCTGGTCTATCTTGGAGACGAAATTGTCTGTGACCCGCTCTACGTCATACTCTCTCTCTCTCTCTCTCCCTCTCCAATTGTCTATATCGAAGGAGGCCTCATATGATGGTTGTCCACATTAAAGGTGGGGCCCACACGATGGATGCTTCACATCAGAGGTAGGCCTCGCATGATGGATCACCCTTATTAACATGGGCCCCACATGATGGATTACCCTCATCAACGTGGGCCCACATAATAGAGATTCCACATGAAAGGTTGACCCCTAATGATAAATGGCCTACATCCAAAATGGGCCAATATGATGGAAGATCCACTTCAAATATGGGGCCAACATGATGGACAACCCACATCAAAGATAAGCTCTACATGATCGATAATGGACATTGAAGTTGGGCCCCACATGATGGATGGTGGGCATATCGAGGTGGCCGCACATCATGCATGGTCCACATTAAAGGTTAGCCCCTAATGATGAATGACTCACATAGAAGGCGAGCCTCATATGACGGGCAACCCACATTGAAGGTGGGGCACACATGATGGACAGTTCATGTCAAAGGTGGGCTCCACATGATGGGTAATTACTAATGGTGGCTCCACATGATGGATGGTCCAGATCAAGGTGGGCCTCACATGATGGATGGTCCACATTGAAGGTCAGCCCTATGGCGAGTGGCCCATATCCAAGGCAAGCCACACATGATGGGCAACCCACACTGAAGGTGGGGCCCACATGATGGACAGTCCACAACGAAGATGTGCTCGACATGATGGCTGATTGATATTAAAAGTGGGCCTCACATGATGGACAATAACATTAATGGTGGCCCCACATGATAGATGACCAATTTCAAAGGTAGGCCCTACATAGTGGGCGATGTACATTAAAGGTCAATGCCTAATTATGAATGGTTCACATCTAAGGTGGGGCCTATATAATGGGCGGCTCACATCACAGGTGAGGCCCATACAATGAATAGTCAATATAAAAGATTGGCCCCACATGATGACGCTGATTGTGAGGGAGACCAAACATACTTGAGGGATAAATACGTATAATATTAGAAACCAAATATGCTTTTTTATTTTTTAGCCAATATGCTTATTGTTCACCAAATATACTTATCTATTAAATAAGTAAAAATCAAGATAAGCTACTCCTGACATAAATAACTTATCTAAAGTAACCAACTATCCAAAGACCCCCTCATGAGAACATGAGAATGTCCACATGATGGATGAATTAGATATCATGTACACATCAAATAGGCCCCATATATAGTGCATTGTGGAATATGCCTATTCTAATAATCTTGTAAAATATCCATGGTTAAAATACTCCGCAACTCCGATGGGCACATCCGTTCCCAGGTCAAGTCAGGACTCACCCAAGTCGGGAGCTGAATCGGCCTGACTCACCGAAGTCAAGAGGAAACTTCGGAGGGTGACTTATGGCACCGAATTGGATGGGTCGTCCGTTCGAGTTTAAGTCAACTTGAACCTTGACCGTGACAATTCAGCATGTGAGGAACTGGCCTCATTGCATGGGCGTAACTGCAATCCTTACGAACAGTTTCAATCCTACCCACGGTCAAGAAAAGCAATCTCAGAGGTGCAGACTCAGTAGAAAACTGGACCTATGCCATATATCAAAACTAGATAAGTATCATCATCACCGTAGCAGTGTCCCTGCTATTAGTTCAAAAACCCAGAACTGACTTCAACTCAAGAACCCAGAACTGACTTCTACACTTGAGTTGGGTAACCTCAGAGACCACTGTCAATAATCAAACTCGATGTGTTTTGATTCAAACATCATTCAGTTTCTCCATGAATCAGCTTCAAATCTCATCAAACTGAGTTGACTCAGTTGAGATGAGCTGAGTCATGGAGCTTTAGAAGGGCTCTATTGCTTGTTGTCCTTCATTAGACCATTGTAGGTCACCGTGGCCTAGGCCTGATGCTAGTCCACACCATCCGGCCCATAATTTAAACCTTGTTTTTAATCGAATAATTTTTTTTAAAAAAATGTGTGACTTCAATGAACTCGAACTCCATGGAGAAAGTTTTCTCACTCGACTGTTAAAAATCCTCCACCGCAATTACCTCCAAGTGATTAGCATTCTACCATGATGGATTCAAGTTTCAAAATTCAATTCAATCTCTGTTCTATAAATATAAAAGATCCGTGTGATCCATTTAAAGATGAGTTTTCTTTTAACATTGTATTTTTTTAAGAGTATATTTCTCTATCCACAAAGTTTGGAAATCTTGAAGAAAGCCAATTTGGAAGTCTTACCGTCTGCGTCGAGGATTCCATCCTCGATCAGCTTAGGAACGTGAAACATTAAGGCACAAAGGCTCACTGGAATAGTCCAAACCACAGCTCCTCGGATCCCCATCTTAGCAGCAACATCCATAGCCCATCCCATGACTCCATCCGCAATGATGCATGTGATCTTATCATGATCTGACTCATTCATCTTACGAATCAGCTCTTCTAAACCACCAGGCATGACACGTAAAATACATTCACTTAGCTTGCCCACCTCATTCCGGTCATCATCAGGTGCCATCCCATCTGGGATTGCGACCAGACGGATCTGTCCGTCCACAACACCCATCTTTGGCAGTGCTGCCAAGACACGGGCTTGATTGAACTCAGTGTTCACGAACGTGATTCTGAACCCATGGTCCATCAAGCAATGAGAGAACTCCATGAAGGGTATGACATGACCTTGAGCCGGGTATGGTATGACTAGAGCGTGTGGGTTTGCCATGACCAACACCCTCTGCAAGTGTTTGAGTAGAACGTGTGTTGTTTGCCCATTACCTCTTATGTTCTTCGTGCTACTTATTAGGGGTTTGGGTTGGGTGGCTGAGTTTCCAACGGGAAGAATTTGTCTCGAGGGGTGCTGTCGTATGCATGATGATAAAAACTATGGTGACGTATTATTCGGAAGCGGATTGGCTGGTGTACCGCACACCACCGATGTGGCTGGTGTGTTTAAGTCACCAAGCTTTGTGAGTTCCATTAGAGGGTATTAGTTATATCCAAACCGTCTGTCCACTTGGTGAGCTCATTGTAAGACTTGAAACGAAAAATAAGATGGATCCAAAAATCAAGTGAACCACACTGTAAAAGGAAGTGGAGGATTAACGCCTACCATTGAAACCCTTTTGGGTGACAGAAATTATATATCAATATGATATATGTCTTTTTTTTTTCTCTCTTCATCCAGATCTGTGTGACCTTATGAACAGATTGGATGGAATGCGAATGTTACGGTGGAGCCTACAAATGTTTTAACGGTGAGAATTATTATCCTCACTGATACTTGTGGTGTGGTCCATTTGAGATTTGAAAATTATTCATTTTTGTGGTTCACGTTCTAAAATGATGTCGAAAAATGGATTAACGGTGTAGATATGATAAATACATCATTGCGGGGGCCATGTAACTTTGATCTCGTTTGAACCGTTCCCGCAACTCAGAGCTCGTGGAGCGTCAGCGCTCGTTTCTCACGACACGTACCCACACCAGCAAGGTTGCTGGTGTGTGGTACACTAGCCAGTCCGCTTCCGTATTATTGGCCGGCCGGTACGTGGAAATTAATTAAAAATTGCATACGTGGCATGTGAGTTATTTAAACTAAAATGTCTAAATTTATGGTTTGTAGATTATATGTACAATGAACCAAAATTACACTTAATCCATTTGATGACAGTACGCGTTATGGGCATCTATTGGACGGTTAAAAGTGAATAATACCTTGTGTGGTCATATTTTAAATTTTAAAGAACATGTCCCCTAAAATAAGAAGTCAGATTGTTCAACCATCTGATTTTAATGACCGTGACCTGGAGACAATGGTTTCAACAATGCAGATGATTTAATCATATGATAATTAGGGGTTGACAAATTATACATGTGGTATGTATTAACTCAAAATGAACCTATTAAATTGTGAAGCCTAATGTAGCCAAGTCAAAGTCTGATTATTTGAACCATCTTATCGTCAGATTTTTAATGGTCTTATGATGGAGGATGGATCTTATCCATCTTGTCTAGAAGAGGATACAAAATTGTCAATTACAATTGAATTGTAGAGCATGGAGACTAGATATTAGTGGTTCCACGAGAGTTTTGATGAGTTGGTTTACAAATAATAATAAAAATTGATGTTAAGTGAAATGACCTTATCAGAGAGCACCCACACTACGAAGAAGATGATTAAGTCTTCACAAATGGAGTCTTAATTTATTCATGTATGTTGTAATGATTGTATACTCTATTAGAGAGATTATGAACATAACATTAGTTGTCCTAAATATGGTGAGAGTACATAAAAATCAAAAATGATAGGGAGATGAGAAGAAAACATATACCATAGAAGGTGCCACGATGCATTTCACTAGCAGCATGGTTGAAATGAATATATAATGTACCATGGATTATGCATAAAATGAAATACCATGCGAGTGTGAGTCAATATGGAAGCACAACAATCATGCATATCATTCGGTGGATTCTACTTGTTGGAGAGGAGTTGATGGTAAATGGGTAAACTTTGCTGCAGAGGCACGTAATGTTCAGTTAGGACTTATAACGAATAAATTCAATCTTTTTGACAGGAAGAACAATTCACACATTTGTTGGCCTATTATGATTGTTCAATACAATTCTACCCTTATTTTTATATATGCGGAAGGAGTTTACAATATTATGCAGGTAACACTCTCGTTGGTTACGGAGAGTCCAGTTAAAATACAAAAACCATTACTACTTGAATGATTGGATTAATACATGTATTATTGTTGTTAATATATTTATTATATATGGTTCTTATTACCTCTAAAAAAAATGATGCTAACAAATTTTTATTTATTTATTTATTTATTTATTTATTCAAGCAACCATTTGTAATGGGTTTATGTAGTAAAAAAATTGAAGAAGATGATCTTCTTATCTTCGGTTCACTTATAGAGAGTAAGTTCAATTGTACTTTATTAGATCTTCTTTTTGCATATTTGTAGTTCATGTTACGATGATCCAAGACACTAACCATAGAATATGGTTGTTCATAGTTAAGTGTGGTCTTGGCATCGATTCCCTAGTGGGGGTGGCTAACAGTGAAGTGTGATATGACAGTGGGTGTACTGGAATGCTAACAAAAATAACAAAAATAAAAATCTATTGTAGTAAAGAAAAAAAAATGGTTGTTCATAGTTAGTGCTAGGAAGATTGGAAAACAAGTATAGAATTCAGTACTGGTTTAGCTCAAGCAATCGTTGAAGGATTGTTGCATGGCATATTTGAATCTCCAAGCACCGGGCAGATGAATATTGATCCACATAGATGGACAAAAGATGTTCACACAAAACACCAAGCACATGTATTGCCTATTAGACTTTATATATTACATATTGTATCTACTCTGTGTGTCAGTGGAAGAAAAAGAACCTTTTAAATTTTGGATATACTTTAATTGTATTGTATTTTATTTGATTAAAAAAAGAGTGAATTATTGTGATTTTAGATTATATAAAATGTATTTATCATATGTACGATGGATTATGGATTTATTGAATTGTGATTATATATTTGGATTTCTGCACTATCTTTTTCTAGACTTGTCGTCGAGTTTCAGGCTGTCATTTTGAAGTCGAATACAATTTATTTTTATAGTGGATATACATTTGATTCCACTTTAATAGGTGAAGATGCATTGATTGTAGTAGATTCCACATTAGCACTACATGAGTAAGCGGGGCATGAAGGTACTTTTCGATTATTGTTTAATTCCAATTTTTAAGAATTCTGATTTAAATATATGCGACCATTTTATATATGGTGAACAATCTAGGTTACCCTTTAAATTTGAAAAACATGTTTTGTAAGGGAGTGTTAAACTATGTGCACTTTGACACATGGGGGTCATCACTAGTGGTTTCTGTTGAAGGGTCGTCATGGTTTGTCACATTCATTAAAGACTACTCATGAAAAGTTTGAATTTATTTCATGAAACGTAAATCCAAAGTATTCACGACATTCAAACAATGGAAGGTCACTGTAGAAAAACAAACAAGATGAAAAATAAAGGTTTTAAGGACTGATAATAGTAGCGAATTTACTTCCACTGAGTTTAATGAATATTACAAAGATGAATAGATTATTAGGCATAACATAGTGCGCTAGACGCCCAAATAAAACAGTGTGGCTGAGCGGATGAATTGGACTCTTTTGGAGAGGGCTTGATGCGTATTAAGTAATTCTGGGTTGGGCAAGAACCTATGGACTAAGACCATTAATACAGCCTTCTATTTGGTAAATCGGTCCCCTTCTACGGTAATTAACTACAAGATTCCACAGGAAGTATGGAGTTATCATAAAGTTGAATACTCAGATTTGTGCATATTTGGCTATAAGGCTTATTCTCATGTATTGTCGGTTGAGAGAGATAAGTTACAGTAAATAGCCAAAAAGTATATCTTTATTGGCTATGGTATTGGTGTGAAAGATTACAGGTTATATGATAAGGTCACACGTGAGATCATCACTAACATTGACTGTAAGTTCGACAAAAGCTCCCTATTCCATAAGAATGATTATGATGAGCAAAATGAACTAAAGAGGTTAGTTATAGACATTCAGATTGATATAGGTGATACTTAGGCAAAGACAGATGCACAAACTGTTGAGAAGTGGAGCCACATCTGGGACCGCCCACTACCAGTCGAGGTTGCGCGGATTTCGTGTCGGAAGTCCTTTCACAACTGGGATACAGAAAGGAGTTTCACGGATTTCGTGTCGCAAGTCCTTTTGCAACTGGGATGTGTTGAGGGTCAAATATTGCATATCAGACCCTAGTTACTGCCAGATTTTACATACACAATAATGTTTAACAGAGTATTTTAATTGTGTTTTGTTGCAGGATGCAATCAGGAGTGTTATTTGAAACCGACACTAAAAGTATGGATTTGACACTCAGAATTCACCAGAGCAAGGTACGGACCCCAGGAGATCAAGATCAGCGGATTTACACGCCAGAGATGGGAGAAAATCGAGAAATTGAAACTCAAGGGGCTCAAAATTAGTCCAAAATACAAGATCAAGGGGTTCTCACCATCCGTTCAACCCAAAATTTCATATATGGCCAAGGGACCATAAATTAACCGTACACGTCGAATTTCAGCTCGCAGATCCCTGTGGAAGTGGCTAAACTGACATATCAGCCCGTAAAATCTTGATTCAGGGCCCACCTGATCTCTGGATTTGCTTCTATTTTGGAATCAACACCTGAAATGATAAGATAGAACATATGCAGGGAACGGATTTCTCAAAACATTAATGTGGGCCCCACTTCGTGTGGATGGTGTATAGAGCAGGTGTGCACCTGCCGTGTACCGAATTAGCAAAGCCGGTCAGTTAACGCTGACCCGACGCTGGCTTCAATTCAAATATCGGTAGCGAAACAGGGACCTGCGGTCCGTTCTTGTGGGCCACGGTCTTGATCTTCATGACCGATCTAGACCGTCCATTGGTCGCCCATCGAGCTTCTTATCACTACCTAGGTGGTATTTTTGCAGAAGATCACGAGGATCGAGCTCTGGCTGTCCAAACGGAGGATAGACGGTGTAAGGAGGAATGTGGTGGGCCACACGACAACAAAGGAAAAATGGACATGACCGACCGGTTTTCCGTTCCCATCTCAGTGGACGGAGTGGATTTACCATTTGATCAAAGAAGTGGGACCCACCATCACCACGGAAGGAGATTCGCGTCCGCGTAAGCACGGCCGCTGGCGACTTTTACGGCGGATTGTGGGCCCCACTCGTCAACCGTACGGCCGATCCGAGCCGTCCATCGTGTAGATGGGTTCGAGAGCTTCAAAACCATGGTGATATTTAATTCCCATGCGTACACACGTGCGTGATACAGAGGCCACAAAAGGGTTGCCCGGCGATGTTCAAAACTGATCTTTTCGTGATTTCTTCTGTGGGCCACGTTAATGGACCTTCAAAACCACCCATTCTTGACTGAAATTTCGTCCTGAATCCAATGGACGGGGTGGATTTTCCAGAAAACACCTCTGTGGGGCCCACCGATCACGGCTGCGAAAATTTATACTCCGAGTCCTTCTACGACTCTGCCACCGATTCCAGCCATCCAGCAGCTATAAAAGGGAAGTTTTGGACGTGGAAAATTTATTCAAAGCCAGGGAATTCGAGATCCACGGCCAGGGAGAGAAGAGAGAGAGAAAGGAGTAGAGTTGTATTTTTTTCTTTCCTTCTTTACTTTTAATTTATTTATTTTATTTTGAGAGATCTAGTTCACTCATGTGTGGCTAAACCTCTTAGCTAGGGCTAAGAGGTGAAGCTTGTAGCGTGATGGGAGGCCTCTTTGCTTGTGCCTTTGTTTAGACTGAATTGATGTTGATTTTGGGGTTTTTAATTAAGGGAATGTTTTCAGTCTTTAATGGTCTGTTGTGACTGAAATTACAATGGGTCTGCAATGGCTTTGAACATGTTCTTTTCCTCTTTTTATGTTTATGACGTCAGGAAGCCCTGTTGTTCACCATCGTCTCCTGGGCATGGTTGGATGTCGGTACCCTTCTTAACCTGCATGGCATGATTGATTGGTTGATAATTAGATTAATTCTATTGTTTACTTTGTCTCCTGGGCATAGTTTGGTGATGGAATCCATTCTAATTCATACACCTTTCATCTCTTGAAACCTATATCAATAGCAGTTCAGTTAATTTTCCTGATTTATAATACAAGCATACGATCTCCCTGATCTCTACAAGTGGATCCTCTGAATCCCTAGTTTTCCTTCTCTGATTTTTTCTAAAGTTTTAGATTAAATATTTCATCATTATTCTTCAAATTACAATCGATTTAAATTTTATCTCATTCTAGTTCTATTTCTACTTAGTTTCAGATAACGTACAAGTTACAGTCCCTTGGGATTCGACCTCGGTCTTACCGAGTTTATTACTACATCACAACCCTATACTTAGGGAGTGAACAAGTTTTTGGCGCCGTTGCCGGGGACTGACGGCTACGATTTTCTGAAATTAATTAGTTTTAGAGTTAGTTTAAGATTAGGATTTTACTAATTTTAAATTTTAAATTTTGTTTTCTATTTTTCATATAACTAACATATTTCTTATTCTGTAGGTTGTTAAGATAGAACTTCTAATTTGGTAAACTCTTTCTGATTTACTAGATTTCCTAACTCTCTAAATTTGATTTGCTCTAGAAATTTCTTCTATTTTGAACTAACTTATTTTGTTTTATTTTGCAGGTCTTTAGCTTAGGGACTCCAATTTGGTAACTTCCTCCCAACCCTATCTTTCTTTCTAGATTTTCATTTTCTTTCTTAGGATTAGGTTTAGAATTTAATTGAGGGCTGCGAGTGTTTCATGCCCAAGTGGGCCCGTGACGACACTCGACGTCTCTTGATTGAAGGAGGGTTAGTTGAGGGGTTGACTGTCCATTGCAGGATTAGACACCGCTCGAATTCCCCTGAGTTAATTGAGGTTATGGCTGAAAATCAACCTCAAGCACTACCTCAACAGATGGATGAGGAAGTACATGATGAGAATGAGGTGCTTCAAGCACCCCCGCCTCGTACCTTACGAGATTATTTACAACCGGCGGGGTGAGCATGCCCTCATGCATGATTTTCTCCGAAAACACAGGACATATGGACATCAAGCCAGGAGTTATCCAACTCCTTCCTAAATTCCATAGGCTTGAATCAGAAAGTCCATACTTACATTTGAAAGAGTTCGATGAGATTATAGCCACCTTATACTTTCCCAATGTATCCGAGGATACAATCAGGCTGAAACTCTTTCCTTTTTCCTTGAAAGAGAAGGCTAAGACGTGGTTACATTCACTGCGTCCTAGATCCATTGGCACATGGAATGATTTGCGAGAGGAATTCATAAAGAAATTTTTCCCACACCATAAAACAATTACCCTCAGAAAAGCAATCATGAACTTCGCCCAAAAGGAAGATGAAACATTCTACCAATGTTGGGAAAGGTTCAAGGATCTTGTCAGTTCATGCCCACAACACGGTTTTGAAATGTGGCGCATTACAAATTTTTTCTATGATGGACTGACATCTTCCATGCGCCAACTGGTCGAGACAATGTGTAATGGTGAATTCATGAATAAAGAGGTCGATGAGGTATGGGATTACTTCGATAGACTTGCCGAGAATGCACAATCATGGGACCATTACCCAAAATCAAACACCACGCTTAGGCCAACTCAATCTAAGGAGAAAGGTGGAGTATATCTCCTGAAAGAAGAGGACGATGTAAATTTTAAAATGACTAATCTCACTCGAAGAGTCGAGGCCATGGAAGGAAAGAAGGAGAAGGTTAATGAAATTGTTTGCGGCATCTGTGATTGCAACATTCACACAACTGAAAATTGTCCTACCATATCTGCCTTTCGAGGAGTGTTGAATGAGCAAGCTAATGCCGTAAATAACTATCAAAGACCTTTCAATGGATCTACCTCCAATACATACAATCCTGGTTGGAGAAATCATCCAAATCTTAGTTGGAGGAATGGACAAACTGCTACCCCTCAAAATTTCTTTAATCAAAATCAAAATCAGGGGAGACCTCAAGAAGAACAGGTTCAAAATCCCATACAAGAGCTGACTCAGGCAGTGCATGGACTTACAGACTTTATGCAGAAAATAGATTCACGTATGACGGTTATAGAAAAGGGGATGCTTCCTGCACAACCGCTCCCCAATCCTAAACCGCAATACGAGATAAATGATCCTAGCTCTTCAAATCAAATGGGACACGCTAAATCCATCACCACTCTTAGGAGTGGGCCCTTCCGGTTAGGCCTGAAAAGTCTCAAGAACCAGAAGAGGACAATAATGATGGATCTCGTGATGTCCCACAAAATTTAGAACCGGAACTTCTAGAGAAGCTAGTTGCTCCATTCCCCCAACGATTGGTTGTACCAAAACGTCTTTCTAACTCTCAGGATATTCTGGAGGTGTTGAAACAAGTGAAAGTCAACATTCCTCTACTTGATGTCGTAAAACAGATTCCTTCATATGCAAAATTTCTGAAAGACCTATGTACGACCAAAAGACGGCAAAGCATTCAAAAGAAGATCTTCTTGACTGAGAAAGTGAGTGCCATCCTGAAGTAAGATGTGCCGTAGAAATTCAAGGATCCCGGTAGCCCAACCATATCATGTGTAATCGGGAACCATCGAATTGATCACGCACTTCTTGACTTGGGAGCGAGCGTCAATCTAATCCCCTACTCGGTATACAAACAGTTAGGATTGGGTGAGTTAAAACCTACCCTAACCACACTACAACTTGCCGATCGAACTGTTCGTGTACCAAGAGGGATTATTGAGGATGTGTTAGTCCAAGTCGATAGATTTTACTACCCTGTAGATTTTATCATCTTGGACACCGAACCCATCAACAACATGAGCACTCAGATTCCCGTCATTCTTGGTCGCCCATTCCTTGCCACATCAAATGCAATCATCAATTGCAGGAATGGTGTCATGACTATGTCTTTTGGAAATTTGACATTGGAGTCGAACATCTTTTTCAATAACGGCAGCAACGCAGAGGATGATGACGATGTCCACGACATTAACATGATCGATACTTTCGTGGAAGATAGGACACCCCTTACCTTATCCTCTGATCCTCTAGAGACGTGCTTGGCCCACTCCCATGAGTTTGATGATGATATGATTAGGGAGACGTGTGCCTTGCTTGATACTGCACCGGTACTTGAAGTTAACCGGTGGAGGCCACAATTTGAAGAATTGCCACAAACTGATGTAGTGCCTCTACCGTCTAACCTCAAGGCACCGAAGCTTGACCTAAAACCTTTGCCCTCTGATTTGAAATATGCCTATTTAGGTCAAGATGAGACATACCCGGTGGTGATCTCTGCCCACCTGGAGAAAGAACAGGAGAGTATGCTCATATCTACTCTCATTGAACATAAAAGAGCCCTTGGATGGACGATAGCGGACCTCAAAGGAATCGATCCCTCAATTTGTACTCACCACATATATCTTGAGGAAAATGCAAAGACTGCTCGGCAACCACAACGTAGACTAAATCCAAACATGAAGGAAGTGGTTAAGGCCGAGGTTCTTAAACTATTGGATGTAGGTATCATATACCCTATATCTGATAGTCAATGGGTGAGTCCAACTCAGGTGGTTCCTAAGAAGTCCGGAATCACCATCGTAGCCAATGCTAATAATGAACTCGTGCCAACCAGAGTCACTACTGGTTGGAGAATGTGCATTGACTACAGAAAATTGAATACCGTCACAAGGAAGGATCACTTTCCTTTGCCCTTCATTGATCAAATCTTAGAAAGGCTAGCTGGTCATTCCTATTACTGTTTCCTTGACGGGTATTCGGGCTACAATCAGATTGAAATCGCCCCTGAGGACCAGGAAAAGACCACATTTACATGTCCCTACGGCACCTTTGCTTACCGAAGGATGCCATTTGGACTATGTAATGCCCCTGCCACCTTTCAGCGATGTATGTTGAGTATCTTTTCTGATATGGTGGGGCAATATCTAGAGGTCTTCATGGACGATTTCTCTGTCTATGGTTCATCTTTCAACAAATGCTTGGAAAGTCTTAAATGTGTGCTGAAAAGATGTGAAGAAAAGAATCTGGTACTTAATTGGGAAAAGTGCCATTTCATGGTTCATAAGGGGATTGTCCTTGGGCATATCATCTCGTCCAAGGGAATTGAGGTAGATAAGGCAAAAATCGATCTTATCTCTAACCTACCTCCACCCAAGAACATCAGAGACGTGCGATCCTTCTTAGGACACGCAGGATTTTACAGGCGATTCATAAAGGACTTTAATCTCCTCTCTCGTCCTTTATGTAATCTTCTTCAAAAAGATGTTCCATACGAGTGGACTGAGCAATGCCAGGAAGCTTTCACCAAGCTAAAAGGCATGTTAACCACTGCACCCATCATGCAGCCACCCGACTGGAGCCTTCCTTTTGAGCTTATGTGCGACGCCTCTGATTATGCTCTTGGAGCGGTTCTAGGCCAGAGAAAAGATAAGAGGCCCTGCGTCATCCATTACGCGAGTAGGACTTTAAATCCTGCCCAAGTGAACTACTCGACTACGGAAAAAGAACTCTTAGCCGTAGTGTTCGCCTTGGACAAATTTAGGTCCTACCTGATCGGATCCAAGATCATTATCTATATAGATCATGCGGCGCTGAAGTATCTTCTTTCTAAGAATGATTCTAAGCCCCGCCTGATACGATGGATCCTTCTACTCCAAGAATTCGATTTGGAAATTAAAGATAAAAAGGGAGTAGAGAACGTAGTGGCCGATCACCTTTCTCGCCTTAATACCTCTGATTCCCTTGAGGCGACCCATATCAATGACATGTTCCCTGATGAACAACTGTTCAGAGTCTCCCATTTACCTTGGTTCGCTGATATTGCTAATTATCTTGCTACAGGTTCCATACCGTCACATTGGACTGCGCAAGATAAGAAGAAATTTTTCACCGAGGTACGCAAATTCTTCTGGGATGATCCATACTTGTTTAAATATTGTCCAGACCAAATTTTGAGGAGATGTGTGCCAGATGATGAGCATCAGAGTGTCATCTCCTTTTGTCACTCACAGGCCTGTGGTGGTCACTTTTCTGCAAAAAAGACCACGGCCAAGATTCTGCAGTGTGGCTTCTATTGGCCCACTATGTTCAGGGACACTCATGAGTTTTGTAAAGCTTGTGAGCGTTGTCAGAAATTAGGAGCATTGTCTCGTCGAAATATGATGCCCTTGAATCCCATTCTTATCATAGAGGCATTTGATTGCTGGGGCATCGATTTCATGGGACCATTCCCCCAATCTTTTGGGAATTTATATATTTTGCTTGCCGTAGACTATGTCACTAAATGGGTCGAAGCGATTCCGTGTCGGAATAATGACCATCGCACGGTCATTAAATTCCTAAAAGAAAACATCCTTTCCCGATTTGGAACGCCTCGAGCCATCATTAGTGATGGGGGCTCACACTTTTGTAATAGGTCATTCGAGAGTTTAATGAAGAAATACGGTATCTCTCATAAGGTGAGCACCCCATACCACCCACAGACAAGTGGGCAAGCTGAGATTTCTAATAGGGAGATCAAACACATTTTGGAGAAAACGGTTAACCCTGACCGTAAAGATTGGTCAATTCGATTGACTGATGCCTTATGGGCGTACCGTACTGCTTTTAAAACTCCTATTGGAATGTCTCCCTTTAGACTCATCTATGGGAAGGCTTGCCACTTGCCTGTGGAGTTGGAACATAGAGCTTACTGGGCAATCAAAAATTTAAATTTCAATTTGAACAACGCCGGCTCGCTACGCAAACTTCAATTAAATGAACTTGAAGAAATCCGGAACGACGCATACGAGAACTCGAGAATTTACAAGGACAGGATGAAAGCGTTTCATGACCAACATATTCTACGAAAATCATTCACGCCAGGCTAGAAAGTCCTTTTGTATAATTCTCGATTACATCTCTTTCCGGGTAAGCTTCGATCTCGTTGGACCGGCCCTTACATTGTTGTTACTGCATATCCTCATGGGGCCGTCGAGATAAGAGATCCCGACAATGGCAAGGAGTTTAAAGTAAATGGACATCGCTTAAAGCCATTTGTCGAACAAATTGATTCAGAGGACATGTCCATGCCTCTGACTGATCCTGTCTACTAGGACTGATCTCCTAGTCTGATGGAGGTATAGGTAGGTTTATCGCTTTCTTAGGACTAGGGTAGTTGCTGTAGTTGTCTGGCTGAAGACGTTAAACTTAGCGCTCCTGGGAGGCAACCCAGCTTTTCTTTCCCATTTATTTCATTTTCCTAGTTAGTTCAATGTTTGTGGGTAACATTGCTGCAAACCCTCACGAGACTACAACTCGTCCACTAGGGGCAACCTAGGGGTTTAAAGGCTTGTTGCATGCGCTAAATGCAATCGAAAGTACCTGCGAAAGTGGTATAGGTAGGATTTTATTTCTTGTTATTTTTGTGTTGCTTTCTCTCTCGTGCTCACCCGCTCTCATGTTGAGATCTCTTGGAAAGTCTCTCACGATTCATCATCCAGGTACTATCTTCCCATCACTTTATCTTTTACTTTCGTTGTCCCATGTACATTCCATGCTCCTATCTTTTACATTGAGGACAATGTAGATTTTAGGTTGGGGGTGGGAGATTAGGTTACCTAATCAGTGTTTTCTTCGTCTTTGAGCAAAAATTGTGACAATTTTTAAATTTTTTCTAGACTTTCTTATGAAGACAAAGTGATTTTGACAGATATCCTGGATTTAGAATTTCAAGATTCGTGATGTTGAAAATTTATAACTTTTGGATTCAGTTATCTGTAGATTTCACAGTTAAGTTTGAATTGTTAATCCATGATTAGAAGTTGTAAACATTGATTGAGTCATGATTTCACATACCACATCTCTCTTACACATTGAAATTTCAGTTTGATATTGAATGATTAACTTGGTAATCACTGAGCAGGAAAGAAACCAGCCTAAAAGATTTGGCCATCAGGATATAAAAAAAAAAAGAGAAAGAGAATTACACCATGGGTTTGCTCCCTATAGGTGTGGATTTGATTTTTTATGATCAACAGTTAGAAGTCAAGGGCGACTATTTTCACCATAGGTTTGCTCCCTATGAGTAAAAATTTGATTCCCATCTTGAGAAAAAAAAAAAAAAAGTTTGGAAATGAAAGAATGATCTATGAGGCAAAGTACTGGTTTAGGTGATGGTAGTTATGAATTTTTCGATTGATTACTAATGATATCATGAAATCGAGAATTGAATCTTTTAATGATGGTAAGCCGAGATTTCACTATACATCCATGGAACTCAATGTTTAAAATTATTCTAGTTTATGGACTAATATTTGATCTTGATTATGAAATTCACAGTGCATGAGAGGCCAAGAGAAATTGATAATCAACATTCATGAATCTTAAAGATTTCTCATATTTGGATTATTTTTCGAAATATCACTCGGCTTCACAAGAATTGTCTCATAATTCTCAACTTAATTTTCGCATATTTTGCTCGGGACAAGCAAAATGCTGGTTGGGGGTTGTGTTGAGGGTCAAATATTGCATATCAGACCCTAGTTACTGCCAGATTTTACATACACAATAATGTTTAACAGAGTATTTTAATTGTGTTTTGTTGCAGGATGCAATCAGGAGTGTTGACTGGAAACTGACAATAAAAGTATGGATTTGACACTCAGAATTCACCAGAGCAAGGTACGGACCCCAGGAGATCAAGATCAGTGGATTTACACGCCAGAGATGGGAGAAAATCGAGAAACTGAAGCTCAAGGGGCCCAAAATTAGTCCAAAATACAAGATCAAGGGGTTCTCACCATCCGTTCAACCCAAAATTTCATATATGGCCAAGGGACCATAAATTAACCGTACACGTCGAATTTCAGCTCGCAGATCCCTGTGGAAGTGGCTAAATTGACATATCAGCCCGTAAAATCTTGATTCAGGGCCCACCTGATCTCTGGATTTGCTTCTATTTTGGAATCAACACCTGAAATGATAAGATAGAACATATGCAGGGAACGGATTTCTCAAAACATTAATGTGGGCCCCACTTCGTGTGGATGGTGTATAGAGCAGGTGTGCACCTGCCGTGTACCGAATTAGTAAAGCCGGTCAGTTAACGCTGACCCGACGCTGGCTTCAATTCAAATATCGGTAGCGAAACAGGGACCTGCGGTCCGTTCTTGTGGGCCACGGTCTTGATCTTCATGACTGATCCAGACCGTCCATTGGTCGCCCATCGAGCTTCTTATCACTACCTAGGTGGTATTTTTGCAGAAGATCACGAGGATCGAGCTCTGGCTGTCTAAACGGAGGATAGACGGTGTAAGGAGGAATGTGGTTGGCCACATGACAACAGAGGAAAAATGGACATGACCGACCGGTTTTCCGTTCCCATCTCAGTGGACGGAGTGGATTTACCATTTGATCAAAGAAGTGGTACCCACCATCACCACGGAAGGAGATTCGCGTCCGCGTAAGCACGGCCGCTGGCGACTTTTGCGGCGGATTGTGGGCCCCACTCGTCAACCGTACGGCCGATCCGAGCCGTCCATCGTGTAGATGGGTTCGAGAGCTTCAAAATCATGGTGATATTTCATTCCCATGCGTACACACGTGCGTGATATAGAGGCCACAAAAGGGCTGCCCGGCGACGTTCAAAACTGATCTTTTCGTGATTTCTTCTGTGGGCCGAGTTAATGGACCTTCAAAACCACCCATTCTTGACTGAAATTTCGTCCTGAATCCAATGGACGGGGTGGATTTTCCAGAAAACACCTCTGTGGGGCCCACTGATCACGGCTGTGAAAATTTATACTCCGAGTCCTTCTACGACTCTGCCACCGATTCCAGCCATCCAGCAGCTATAAAAGGGAAGTTTTGGACGTGGGAAATTTATTCAAAGCCAGGGAATTCGAGATCCAGAGCCAGGGAGAGAAGAGAGAGAGAAAGGAGTAGAGTTGTATTTTTTTCTTTCCTTCTTTACTTTTAATTTATTTATTTTATTTTGAGAGATCTAGTCCACTCATGTGTGGCTAAACCTCTTAGCTAGGGCTAAGAGGTGAAGCTTGTAGCGTGATGGGAGGCCTCTTTGCTTGTGCCTTTGTTTAGACTGAATTGATGTTGATTTTGGAGTTTTTAATTAAGGGAATGTTTTCAGTCTTTAATGGTCTGTTGTGACTGAAATTACAATGGGTCTGCAATGGCTTTGAACATGTTCTTTTCCTCTTTTTATGTTTATGACGTCAGGAAGCCCTGTTGTTCACCATCGTCTCCTGGGCATGGTTGGATGTCGGTACCCTTCTTAACCTGCATGGCATGATTGATTGGTTGATAATTAGATTAATTCTATTGTTTACTTTGTCTCCTGGGCATAGTTTGGTGATGGAATCCATTCTAATTCATACACCTTTCATCTCTTGAAACCTATATCAATAGCAGTTCAGTTAATTTTCCTGATTTATAATACAAGCATACGATCTCCCTGATCTCTACAAGTGGATCCTCTGAATCCCTAATTTTCCTTCTCTGATTTTTTCTAAAGTTTTAGATTAAATATTTCATCATTATTCTTCAAATTACAATCGATTTAAATTTCATCTCATTCTAGTTCTATTTCTACTTAGTTTCAGATAACGTACAAGTTACAGTCCCTTGGGATTCGACCTCGGTCTTACCGAGTTTATTACTACATCACAACCCTATACTTGGGGAGTGAACAGGATGTGGAAGGAGTTTCGCGGATTTCGTGTCGCAAGTCCTTTCGCAACTGGGATGTGAAAGGGAAGTTGTCAAAACTATAAATTGGGGTCCCTAGGGCTATTCTAGGATTAAGGTGAATATTGGGGAGCTATTTTAAGGTGTGGGCAAGGGATTTTCTCTGTACTTCCAAGGGAGAGGTTAGTATATTGCCTTGTAATCTTCGTTCTTCATAGTAGAAGTTTGTATCCGTGGTTTTTTACCCTAGATTGAGGTTTTTTCACGTATATCTTATCTTGTGGTTTGTTTTGGAATGCTTTTATTCCTTTCTAGTTTATATTTCTTCCTGTTTATCATTTATGGGTGAGGCCTGAGATTGGATCTAGGCTCACTGCATTATTGGCGTGCTGCGCAACAACTGGTATCAGGGCTATTGGTTTTAGTTCTATTGGGAACGATGACGGAAGAAGGGAAAACTAGAATTGAGAAGTTTTTATGGTTCAAACTTTGCCTTCTGGAAGATGCAGATGGAGGATTATCTGTATCAGAAGGACCTCTATATTCCTCTAGGAGGAAAAGAGAAGAAACTAGAAAAGATGACAGATAATGAATGGTTTTTACTGGATAGGAAGGCTTTAGGAACGATTTGACTCTCTTTATCTAAGAGCGTCGCCTTCAACATATCCAAGGTAAAAACTACAAAAGAATTAATGGAAGCCCTAGCCACCATGTATGAAAGCCCTCAGCATCTAATAAGGTTCATCTTATGAAATAACTATTCAACATGAAGATGTCAGATGGTGGGAGCGTAGCTGAACATCTAAACAAGTTCAATACAGTCACGAGCCAGTTGGAATCCATTGGCATTGTTTTTGAGGATGAGGTCATAGCGTTATTGATCTTATCCAGTTTGCTAGACAGTTGGGATGGTTTGGTGATTGCTTTGAACAATTCTTCAGGGTCAACAAAGCTGAAATTTGATGATGTGGCCGGTCAAATTCTTAGTGAAGAATTTAGAAGAAAGGCATCAGGAATTTCAGGGGATTCAGTGAATGCTTTAAACGTTGAAGGAAGAGGAAGATCGCGAACAAAGGAGGCAATAAACATGGGTGTTCTAAGTAGAGGAAGAAGTCCAAGGGACCGAAAGACAAAGACGGGTATTGGCATTGTGGCAAGAAGGGGCATATGAAATGTGATTGCAGGGCGCTCAAGAAACAAGAAGGAAAATCTCAAGGCGGGAAGGATTCAGTGAATCTATCTGAGGAGAGTGACACAGAGGCATTAATCTTGTCTCTTGATGCGAGGAATGAGTCTTGGGTTATAGACTCGGGTGCTGCGTTTCATGCCAAGTTCTGTGTGATTATGTGTCAGGTGACTTTGGGAAAGTCTACCTGGGTCATGATGAGCTGTGCAGTATTGTTGAAAAGGAGGACATTCATGTAAATCGGAAAGACAGAACATCTTTGAAATTAAAGAATGTCAGACATGTACTGAGTCTAAAACATAACTTGACCTCAGTGGGGCAGTTGACTGATACCGGTTATGTGACGACATTCACTAGTGATTCTTCAAAGATCACAAAAGGTACCTTGGTGATATCTTGAGGAAAGAAGGAAGGTACTTTGTACGTGACTTTAGGATCGTACAGTTCACTCACAGCTGCATCAACTGGAGTGAATGGGCATTTATGGCATCAGAGGTTGGGACATATGAGTGAGAAGGGGATGAAACTGCTATTGTCTAAAGGGAAGCTACCAGGGCTAAAGTCTATTGACTTAGAATTCTACGAGGACTGCGTGTATGGCAAGCAGAAGAGAGTAAGCTTCAAGAAGACGGGACGCGCTCTAAAGACACATCTATTGGAGCTTATACACACTGATGTGTGGGGACCGGCACAGGTATTATCTCTTGGTGGCTATGTTATTTTGTTACTTTTATTGATGATGCTAGTAGAAAACTGTGGGTCTATTTCTTAAAGCATAAATCTGATGTATTTGATGTATTTAAGAAGTGAAAAGTTTTGGTAGAAAATGAGACAGATAAAAACAGTAAAATGTTTCAGATCTGATAACGGGGGAGAGTACTGTGATAAGAGATTTGAGGAGCATTGTGCAGCAAATGGAATCAAATATCAGAAAATGATTCCAGGGACATGGTAACAGAATAGTGTGACTGAGCGCATTAACAGGATCATCCTTGAGCACACCAGGAGCATAAGGTTACATGCAGGGTTGTCCAAGACCTTTTGGGCAGATGCTGTGAATACTGCCGCATATCTCATCAATAGAAGTCCCTCAGCACCATTGGATGGTAGGCTACTAGAAGAAACGTGGACTGGGAAAGAAGTGAACCTTGCACATCTCAGAGTGTTCAGTTGCACTTCATATGTTCACATTGATGCAGAGCACAGAAACAAACTGGATGCGAAATCCAAGAGGTGCATGTTTATAGGCTATGGGCAGCATGATTTTGGCTACAGGTTTTGGGATGCAGAAAACAGGAAAATCATCAAAAGCAAGGACGTAATCTTCAATGAAAAAGTGATGCATAAGGACAATGCGAAAGAAAATAAGGTCGAGAAAAAGAAATTCGTAGAGTTGAAAGAGTTATCAGACACAGGTGTTACAGCGCCATAGGATAATAATGCACAGGAGCATTATGAGGCAGGGCTACAGACACCGATATTGAAGAGGTCTACTAAGGAGAGGAGACCCACGATCTGATACTCACCTTCCTTATATTATCTACTACTGACAGGTAATGGTGAACCAGAGTGTTTTGAAGAGGCATTACAGTCAGATACACGGGTTAAGTGGGAGTAGGCCATGAATGAGGAGATGGACTCTCTTGAGTTTAATCGTACATGGGAACTAGTCACTCTACCAAAGGGTAATAAAGCTCTTCATAACAAGTGGGTTTACAGACTGAAGGAGGAGCACGATGGTTCGAAACGGTACAAGGCCAGATTAGTTGTGAAAGGGTTTCAACAAAAAACAGGTATCGATTTCACTGAAATATTTTCACCAGTAGTGAAAATGTCTACTATTCGTATGGTCTTAAGTATAGTAGCTATAGCGGACTTACATCTAGAGCAGCTTGATGTTAAGACAGCCTTTCTTCATGGGGACCTTGAAGAAGAGATATATATGCATCGGCCGATAGGATACGTGACACCAGGAAAGGAGAAAGTGTGCAGACTAAAAAAGAGTTTATATGGCCTGAAGCGGCCCCGAGGCAGTGGTACAAGAAGTTCGACAGTTTCATGTCGGGAAACAGTTTTAGGAGACGTCATGCAGACCACTGTTGTTATTTGAAGAAGTTTGATACGTCGTATATCATCCTTCTTCTGTACGTTGATGATATGCTTGTGGTCGGTTCAAGCATGAAGGACATCTCAGATCTCAAAAGACAACTATCTAGAGAATTTGCCATGAAGGATTTAGGAGCTACAAAATAAATCCTAGGCATGAGGATAAAGCGTGACAGGGAAAACAAGAAACTGGTGTTGTCACAGGCAGAGTACATAGCCAAGTTACTTGATCGATTCAATATGAGAAGTGTTAAGCCGGTTAGCACTCCATTAGCCAACCATTTCAAGCTATCTAAGGAGCAAGGGGTAAAGACGCAGGAGGAACAGGATTACATGGCTAAAGTCTCATACGCGTCAACTATAGGGAGTCTCATGTATGCTATGGTGAGCACGAGGCCAGACATTGCTCAAGTAGTGGGAGTCGTAAGCAGGTTCATGAACAATCCCGGGAAGGAACATTGGGAAACTGTGAAGTGGATTTTTAGATACCTGGTAGGTACTAAGGATGTAGGGCTATGTTATGGTGGATCAAAAATTAAGCTACAAGGCTACGTGGATTCAGATTTGGCTGGAGATATCGACAGCAGAAGAAGCACTACAGGTTATGTCTTTACTTTGGGAAGTCCTGCAGTCAGTTGGGTCTCTCAGTTACAGAAGATAGTAGCTATCAGTACAACAAAAGCAGAGTATATTACGGCTACAGAAGTATGCAAGGAGATGGTGTGGATGCAAGGTTTTATGGAAGAATTGGGTAAGAAGCAAGTAGATTGTAAGCTGTACAGTGACAGTCAGAGTGCAATACACTTGGCTAAGAATTCAGCCTTTCATTCAAGGACCAAGCATATTGCCATCAGATATCACTTCATACGTTCATTACTGGAAGATGGATCGATTGCTCTAGAGAAGATTCATACAAGTGAGAATCCTGCGGATATGCTGACCAAGGCGGTCACAATGGAGAAGCTGAAGCTCTGTTCAGCTTTGATTGGTCTTCAGGCTTGAAGACGGGGAGGTGGTGCACTCTAGATGAAGAAGACAAATGTTTATGGCGATGTGTCTCCAAGTGGGAGATTGTTGAGAAATGGAGCCACATCTGGTGTCGCCCACTACCAGTCGAGGTTGCGCGGATTTCGTGTCGAAAGTCCTTTCGCAACTGGAATACAGAAAAGAGTTTTACGGATTTCGTGTCCTAAGTCTTTTCGCAACTGGGATGTGGAAAGGAGTTTCACGGATTTCATGTCGCAAGTCCTTTCGCAACTAGGATGCGAAAGGGAAGTTGCCAAAACTATAAATTGGGGTCCCTAGGGCTATTCTAGGGTTAAGGTGAATATTGGGGAGCTATTCTAATGTGTGGGCAAGGGATTTTCTCTATACTTCCAAGGGAGAGGTTAGTATATTACCTTGTAATCTTCGTTTTGCATAGTGGAAGTTTGCATCCGTAGTTTTTTTTTACCCTAGATTGGGGTTTTTCCATGTATATCTTGTCTCATGGTTTGTTTTGGAATGCTTTTATTCCTTTCTAGTTTATATTTCTTCCTGTTTATCGTTTGTGGGTGAGGCATGAGATTGGATCTAGGCTCACTGCGTTGTTGGCGTGCTGCGCAATACAAACAGGAGGTACAAGAGAAGGTGGATCAGCCACCTATGTCCGCTGCAAGATCGTAGGTTACCGACAAAATACATGGATGACTCTAATGTCGCATATGTCATTGTCATAAATGAGGGGGACTCGTCCACAATTTAAGAGGCTCTTTATGAGCCTAATACATAAAAGTGGAAGGCGACCATGGATGATGAGATGAACTCTTTGTACAAGAACAACACATGGGAGTTGGTGGAGCTTTCATTGGGCTTAAAAGCAATCAGATGTAAGCGGTTATTTAAGAAGAAACAAGATAGATATAAAACGAGGCTGGTAGCAAAATGTTACACTTAGAGAGAAGAAATCAACTTCACAAATATATTCGCACCAGTGGTTAAGTAGGTGTCTATTAGATCCATGTTGGCGTTGGTTGCCCAATGCAATCTTAAACTAGAACAGATGGATTTGAATACTACATTCCTGCATGAGGAGTTGGAAGAACAGATATTCATGAATCAATTAGATGGTTATGAAGTTAAAGAGATAGAGAACAATGTTTACAGGTTAATGATGTCATTGTATGGCCTGAAACAGTCGCCTAGGTAGTGGTATAAAAAATTTGATTATTTCATATTAAGTCAAAATTTTACTAGGAGTAAATACGATCATTGTGGCTTTACAAGACACTGAATGATGGCAAGTTCATCATTCTAGTACTGTATATTAATGATATATTGATTATCAATCATGACATGTCTGAAATCGATGTTCTGAAGACTCAGTTATTAGGGACATTCGAAATAAAAGATCTGGTAGTTGTAAAGAGGATTCTCGGCATAGATATACATAGAGACATGAAAAGGAGCAGACTTTGGTAATCACAAGTAGGATACCTTGAAAATGTGTTGATCAAGTATAAGATGGACAAGGTGAAGCCAGTCAATGTTCCCCATGTGGCTCACTTCAAGCTTTCTTCATAACAATGTTTTAAATTTAATGAGAAAAAGCAGGATATGTCTTGTGTGCCTTATTCGAATGATGTGGGCTGTTGAATATATGTCATGGTCTATACGAGACTGGATATTTCACAAGCAATTGATGTTGTGAGCAGATACATGTTAAACCTCAACAAGCAACATTGGGAAGAGGTAAAATGACTACTTTGATACATTCGAGGTACGAAAGACTATATTTTAAATTTTGAGAAAATAGGTATAGTTATTAAGGTATATGGATTCAGACTACGCAGATAGTGTGGATTCTAAAAAGTCGACTGCAGGTTACTCGTTTGTACTAATGGGTGAAGCAATCAGTTGGATGTACAAGCTTCTATCCGTGGTGGCTCATTCCACAACCGAAGCGGAGTATATGGCAGTGACGAAAGTATTCAAAGAAGGTGTTTGGTTGTGAGGCATGATAAATTAGTTGGGACTTAAGCAGGAGGCCATGTCGGTTAATCGTGATAGCAAGAGTGCTTTCAATTTAGCTAAAAACCTTGTTTATCATTCATGTACTAAACACATTAATGTTTGTCATCATTTTATCCAATAGGTGCTTGAGGAAAGAAGTATGACTCTGGAGAAGATTCACACCAGTATGAATCTGACGGACATGCACACCAAGGTGGTTCCTAAAGAGAAGTTCTAATTCTGTGCAACTTTTCTGTGCTTGACGATGGCATAAAAGGGGGACGGAGTGTGCATGGGAAATGTTGATGGAGCTATGATGGAAGGCAAAGATAAGAGAAGAGGACTAGAAACTACACGTTTGACAATTGAAGACATGGTAGCGATTGTTGTTTTTGATGTCTTAAATCTTATTAGAAATAGGGCATGTTAATGTCATCGATAGTTTATTCGATGCCACCTTCGATGGTATCGAATAGTGCTCAATCCCATCAAGATTTTCTAAATTTTCTCTAGTTGGTCACTGGGCTATCAGGGTGTCTTTCAATGCTATTGGAGGGTGTTTGATGACATCGGAGGAAATGTTTGATAACATCAAACATAGCATGATGCAATTGAGAATTTTTGAAAAATCATGTTCTGTCTTTGGACAATTGAGGTGTTTATTCGATGCCATCGAAGGATTAGTTTCGATGATATCGAAGTGTGTTCGATGCCATTGATTGATTCTGCGCAGATTTTTGCAAATTACGATTTTGCACGATTTGTTGTCAATTTCGTTTGGGATTCTTCCATAGCTTATATATATGGGTGTAAATGGGATTTGGAGAGAGTTCTAAGGTTTCAAATTTGTCCAAGGGGTTTCAAGGGTGTAGCAACGGTTTGATTCAAGGTTGTTCAAATCAGGTAAGCTCTCTTACTTTGTAATTTCTTCTTTCATAGTGATCATTTGTCGCTTTGTGTTGTGGTTTTTTCTCGCAAAAGTTTTTTCACGTTAAAATCGATGTATACTCTTTGTGTTTGCTTGGTGCGATTGGATTACTTCACTTGATTCATCTTTGTGTGCTTCCGCAGTCCCCCAACAAGGATTTCGTCTTAATCTTTCGTACAGTAGTGCCACCCCATATCAGTTTACTAGCCATCAAATTTGGCACGGTCAGTCAAGGTGTGTATAGAGGGAACCGTGTCTTTTATCACTAAACAGTGGGAGATAATATAGTAAAGCACAAGAATACATTTAGGCTTTAAGATTTCATTGCATATTTAAAGGCCTACTATGATGTAAGTCCCACCTTCAATCAGTCTATAAAATGCACTTGTTAAAGTTCACCCTCTAATTCCAAAATCAAGCTGATCCAATCCATGTTGGGATGGGCATGACTACCATTGAAACCTTATAGACTGTTTGTGGAGACTAACTTGTTTTTCATGTATCATCTAATACATCTAAAAAGATGAGAACCACCGTGGTGAATGGATAACTCAAAAATAACTTAATTCCAAAACTCAGGTGGGCCATGTAAAAGTTTAAGGCATGTAAAAGTATGACGTGAATTTAAAAGTTTAAGGCATGTAAAAGTATGGCTCACCTAACTTTTGGATCAGCTAAATTCGATACTACTAAATAAATTATTTTTTAACTTATGGTAAGTGATTAAGTTACTTTTATCACTTGAGTTTAGGGCTGTACACGAACCAAGTTAGCTCTGTTAGCTCGCTCGACTTGGCTCAAAAAAGCTTGATTCGACTTGGTTTGAAACTTAGTTTGAGCCAAGTCGAGCTGATTTTTTGAGCTTGAAAAAAATTTAAACTGAGTTCGAGCTTGCTCGAGCTCAAGCTCGACTTGGATCGAACCCCAACTCGAATCGAACTCGGATCGAACTAGTTCAATGACTCAGTTGCTTTGATATTGATGTTGCTCACTAAGTGTTTGAGGAAATGACTCAATGAAGTGTCAGCTAGTGGCAAAGAAGGTACGTATATGAAACAGATACTATTTTTTCTTAATTTTGATGTTGCCTTTAAGGTGTTTGATGAAATACTTGTAAAAGTGTTGCTATTATTTTACATATGGTGAGAATTTGAAGGTGTAGTCCATGTATTTGTGAAAATGCTGCATAGGTGAACTTGACTCGATCTTGCCTCGAACTCAACACGAATTGGCCCACGCTGCTGATTAAATTAAGCCGAGCTGGCCAGTCAAGCTCAAGGACTGAGCCAAGCCAAGTTCAAGCTAGGGTCAGCTAGTGGCCAAGCCGAGTCAAGCTATGCCAAGCTCGACTCGATTCAACTCGTGTACATCTCTACTTGAGTTAGTTTAGTAAACATGATTGCAAAAGTAATTTACTATCTTAAAGCTAATTATCCCGATTTTTTTAAAGCTTTTTATCTTTTTTACTTTTCCTTTTCTCTCTCAGCTCTAGCTATCTCTCCCATGGTCCATATAAAAGGAGGCCCTCCATGTCCATGTCCACATTGAAGGTGGGACCTACATGATGGATCACACTTATTAACATGGGCCCACATAATGGATGGTCCACATTAAAGGTCAGCCCTGTGGGATAAATAGCCCACATCCAAAATTGGTAGGTATGATGGACGAACCACTGCAAAGGTGGGGCCCAAACGATAGATGGTCCACATCAAAGGTGGGCTCCACATGATCAACAATGGACATTGAAGTTGGGCCCACATGATGGATTGCCCAAATCTAAGGTTGGCCCTACATAATGGACAACTCACATCAAAGGTGGGGGTCCACACAATGAATGGTTAACATGAAAGATTAGCCCCACACGATGGACGATGGATGTGAGGGGGATGAAACAGGCTTGAGGGATAAATAATTATAATGTTGGAAACCAAACGTGCTTTTGTACTTTTAGGCTGATAAGTATATTGTTTGCCAAACCTCTTAATATATTAAATAAGTAGGAATCAAGATAATCTACTCTCTTTTTTTTTTTTTTTTTTTTACACACGCTGTAGTGGGATTTCACCACCTCTGGGTATCAAACCCAAGATCTTGTGTTGAAACTCGTCAAAGTCTACCACTGAGGAAAGGACTCAAACGCTCAAGATAATCTACTTGCGGCATAATCAACTTAAATCAACTTATCTAAAGTAACTTATGATCCAAACACCTCCTAACGAGAATATAAGGGGTTTTACATGATGGATGTATTGGATATCATGTACACATCAAAGTAGGCCCGTACACCACATTGTAGAATTAGCCTATTCCACACAATGACTTGGGAGGGTGACTCATGTCATCGAACTGGATGGGTCCGATCGAGGTTGAGTCAACTTGGACCTCGTCTATAACCATTCAGCCTGTGAGGAATTGGCCTCATTACAAGGGCATAATTTCCATCCTTGTGAATAGTTGCAATCCTACCCACAGTGGAGAAACTCAGTCTCGTAGGAGCAATGGTCAAGACTCAATAGAAAACTGGACTCGTGCCAAACGTCAAAACTAGATAAGTTTCATCATCACCGTAGCATTGTCCTAACCATTAGTTTAAAAACCAAAACTGATTTCTACACTTGTCAATCTGAGTCGGGTAATGACGTAGAGCAGGTTAGGTACACTTTTATGGTAAAGATGGACCACAGAAGGCCTGATTGGAGGTAGAAGTGATCAGGACCATTAGAACCTTAAAATAGTCCCTTTGTGTCATGCCCCAAACCCAGAAATCAGATTCACAGGAATCCAGATCGCCGAATCCAGTGCCGACAGCCTTCGTAGTACCCCATTCTCGGCTCCTAGCATCCATACGCCAGATTCCAATCCTGGGATCCTACAAGGAGGATTTTTTATTTTTTATTTTTTAATTTTTTTTGTACATTTAACTCGCAATAAGCATAACCACAAGATTACCCATTTCACAAAGGCAACATCATCATCACATATCCACTAATATGATCAGTTGAGTACAGTGCTGGAAAGAAATACATATATAAAAATCAAGCTTTAGAAGACTGCTGTGTGCTCCAAGCTCAACAATGCTGCAACCTAACATCGCCTGCACGCATCTATCGTGCATGAGCTTATAGAAAGCTTAGAGGGTGGTGTAAGTGTGTACACAAGGTAAGTGCTAAGTAAGCAATATCAGAGTAATCAGAGTAAGCGAGAATACTAACAAGCCCATAAATCATACAATATCAGAAATAAGCAGAAATACTGACAATAGCATGAATTATCCGAGTAAACAACATTATTAACAAGGTCATAAATCATACGATAACAAAATAAGCAAAAATACAGACAAGTCCATGAGTCAATCAGTATCAGAATACGCATTATAGAACATCTATACAAATGAGGAGTCATAAAGAGCCAAACATCAGATGCTAAGGATGCGATGCAGTATGCAATTCCTGATGAGTGCACGATTACCGTCAGTCATATCTAGACCGTATAAACGCATAAACATAGTAACTCAGAATGCCATATGCAGTAGATATAATGCGCTATGCGGTGCGAATGGAATGACCATGCTGGAGTGTGAAGTCGGGATGATAGTACGTAGTATCGCAGGCTATGGGGTCCATCACAAGGGCCTTCTATCCAAACCAGTCCATACCTAAATTTGGATAGTCAGACTCGATGTGGTAAACTCCTTATCTCAGGTTAGTCACGCGCCTAACTGAAATCCTGGCCATGTGAAAGTACATGTAACAAATAATTGTGCACCACTAGCCCGAGTGGATAGTGAATGAATGAATGAATGAGTATGCAACTCCTACTCAATAAGTCCACATATCAGTACTATTCATTTCTGGGATCATCACCGGGGTCTATTACACTCTACGCCAGCTTGCCGCCCCTATCCGAGCGCACAACTGGGTAAGTGGAAGAGACCTCACTATCCACCTGCCAATATCGGACCCGGCTCGTCGATAGCGGACTCATTCCTCAAGCTGGTCAAACTCAACCTAGGCATTGCCCCTCACTCAGGGGGGTAAGGTCACACCCCCTTCCAACCAACCATGACACAGTGGGAGACGCGGCCTCCTGGTATTCGGCCCTCGTGCGCTTATATATCCACTCGGTCTCGACGTTGGAGTCATCTCCTGGCCACGGAGGTTTATGAATTTTCACCCAGGGACATCTATGGTGCCTGTATACTAGAACCAAACATTTCCGGTGTCCTATCTGACCATCCACGATATGCCTGTGGAGGTCACGACCCTGATGTTGCTAGGGCGTACAGTAATCATAATGCAAGATGCATGAGTCATACAATCTAGTCATGCATTAATCTTGCGTATGTCGTGCGCTCATGTGAGATAACCTCCGCCTATCAGGGAGTCTCATATCAACATGCTCAATGACATATGCAATGGTCAACTACATCTCATAACAAACATGCAGATGATGCGTATGAGCATATATCATGATGCTATGCTATCACATACTCATAATCGGTATCAATAACCGGCATCAACAATCGGCCACAATCGGTAATCGATCACGATAATCGGCCATGATCGATAATCGATCACAATAATCGGCCTCGATCGGTAATCGGTCAATCGGCCACGTCAATCGATAATCGGCCACGATCGGTAATCGGTCACGATAATCGGCCTCGATCGGTAATCGATCACGATAATCGGCCTCGATCGGTAATCGGTCAATCGGCCACATCAATCGATAATCGGCCACGTCAATTAATAATCGGCCATGATCGGTAATCGGTCAATTGGCCATGACAGGTAGAATCGGCAATCGGCCACGTCAATCGATAATCGGCCACGATCGGTAATCGATCACGATAATCGGCCTCGATCGATAATCAGTCAATCGGCCACGTCAATCGATAATCGAAATTGGCAATTCAGTCACGTCAATCAGAAATTGACAATCGATCATGATAATCAGCCTCGATAGTAAATCGGCAATCGGTCACAATAATCGGAATCGATCAATAATCGGCAGATAAACAAAACGGGGTTCGTAGATGATCAGCCGATAAACTATGGTATAAAGATCAGTACTCGGCCGTGGTTATATCAAATCTGATAACATGGAGTCATCCGTCTACGGCGAATGGGGCCCACTTATTTGGGTTAACCCATTGAATGAATGATTAGAATGGGCCTAACAAGGCCTAAGGGAAGGTCACAATGTGGACATTCAACCATCATTGCCCATAATGTGGACATCCAACCAACATCGCTCCCAAGTAGTGGCCGTCATAAACATCATTGCATACATCATGGTGGAATCTCACATCACAATGGCCTCATATACATCACATTGGACCCACATAAAGGCCTCGCATACATCTCAATGGGCCTCATACCTTGGCCTCATGCACATCAAAGCGGGCCGCATCCCATGGGTCAGAAATACATAACAATGGGCCACATCATATGGCTCATGAATACACAATAGGTGGACCCTACACATGGGCCTAAAATACATAACATTGGCCTCATCGTACGGGCCTCAAATACATAACAACGGGCCGCACCATATGTAACACGTAATCATGGTAGGCCCCATGATCCGGACGGTCTGCGTGATCCAGATGGCTAGGCGGTTTGGATATAACACGTACCTCAAGGTTGGCCACACGTCCAAGGGGCAGACAACGGAGATATACAATACATGCATCAATGGTAGGCCCCACATGGCACCATCCAGTAATGGACGATGTGAACATAGAATACATGTACCAAGGTGGGCCGTATTGCATAAGATGGACAGCGTGGATAACAATTATATCATGGTGTATCTCAGATGGACGGTAAGATGAAACACATATATCATGGTGTGGGTCACACACACTGTCCAGATGGATGGTGTGGTGATAAAACATATACATCAAGGTGGGTCCCACCAGCCCACACGTGTCACACGTGTGGGGTGGGCTCACCTCTAAACAGATGGATGACATGAATAATACACATATATCGTGGTGGGGTCCATCAGATGGATGGTCTGGACGATCAGACCCCAGTGCCAACGTAAGTACAGTTGGCCCACCGTCCTCAAATCGGATGTACGGCGTTGGTGAAACACATGAATCACGGTGGATATCCACCATCCAATGTCTTGACGGTGTGATTGCAACATATGCATTGAGGTGGTGTTCCACCGTCCTGGCATATGGACGGTGAGAATCCAAAACATACATCATGTGGCCACGACAAAATGGATGAACGGTTGGATGTAACACCTACATCACACGGTCCCACAGGACCTGCTGACGACGGTGCAGCAGCTGCTGCTGGTGGGCCACGCCCTTAGATGTACGGTGTGTGAATCACATACAAACAAGGTGGCCCCCATCCGCTGCCAAAACAGACGGACGGTGATGATGCAACAAATACATCAGGGGCCCACGTCCTAGCAGATGGACGGTATGGATACAACATAGCATCATGGTGGGGCCGTACCTGGCATGCCAGACCTACCCTGATGTTTTTATAATATAAAAATATTATATTATATTATATTATATATCATTTAGGATATGTATGGGGGAGTGTCAATGGTGTCAGCGCCCAGTGTCCAGAGACGCTGGACGTGCGGCTGATGGTGGGCCCCATAGGTATGGATGGTTTGGATAGAGAGCATATACATGAAGGTGGGGTCCACGTACTCCAATGGACGGATGGCTAAGATGTAGCACATACATCATGGAAGGAGCCCACCAGATATTTGAATCTGCTTTATTTTTTATCTCAAGCGCTAAGAAGAGCTCGCCAATGGGTGGATGGTTTGGATGAGATACGCCCAGCAGAGTTGGGTCCACGAACCAGTCCAATGAATGGATGGTTTGGATGAAATACGTTCACCAGGGGAGGCCCCATCTGCCATCGTCCAGATGGACGGATGGAGAGGATTGGACATACATCATGGTGACCTTGCTCTTGTTGTACGTGTAGCAGCTACAGGCCCACCGTCCATCATACGGACGATGGGGATCAAGGTACATATATCATGGTGGGCCCCATTTAAATGGACGGTCAGTGTGAATTTCATCCACGCATTCTGTGATGAAGGGTGTGGATGGGGTACACTCAGCAACTGGGTCCCACATAAGGTATACACACATGTGTATGTATATAATATAATATAATATAATAATATATTATAATATATATACATGAAAGAGGGACTAGACGGCCAGGATTTGCAACACATCACAGTGGTATTCTACGTAGTGGGGCCCACGGCTGCTGGCAGCGTGGATGGTGTATACAGAACACATATATCATGAGAATCCCACCGTCCAGAGGTCTGGACGGTGGATGGGATGGGTGAGACGTATTCATCAAGTGGGGCCAGGTGTGGCCACCGTTAAAACAAGCTGAAATTAGTGTTTTCCCTACGCCCAAGCCTGTCCAAACGGACATGCAGCATGGATAAATACATCATGGTGGCTTGCTGGTCCTGGACGATCCAGCAAGATGGGCCAGCTCCATTGGGTGAACGGTCTGGATCTTTACATGTCTCACCAAGTGGACCATCATGCAAGGAAAGGAGAGAGAAGGGAAGAGAGTAAAAGAGAGAAGCACCCACCTCAAGATCTCTCCGTCCTTCTTCCGCCAACATGATCTAGAGCTCCAAGGGGATGATTTCAACGGTCGAGATGTTCTTAGGATGGTGGAGATAGGAGGTGGGAAGTGGGCCACACATGGCTTCTCATGGGGAGGCTTGGACGATTCTTGCTTGGAGAATGAGAGAGAGAGAGAGAGAGGGAATGAAAGAGAAGTGATGGGAGTGGATGGGTGAAAGGTGATGGGTGTACTTGTTGTAAGGGAAAGTTGACTTTGGAGAGGAGTGGTTGTACTTGGGGATGATTGTTGTACTTGACTTGATTTGATTGATTGATTTGATGTTTCATAGAGATTCTCTCGTAATTACAACGCATGACGTTTCCTCGAACTGAACGCAGGCCCACATCTTCTAGCCTGGGTATCAGGTCGGTGCGTGAGTCGTGGCATTGGAACCGCGGCGACGGCGCGGTCGCTAAGGTATAGGTTTTGGGTCGAGCCGAATTTGGCATGCAAGTCTCGTCTTAGGATCATGCGCAACACTGGCTTTAGGTTGAGGATTGCCGGAATTCGGCCGGGAGGATTGCGGGAGTCGATGGAACAGTAGAGACTAGGATACGGGTCTTACACTTTGCGTAGCTCATTGAAACTTCCAACTTCACTCCATGGCCTGTGCTAGAGAAACTGGAATGAGTTTTTGAACATATCATATATGATTTTGCAGTTGGAGATGCTACTTTAGCCAACCAATGCACTATGCTGTGTTTCCCCTAGATTTCATAAGATATTGACCGTCAAAAGTCCCTTTAATTTCGTTTTTACTATAAATAATAAGATTTAGTTCCATTATAACTTTTGATCCTTTTGAGTTTTAGGAGTTGAGCCCAAAATAAAAAGGGCTTTAAAAAATTAGGAGAATAATGTGGTTAGGCCAAATGGGACACTTACTATTTTTGGTTGAAAATCATGAAATCTAGTAGGAATGATGACCATCTATAAATAGTAAGTTTAATCATATTTTTAGGGTGTTTGAGTTGGAGTTTGAGTCTAAAACTCCGTCCTAGGGTTGAGCTCATTATTTAATGGATTGTAATATCATTTTTTATAATCAATTAATTTATTTCGAATTTATTAAAAATTGTTTCTATATTTTATCCCTCATGGATTCGAGGAATTTCTATGTAGAGTCGAGAGAACTTCATGGATTCAGAGTACTTATTCCCTAAGGAAGACTGTGATTGCCTCATCACATCTTTCCTAGCGTCTGGTAACCTCAAATACTCATTCGAGTATGATCTAATATTTAAAACACTAAATGAAAGCACAAAATTAGCTATCCACATTATATGTATTATTATTATTATTAGAAAAAACCATGTACCTGCCAAAAGTGACTTCGTTTCATTTTCCATCAGTCACATCAAGTCAATCGAGTCAGTAATCAAATTCAATGTATTTTGATTCAAGCATCATTCAGTTTCTCCATGACTCAGCTTCAGATCTCAACAAATTGAGTTAACTCAATTGAGCTGAGCCGGGTCATCGAGCTTTAGAAGGGGTCTATTACATATTGCCCTGCATCTGGTTACCTCAAATACTCATTCAAGCATGATCCAATATTTAAAACACTAAATGCACGCACAAAATTAGTTGTCCACATTATATGTTATTATTAGAAAAAACCATGTACCTGCAAAAAGTGACTTAGTTTCATTTTCCATCAGCCACGTCCAATCAACCGAGTCAGTAATCAAATTCAATGTATTTTGATTCAAACATCATTCAATTTCTCCTTGACTCAGATTCAGATCTCATCTAATTGAGTTGACTCAGTTGAGCTGAGCTGATGAGTCATCGAGCCTTAGTAGGGCTCTATTACATATTGCCCTTCATTGGACCGTTTTCTGCCACCATGGGTTGTGACACCTGTATCATTTATAGACAAAAAACATGGTCCACACCATGTGGCCCATTATTAAAACATTATTATTAATTGTATAAATTGATAAAAATGTATAAATTCAATGAACTATGTTTTCTCACTCAACCAGACCTGAAAATCACGAGAAAAGTGAATTTTGAAGTGACAACTTTATATATAATGGTCTTACCATTCTTGTCGATGATTCAGTCCTCTATCAGCTTAAGAATGTGAAATAATGAGGCACAAAGGCTCACTGGTATGGTCCAAAACACAGCTCATTGGATCCCCATCTTCGCAGCAACTTCCATAGCCCATCCCATGACTTCATCCACAATGATGCATGTGAACTTATCATGATTTGACTCATTCTGCTTACGAATCAGCTCTTCTAAACCACCAGGCATGACGCGTAAAATATATTCACATTGCTTGCCCACCTCATTCTGGTCTTTACCCGGTGCCATCCCATTTGGGATTGCAACTAGATGAATCTGCTCGTGCACACCACCCATCTTCAGCAGTGCTGCCACTGTTGGGGGCCTTGCACAAAACCTTAGGATCTAGCCCTCCACAACATACCAGAATTATAGATAATAAAGTAATGAAAATAATCAATGCATCAATCACACACCACACAAGAGATTTTTACGTGGAAGACCCTCAAAGAGGTAAAAACCACGGGACCTCGTCCAAATCAACAATCCATTATGAAGTAGAACATTACAAACTTCTTTACTCACGCAGGAGTGGATAACTAATGAGAGAAACAAAGAAAATGGAGAGATCTCACCGATTACGAGGACATAGAAGCGCTGAGATATAGATTGCACAGTAGATAACCTCCATGAGCATAATCTCCCTTCTATAAGCTTCCTCTCTCTCTCTCTTACCTTTGATAGCCCTAAACCCTTTAGCAAATCCCTTGTAAAGCTTTAGAAAACCCTCTTGTCGTACCTAGAAAGCCCTAGGTACTTCCTATTTAAGGTTTTAGGAAACTCCTTTCCGCATCCCAGTTGCGAAAGGATTTGCGACACGAAATCAGCGTAAAATCGTGGAACGAATCTGCGTAACTACGACTAGTTGTGACGAACCTACGACCGGTCGAGTGCCACCCACGACCGGTCGAATGCCAACCACGACCGGTCGAGCACCCTACAAATAAATAACCTAAAGTCACTGGAGTTCGAGTCGTGTCAGGGCTCGTCTTCCACAACTGGTCATGCACAGCCTTCGACCGGTTGAGCAGGGCTCATGACCGGTCGGGGACGGGTTAAAAATACCCATCAAATCTCTCCCTTTTTGACTTAGGAAGGATCCACCTTCTTCAAGCCAGCCAGGTTTTTACAAACCTCAAACTCGCCCTTGAGCAAAGCCTTGATCATCATGTCTGACCCATTATCGTTCGTGTGGACCTTCTTAAGCTGTAACACCTTCTGTTCCAGAGTATCCCTGATCCAAGATATCGAATCTTTATATGCTTTGACTTGGAATGCTGACTTGGATTCTTGCTCAAGTGTATAGCACTCTGACTATCGCAATAGACCACGTGCTCTTCCTACTTTAGGCTAAGTTCCTATAGGAACCTCTTCATCTAAAGCATCTCTTTACATGCCTCTGTGACTGCAATGTACTCGGCCTCTATTATCGACAACGCTACGACCTTCTATAACTTACTCTACTAGAAAATGGCCCCCCTGCAAATGTGAACATGAATCCCGATGTAGACTTCTTAGAGTCTATGTCACCTACCATATCTGCATCTGTATAGACCTTTAACACAGGTTTACCATCACCATAGCATAGACTCAACCTAGATGAGCCTCTTAGATACCGTAGTATTCACTTAATCACTGCCCAATGTTCTTTGCTAGGATTGGCAAGATACTGGTTAACAACACGAACTGCGTATGCTATATCTGGGCGTGTACACACTGTAGCATACATCAAACTTCCTACCGCTGACGCGTAGGGTATCTTCTGCATCTCTTCCACCTCTGCCTTTGTCTTGGGACACTACCTGTCGCTCAATCTGAAGTGACCATCTAGTAGAGTACTGACCAGCTTTACTGCATTCATATTGAACCGCTCTAGGATTTTCTCAATATACCGCTCTTGTGACAGCTAAAGCTTCCTGCTGGTTCTGTCACGAGTTATCTCCATTCCTACGATCTGTTTAGCCAGGCCCAAGTCTTTTATCGCAAAAGACTTGCTCAACTCCTGTTTCATCCTGTCAATCTTCTTGATGTCTTTTCTCATGTTGAGCATGTCATCAACATATAACAGCAGAACTAAGAAATCACCATCTAAGAACTTGTGCATGAACACATAGTAGTCCGACTCCGTTCTGTCATACCCATGCTGTAACATAAACGATTCAAACTTCTTGTACCATTACCGTAGAGCTTGTTTTAGCCTATACAAGCTCTTCCTCAGCCTACACACCATATGCTCTTTGCCACTGACTTCAAACCCCTCTGGCTGGTGCATGTAGATCTCTTCTTCCAGGTCACCATGGAGAAAGATAGTTTTAACATTTAACTACTCTATCTCCCGATCCATGCTAGCCGCTAACCCAAGCAACACCCGTATGGATGTCATCTTCACCACTGGTGAGAATATCTCCTCGAAGTCTATGCCTTTCCTCTAACCAAACCCTTTTACCACAAGTCTGGCCTTAAACCTCGTCTGTGAATTCTTCTGTTAAATCTTCTTTCTGAACACCCACTTGTTGCTCAAAACTTTCTTGCCCTTAAGCAATTTTACCATATCATAGGTGTGGTTCTTATGCAAGGATTCCATCTCCTCTTGCATAGCTTTCAACCACTCCTCCTTATGCTCGTCGACTAGGGCCTCATAATAATCTTCTGGCTCTCCCCCATCAGTGAGCATAATGTACTCATGCGGTGAGTACCTTTTGGACGACTATCTGTCCTTAGATGACCTCCTCACCTGTGGCTCAACAGGTGGATCAAGTGGGGGCTGCTCTGCTAGTCCATCTTCTGAAGGAACTCCCTCGTCCTCTGAACCTTGCTGTACTCCCCCTTCATCAGGCACCACAGGAGGAGTAACCAGATCTATGTCCTCTAGCTCACCTGAACTAGGCTAGTTCTTCTCTGGCTTACCAATGTCTTCTATACACTGATCTTCAAAGAAAACCACATCTCTACTCCTAACGATCTTTCTCTCGGTCGGATCCCATAATCTGTAACTAAATTTTTCATCACCGTACCCCAAGAACACACACTGCCTGATCTTCATATTGAGCTTGAACCTCTCATCCTTTGGTACGTGAACGGATGCCCTGCATCCAAACATCATGAGATGACTGTACGATGGATCATGTCCAGTCCACACCTTTTCAGGCACTTCTTCATTCAATGGGGCTGATGAAGGCCTGTTTATCAAATACACCTCCGTGTGCATTGCTTCTCCCTAGAACGTCTTGGAAAATTTCGTATGGGATAACATACATCTGATTCTCTCTACAATGGTGTGATTCATTCACTCAGCTACACCATTATGCTGGGGGCCCTTAGGAATCGTCTGTTCATGCCGTATACCCAGGGACTTGCAGTACTCATGAAAGTTGTCAATGTATTCACTACCATTGTCAGTGCCAATGCACTTCAATGATCTACCTATCTCTCTCTCGACCATAACATGAAACAATTTAAACATACTAAAGACCTCGTCCTTGGATTTTAAAGCATAAACCCAAACCCTCCTAGATGCATCATCTATAAAAGTAACAAAATATAATGCCCCACACAAGGTTTTTGTCCTCATAGGACCACAAACATCAGAATAAACCAAATCTAATGCATGCACTTTATTAACATGAGAAACAGATTTAATAAATGAAACTTTATGCTATTTCTCTGATAAACAATCAAGATATGTTTTGAGAGGTGTACCTGTCACATCTGGAAGGAGTCGCTTCTTCGCTAGTACTTGAAGCCCTTTTTCACTCATGTGGCCTAAATGTCTATGTCATATGTCAATAGTTGAATCTTCTGCTGCGTTCAACCTACCCTTGTACATACTGACACTTGACTTATAAAGGGTACAACACTTCTTTCCTCTGGCCACGATCAACGAACCCTTGATGAGCTTCTATCGCCCACCAGCAAACCGGCTTTCATAGCCATCATCATCCAACCTTCCCATCGACATCAAGTTGAGGCGAAGGTCTGGGATATGCCTCACATTCCTGAGAACTAATGTGCAGCTTACATCGGTCTTCACACAAATATCATTGACTCCCACGATTTTTGATACGCCAGAATTTCCCATCTTCACGGTCCTATAGTCACCTGACTTGTAGCTTGTGAAGAAGTCCCTGCGTGGAGTCGCATGAAAAGAAGCTCCCGAGTCTATCACTTAGTAGGTATCCTGACTCGTAGCTGTGAGACATACATCATGATTTACAGAAAGAATAACTACAATGTTGCCATTTGAAGCGACCGCAGTGGAATCTGATTTATCTTCCTTCCCTTTTCCTTTCTTGTCATTCTTCTTACCACGACATTCATGCTTGTAGTGGCCCTTCTTGCTACAATTCCAGTAATCAACATCCTTTCTGTTACTCGACTTGCCTCTTGATTTATCTTGGGCCTTCCCGCCCTTCCTTTTCTTTTCTCTCCCCCGTTCCTGTGTCACAAACGCCTCTTGCTGAGTAAACCCCTGAGACTTCCTCCTTATCTCCTCATTGAAGAGATAGCTAGTTACCTGTTCCATGGATATCTTTCCGTCTGGTGCGGAGTTACTTAGAGACACCACCAATGTCTCCCAACTGCCAGGCAATGAAAGCAATAGTAAAACCTGCAATTTATCATCCAGAACCATCTTTATAGTGGAGAGTTGGTTCACTATATTACTGACTTTATTCATGTGCTTGGCCACAGAACTACCATCTTTGAACTTGAGATTCACAAGTCGCCTTATCAGAAAAATCTTATTACCGACTGTCTTCTTCTCATACGACCCTTGTAATTTCAGCTATAGGCTAGCGGCTGAGGTTTCTGTAGATACATGGTGGAACACAGAATCATCCAACTATTGTCTAATAAACCTCACCACCTTTCGGTCCATCTTCTTCCAATCATCATCAGTTATATCCTTGGATTTTGCTGATATGCCTAAAATTGGAGAATATAGGTCCTTATAATAAAGCAAGTCCTTCATCTTAGCCTTCTATATGTCCAGTTAGAACTATTGAGGCTGATAATCCTTGATGAGCCACCTTCCATAATTCAAAACCGATCCTACCTATTTAATGAACTTAGCTCTGATACAACTTTGTTAGGGGCCTTGCGCAAAACCTTAGGATATAGTCCTCCATAACAAACCAAAATTATAGATAATAAAGCAATGAAAATAATCAATACATCAATCACACACCACACAAGAGATTTTTATGTGGAAAACCCTCAAAGAGGTAAAAACTACGAGACCTCGTCTAGATCAACAATCCACTATGAAGTAGAATGTTACAAACTTCTTCACTCGTATAGGAGTGGATAAAAAATGAGAGAAATAAAGAAAACAGAGAGATCTCACCGATTACGAGGACATAGAAGCGCTGAGATATAGATTGCACAGTAGATAACCTCCACGAGCATAATCTCCCTTCTATAAGCTTCCCCTCTCTCTCTCTCTCTCTCTCTCTCTCTCACCTTTGATAGCCCAAAACCCTCTAGCAAATCCCTTGTAAAGCTTTAGAAAACCTTCTTGTCGTGCCTAGAAAGCCCTAGGTACTTCTTATTTAAGGTTTTAGGAAACTCCTTTCCGCATCCCAGTTGCGAAGGGACTTGTGACATGAAATCCGTGCAAAATCCGGTCGAGCACCACTCACGACTGGTCGAGTACATCCTTTGACTGGTCGAGCACCCCGGAAACAAATAATCCAAAGTCGTTGGAGTTCGAGTCGTGTTAGGGCTCGTCTTCCACGAGTGGTCGTGCACAACCTTCGACCAGTTGAGCAGGGCTCACGACCGGTCGATGACGGGTCAAAAAAACTCATCAGCCACGACATGGGTGTGATTGAACTTAGTGTTCAAGAACGTGATTCTGAACCCACGTTCGATTAAGCAATGAGCGAGCTCCATGAAGGGTATGACGTGACCTTGCACCGGGAATGGTATGACTAGAGCGTGAGGGTTTGCCATTATCAATACCCTTTGCAAGTGTGTGAGTAGAATGTCTGCTTGCACATTACCTCCCATGTTATTTATGCTACTTACATTGGGGGTTATTTTGGGTTCGGTTATTGAGTTTCCAATTGAAGAGGTTGTCTTAATGGGACCTGTGGTCTGTATGACGAGAAAAACTTTGGTGTGATGTATTATTAGTGGGCACGTGGAAATTGATTAGAAATTATTGCAGACGTGGCATGAAAGTTATTTAAACTAAAATGTCTAAATTATGGGTTATAGATTAGATGTATCATGAACCAAAATTACACTTAATTGATTTAATGACTATAGGAGTAATGGCCATTTACTGGACCGTTAAAACTTTATAATATCTTAGTATCATATTTTAATAAACATGTGTCTCCACGTGTCATATTTTATCAACCAATGTGATTTTACTGAGTGTGACTTGTGGACAATGGGTTCAACAATATTGCAGTTTGTTTAATCGTATGATTCTAAGTGGCTTGGCACACAGGCACTAAAGAAATTATACGTGCGGTATGTATTAACTCAAAATAAACATATTTAATTGTTGAGCCTAATTTAGCAAAGTCAGAGTCCCAAAGAATCAAATTGTTTGTACTAACCTAATAATTTTTTTAGGCACTTGTTTGTTGAAATTAGATCATTGATTGATTATACTTTTACCAAATGGTCAAGCCTAATTTTTGGTGGGTGATACATCCAAATGCGGAAGTGAAAAATTAGGATAGTTTGATTTAACTTTATTTATTTATTTATTACTATTATTTTTTCAACACACCCTCACACACTCACGCCTAGTGGGATTTCACCACCTATGGATACTTGAACCCTTGACCGGGTGTTGAAACTCCTGAGAGTACGTACCACCCGAGCAAGAGTAAGGATAGTTTGATGTAACTTGGTTATATACCAAGTATTCAATTTCTTAGGTAACTTCTAGCTGCTTATGTATCAAAAACACACTCTTTGCTAATTTTTAATTAGATTAGTGGGTAGAGGAAAGGTTTTTGCCACAAGAAACACGGTTTAAATCTCCACTCCACGCTATCAGTGTACACATGTGGCATGAGTTGTAAGGCTGTTTGGAATCTTAAAAAAAAAAAAAAAAAAAAAAAAAAAAAACTTTATTAGGTACACTCTGCACTTTTTTTTTGTAGATATCTTAACAAGAAATCTAAAGAGCCTAATTCTTTTGGCTAGCCATCTAAGTCACGATACACATAAATTAGAGAGTAAACCAGTGTGTATGACTTAGGTTCGAGGTATAATGCTAGTTGAGCGTACTGATATATGGTTGTACATATGACATCGGTGGCACATGTCATACACGTGGCAACATTTTAACTGACTAAGATCTACGTGGTAGTTACATGTGTTACTATGTGGCAACAATGTTTTATTGTTATATAATTGAATTGGTTTACAAAAGACCGAAATAACTGTCATAAGCAAAAGTCATATCCATTCATAAAGAAATGACTATTTTTTATTTTTATTTTTTGTGAAAGCATATCAATGTCTATGCTTCTGATTTATGAGTTCATTGTATCTTGGAGATAATTTACCATCTCCATTCTTTTATACTTTCTAGAATAATTAGAAAGTGCAACAAATTTATCTTAAGACATTGACTATTCAAGTAAAAATTTGAACCTATGCAATCTAATATTTTCGTCTTCAATTTCATCTTTTCCTCCATTGTGTACTACCTATTATCCTATACATGCTAGATTATCAAAGTTTGTCTTTGAGTTAATGCATACATCCTGTGCAATCTTTGGGTGCCTATGTATCAAGGTGATGTTAGAAGTGCACACATGTGTGGTGGCCGGCATGAGTTTTCTCGTGGTTTATAAAAACTTTGGATTTATCTCTAACGCCCAATCCTTTCAGGAAACCAACACTTAAGAGGATGGAGCACTGGGGAAGAAGCTCGAACGAGAAGAAGCCGTTCGGCGCCTGTCGCATTCTCCATTTTCGTAGGTAATCTCTGAAAGTGCCCGGGTTTGTCAATTAGTGTGATCGTTGAGTCAGCTAGACAAAGGAGCCCCCATAGGAATATTGATCAAGCGTCTCCCTCAACAGGATGTGTGCCCGAACTCCTCACAGGTAAATCTTAGCCTCACATCCCATATCCCAAAACACCAGGTAGTTAAAACCTTTAAAATTGAACAAAATAACTTAAGGTTCTTGGTTAGAAAACTTTTTCAAACTTCAGGAAAATCTTTAAGTTTTCTACCTCTATCGATTTATCGACAAGTGGTTCGATAAAATCGAACATTGTTGTCGATGTCCTCGAAGCTCACTCGATTTTATCGAAATGAGGACTAAAGACGTCCAACAACCACAAAGATATCTGGACCGAATTATCGATGGATCGATGGACTCATCGATATCATCGATGTTTGAATCTCGAGTCCATCGAGCCGACTCAATAAAATCGATATTTTGTCTCTGTGTCCAAAGAACTGGTAAGGCAAAATCATATAATCCTTGAAATATCGAAGAGCTCCTCGATATCCTCAGAATTCAAATTTCGATGATATCGGAAGCCCTTCGATGATATCGGTTTCGGACACTAATTTATCCAGCAAGTTCTTCAGGTTGTTTTTTCTTGGATCGAGGGTCACTCGATAAAATCGATATTCAAATATCGATCATATCGAGGCATGGTCAATGTCATCAAAAGTAGATAAAAACTGTCCAGCAAGCTTATAGCAAAATTCCTTGAAATTATCGATGAATCGACACTACCCTTGATATCATCGATATTCAAATTCCAATGATATCGAATGATGCTCGATCATATCATATACCTGAAATATTTCAAAGGTAAGTGCTCTCACATTTTCGAATGTGGAGGAATCGAACCTCTTGTTGATGAAATCAGAGTTCAAAATTCGATGACAACGACATTAGTCCGATTTCCTCGACCAGTTGGCAAAAGGTTTCAAAAGCGTTTGACAGTTGAGTTCGTGTCATCGAGTGGCCAGTCGATGCGATCGATAGAATACGCTCGATGATATCGACCCTTCTTAATGATATCAAATTCTGTCAAAAATGTGACTGTTTTATATCCGTTGGAACCTTTTGCTTATTTAATAAGAGCTTGCCCTTGGTTGTTGGGAGAGAATATAGAGAGTGATTTTGTGTGTTTAACCTTAGATCATATACCCTAAGCCTTTTCTCTCATGGAAGTTCATCCTCCAATCTACTCTCATCATTAACATTTAATAGAGTGGATCGGGGAATGAACTTCCGCATTCAAGGATCCTGTAGCTACTACCTTAATGGCAAATCATTAAGCTGGGATGCCTTGAATGCATAGATGATTGGAATCGCTCTATCTCCCTTATAAGAAAACATTTAATAGAGTAGAATTTCATCATAACCTTGACCTAACCCATCACCATGTATTGGTATATCTTCTATGTTACAGTTCAAGGGAGCTGAAGATTCTTAGTCATCAAAGGAGGAGATCTTCATCAACGCGCTGAATTGGACTCATTTACTTATTTGTAAGTCGTTAGAGTCTAGAGGACCCTTGTGATCATTCCTTCTATAGGATTGGGTCTAAGGTGTTTCTCACCCCTTGCAAGTCCTCATAGGAGGCCTTCGGCGGGAGTGTACGTGGGGGTGCTTTGTATTAACCCTTACTCTGTGGAGAGCATAAACTAGTTAGAGGTAAACCCATTTTAAAACCTCTGGTTTGAGGTGAACCTGTTGTGAAACTTTCGTTGAGGTTCCTTGTATGGATCCTTGGCCTATGTGGCCTAAAAGTCGGGGGCTGTGTGTTGACCCTTGCTTAAGGGAGCATAAAGTATGTTGTGTAGACATGTTGTGTCAGCCTAAGTGTAGGTTGTACTGGTTAGAGGTAAACTTAATTTAAGACCTCCAATTTGAGGTGAACCTGTTGTGAAACCTCCGTTAGTGAGATCCGGTACACTCAAGGGTTGAGTGCGTCCGCTGAAAGTGGAGTAGACAAGTAGTTGAACCACTATAAAAATGACTGTGTTGAGATTGTTATTGTCTTCCATTACTTATGTGATTTCCTTAAATACTTTCATATTTGATTACCTGAGATCACATCTCACATGCAGTCACATCCATCATTAACTATGATTTGCATCTTGTTTATCTTTCAAATAGTTTTATGACCGGATCCTCTATTTGGCTTGGACGCCATTAGAGTTACTCTAAAGAAATCCTGACCCCCCCATCTAGGACATATTGGTATATTCCTACTTCAATAAAAGCGATCATTATCACAATTTCAATATCACATTTGACACAACTGTTGAAGACCTCCTCCACATTTTTGGGATGTTTGGTAAGATCGCTAAAGTGTTTCTGCCCAAAGACCAAACTCGGATTAAGCATAGGGGTTTTGCTTTCATAAGATTTTGGTATGAGTATGAAGCATACAATGCCATCCAAACCCTAAATGGTAGAAGGATTGATGAGCGTATTGTCATGATAGATTGGGCTAGACAGTAAAAGGGGGAACCTAGGGTAGAGGGGTTGAAGCTTCGAGTGGAGATCCCTCCCCTAGCGCCTTCGAATCCACCCCAAACCCAAGTTCCTCCGAGTTGGGGCACGCGCCCATTCTCTATATTTTCGTCACCTAACTTGAGTCGTCACCCGTTCATCGTGGAGGCAGACAAAGGGGAAGTGGAGAAGATGACCAAATCGGTGGCCACAGCTCTTCTTGTCCAGGTGGGCAGAGATGATACTCCATTCTTCATCTGGTCAAATGCACTCGTAAGTCGCCCATGGCGGCGACCTTGGTGGATTTCATGAGGATCGGCCCAGTCAATTTCCTGGTCAAAGTTCAGTCAAAGCAGGAGATGGAAGATTTTACAGGGGATACAACCCTCCTTAAGGATATGGGTATTATCAGTATAGAACCTTGGAGTGTCGATGCTTGCTCCCTGGCCAAAGGAATTTGGATTAGGCTAATTAGTATGCACCCCATGCCTGGTTCCTGTCGACCATTTCCAAAATCACTAACTCCTATGGTAAGGTCGTTGAGATTGATAGTATGACGGCCTTGGGCATTTTTCAGGCTTTTGCAAGGGTCCGTATCGCCCTACTCCCAGGGGTGGATCTCCATTCAATGCGTTATCTGAAAGTCAATGGTTCCTCCTTTCCTATAGTGGGTGCTGTGGAATGCCAAGCCCTTAGTGGGATACGCCCCCAACCCCCAAATCCGGCTCCTCGGACTTCTGGCTCAACCAAATCTTAGGTGGTGTAGTCATTTTTCAGAGATAGTGGGATTGGTAGGCAAGGCCTCCCATCTATTTGTGGAAATGCTTTTGAGAATCTTCCTTTGACCCTGATTGATCAGAGGGGGACTTTGCCCTGCCCTGCCCTGCCGACCACTTGTATGGTCTCATCCTGGTCTATCACCTTTCTCTCAACCTTGCCTAACACCTCAACTGCGTTAGCCGAGCCTTCAATACCCTGTCGAATTACTCAACCTCCTTTACCCCAATCTCCCCCTATTCCCCTCGCCAAGTTGAGTCGCCTATTCTAACCCAGGCTTATTAATCGAATCAGCCTTGCCTATGCACCCACTCCAATTCCAAAGCCTCCTAACTCATCCTTACCTATAAGCATTTACCCCCCCCCCCCCCTCCATCCTTTAACATCCGCCCCCCTTCGACCTAGCCCTAGAGGTCGCCACAGCCCTACATATCCCTTCACCTTATGACTAGTACTACTTCCCCTTCCTTGCCAGTGCAGCTGCTAAGGAGGGCAAGTCCAGGCTGCTCGATTGATTGAATTCAAGGTCTCCACGATACAGGGAAGATCAGTTCCTCTCTTAGAATGGGCTCTGTCGGGTTAGGGGTAGTAGTCGACCTGGTTGTGTGCCATCTCCCAGACTTGTGTGAGCTGCATTAGCAGGAGGAAGGTGAGCATGCTCTCCGAACGATTGTGCTGATTGATGATAGTGATGCCCAACAGTTTCCCCTCTGCATTAGAGATCTGGTTTCCTCCTTAGGCCGTCAGGAAGCAGCCTGCATAGGAACCCCTTTCCAATTAGCCACGCTCCGTTACAAATCCCATTAGGGGGAATCAAATCCAGCAGACTCAGAGGCAGAGCCAGGTCAGTCAGCAGTTTGCCCCTGCATCTAGGTAGCCCTTCAGTACAATTCCAGCAAATTTGCTAGCCCAAGTACCAGGTTGCTTCTGATCTCATCAGGGATAGCTACCCTATTCTATGTCAGGATATGAATTCAGTGAGGTCAGCAAGGGCAGGTCATTTGAAAGTGGACCTGTCTCCCTATTTCGTGGAAGAAAGAGCTTGCTTGGAGTTGGAGAGAGGAGATAGCCTGCTCGAGGATGGCTCATCAGACCGTCAAAATAAGAGAGAGGCCTGTTCTCTGTTGTTGAAGAGTTTAAATCAGACCAGCCACATTCTGTTGGAGGGGGTTGAGAACCAAGTTATAACTAGCCTCTCCCTCGACCGAAATACCATTACTATTAGGAGAAAACCAACCAGGAAGAAGAAAAATCAGAGCTAGAACCCGACCACGACAACTGGAGAGGGAGATTGGTACAGCAGATTAAGAAGATTGAAACGAAGGACCGTCAACTTTAGGTGTGTGACTGACGGATAAAGTCATAATTTGGAATGCCCGAGGAGTTGGGAACTCCCCAACAATCAAAAGCCTAAAGAAGTTAATTGGTAATTCAAATCAGTGTTGGTAGCAGTCCTGGAAGCTATGGTGTGTGAGCAGAGACGAATCACCATCGGTTTGAAGCTGGGCTTCCACAAATCTATCTCCAACAGGGATAAAGGGGGTAAAATCTAGGTGTTTTTCCAAGATCACCTGGATATTTCTGTTACTTATGCATCCAATCAATTGCTCTCTATGTCTATTTCTATACAGATCCTAAGTGCCCCTGTTTATCTCTCTATCATATATGCGCGTTGCTCTAAAATACTTAGAAGACCACTCTAGGTGGACTTAGTGAATATCAGTAGAAATATAAATGGCCCGTGGGCAGTGGAAGGAGACTTTAACATTGTCGCGGATGCATCGGAAAGAAGAGATAGCAGAAACCTGGTTCTGGCCAGTATGATGGAATTTGTGGATGCTATTTAAAATACCGACCTAGCTGATGCAGGTTTCTCTGGAAATAACTTCACTTGGTGCAATAACAAGGTTGCAAATGCTAAGGTCTAGGCCAGGCTAGATCGGGTTTTCATGAATGATAGGTGGGCTGCTCTCTTACCATCCTTCAAAGTTCAACATTTACCCAGGATAAATTTAGACCCAGCGCCACTCCTCTTATCCTCCCCCCATCATTAGCCTGACATAGGTTCTTGCGCATGTGGACGCTGTATGAAGATTTCCAACATGTGATTCAGAAGACTTAGGAAGGAGAGTGTGATCCTCAGCCAATGATTAACCTGCAGCTTAAATTAAAGAAAATCAAATAACTCCTTAAAGTTTGGAACAGAGAGGTGTTTGGGGACATATTCTCGCAGGTTAAGGAAGAGGAAGAGGAGCTAGTTCAGTCAGAATCTCGTCTACAGTCATCCACTGAGGAGTCAGTCTTGCAAGAGAGCTTAGCTATGAGGCAAAAATTGGCGACTCTCCACTTGAGGGAGGAGGTTTTTTAGAAGCCGAAAGCGCGCAAGTCCTAGTCGGAGGAAGGGGACCGTAATACTAAGTTTTTCCATGCGGTGGCTACTAAGAAATGCAGGCGGGCTGCGATCTCCTTTATCAGAGATGGGGGCGACAACATTATTATGGATCAAGGTCTAATCAAAGCAGCGGCAGTAGAGTTTTTTGAAGATTTATTTTAGGAAACTCCCCTCTCTTCAGTGGAGAACTTCATTTCTGGGATCCCTTCTATCTTATCGGCGCAGGACAATGATCATCTTCTCCCCCCAATCGTTGGAGGAATTGTGGCCAGCCGTCAACGACATTCCAAAAGATGGGGCTCATGACCCAGATGGGTTTTGCTTGGCATTCTACATCTCATGTTAGCCGATCGTGAGTCATGATATCAATAGAGCGACCTGCGCTTTTCTTGAAGGGAACTCGCTGCTGAGGGCTTTTTCTTCGTCTCTGATTTATTTGATCCTAAAAAATTCAGCGGCTGCTTCATTTAAAGATTACCATCCGATAAGTCTTTACAATGTGGTCTATAAGATTCTCGCCAAGGCTTTAGCTTTAAGGCTGGGCAAAGTCCTTCCCAAACTAATTTCAGAGGAGCAAGGGGCATTTGTGAAAGGTAAATCGATCACGAAAAATATTGCGATGGCCCATGAAGCGATGAGGAACATTGATAGGAAAGTTCGAGAGGGGAATGTCATCCCCAAGCTGGACCTGGAAAAGGCCTATGACAGAGTTAGTTGAAAGGTTTTCAAATAGATTATGCAACGGTTTAGATTTAATGAGAAGTGGGTTGCTCTTATGAAAAATCGTTGGGGTTTTAATTAGTTTTTGGTCCTTATCAACGACAAAGCAGCGGGCTTCTTCAAATTATTGTGGGGGCTGAGACATGGAGATCCGCTCTCTCTGACCCTCTTCATTCTAACAGTAGAAGCATTTTCCAGGAGCTTTAAATAGCTGGTCATTAGGGGATGGTGTCAGCCCTTCAAGATCCAACGTGGTAGTCCAACCATCTCATACCTTTTATTCGCGGACGATACCCTGATTTTTGTAAATGGCAGCTGGGAGTCCCTCAGGACAGACATGAATTTCCTCTCAGCCTTCCAGGAACCCACAGGTCAGTTAATTAATCTCAATAAGCGCAGCTTCTTCTGTCCCTCGGGCTGGACAGCAGCTAGAGTGTGTAGGGGCGAGTGCATTCTAGGCTTTTCTAGGGCCTTGACTGAGGCCCAATATCTTGGAGCCCCATTCAGACGAGGAAGATTATGGTCAGGTGCATTTCTTAGTCTGCTGGCCAAGGTTAGCCAAAAAATCCGTGGGTAGAATTCGCGGCACCTGTCCCAAGCGGGTAGGCTGACGATAATCTGTAACGTCTTGGGGACTATGCCTTTGCATATTATAGTAGCCATGAAAATCTCGAAGCAGACCCTGAACGTGCTTGAATGGAGTTTCACCCAGTTCCTTTGGGGCTAATCGGAAGGTAGAAAGAACCACCACTGGGTAGCTTGGAAGAAAGTAGCTCGCCCGATTGATGAAGGGGGTTTGGGTATCCGCAGGCTAAAGGATGTGCTCTTGGTAATGCGGTTAAAGCTGGCATGAAACCAAATTCAATGATAAGCGAGGCCCATGGGTGAATCTAATGTGGGCCCTATATGGGGAGAAATTACAGTCTGATGAAGCTAGAAGCGCCCCCCATAACCGGCCTCCACTCTGAAAGGAGATCAGAGCATGCCTTTCTGTTTTGGACAGATATATACAGTGGCACGTTGGTTTTGGTTCCCTGAACCTGTGGAACTAGAACTGGAAGGGCTTAGGCCCTCTAAGGAAGTTTCTTCCTTCCACGCTGCCCCCGGCCATACTCCAGTTGCAGGTTCATGATTTTATTGTGCCAGCAGGGCCTCTTCCTCCCTCAGTGGTCTGTTCTCTATTGCCGCAAGACTGTCTAAACCACATTGCTCAAGGAGGTTTCGCCATCTCTGAAGAAACCTCGTCAGCATTCTGGCCTTGGGATCCATCCGGATCCTTCTCCATTAAATCTGCTTGGCAGTTGAGCAAGGAATTGTTAGCTTCTAAGTGGTGGCTTGGCCAGTTCTGCAGTAGAAAAATATCACCGAAAATGTCTATCTTACTGTGGAGACTGCTTTATAATGCTGTCCCATTAGATGAGAATACCCAGTGCAAAGGTATCCAACTCAAGTCTTGCTGTATATATTGTGGGCTAAGCTCTCCCTGCAGCCCAGCTATTGAATCGCCCAGACATCTCTTTCTCTCGGGCCAAATGGCCAGGCTGATCTGGAGACATTTCTTGACCCTTTGTGGAGTTGCCCTCACCCCTCATTCTACCGTGGAAAGCCGCTTCAAGCAATGGAAGTAGGCCTCGGCAGCGGGAGCAGCGCCGACTGAGACTAGAAAAATCATCCATGTCCTCATTTTGTTGGAGATTTGGAGGGCTAGAAATAACGCGAGATACGATGGAATTCCTATGCGCCTGAACACCTCCTTATCTCGCATCCGTTGATTGGCCAGGAATATCCTCCACAGGTAGTTTTTCCAGTTTGGTACGAGCTCAGGCCCCCATCCATCATTTTGGGGTGATCAGGCCTCGACCGTTGTCAAGTGGGTTAAGTCAGCTTGGGAGTGGGTTAAGTTGAACGTGGATGACTCTGCTAGAGGGAATCCTAGGATGTCAGGGGGGCGACATCTGTAGGAGAGAATATGGAAGCATGGCCTTCGCCTTCTCAAAAGGCTACGGTTTGGGGACAAACAATTTGGCGGAGCTCCATGTCATCTATGATTGATTGTTACTGTGCCTTGATAGATGGCTGTGTAGTGTTGAGGTAGAGAATAACTCAAAGTTAGTGGCTGATTTGCTTGAGGGGATAGCTAATCTGCATTGGAGATGGCAGGCGCGGCTAAGGAGGATTCAATTGCTTAAGTGGGTTCTTCCCTTCCAGATCCGCCACATTCACCGTGAAGGTAACGGTTCGACATATCTGTTGGCCAAAGAAGGTAGCAGAAACCAAAGAGAGGTAGTTTATAATCAGCTGAGGGAGATGTCGGCCCTTGCCCGCGGTCTCATCTTCCTTGACAAGCTTGGTCTAAGCTATGTCAAAAATTCCCTTGGGAAAGTGTAGAGTCTGTGGGTTTCCTGTTCTTTTCCTTCTTTTCATCTTCTTTTACAATAGGCGCCCTTGTTTCCTTTTTGTACCAAGGGTAGCCCGAAGCTCTGGGTCTTGTATAGTCCTTTTGTGGTTAAAAAAAAAAAAAGCAGTTTGCTTTTTCTCTTTTTATTTTATTTTATTTTCTTTTCTTTTAAAGGCACTTAAGAGTTTGGTTGTCGAATTCCTTTTATCATAATCTCTTGGCTTGATGATTCCACCATTTTTATAAAAATGAGTTTCGATCACACTTTTTGTTTGGATTCACATTCTCCATCTTTTCCTTTAAAAAATAAAAATACTTACCTTCACATTAAAACCCAGAGAATAAAAATAAAATTTTAGACTTCTTAAATTATTTTTTCTAGAAAATTTGGCATGTCAACCATACCAATTTTGTCAATTCTCTAAGAAATACTAAGCCAACTCTAACATTCTACAATAAACATAAAATACAAGGAATGAATTTGACAATCAAAAAGTTCTAGGGTAAAAGAGAGTTCTAGTGAGATTTGATTTTTATGATGAGTGGAAGGAACCAAACCCTGAAAATAAGATGAGTCTCATATATATATATATATATATATATATATATATATATATATATATATATATATATAGGATTTACTAAGGTTTTTCTGCTCTCTTGCTGCTCAGTTGCCCTAGAAAGCTTCATCACCTTCGACAATGGCGGTCGGGAAGAACAAGAGGATTTTGAAGGGGGAAAAGGGAGGAAAGAAGAAAGCGGTAGATCCTTTTGCAAAGAAGGACTGGTATCATATTAAAGCTCCATCGATCTTCAACGTGCGGAACGTTGGCAAGACCCTCGTCACTCGGACGCAGGGCACTAAGATTGCTTCTGAAGGTCTCAAACATCGTGTATTTGAGTGTTCCTTAGCTGACCTTTAGGCTGATGAGGATCAGTCCTACAGGAAGATCCGGCTGAGAGCGGAGGACATCCAAGGAAGAAATGTCCTAACAAACTTCTGGGGAATGGATTTTACAACCGACAAATTAAGGTCATGTTGAGAAGTGGAGCCACATGCGCGGATTTCCTATTGCAAGTCCTTTCGTAACTGGGATGCGAAAGGAGTTTCGCGGATTTCGTGTCGTAAGTCCTTTCGCAACTGGGATGCGAAAGGAGTTTCGTAGATTTCGTGTCGCAAGTCCTTTCGCAACTGGGAAGCGAAAGGGAAGTTGCCAAAACTATAAATTGGGGTCCCTAGGGCTATTCTAGGGTTAAGGTGAATATTAGGAAATTATTCTAAGGTGTGGGCAAGGGATTTTCTCTTTACTTCCAAGGGAGAGGTTAGTATATTGTCTTGTAATCTTCATTTCTCTTCATAGTGGAATTTTGCATCCGTGGTTTTTTACCCTAGTTTGAGGTTTTTCCACGTATATCTTGTCTTGTGGTATGTTTGAATGCTTTTATTCCTTTCTAGTTTATATTTCTTCCTGTTTATCGTTTGTGGGTGAGGCCTGAGATTAGATCTAGGCTCACTGCATTGTTGGCGTGCTGTGCAACAGGTCATTGGTCCGTAAGTGGCAGACCTTGATTGAGGCACATGTAGATGTGAAGACAACGGATAACTACACGCTGAGAATTTTTTGCATTAGATTCACCAAGAGGTGCCCTAACCAAGTTAAGGGGACCTGCTATGCACAATCTAGCTAAATTAGACAGATTCACAGGAAGATGAGGGAAATAATGGTCAACCAAGCAACATCTTGTGATATGAAAGAGCTGGTGCAGAAGTTCATCCCTGAGGTGATAGGAAAGGAGATTGAGAAGGCAACATCCAGTATTTATCCTCTCCAGAACGTCTTCATTCAGAAAGTCAAGATTCTAAAGGCTCCTAAATTTGATCTTGGCAAGCTGATGGAGGTTCACGGCGACTACTCTGAAGACGTTGGAGTGAAGGTGGAGAGGCCTGCTGATGAACCAGTGGCTGAGGTGGAAATTGAGGTTGTTATGGCCTGATTGTGAAGCGATCTCATTAATCTTTCAATTTTCCTCGGAGAGTTTTAGTGTTTTGTAACTTCTCTACCATTGATAGAGAGTTCAGCAAAATATGACAATTAATATTTTGGATTAGATCATGAACTGGTTTTGGCATATGTTTTGCTAAAGCTTGTTTTTTCTCCTACAAAAATTCTTATTGGGGAACTGTACCTCAGATATTTTTGAAAGATGCTCAAGTCAGTAGTCAATCAAATATGTGATTATTACCCTATTCTAGACTCTCACAAACTAGGGAATGTTGGTGGATGGAGCAAACATCAGATGGATAAGATTAATCAATGGAATATTTGCTTGGGACCTTTGTGGCTGCAAAAAAAAAAATAATAAATAAAATATATATATACACACACACACACATACTTAAAACAGATGGGGCTATTCATCTCTAGCACACACATAAGTGTTTGGGGCCTTGCACAAAACCTTAGGATCTAGCCCTCCAGAACAAACCAAAATTATAGATAATAAAACAATGAAAATAATCAAAGCATCAATCACACACCACACAAGAGAATTTTACGTGGAAAACCCTCAAAGAGGTAAAAACCATGGGACCTCATCCAGATCAACAAACCACTATGAAGTAAGACGTTTACAACCTTCTTCACTCACGCAGGAGTGGATGAACAATGAAAGAATAAAGAAAACCAGAGAGATCTCACCGATTACGAGGACGTAGGAGCGCTGAGATATAGACTGCACCGTAGATCACCTCCACGAGCATAACCTCCCTTCTACAAGCTTCCACTCTCTCTTTCTCCCTCTCTCTCTCACCTTTAATAGCCCTCTTGTGTTTTTCTCATCAACACAACATTCCCTAGAAAAACCCCAGCGACCCTTTTTTATAGTTTTAGGAAGCTCCTTTCCGCAACTTGCGCATCCCAGTTGCGAAAGGACTTGCGAATCCCAGTTGTGAAAGGACGACCGGTCAAAAAAAACCATCAAATCTCCCCCATTTTGACCCAGGAGGGATTCACCTTCTTTAAGCCAGCTAGGTTTCTACAAAACTCAAACTTGTCCTTGAGCAAGGCTTTGGTCATCATATCTGACCCATTATCATCCGTGTGGACCTTCTCAAGCTGTAACACCTTCCGTTCCAAAGTATCCCTGATCCAGTGATACCGAATCTCTGTGCTTTGACTTGGATTGCTGACTTGGATTCTTGCTTAGGTGTATAGCTTTCTGACTATCGCAATAGACCACGTGTTCTTCATGCTTCGGGCTAAGTTCCTGTAGAAACCTCTTCATCCAAAGCATCTCTTTAGATGCCTCTGTAACTGCAATGTACTCGGCCTCTATAGTTGACAATGCTACGACCTTCTGTAGCTTGCTCTGCCAAGAAACCGCTCCCCCTACAAACGTGAACATGAACCCCGATGTAGACTTCCTGAAGTCTATGTCACCTGCCATATCTGCATCTGTGTAGCCCTCTAACACAGGTTTATCGTCACCATAGCATAGGCTCAACCTGGATGAGCCTCTTAGATATCGCAGTATCCATTTTACCGCTGCCCAATGCTCTTTGCCAGGATTGGCAAGATACCGGCTAACAACACCAACCGCGTATGCTATGTCTGGGCGTGTACACACCATAACATACATCAAACTTCCTACAGCAGATGCATATGGTATCTTCTCCATCTCTTCCACCTCTGCCTTCATCTTGGGACACTGTCTGTCGCTCAATCTGAAGTGACCATCCAGTGGAGTACTGACCGGCTTTGCTGCATTCATATTGAAACACTCTAAGACTTTCTCAATATACTGCTCTTGTGACAGCCGAAGCTTCCTGCTGCTCCTATCACGGGTTATCTCCATTCCTAGGATCTGTCTAGCCGGGCCCAAGTCTTTCATCGTAAAAGACTTGCCCAACTCTTGTTTCAGCCTGTTGATCTTTTTGATGTCTTTTTCCATGATGAGCATGTAATCAACGTATAAGAGCAGAACTAAGAAATCACCATCTGAGAACTTGCACGTGAACACACAGTGGTCCGACTCCATTCTGTCATACCCATGTTTCAACATAAACGAGTCGAACTTCTTGTACCAGTGTCGTGGAGCCTATTTCAGCCTATACAAGCTCTTCCTCAACCTACACATCATATGCTCCTTGCCCTTGACTTCAATCCCTCTGGTTGGTGCATGTAGATCTCTTCTTCCAGGTCACCATGGAGAAAGGCAGTTTTAACATCTAACTGCTCTATCTCCAGATCCATGCTAGCCGCCAACCCAAGCAACACCCGTATGGATCATCTTCACCACAGGTGAGAATATCTCCTCGAAGTATATGCCTTTCCTCTGACTAAAACCTTTCACCACAAGTCTGGCCTTGAACCTCGTCTGTGAATTCTTCTGCTCAATCTTCTTTCTGAACACCCACTTGTTGTTCAAAGCTTTCTTTCCCTTAGGCAATTTCACCATATCATAGGTGTGATTCTTATGCAAGGATTTCATCTCCTCTTGCATAGCTTTCAACCACTCTCCCTTATGCTCATCGGCTAGGGCCTCAAAATAATCTTCTAGCTCTCCTCCATTAGTCAGCATAATGTACTCATGCGGCGAGTACCTTTTGGATAGCTGTCTGTCCCTAGACGACCTCCTCAACTGTGGCTCAACGGGTGGATCAAGTGGGGGCTACTCCCCTGGTCCATCTTCTGAAGGATCTCCCTCGTCCTCAGCACCTCACTGTACTCCCCCGTCATCAAGCACCACAGGAGGAGTAACCGGATCCATATCCTCTAGCTCACCTGAACTAGGCTGGTTCTTCTCTAGCTTACCAATATCTTCTATACACTAATCTTCAAAGAAAACTACATCTTTGCTCCTGACGAGCTTCCTCTCGGTCGGATCCCACAATCTGTAATTGAACTTTTCATCACCGTACCCTAAGAACACACACTGCCTGATCTTCATATCGAGCTTGGACCTTTCGTCCTTTGGTACGTGAACGGATGCCTTGCATCCAAACACCTCGAGATGACTGTACGATGGATCCTATCCAGTCCACACCTTCTCAGGTGCTTCTCCATTCAACGGGACTGATGGAGACCTGTTTATCAAATACACTGCCGTGTGCATTGCTTCTCTCCAGAACGTCTTGGGCAACTTCGCATGGGATAACATGCACCTGATTCTCTCAACCATGGTGCAATTCATTCGCTCAGCTACACCATTATGCTGGGGGGTCTTAGGAACCGTCTGTTCATGCCATATACCCAGGGACTTGCAGTACTCATGAAAGTCGCCAATGTATTCACCACCATTGTCAGTGCAGATGCACTTCAATGATCTACCTGTCTCTCTCTCGACCATAGCATGAAATAATTTAAACACACCAAAGACCTCGTCCTTTGATTTCAAAGCATAAACCCAAACCCTCCTAGATACATCATCTATAAAAGTAACAAAATACAATGCCCCACCCAAGGTTTTTGTCCTCATAGGACCACAAACATCAGAATAAACCAAATCTAATGTATGCACTTTATTAACATGAGAAGCAGTTTTAATAAATGAAACTCTATGTTGTTTCCCTGATAAACAATCAAGACAGGTTTTGAGAGGTGTACCTGTCACGTCTGGAAGGAGACACTTCCTTGCTAGTAGGTGAAGCCCCTTTTCACTCATGTGGCCTAGACGACTGTGCCACATGTCAATAACTGAATCTTTCACTGCGTTCAACCCACCCTTGCACATACTGACACTTGCCTTGTACAAGGTGCAATACTTCTTTCCTTTGGCCACGATCAATGAACCCTTGATGAGCTTCCATCGCCCACCAGCAAATCAGCTTTCATAGCCATCATCATCCAACCTTTCCGTCGACATCAAGTTGAGGCGAAGGTCTGGGATATGCCTCACATCCCTGAGAACCAATGTGCAGCCCACATCGGTCTTCACACAAATATCACCAACTCCCACGATTTTTGATACGCCAAAATTTTCCATCTTCACAGTCCCATAGTCACCTGACTTATAGCTTGTGAAGAACTCCCTACGTGGAGTCATATGAAAAGAGGCTCCCGAGTTAATCACCCAGTTGGTGTCTTAACTCGTAGCCGTGAGACATATATCATGATCTACTGAAAGAATAACTACAATATCGCCATCTGAAACGATCGCAGTAGAATCTGATTTATCTTCCTTCCCTTTTCCTTTCTTGTCATTTTTCTTACCACGACATTCATGCTTGTAGTGGCCCTTCTTACCACAATTCCAGCAATCAACATCTTTCCTGTTACTTGACTTGCCTCTTGATTTATCTCGGGCCTTCCCGCCCTTCCTGTTCTTTCCTCTCCCCCGTTCCTGTGTCACATGGGCCTCTTGCTGAGTAGACCCCTGGGACTTCCTCCTTATCTCTTCATTGAAGAGACGACTAGTTACCTGTTCCATGGATATCTTTCTGTCTGGCGCGGAGTTACTTAGAGACACCACCAATGTCTCCCAACTGTCAGGCAATGAACTAAGCAATAGTAAAGCCTGAAATTCATCATTCAGGACCATCTTCATGGAGGAGAGTTGGTTCACTGTATTGCTGACCTCATTCATGTGTTCGGCCACATAACCACCATCTTTGAACTTGAGATTCACAAGTCGCCTTATCAGAAAAATTTTATTACCAGCTGTCTTCCTCTCATACAGCCCTTGTAATTTCAGCCATAGGCTAGCGGCTGAGGTTTCCGTAGACACATGGTGGAACACAGAATCATCCAACCATTGTCTAATAAACCCCACCGCCTTTCGGTCCATCTTCTTCCAATCATCATCAGTCATATCCTTGGATTTTGCTGATATGCCTAAAATTGGAGAATATAGGTCCTTGCAATAAAGCAAGTCCTCCATCTTAGCCTTCCATATGGTCCAGTTAGAACCATTGAGGCTGATCATCCTTGATGAGCCACCTTCCATAATTCAAACCGATCCTACCCGTTCAATGAACTTAGCTCTGATACCACTTTGTTGGGGGCCTTGCACAAAACCTTAGGATCTAGCCCTCCAGAACAAACCAGAATTATGGATAATAAAGCAATGAAAATAATCAATGCATCAATCACACACCACACAAGAGAATTTTACATGGAAAACCCTTAAAGAGGTAAAAACCACATGACTTCATCCAAATCAACAATCCACTATGAAGTAAAACGTTTACAACATTCTTCACTCACGCAGGAGTGGATGAACAATGAAAGAATAAAGAAAAACCAGAGAGATCTCACCGATTACGAGGACGTAGGAGCGCTGAGATATAGACTGCACCGTAGATCACCTCCACGAGCATAACCTACCTTCTACAAGCTTCCTCTCTCTCTTTCTCCCTCTCTCTCTCATCTTTGATAGCCCTCTTGTGTTTTTCTCATCAACACAACATTCCTTAGAAAAACCCTAGGGACCCTTTTTTATAGTTTTAGGAAACTCCTTTTCGCATCCTAGTTGCAAAAGGACTTGCGCATCCCAGTTGCGAAAGGACGACGGGTCAAAAAAAAACCCATCAATAAGATGGAGAAAAAGGGAGAAGGTGAGCCAAGAACATGTGAACGCAGAACATATAGACCATTGATCAAGACTAGGGGTGTTAATTGGCACGACTAGGGCCCGCAAAATCAGAATTTTGAATAGGCCAGCCCGACCAACAGCCCAAAACAGTTCAAAACTTGGACCAAGATGAACCCAAGGCCCAGCCCCTTTTGACAGCCCTAATCAAGACCATTCTTCTCCAAGCCCAAGCAACTAGAGGCTTGTCATACATCTTTGCATGGTCATAATCGAAGAGATTGCTTGATCCTTTAAGAATTATTGTTAAATGAATTCAATTTATTTTGAATTGCCCTATCCACCTGCCATGCATATGTAACTGTCCACGAATCATAGTCCGCTAGAGACCAAATAACTCCCTATGTTAGATTGGGTTCAATGGCATCTCCTCTCATTATCATCAACGTTCTCAAATTGTCGAGTTCTTTTTTTTTTTTTTTTTTTTTACCAGTTAAAATTACTAACTTCGGATCGAGGAGGCTCCAATATTACTCGAAACTGTATTCTTGGATCCTCTACCACACATGGGTCAGACCATCTTCCATTGGGAACGCTCATCCAGTGGGTTTTCTTATCGATGGCCTATGACCCAACCGGATCTTCATAGTTATCCAAATTTCAGTGCATCCAAAGGTGGGAAAAGACTTTGTATTAGAGCTGGCACTGAGTTGAGTTAGACTGAGTTAGGGCTGACTCAACTCGATACAGTTTTGAAATAAACACGAACTCGATCTGACTCGATACCGAGTCCATCATGCTTGACTCGATCGGAGTCCGGTATGGCTTGGACTAATCCAGATCAAGTCCGATCCGGTCAAAAGTAGCGAGTCGAGTCGAGCTGGCACCAAGTCGGATTGAGAGATGAGGTAGGGAGAGACCAAGAGAGTGGAGAGGAGAGAGAACAAGAGGAAGAGGAGGAGGAGGGTGATGGTGGTGGGTGGTTGCCAAGCTTGGATGATGAAGAGTATGAGGGAGGGAGAGAGATTTTGGGATTAGGTCGGGGTAGAGTGCGGCGGATAGGGTTAGAGAGTCAAGTTTCAGATCAAGTCGGGTCTAACTGGATAGAATTTCAGGTCGAGTCAGGTTGAGTTACTACTTAACTTGGCTCGGTTTGAGTTCGGATTGGGCAAAGCCTACTCGGTTCAAACCGACTCACCCAATTGGTTTGGGTCAAGTCGGATGAGTTGAGTTAGCTAGATGAGTCATCCGGTGCCCACCTCTACTTTGTATGACTCATGTGCTTTAGGTTGTTGGATGGACCCTTTTTTAGACGTGTGCACTGCACCTACTCTTCAGCATAGATCAATAATTTGAGGTTCCAAATGGTGGCAGCGGCCGATTCAAGTAATTTTGACAAGGTGATCACTAGGGTCTTGCAGTTCTACCAATTAATGACCACAGGAAAAATGAGTTCTATCCATAGTTCTAGAGCTTGTTGATTTGACTTGAAACTTGGCCAAGATTGAGTTAACTCGATTTGATTGGAAATCAAGCTGAATCACTTGAAATTTGTTGGCGAGCTCAACACAGTTCAAACTCGAGTCGAGATAGCCTTGGCTGAGTCACTTGCCCAGTTGAATGCATTGTCATAATCTGAAAGATTTGCTGGATTCTTTACCAATTATAATGTATTCAATTTGTTTTAAGTGTCTACGAGTCATAATCTGAAAGAAATGAAATAACTCCCCATGTATGATTGGGGTCAAATGGCATCTCCTGTCATTATCATCAACGTTCTCAAATTGTCAAGTCCTTTTCATTTCAAATTATTGAGGACGGATGGAGGAGGCTCCAAGATTACCCGAAACTGTAATCCTAGTTCCTCCACCGTCTTCCATTGGGAACGCTCATCCAGTGGGATTTCTTGTCGATGGCCTATGACCCAACAGGATGCTCCTAGTTATCCAAATTTCGGTGCATCCAAAAAATGGGAAAAGACACTTTGTATGACTCATGTGCTGGCCACGGTTGATTCAAGTAATTTTGAAAAGGCGATCACTGAAGAGCTGTCAGTTCTACCAATTAACGACCCAGGAAAAATGAGTTCCATCCATAGTTCTAAAGCTAGTTGAATTGACTTGAAACTCGGCCAAGACTGGGTCAACTCGACTAGACTGGAAACCAAGCTGAATCACTTGAAACTTGTTGGCGATCTCAACTCAGTTCAGACTCAAGTCGAGACTAAGCTGAGTCACTTGCCAAGTTGAATGCATTGTCATAATCTAAAAGATTTGCTTGATCCTTTAACAATTATTGTTAAATGTATTCAATTTGTTTTAAGTGTCTACAGGTCATAATCTGTATCATGGTTCTTAAATTGTCAAGTCCTTTTCATTTCAAATTATTGAGGACGGATCAAGGAGGCGCCAAGATTACTCAAAACTGTGTCATGGTTCGTCCACCATACGTGGCCCACCATCTTCCTCTGGGAACACTCATCTAGTGGGCCCCGTTATCGATGGCCCACGGCCCATCACCATGATCATAGTTATCCAAATTTCAGTGCATCCAAAAATGCGAAAAGACACTTTGTATGACTCATGTGCTTTGGGTTGTTAGATGGATCTTTTTTTCCATGTGTCCACTAGACCTGCTCTTCAGGATAGAGCAATGATTTGAGGCTCTATATGCTAGAATTTAAATTGCCAGTCCTTTTCGTTTCAAATTACAGAGGATGGACCGAGGCCCCAAGGTTACTTGAAACTGCATCCATGATTCCTCAACCATACATGGGCCCACCATCTTCCTTTGGGAACACTTATCCAGTGGGCCCTGTTATGGATGGCCCATCATCGAACATAATGATCCTTGTTAATCATATTTCGGTTCCATGGACCCTTTTCTGGACGTGTGCACCCCCATTTACTCTTCAGCATAGGGCAATGATTTGAGGCTCTGACGTACTAAGAAAGCTCAGTGGCAGCGGCCCATTTAAGTATTTTTCAAAAGGTAATCACAGGACGCGAATTGCGGCCTACCCCACCTGTCTCTAGCTAGGAACTGGTAGTTCCATGGGTGGGCCCACAATGATGTATCTGTTTATCCATGCTCTCCATTCCCTCTCTCAGATCATTTTAAGATAGGTGCACCAAAATGAGGTAGATCGAAGCGCAAGTAGACTACACCAAAGTTGACTCTTGCGCTTAATGCAACCCAAGCTTATTATTTGGTGTGGTCTACTTGCTGGTTGGATCTAACTCATTTTTGTGCACATACCTTGAAATGATACAAGAGAATGAATGGACAATGTGGATAAACAGATACATTACGGTGGGCCCACTCACAGAACTGCCCATTCCTGGCGCAATCTGCTAGTGACCACAAGGGTCTGGCAGTTCTACCAATCCCACCTGCCAATTAATGACCACAGGAGTCCAGACCTATTTGGCTGTCGACACTTGAAAATGAGTTCCCTCCCTAGTTCTAGACCTTGTTGACTCGACTAAAAACTCAGCCAAGACTGAGTTACCTCGACTCAGCCAGAAATCAAGCCAAATCACTTCAAACTTGCTGGCGAGCTCAAGTCAGTTCAAACTCAACTTAAGACTCGGTAGTGGCCGAGTCGCTCACCAAGTTGATGCACCTTTTAAGTAAGAAATATGATATATAGCTGAGATTCAAACTCATGACACCAAGCAACAAGGCAAGGGTGGTTACCGGCAAGCCAAGCACTAATTTAATGATTATACTAGCCTATTTTCATGCTCATACTATACAACAATATCTTATTTATAATCTGAGAGGAATAGATGTATGAGTCAAGTTTTGAGGTTTTAAACTTCGGTTCCATCTCATTTTACTTATCATAATTGTGTATGATGGTTCACGTGGACTGTACATTTGTTTTATTTGAATTGTATATTAAGTCCAAAAACACGTTTGATACAGCCATTAAAAACAATTTCACTAATAGAATATCCAATCTATACTTGATTTGGGCTTATTTTCTTTTTCCATGCCATAGATAAGATGGCTATGATTGCCTAACAAAAATAAATCTTTAAAATCACAAGCAATCAATGATAGGCCTTAACACATGGGTGCATCTAGGATCTAGTTTTGTGTAAACTATCTTAACCATCCATATATTAGAGGCCGTTTATCAAATGGTTAATATCTGTTCAAATGGTTTGATGTCTCAATATAGTAGCCATTGAAATGTGTGTTGTTGATGTCTTCAAATATAAAAATCAATGGGTTTGTTGATGACAACTCGATGCCATCGAGCAGACTTTGATGCCATTAGAAAAATTTAGAAAATTCATGTTTAGTCACTGGAAGGTTTTGGTATTTAGTTTGATGACATGGAAGATGTTTAATGCTATCAACAGTCCATCGATACATTGAAGTGGCATCGAATGATCGCATAAAGTTACGCAGAGTTGCGTAAATGTGGGATTTGTTTCCTATTTCGATTGTGATTCTCATAGAGGTTTTATATATATATATATATATATATATATATATATATATATATATATATATATATATATATATATATATATATATATATAAAGGGTTTTCTAATTCATTCAAAATGGTTTCAATGGCTTGTAAGGGAGATTCGAGGCTTGTTCGGATCGGGTAATCTCTATCTCTTGTAGTATTTTACTTTCATAATGCATTACAATCACTTTATGTCGTTGTTTTTTTCCTGCAAGGGTTTTTCCATGTTAAAATCAAATTATTTGTAGTTGAACTTGATTGTGTGATTGGAGTACGTGCTTCCATGGTCCCCTAACAAGTGGTATCAAAGATAAACATTCAGATGAAGATTAAATATGAAAACATAGTATCAATGGCTTGTAATCTTAAGTTCAATGTTGAGAAATATTTTGAAAAAAATAAATTTGAATTATGGAAGATCAAGATGACCGGTCTCCTAGTTCAGTAAGGATTCGATGATGCACTCCTTGAGAATCGGTCAGAATCTATGACAAATGATGAATGAAACAAGATGGATAAGAAAGTCACAACCTCTATCCAATTTTGCCTAACGGATGAGATCTTCTATAATGTCATGAGAGGGAATACTGTGGCAAGTACATGTACGAAATTAGAGGACATCTAAGGGAATAAATCTCTTGAGAATTACCTGTACTTTAACATTCAGTTATTCAATCTGAAGATGACAGAGGGGGTTAATGTTGAGGCCCACATTAATAACTTTAACAAGATTATTTACAAATTGCTGGATATAGAGGAAATGATGAAAGATGATGATCATGCATTTATCCTGTTAAACTCTCTACTGACTTCGTATGAGTTATTTAAGGAATCGTTGTGCACTAGTAGATCGACCATTAATGTCGATACCGTTATCTTAACCTTTCAAGAAAGGGAAATTTGAAAGAAAAGTGGTGACGTGGGCGCTTCTACTAATGCATTGGTTACGAGGGGACATAAATCTGAGCGGTACAATAAATCTTTTCGATTGAGGTCTAAATCCAAGGGCAAGGAAAAAGGGAAGTTTAAGTGCTGGAATTGTGGGATGTCCAGTCACATGAAGAAGGATTGCACTGATCTAGAAGTTAAGAAAGAGAAATTAGAGGCTTTTTTCAGGAAGGCCAGCATAGCAGAATCTGATGAAGGTACGAGTGGTTATGATGTGTTGTCAGTGTTTATGGTCGGACACTTATACGATGATCATAGGGACAAGTGGATTTTGAATAGTGGAGCATCAAACACTTGACTCCTCATCGAAGTTAGTTCACCAGTTACAGAGAGTGCGTTGGTGACCAGGTATTTATGGGTAATGATAATGCCGGTAATGTTGTGGGTGTTGGATCGATGCATGCACATCAAGATGTTTCATGGCATGGAGCGTACATTGACCAAGGTGAGATGCGTTCCTAATATGAGGAAGAGCTTGATATCTCTTAGAGCATTCGAGGAACTTAGGCATAAATTTACAAGCTTTGATTGTGTCCTTAAAGTTTCAAGGGGGCACTCGTAGTCATGAAGGCACAGAGGGACGAGAACATTTACAAATTGATCGGGAGCACTTCATTGGGTGAAACTGCAGTGTCTATAGCGGATTCGACGTTTGCACGTATGTGGCATATACGCTTGTGCCACATAAGAAAACGGGGCATAAATTTACTTTCTGATTGTTGTTTAATTCTAACTTTTAAAAGTTTTTATTTAAGTATATGCGAGCATTGTATATAGGGTAAACATTCAATGTTATCTTTTGATTCTGCAAAACATGTATACAAGGGTGTTCTTGATAATGTGTTTTCTTATGTATAGGGGCGTCACTAGTGGTTTCTAGTGCAGGGTCATTATGATTCGTCACGTTCATTGATGACTATTCTAGGAAGGTACGGGTTTATTTTATGAAAAATAAATCTGATTTTTTACCAACTCAAGAAGCGAAAGGCAATGATGAAAAAATAGTCAAGGAGAAAGGTGAAGATACTAAGAATAGATAATGGTGATAAATTCACTTATAGGGAATTCAATAAATGCTGTAAGGATGAAGGGATTATAGGGCATAATACAGTGCACCACATACTAGAGCATAATGTGTGATTGATTGGATGAATCAGACTCTCTTAGACAGTGTGCCACACACAGCCTGTTACCTGGTGAATCGGTCCCTTTCTATGGTAATTGATTGCAATATTTTAAAGGAAGTGTACAGTGGTCAGCAGGTAAACTACTCGAGATTGTGTGTATTTAGTTGTAAGGTTTACTCTCATGTATCATTAGTTGAGAGAAATAAGTTAGACTAAAGGGTAAAGAAATATATTTTTTTCGGTTATAGTGGTGGTATGAAGGGGTATAGATTGTATGACTAGGTCACACGTAAAATCATCCTTAGTTGTGACATTAAATTTGATGAAGGATCCTTGTTCTATAAGGATAAACACAAGGAACTGGAAAAATTGGTAGTAGACGTTCAGTTAGACGTATATGAGACATATGTTGAGATAGAAACCCCAAATAGAGATACAGGAGCAGGTGGATCAAACACCTATGAGAAGGAATCTGCCACGGGACCACATATTACTAGCGAGATATATGGATGACTCAAATATCGCATATGCCCTCATTACTGATGCAGGTGATCCATCTACTATTCATGATACTCTTTATGAGCCAGATGCTAGAATGTAGAAGGTTGTGATAGATGATGAGATGGACTCCCTATATAAGAACAAGACATGGGAGCTAGTGAAGCTTCTTGTCGGCCGAAAAGTGATCAAGTATAAATTCATCTTCAAGAAGAAATATGATATATATGTATAAGGCAATGTTGGTAGTGAAGGAATATTCTAAAAAAGATGGTATCGAATTCACTAAGATATTCACACCTGTGGTAAAATAAGAATCTTATAAAAATAAATAAATAAATAAATAAAATTCATTTTATAATTAGATAAAGAAATATACATTCGGGCTTCTCTACGAAAAAAGGACCTGGAGAATGCCTATCATCACCTAGACTGACTACCGAAAGGTGAGGAAAAAATCTAAGTCTCACTGATCGCCCCTAGCCTCACCTTATCTAGAAACAGGAGACCTCTGACCTGGGATGGAAGATCAAGAAAATGATCATAAAAAGAGGCCGATTAGGAATCGCCCCTCATGCGGGCTAATGAATCTTCTGGAGCGTTACCCTCCCTAAAAATGTGGTAAAACTCCACCTGACCTTTATGACGAAGCTGCTCAATCCTTATGAGCCAATATCTCCATTTCCAACCCAAGGCGGCTCACTCATTCAATATCATCACCACCAATTGAGAGTCAGATTCGATCACTACTTTGGAAAAACCCATAAACAAGTAGAGGGAAAGACCATCATGAATCGCTCTAAGCTTGACACCAATGTTCGAAAGAACCCCGTAACCTGCCAAGAATCCAAATAAAAACTCACCCTTGTCGCCCCTATAGATGCCATCGCCACCAGAAAAGCCTGGGTTGCCTCTTGAGGAACCATCAACATTAATCTTAGCACAATTCCTTAATGGCTTCAGCCATTTTACCACTAGTTGCTGGCGAGACCTCAGAGAACTAGAGACACCTAACACCGCCGAACTATTCTGGGAAGAAAATGCTCTCTTCGAGGGCATAATAATGGAACCGTTAATGGTGAAAATCCACCAGAAAACACGAGTGACCAGCGCAGTCGAAGTGGGAGACTTGCCATCATAAGTAACAACGTTTCTCGACTTCCACAGTTCCCATAAAATGAAACAGGGGACCAGCTTCTGGATGAGGGGCCATCCACCACTGCGATAGCCTGGATTCAACTGAGGAGGTTAGCATCACTTTAAAGCCAAGTATTATCCCGAAATGATTCCACAAGGAAACTGTTAGTTCACCCTCTAGGAATAAGTGGAGGATCGACTTACCTGCATGGCCCTAAGATGAGTTTATTCCACAACACACACATTTAGACACTAACTGAATGCCGCGAGATTGGACAACTTTGTCAACCGAAATAGCTTTTTGTATAATCTTCTAGACGAAAAGAGAGATCTTCGGGGGAAGTTTCACTTGCCACGCCCACCTCGCCCAATTCTTGTGGGGTTGAATCGACCTACAATTAGTCCAACATGATTTCATAGAGAAAAGACTTGAGGAGGTATGAGGTTAGAGAGGACTATCTGGACCATCTGATAAACAGAAACTTGCCTGAAAGATGAAGTTAACAACATCCAGGGGGAGGTAACTAAAGACTGCTGATGGAGGGAGAGGATTGCATGAGCCTATGAAATGCTACACTTTTATTGAAAGCATATTAGCAGGAATTGGAGTCGCATAGGAAAACGGAAGAGGGCCTAGTCTTGTCCAGTTTTCCTGCCACAGATTACATTCACCTACGCTAATATTCCATTGCACCTGGGCTTCCAGATGGGCCAGTAGATGAAGGATTTTCTTCCATAACGGAGAAGAAACACCAGCCGAGTGACCCGAACCCGAGAGAGGCTGATCATGATTGTATTTAGCTGACATAAAAGCACTTCACAAGCTATCCTGCTCTCTGAAATTTAAATTCCATGCTATCTTTAGGCGGAAAGCATGAAGGACCTCAGATAATATTTTGAAACTGAGCCCGCCTTCTTCTTTGGGCCGAGCTATAAACTTCCATCTTCTCTAATGTAGCTTCCTCCTGCCTTTTGCCCAGCCCCAAAAAAAGGACGCAAAGCGACTCTCCAAAGACGAGAGGACCAAGGCTGGAATGTGGGTTGCTGCCATAGTATAGACTGGGATGCTACCTAGTTTAATCAAAACTGCTCTTCCGGCCTGAGAGAGACACCTAGCTTGCCACCCTTTGATTCAGCCTTTAACCTTGTCAATCAAAGGCTAGAAGGCACTGGATTTCAGTCTGCCAACTGTCATAGGGACTCGAAAATAAGAGAAAGAACCAGAGGACTTTGAAATATTCAGGAGGTGTTCGATGGATTTGATTCTAGAAGATGAGATCTTATCAGAGCAGAAAAAAGGATTATTTATTTATTTATTTAGATTAATGCCTTGCCCTGAAGCTTGCCCCAAAGCCGCTTGATACGCATCTAGCAAACCTTTCATAGCATGAAGAGAGGTTAAACTCTCATTGAGCAAGAGGATGGTATTGTCCACATAGAGGTGATGGGAAACCTTAGGACAACCTCTCCCGAGCTTAAAGGGATGGCAAAGATCTTGAGACACCATTAGCTTGAGACCCCTACTCAAGGCTTCCGCACAAAGAATAAATAAACTTGGAGAAAGCGGGTCCCCCTGACGCACGCCTCTATACGATTTAAAGAAACCCACCGACTCATCATTAACTAGGACTAAGAACTAGCTATTAGCCCAACACTTTTCAACAGTATCTATCCAAAGAGAGCTAAACCCGAACCGCTTCAAAACCTGCTTAAGGAAATCCCAGTCCACCTTATTGTAGGCCTTCTTCATATCCAGTTTAAGAACTAAATTCCTGTCTCAAACCTTTCTGTTAACTTCCTTGAACAGCTCCTGAGAGAGAGCAATGTTCTTGGCAATCGATCTGCCTTGAATAAAAGGCCTTTATTTTGGCGAGATAAGCGAGGGGAGCACCTGACTAAGTTTGACGGTGATAATTTTTGAGAAAATCTTGTAATGGTAGTTACAAAGGCTAATTGAGCGATAATCGGAGAGACTCTTAGAAGAGGCATATGTGGGGATCAAATAGATCAGCGTGGAAGTAATAGCCCTGGGAAGATTATGTCCTTTGAAGAAAAAGGAAACCACCTTATGGATGTTGAGGTCCACAACGTCCCAGCAGGAGGAGAAAAAAACTCCTGATAATCCGTCTAGCCCAGGAGCCCCATCGATGGGGATAGACTGAATAAGCTCGAAGAACCTCAAGGATTGTAGGAGGACTAAAAGCATTTCATTTACCTCCTGAGAAACCAGTGAGGGAATCGAATCTAGGAGGTCAGGCCAGGATGTACAAGGAACTGCCTTAAAACGATCTTCGAAGTGAGCTATCACATTTATGTTGACACTGGTTGCCCAATACAGTTTCAAGCCGGAGCAAATGGATGTAAAGATTGCCTTCCTACATGGGGAATTGGAAGACCATATCTACATAAAAAAATCAGAAGGCTTTAAAATAAAAGGGGCATAACATAAGGTATGCATGTTAAAGTGGTCATCGTACGGCCTGAAACAGTCACACAAGTAGTGGTATAAAATTTTTAATTTTTTCATGGTGAATCAGAAGTTTACCTGGAGTGAATATGATCTTTATGTCCATTATATGACATTGAGTGATAGAAAGTTTATTATCATGGTATTGTATGTCGATGACGTGCTTATCATTAGTACAACATGTCTGAGATTGACTTACTAAAGACTCAGTTATCAGGGACATTTAAGATGAAAGATCTAGGGTCACAAGGAGGGTTCTTAGCAGTAATATATATAGAGACGGGAAAAGGAGAAGGCTTTGGTTATCTAAGCAAGAATACTTTGAGAAGGTGTTGATGAAGTGTGGGATAGATAGGGCAAAGCCGGTTAGCATTCCTCATGGGGATAATTTTAAGCTTTCTTTTGAAAGATGTTCTAAAACCGATGAAGAAAAGTATGATATGTCTCGTGTTCCTTATTCAAATGTGGTCGGAAGTTTGAAGTATGTCATGGTCTGTATTAGACCGGATATTTCACATGAAGATGGTGTTGTTAACAGATACATGTCTAACCCTGAGAAGCAACATGGGGAAGCAGTAAAATAAGTACTTCAATACATTCGAGGTACACAGGACTGCCTTATCTTTTAAGAAATTAGGGGCCAAGTTAGTAGGTTATATGGATTATGCATGATTACATAGGCAATGTGGATACTAGAATGTCAACTTTTGGTTACTCGTTTGTGCTAGTGGGTGAGGCGATCAGTTGGATATCGAAGCTTCAATTTGTGGTAGCTCTTTCCACAATTAAAGCTGAGTATATGGCAATGACAAAGGCATTCAAGTACGGTGTTTTGTTAAGAGGAATGATAAATCAGTTGGGGCTTCAACATGAGGCTATGTCAGTTAATTGTGACAGTGAAAGTACGATCATTTTGGTCAAAACTCTATTTATCACTCATGTACTAAATATATCGATGTTCGTCACTATTTTATCCAACATGTGCTTGAGGAATGGAGCGTGACTCTAGAGAAGATTCACACCAAGGTGAATCCGGCAGACATGCTCACTAAGATGGCTCCAACAGAGAAGTTTAAGTTTTGTGCAACTTCTTTGGGCTTGGAGAAGGCATAAAAGGAAGATAGAGTGTTCACGAGAAGTGATGGTGGGGCTATTATGCAAGGCAAAATTAGAGATGAAAAAAAGGGAATTATGAAGAATAGTGATTGAAGACATAATGGAGATTGTTATTAATGTCTTTAAATATGAAAATCAATAGGTCTGTCGATGACAACTCGATGCCATCGAGTAGACTTTGATGCTATCAAAGGCTGCTCGATGCCATCAAAAAAATCTAGAAAATCAATGTTTAGTCGTTGGAACATTTTAGTGTTTGATTTGATGACATCGACAATTTATTGATGCCATCAAAGTGCTATCGAATGTTCCATCGAATGATCGCTCAAAGTTATATAGAGTTGAGTAAGTGTGGGATTTATTTCCTATTATGATTTTGATTCTCATAGAGGCTATGTGTGTGTGTGCGCGCGCGCGCGTGCATGTGTGTGTATGAGTGTAATCGAAAATAAGATATATCTCAAGGGCTTTCTAATTTGTTTCAAAGGGTTTTAAGGGCTTGTAAGGGAGATTCAAGGCTTGTTCGAATTAGGTAATCTCTATCTATTGTAATTTTTTCATTTCATAGTGTATTACTGTCCCTTTGTGCCGTGGTTTTTTTTTTTTCCACAATGGTTTTTCCACATTAAAATCAGATAGTTCGTGTTTGAACTTGATTGTGAGATTGGAGTACTTTGCTTGATTCATCTCCATGTGCTTCTATGGTCTTCCAATAATGTGTATTGGACTTGATGAACAGTTTAGATCACTGGAGTAGAAATCATGATTATTAGTTAACAACATTCTTTTAATTCATGCTCATATCAACCAAAATAAATTTATTTGGGATAGTTACATAATATCAGTATCAATTTAATTTAAACTTTATTTACTTATCTCATTATAAGTTAATTGTCATAGTGATGTTTTGCATTAGCTTTTTTTAAATTCAATCAAATTAAGTATGTTTTGCTTGTAAGTGACATAAATGCCCACTAATACCCCAGGTTACAAGCAAGTTGCATCTGCCTTGGCAATGCCTTCGCAATTGCGATGACTCAGGATGATAATTTTAGCTTGCATTGCCATTCAATAGGGCCCACGTGTGAGATGGTCTGATAGCATGAATCATTTACATTCTTATCACTATCATATGTAACCAATCTTATGGCAATAAAGCTTCATCGACGACACCAACCTTTGATTTTTATCATTGAATGTAAGCCATATAAAATTCTCTTTTTACAGGTAGCAATGTTTGAAATCATACGTTCAATAAAATCTTATTATGTTCATGCATACAATAAAATCTAATTATCATTGATTTCTCACCATGTAGAGTCTGGTGGGCAAGAGGTCACCCCTTACACTTTGGATAAAGAGTGTGCACCCTCAGACCTAAGATATGGTCCACGACTCATACACTAAGTGTACATAAATCCACTCATCATGAGGTGATTGAGAGCCATAATTACATGTATTATCATCAACATTATATTAACATTCATACACCTAACTGTTTCCACTTTATTTTATAACACTTCATCCATAACATTCTCAGTCATAAAATAAATTATCAAAACCAATATAAGCTCACTCATTTAGGACTTTATTCAACCAAAATAATCAATCATCATCAAAAAGGTTATGACTATAAATATATTTTGAATTTTAACCAAATCATAAGTAACTAAAATGAATGGAAAATAAAATTTCTAGAATCAATTAATAATTAATCAATTTAGTTGTCTAATACAGTAAAGCCGTCCTCTACCAAATATGACCAGTGGTCTTGAGTTTCATATACCAACTTCTCATTTTTTGGTACCTGATTAGGTCATCCTGCATCATTCGCTTTTGTATGTCATTAATCCACAATGTTAGCTGGCTAGGCTAGTGAGTGAACCCATCATGGTTCATATGTAGCACAATATAAGATAGCATAATATCATTGAATTAGTGAGTATGCAATATAAGCATGAATATAGAAATGTCATGAGGTGCATGTCAAGTGTGATGATCGTCCACTTACTTAGGTTGGATATTTATAAACCTAAAAAGTATACCCTTCAGACCTCCATCGTAGATAAGCATGGGTAATATGTACTCGTCAGACATCTACCTAGGTAGGCATGGGTACTATGTACTCATTAGATATCTACCCAGGTAGCCATGGGTAATCATATATCTGTTCCATGAGTAGGCTTTTATTATCATGGGTATCTGGTAATGAATCTACCAGGCATAACCATCCAAGGAGATCCCCTAGGAACCCAAGCACAAGGTGTGCATGCAGTCGTAATAGATGAATGTAATGCATACTCAATGACTATATATCATCATCTGTAGGTTAATAGATACATCTCTATTTGAGAGAAAATAACGAATTCTAGAATATCAATGAATTGCAAAACATACATTCAAAACAACAGACTTTGTGGTGCTCGATCCCATAGAGCAGACCTCAAGAGGTTTTCCGTGGCATCGAAGATTCCCTCGATAACATCAATGGAAAGTCAAATATGTCCAGCAAGAAATTCATATTTTATCCGATTTTTCTGATGGCATCAAGGTCACCTTCGATGTATCGAAACTTACTCCAATGGCATCATTTCGATGTCATCAAACAAGAAGTCAGATATATCCAATAAGAATTAATTATTTAATCTTATTTTCTCGATGGCACCGAAGACCATTCGATGACATCGAAAGGTAACTCATATATGTCCAACAAGAAAATATCATATTATCTGATTTCCACAATGGTATCGAGTTACCCTTTGATGCCGTTAAAAGTCGCATTGATGCCATCGAAGACCTTTCGATGACATCAACAGATCCATTATCTGCTTGTATTATGACCGGTGGAACTTTATAAAGGACATTCTGTTCTTGGTTATTTGGATGGGTTTTTGGTGTAAAATAAGCTTAGGTAATTCTAAGATAATATCGCTCATACTTAACCTCTAAAACAAAGAGTTTTAGTCATCTTCCTTAAGATTAACACTCTAGTGAGGATTCCAAACTCCACATTTAAGATGTGCTTGAACTCATCTATTTTCTAAGGATTAAACTCAACCTATATATATATATATATATATATATATATATATATATATATATATATATATATATATATATATATATATATATATATATATATACTATTTTTTTAATCCTCTAAGAGACTCATTTGGGTGAATTCCCTAGGAAAAACAACTTCCCATTGGTTGTAGGATATTCAACCAACTTCCCATCACCCTGGTCATCTCAAAGGAGTATTATATGGAAGGTGTTTAATCTTGGAGTTGGAGCCGTGGCAAAACATTGGCATCATAATCAGGAAAAAAAATGGGGTTAATCAAATCATGAGAGAACATCAATTAAGCTACCCAATAAGCCACTATAAAAAAGGTTCAATCTAATAAGTAAGTTGTTAAGTGTAAGTCACTACCCAAGAAGTCACTACAAAAGGGGCTCAATCCAATAGCTAAAAAGCTCTAGCGTAAAGAGAGTTTTAGTGAGATTTGATTTCTACGATAAGTGAAAGGAAACAAACCCTACAAATAAGATGAGTCTCATGTCACACACACACACACACACACACACACACACACACACACACACACACACACACACATATATATATATATATATATATATATATATATATATATGGAAAAGTTTCTATGTGGTCGAGTTGATGGGAACTTCCCATGAGATCGAGCTATGTGGGCCCCATCGTGATATGTGTTGAATATCTACCTCATCAGTTAGATGCACCATTCCATAGTGGGCCTCAGGTTTAAAATTCAAGTCAATTTGTGACTTGTGTGGGCCACACCACAAACAAAAGTTGAGAGGGGTTACTCTTCCATTAAAACATTCATAGTCATTTATTAGGCCCACTGAGATGTGGTTCACAAATCCAGCCCATCCATTATGCGTGTTCGACTTGGATGAGGGATCAGACCAAGTTCCAAACGCATCCAAATTTCAGGTGGGCCCCACTGAGTGCTTTTATATGTTTTAGGCATATCTTCACATGATTTTAGATGGTATGGCCCATTGAGTTCCGTATACGGCTGGTTTTTGGCATATCTCATAATTTAATGGGGACCCATCAAATGCATGGTGTTGATGCTCGACGTACATCACGGTGGGGCCCACATTGCTTGACCTCATGGGAAGTTCCGATGAGCTCGACCGCATAGAACCTTTTCCCGTATATATATATATATATATATATATATATATATATATATATATATATATATATATATATATATATATATATATATATATGGTTATTCATCTCTAGGACACATAATATGTAGAAAAGGTGAGCAGGTGAGCCAAGAACATGTGAATGTAAAACATATAGACCATTGATCAAGAATAGGGCCGTCAATGGGCTGGGCTAGGGCCTGCAAAATCAGAATTTTGAATAGGCCCGGCCTGAATGATAGTCTGCCAGAGACCAAATAACTCCCCATGTCTCATTGGGTTCAAAGGCATCTCCTCTCATTATGATCAACATTCTTAAATTGTTGAGTTTTTTTTTTTTTTTTCATTTCAAATTACTGACGATGGATGGAGGAGGCGCCAAGAGTACCCAGAACTGTATTCCTGGTTCCTCCACCATACATGGGTCTGCCATCATCCATTGGGAATGCTCATCCAGTGGGCCTTCTTATCGATAGCCTAGGACCCAACAGGATGCTTGTAGTTATCCAAATTTCCGTGCATCCAAAAATAGGAAAAGACACTTTGTATGACTCATGTGCTTTAGATAATTGGATAGACCCTTTTTAGCGGTGTGCACTATACCTACTCTTCAGCATAGATTTGAGGCTCTGAACGGTGGCCGCCGTCTATTCAAGTAATTTTGAAAAGGTGATCCCCTAGGGTCTGGCAGTTCTACCAATTAATGACCACAGGAAAAATGAGTTCCATCCATAGTTCTAAAGCTTGTTGACTTGCCTTGAAACTCGGCCAAGACTGAGTTAACTCGACTAGATTGGAAATCAAGCTGAATCACTTGAAACTTTTTGGCGAGCTCAACTCAGTTCAGACTCAAGTAGAGACTCCACTGAGCCACTTATCAAGTTGAATGCATTGTCATAATCTGAAAGATCTACTCGATCCTTTAACAATTAGTGTTAAATGTATTAAATTTGTTTTGAATTGCCCATGCACCTGCCATTGTCATAATCTGAAAGATCTACTCGATCCTTTAACAATTAGTGTTAAATGTATTAAATTTGTTTTGAATTGCCCATGCACCTGCCCTTCATATTTAAGTGTCTAGGAGTCATAATCTGCCAGAGACTAAACAACTCCTTATGTATGTTTGGGGTGGAATGGCATCTCCTGTCACTATCGTCAGCGTTCTTAAATTGTCAAGTCCTTTTCGTTTGAAATTATTGAAGATGGCCGATCAAGGAGGCCCCGAGATTACCAGAAACTGTATCATGGTTCTTCCACCGTACATGGGCCCACCATTTTCCTTTGCAAACATTCAGCCCGTGGGCCTTTTTATCAATGTCCCATGGCCCAACACCATGATCCTAGTTATCCAAATTTCAGTGCATCCAAAAATGTAAAAAACACTTTGAATGAATCATGCACTTTTGGGTCGTTTAATGGACCTTTTTTTACTATGCGTGCACTATACCTGTTCTCCAGAAGCAGAGCAGTGATTTAAGGCTCTACATACCGGAATTTAAAATGCAAGTCCTTTTGGTTCAAATTACAGAGGATAGACCGAGGCCCCAAGGTTACTCGAAACTGCATCAGTGGTTCCTCA